>OX438823.1:6388335-7588335 GCA_949316475.1 Hypomecis punctinalis
GTGTATTTTTAACTTTTTGTTTGCTATTGACTTGGGGATGAAATTGGCGTCGTAACTATCGTCTGCTGAAACGCAGCCCGATGTGGAAGAAGACTCGGTGAGAGACGCAGCTTCTGCGCTCCTAGGGCTGCAGCAGATCAAGCTGTTCTTGTATTTTGGGGAGTCGTTCGCCAAAGCTGCAGCCATTGTTCAGGAATAACAAAATAACGTAATAAAAACAAAGGATGTTTGAAGCGCGACGTACATCAGTTGGCACTTGGTTTGTTTTGACTCGACGGGGTTTTCGCACGATGATTCATAGGTAATCGTTATCGCGGAAGGTTTTTCATAGCAGCTGGGTTTATTCGTTTGATTAATTAATTGCGATTTCAGTTCATGGTAATCACAAAAATATTTTGGCAAAGGTTATTCACACACACTCACGACAATAAAGTTGCCAGGCTTAGCGCTTAAAATTTTACTATGAACCCAAAATTTAAAACGGCGTAGTGTACTTCCAGGTGTCATAAGAAAATATAACGTCTCGGCATTTCCTGGAGTTTTTACGTATCTACACTTTCGAAGTGATGATTTGTTGTTAAACTCAAAATCTCAATCGCGATATAAAATTTAGGCATTGAAAAAACTACTAATTAAGTAAGGTAGCTCTAAGCTGACAACACTGGCATGTGTTGTACCACAGATCAAAAATGGAAATAAACATGTTCGTTCACCACAGCTAATAAAAGGTACAGTATTCATCAGTATTGCCATAGAAAGTAGTCACAAATAAAAACGATTGACTATTAATTGGTTTGGGGTCGTCTACTAGTTTTTAGCAACTTACGAATTTTTCAACCAATTTCGATGAAACTTGGTACGCAGGTTTCATATACTAATGATTTTTAGAGTTCCGTACTCAAAGGGTAAAAACGGGTCCATATTACTAAAACTCAACTGTCTGTATGTCCGTTAGACTGTCTGTCACCAGTCCAGCTAAGATGCGCAATAACGAAATTAAATTTCTATTTTGATGCTATTTCGGGCTAAATCGTCACAAGAAACAGATGTTACACTGGTAATTTAAGCGTGCGGTTGATATAATGGTATTCGATACAAGATAAGTAATATTGAATAGATCCGAGTAATAAGTAAAACGACAAAATCTGATATCCTCATATTTCGTATTCGCATAATATTTGTAAAGACCATTCAAATTTAACTGGATAATGTCGTTCGGACTTACAAATCTCTGTGATTGGCGCATATTTGCGGCGGGCCCCGCCCCGTGTCACTTCCGGACTTGCGGATAGATGGCGCTCTGTCACTTGTGGCAAAGAAGATAATTATAATAATACTACGGCGAACGGAAGATTCTTAAAATCATTTATTTATTTTAATGTGTACATGAATAAATTTAATTCCGTTTTCGTGTAAGTTTTTGACAGTTGTGTATTGTCAGTAGTAAACGTACAGTAAATGTGGTATTTTACTGTGGGTCTTATAAATAAACTCAAGTTAACCTAATGTGCTATAGAGAGGGCTATGCTTGGTGTCTCTCTGCGAGATTGATCTTCAGAGGAACCAAAGTTACTGACATAGCCCAGTGGATTAGTAAGTTAAAGAGGCAGTGGCACATAGTTCGAAGAACAGATAGCCGATGGGGCTGTAAAGTTCTCCAATGGAGACCACTGACCAGCAAACGCAGCGTAGAACATCCACCGACTAGTTAGACTGACAATATCATAAAGATCACAGAAACGCGTTGGATACAAGTCGCTTCCAACCAGCCTAATTGGAAATTTATAGGGGAGGCCGAGGTTCTGCAGTGGACAGCCTACTGATGATAAATTGAATATTCAATAATTTCTTTACATTTCTCACGTCATCCACCGACTGAAAATGACGACGAACTTCGTTCTTTTATTTTAATTTTAAGAAAATATTTGTTCAACCTTTTATTTCTGCGTATTTCGGCCTCAAAAACAAGGACGAAAAAATACTCGTGAAGTAATGTCAAAATTCGACAAATTTCGCTTGCACATGTTAGAGATTCTCGACAAGACTGCTACAGCCAATAAGCACTCACGATATGTCTTCATTCCGTTGCGTAGTCATGTTAACGTCGCTCGAAATATCGAATTATTGCTTTATTGTAGAAATATCGAGAAATAATTCTTTGAATCGTGGTCGTATGCTTGCCCCGCAGGCTGTACAAATAGCGGCACGTATCTCATGAACCTTAGAAGCTAGAAAGTTGATCACAAAATTTGTGATCAACTTTCTAGCTTCTAAGGTTCATGATGTATTGATGTTAACCATAACAACAAATAGCAATAATCGGCTAAGTGCGAGTCGGTCTCGCGCACTTAGGGTTCCGTGTCGTACGTAAGTCCCCGTTAGTATATATAATTTTAATTTAATTATTTATTTGTAGAGGAAATATCTAATTTAATATTCTGTGTAGGTCTCAGCGTTGTAGCTATCACTATTCATAAGATACAGCCTGGTGACATACTGACAGACAAACGGACAGCGAAGTCTTAGTAATAGGGTGCCGTTTTTACCGTTTGGGTATGGAACCCTAAAAATGGAATAAAATAAATATTAAAAAATTATATCCAACAAACGTGAATTTATGTATAGGTATATTGACCTTAATAACTAGTAATTGAACTAAATTATATAAAGGGGGGTTCACATAACCATCAAAGACAAAATTACAGTATCAAATCATGTTAACGTACGATGTCAATATGATTTATTGTTTTAGTTCGCAAAAAGCTATTAAATAAAATCAATTAAATTAAATTCATTTATTGAGCTCATAACACGGCAAAACCAATTACATTACAGCTACAATAAAATCTCATGGGCGTTATGGGCATCAATGCGTCAGGAAATTATTACCTAACAATGTTAAAAAAAGCCATTAGCGAAAATTACTCGTGGCATTTGATCATATTCCCTCTTGTGAAATTCCGTTTTTTTTTCCGAACCCTCTCCACCCTCCAGACCCTTTCGAGTAGTTTCGAGTTTCACGTAATTAATAGATGATCCCTTTGATGGGAAACATTTTGTTTAGTTAATTTTGCAGAATTATCAAAATATTTTTTATTAAAATTAATAAATTAATTAAAAACCATGTAGGTAACTGATAGTACCTCTATAATTCTTCTATTAAATAACTTGACCGTTACTGGAAGCTTTTATAATGAGAGTGCGTTTCCTTTTCCGTCGAATTGTACTAGTTTACATCCTCTTTAAGCGTTGTAACCGGAAGCCTCCAGGTGGCGCCCTTGTAGCGATTGCGCGCCATTTTATTTACTAGGAAAAATGGCGTGCCTTTTGGCCTCATTGGCGTTGAATTTTTCGTCGAAGCAACAGCTCCGGGCAGCCCTAGCTGGCTCACGGCCTGTTGCACAGTTTATTTTATAAAATTATTAACTATGTTAAAGATTAAACTCAGTGAATATGTGGTGGTGTTAATCGAAATGGACACGTTATTTCGAAGAAATAACGCAGCTAAGTATACCTACCTGCGCAGTAAGTGCCCACATATTGTATCTATTTCTCTAGCAAATAGATTTTTTAAAGAAATGTACTGTGCCCAAGGTTCTATAACCAACTGTGGCATAGCAATTTGTTCATAACTAGTTATTAACGGTTTTTGCCGTTCGTTTATTGAATTTTCAGCTAAGCCTAAAGGTTTTTTAACCAAATGTGCTTATAATAGGGCAATTGGTACGCCCTATACCATTATTTACATCCCTTTTTAAAATATTTCCTTTAAAAAATAGATGGTGTCTGCTTCAAGCGGCCATAGTCGCGTGACTTCAGCTAAGCAGTGCTACTTCTTCGGCAGCGGGTAAGCGTGCTGAATGTTTCCGACCAAATGGAGAAATCCATCGATGTAATTGGTGAGCGAAATTTGGATTTTTAGTAAATTTAAGCTTATATTGCAGCAGAATTTTGTTTTTACGGCTGTTTAACACTGCAGTGTTAAAATGTTCGGCACCGTGAGATATACCTAGGTTTACTTAACCTAGTACCAAGCAACCTGGGAAAAATGTATGGTGCCTTACGTTAGCCGATAAATAAGTTTCTAAAATGATAATTTTTAATCTCATTGATAATTTAATTCAAAGTTATGCTTTGATCAAGAGCTAACTGAACTCAAATTTATTTTTTCTTCCTTAGAAAATTTGCAAACGCTTACAACGCGTGTTCGAAAATAATGAATTAATTACATAAGGTTTAGTCTCGTTGCTACTAAGCTCCGAGTATCTAAGCTCCTTTTGAGAGCAACTTTTGTTATTACGACTGAAATATACGTGATATTTCAATTACCGTCGTGTTAAGGTTAATATTGTTTTCAGAAACTACCTTCTGATTATTTTTAGCAAATTGCTTGACAAAAACCTTACGAACAGTACAGAAGCAAAACTACCATGCTTATACACGAGAACCACCCTCGCGGGGTCAGCAGTTTCAATACGTTCTTGTGAACGTAACAAGCTACCTTAATAGTAGTGGCGTGTGTATGATATGAACATATTTTTACGGATCATAAATGATAAAGCTAATAAAATCATATACTGGCATGTTAGCGCCTACTAGATTCATGCACATCATCAATAAACTACAACTACAATACTTTTTGTGAAACGTCCTACTTGCAAGGTGAATACCTACTTAATATAACTTGAACACGGAAAGCGAACAAAACGAAACGAAGCGAACGAAAGTGAACAATGTAGTTTCACATCATGTGAACTACCCTCGCTGGGTCAGTGCTTATTGTGATAACTACATGCCACTCTCGAAGTGAATTCTTACAAAAAACTAAAGACTGAATGTAAATGTACTTTCACATCATCATAACCTACTATCGTCGCAGGGTCCTTGCCTCCCTTTGTGAAATTGTGTAAGCCCTCTTTGTGCATTTTTAAGACATTCGCAATTCGCAACTAAATAAGTAGCGAGTACCTACTTTTATTTTAAGTGCAGAATTAAAAGTGCGAATTTTACAAAAACACTTGACGGGTTTTCATACTGATAGCTACACGTCTAGTTGCTTTATTGAGAAAATTGAAAATGAAAAATTGTTAATTGCTTTCTTCCCATAACTGAATAAATGTATACGAATTTCAATTTCTACACTGATACAATTTTACGGGACAGAGTCTTACTAAGATCTGAAAGATTCAGATCAAATTATTTTTGCATATTCCATTTTTTAAAATTATTTATGCTCCCAATAATTGCAATTAAACTAATTAATTATATTACTTACTATCAAACATTCGCAAGCTTGAAATAAATCACTGAAAATTATCGTATTTTTCGTTCTACAGGGAGTATTCTCAAACCAAAAGCAGAAAGCATTGTTTGTTTATAGCAGCATATAAATATGATAAATGTAAGGTAATAAATGTATGGATTTGTGTTAAAAGGGGCTATATCATAAAAATAAATTAATAAAATATGTCATAAGAAAAACCAGACTTAATTGTAGGAAGTCGGTAAATGTTTACCACATATTAAAGAAATATGTGCACAGCTTGCATCTTTGTAAGCTCTGTTTAATCTTGTCACATTTTTGAGAATTCAAGGTTATGCAAGTATTCTTAAAGGTGATAAAAGACGTTTTTCAGCAGTACTGCAAGACTTTTTTCTTCAACAGTACTATATTATGTACTAAAATCAATACTATTTGAGCAAAATAAACATATCTTGTCCGCAAGAATGGCATACGTGAACATTTTTTGTCCTTCCAGTAGAAGAAAGATGAAAAAAGTAATAGAAATACCCAAGAGTGACTAATTTCAAGTGAGATACATGCTCTGTTTTTAGCACCTAATCAAATCCGAATCCAAAATTTAAACTATGGTTCGATATTTATTTTATACTTCACTCATACCTACCTTCTATTTCTATTACAAATTATGTTAGCAGTGTTATATTCACTATAAAATGAACCTTATTTTATAAAACGTAGATTTAATGTGCAATGTAGTACATACTTTGGGTTAATAACAAACTGACATTTTAGCGGCATAACAGAATGCAAAGCCACTAAAGGCCCATCAACATACCTACCTACATATTGTGGCGTTATTTTGACATTACGTAAAATCTGCGACTACAAGTGTGTCGCAAAGTTCGTGTAGTGAAACAAAAGAGCAACCAAACCCGTCGCCACAAACGCACGACTAATTTGTCAGAATTAGTTTGTTTATATCTGCGGGACTTTTATTTTTTCATAAAATGGCGTTCAATTGCGTTCTTAGTTGTAACTAAGGAAAAAATAGTGCAGTGACGATGGAATTGGTGATGTTTTTGTGTAAACGATGTATTTTTCCCTTATGGCCAGACACTATAGTTCGTTGCTGAATTGTGTATAAAGAGAATTGTGAAATAAAATGCCACGTCAGTTAACCCTAGCTAGTCTATCTAACCTGAATAACAAAGCTTTTTTGGTGTTGAGGGTTAGTCTTTACCTTTTATACAAAACCTAGGCAAATATTGCAAAGCAATACATTGTTGAATAGATCAATCCAATCAATTAGCTAAAAGAACTAGTCATCACAAAGTTTTATTTACATTTTGCTCGTACGTATCAGTTTTTAAGTTCAGGACTAGCCGACCGGCCTATATGAGCTTACTATAATTACTTACTATGTATAAACATTTTTAGCACATAGGTACCGATGAACTGAAAGTTAAAATTATTTTTTAATAGTTTTCTGCCATTCAAAGGCGAGTACAACATATCATTGTGAAAATCAGCCTAACCGTTTTTGAGTTTTTTACATAAAACTATTGTTAAGTCCAATATTTGCATCTTTACGGTCGCGCCGGGAGTTATTAAAATTCAAAGTTATTTTTGTGTGTGGTGTTATTTTTTTTTTTTTTTTGTGAGTTATTTCTCCGCGTTTGTTTTTCTTATTTAAGTTGTTAAAATTCTTTCCTCAAGTGAGTTTCTTACACATGGTTAGTCGTAGCTAAAACAACTCGTATTAAAAATCGGTGTAACTATTGTTTCGAAAGACAAATGTAAAGGTTGAAAATATTTTTCTTTCACCGCAATTAGAACTGATAGCTAATTTAATTAAGATTACTCTTTGAAAAGGAACCAATGACACACGTGTCCTTTAAGTATAAGTTTAAATATCTGTGTGTGTGTATAGCTGACAAGTTTGAATATTATTTTTATTAGGTCATTGTCATTTTGATATATCACATATAATTTTAATTTGATTTTCGCTTGAATTGATTGGATTCTACGTATAAATTCGCTGATTCTAGGTTATAAGTAACCTGAAATAATAGAATTTTATTTATTCTTTCATAAATTGAAAGGTTCAATGGAATTTATTGCCAAATTGTCGACTCATAATATTATGTCACATGGCACGGGCTAAGCAAGCCATCTACCGCCCCTCGCGGGGGATAGGTTACCTCTAAATGCAACAGTCCCATCGCGTGGGACTCCCTGCTTTAGTAATGACGCAAAATATGAGTGAAAGTAAGTGCGTAATGCACTTAGCATTACGCATCCCTGCGGGGCGGATCTCATTACCGAAAAAATCCTTGTCAGTAAGATCTATTATACGATGTCAGATTCTTTCAAGTGGCTTAGAAACCCTGACACCTGGGCTAGTCACCCAGCCTATACGTAAGTACCTATATGCATGTGCGATGAACACAATTAACGAAAACTAGACGTTGTTGTTTACAACTGCTGTTCCGCGCTGTTGGGAAAGGTACACTAAATGCAACAGTCCCATCGCGTGGGACTCCCAGCTTTAGTAATGAAGCATTACATGAATTCATAAGTGCATGGCGCATCCCTGCAATAATGTGGGGTGGATATCATTGCCAAGCAAATCCTTCTCAGTAGGATCTATTATACGATGTTAGATTCTTTTAAGTGGCTTGGAGGCCCTGACACCTAGGCTAGTCACCCAGCCTATACGTAAGTACCTAAATGCATGTACGATGAACACAATTAACGACGTTGTTGTAAAATCCACGCTGTTTTTTATAGTAATGCTGATCCTATGTTGTAAATTATTTATAAAAATAACTTTTTATTTCTTTTTGCAAATCAAAAGTATAATCTTGCTATTAAGGCCATGTTTATTTATGATTACAATGGCCTCTGAAGTGACCGGAAGATTCTTGTTGTCCTTTTTTCTTTTGACTTAGTTAACTTAGATATTTTCAGGACATTCATAAGTTACTTTGTAGTAACATAAGATTGTAGTATTAGTATATCAAATTGGAATCATTAATATTAATATTTTAATAAAACTAAATAGTCACTCGAGCTATATTATCTCACATTGGCGTAATACATAATTATGAGTCATAATTGACCCCCACTAGTATGTAAGTATATAATACTTGATAATTGAAAGCCCCACTCCAGGTGACGCCACCAGGCGATAACAAACAGAATCTCATTATAAAAGCTTCCAGTAACGGTCAAGTTATTTAATAGCAGCGTTTTACCTGAAATAAAACGCATATTAAAATACTTACCTTACTGGAAGCTTTACTTTTAATTTCTGCCTGGTGGAAATTATAAAAATTAACGCAATGAGGCCAAAAGGCACGCCATTTTTCCTAGTAAATAAAATGGCGCGCAATCGCTACAAGGGCGCCACCTGGAGGCTTCCGGTTACAACGCTTAAAGAGGATGTAAACTAGTACAATTCGACGGAAAAGGAAACGCACTCTCATTATAAAAGCTTCCAGTAAGGTAAGTATTTTAATATGCGTTTTATTTCAGATAAAACGCTGCTATTGTTAGTCATGTCATTTTTGTCCAATAACCGGGATAATTTTGCTAAAAACATTTACAGATGATACTTGTTTCCGTAACTTGGAACGTAATCTTATCTATGTACACGGTATTGTGATTACAGGTACTACATAGAAACATTACAAAAACCATACGATAATGCACCTATTGCGCACCATAATGAACTCTATGCCATCGACACAAGATCTGACAACATGCACTGCATACGTTGGTGTTGTGTGTGAATAGTCAAAACAAACCACATTGCGTGAGCAGTTCGTGTCACACATTGACAAAAACGTCAACACATTGAAACAATGTGCACCCACACTTCCCTACAGTTATTTTTTAAAAGTTTTAGATATTACCAGTAAAATCCAAAATAATTGCGTCCATATTATGTTACTTTTGTCAACTACGAAAATCGATAAATGTCGCAATGTTTAATTGAATAACCAGAATAAAACAATTCTCAGGTTAGTTTGTAGAATGAGAATATTTTTTATTGTTAATGCGGAGTTAGTTTTAGGCAAGTTTTAGAAGACCTATGATATTATCGTGGGTCTATCAACAGACCCTATTTTGAACGAATAATTTGAGTGAACATTTTACTATTTAGGGTGGGTCTATCAACAGACCCTATTTTGAAAGAATGATTTGAGTGAACACTGTGTTATCACTGATTATACCTATTATTTTACTGATTATTATTGCTCCCTATCACTATTCACAGTAAATAAGTTGCAAAAACTATCTATTTCTGGCCTGTACTATTAGAGCGGCCCGAAATTTAAATATATAAGTGGCAATAAAAGACAAGTATCCAGGACAACATTATATTTAAAAAAAAACCGGGAAGTGCGAGTCAGGCTCGCGCTTCGAGGGTTCCGTACAAATCTAGAAAATTTTACAAAATTGGGAAGTAAGTTGTTAAAATCTCTATACTGTAATCATCGACACAATTTATTTTTTTCACTTTTCGCGTCATCCATCACACATTTACACAAAATTACACATTGATGGCAATTCGGCGACATTCGCACGAAACTATAACTAGTCGCACTAATTTTTTTAATTTAGTGCAAAACTAGCAAAAAGCTATTCGGTGTTTTCTTCGAACTTAATTAAAACCGATTTAAAATAATTAAAAACCTGTTTTAGCATGTGCTAATAAAGCTCTTTTATATGATACCTAACATGATATGATTTCTTTTTCTTCTTGATCGTTGCGCTCTTGACAGAGCGGTCGTGGTCATCAAGTAGTACTATTATTTGTAGGGGCAGATGTAATGCGCCTCACGATGTCTCGCCATCTCTCTCTATGGGACTTCAATCGGGTACACTCATGCACGGACCTACCCACAGCAGAATTGATCTGATCGGTCCATCTCATGGGCGACCTTCCGCGTGGTCTTGTGCCCTCAACTTTTCCCTGGACGACAAGACGCTCCAAAGACTGACTACCTCGCCTTGAGATCCGAAGTAAGCGAGTATGCGAGACTGTACTATGGCTGATAGACGCTGCTTGATGCCGAGTTCTTGTAGTATCGAGACGTTGGTACGAAATTCAGTCCACGATACCCCAAGCATTCTTCTCCAGCACCACATTTTTAGAGCATCTACCTTTTTCTTTTCAATATCTCGCAGCGTCCATGTCTCATATACGATTTACTCTCTTTGAGTTTTGAACCCATATTTTGTGAATTTTGACCCTATTTTTTGTGATTTCGTTAAAAATGTACAGTTTTCAGATTTATTCCTATATGTGTACTTTGAGACAATGCGTCTTGTCAATTTTCATAGTTCTATGTCAACGGGAAGTACCCTGTAGGTTTTGATTTTTGTGAGTGTCGAAATATGCGGCTTTTTACGACATAAACGGCTCTAACTTTTTTATACGATAACTGAGAAGTTTTTTGTTTACACAACTGCAAGAGACCGTAGACATACGTATACAATTTAAATTTCAACTCGACATCTTTACGCGTTCCCGAGATAAAGAGTCTTGACATACACACAGACGGACACACAAACAGACGGACAACAAAGTGATCCTATAAGGGTTTCGTTTTTTTCCGTTTGAGGTACGGAACCCTAAAAAATGACAGTTTGTGACAATAGCCAGTGCGAAATATTTTGTCGATCTTTATTTTGACAGCTAAAATGTAATGTCATCTTGACATGACATTGGTTTAGTGAATCTACTTACCAGGGTAATTTTAGTTTTTCCCAAAATTGTGCTTACGAAAACGTATTGTTTTCAAATAAGTTTTTTTTTAAAGATAATGTTTCGACAGATTCATTGGAGCCTGATATATTATAAAAATACATGTTTCTTTAAATCTTAATGGTAAATTATGATCATTTAGTCCGGTGTCGAACTATGCATTTCAACGAATTTTTAGTATTTACTCGGGCCTAGAGCTGTAGTACATATATGTACAAAAATCGTAGATTTTGCTACGGCCCTAGCCTATTTTTTTAATTTTGAACCGAAAGTCGTAGGATACAGTATACGCCAAATCGTTCAAGTCAGCGGATGTGAAGTTAGCTTACAAGCTGAGCAATATCCAATCAACGCGCAGATTGTATATTGCGCAGCTTGTAGCTAACTTCAAATCCGCTGACTTATATGATTCGGTCTATAATTGCCGTAACATTGGCAACGCATTGGTCATTACAATATCATAGTCTCAGCAGACAATAGGTATTATACCTCAAAGAATCTGTGAGACATGACTCGAGGTGCAAAATGTTATGTTCATACGAAGTATAAGCTTCCATGCAAATATTCAAGGACAAGTGAACATGAAACTTGAAAATAATATTTTATCTCCCAACATCATACTTTTGCATGTTTTATAGAATTTGTTTTTCCTAAAAATTAGAAAAAATATTACGTCTGGCAGCTTGGATAAGAGTTTAATGCTACCAGTAAATATTTCCAATATTCTACTTAAGCTAATAAAATAATAATAAATAAAATACGATTTCCAAATAAAATGAAAGAAGAACAGGACATGGTAATGATATCTAAGGATTTCAAAGGCGTCTTTCATTGTAAATGCTTTTATTTCTCTTATTATTTACATTTATAGGAAACGGATAGCAACAGCATTAGACATTGGATTGAAAACATGATTATATTGTCATTTTTCTGATTTGTAGAGTCGTTATTTCGAATGCGACGAAGAAGAAGAAGACTATAGCTCGGAGGACGACAGCGAGTACCTCTACTACGTGGCGCAAGCCATGCAGCCCCCGCCGCGGGACCACAGCGACGACGATGATGATGACGATGATGAGGTGGGTGATGATGATGATGATGTGAGTACCTGTACTACGTGGTGCAGGCCATGCAGCCCCCGCCGCGCGACCACAGCGACGACGATGATGAGGTGGGTGGTGATGATGATGATGTGAGTACCTGTACTACGTGGCGCAGGCCATGCAGCCCCCGCCGCGCGACCACAGCGACGACGATGATGAGGTGGGTGACGATGATGATGTGAGTACCTGTACTACGTGGCGCAGGCCATGCAGCCCCCGCCGCGCGACCACAGCGACGACGATGATGAGTTGGGTGATGATGATGATGATGTGAGTACCTGTACTACGTGGCGCAGGCCATGCAGCCCCCGCCGCGCGACCACAGCGAAGACGATGATGAGGTGGGTGATGATGATGATGTGAGTACCTGTAGTACGTGGTGCAGGCCATGCAGCCCCCGCCGCGCGACCACAGCGACGACGATGATCAGGTGGGTGATGATGATGATGATGAGGTGTCTGATGATGATGATGAGGTGGGTGATGATGATGATGGTGATGTGAGTACCTGTACTACGTGGTGTAGGCCGTGTAGCCCCCGCCGCGCGACCACAGCGACGACGATGATGATGACGATGATGAGGTGGGTGATGATGATGATGATGTGAGTACCTGTACTACGTGGTGCAGGCCATGCAGCCCCCGCCGCGCGACCACAGCGACGACGATGATGATGATGAGGTGAGAATATTTCTAAAAAAAGTTTTTTTCAGCCTTGAAAACATACATCAGGAAAGGAGACTACTCTACTGCTAATATGCACGAACGTAGCGAGTGCAAAGTTTTCCAGTTCTTTATGAATAATTTGAAAAGGAATATGAGCATCGCAAACATGTGAGCGCAACGAGCACTATTTTTTTTTCAGTTATTTGTAAAGGGGTATGAGTCATGCAGAATTTAGGCTAAGATTGAGAAGTGGGCAAATACTTTTTGGGAAAAAGTGCGAGCGCAACGAAATTGAATGTAAAAATACTAGTGTACGACTTTGATGTTATCAAAAGCCATTGACTGAACACGGACTGACGACGTGGGCCAAGGACCCACGCCTGCATTAATTCGCACGAAAATATTGAGACACATGTGTAGTATTATTATTAGAAAATCTTTAAAAGGTTCATGACTGGCTACGTCCATGGGAACTGGCTTACTGTTATGATGTTTCTTTTTTACTCCTAGTGTCCATATTTCCAGGTGTTCGTGGACAAGGTGCCCGAAGACAATACGTCGACTGATTTGTTGCTCGACACGAAGAAAATGTCGGTCTCCTCTTCCACGGGAGTGCCCGAACCCGAAGTGAGTGTCGATATGAATGTATAGGCCGAATCAAACTGCTTGGCGGCTGTGAAGTTAGATACTAGCTGCGCCCAATCCTGACTGACTGATATCATCGCTCGCCCAGGCTCACATCGGCTGCGACTGCGCGTGGATTGTGTTTCGTGCAGCTTGTAGATAACTTCAAATCCGCCAAGTAGTTTGATTCGATGAAATGATTTTTATCGTGCTTTACACACTAGGTGTATAGAAACTTTCTTTTTGTGATAAACATTTCAAAAATTGACGCGTTCGCAGGATTTGAACCTGCATCTCTCTGGGATTCCGGCCCAGATGCTTTGTCAAAATCTAAGCTAGAACGCTATCTGCGAAAACGTCGAATTATTGAAAGTGGTTTATCATTTTACCAACTTACTACATTGATGGAAGCGCCATCTTGTGAGAACTGCTTAAACCAGTTAGTCACTTAATGTGAAATTATTAGAACTTCTTACCATTAACGAGAAAATGGCGCTTTGCTTAATCAATGAAATGATTTTTATCGTGCTTCACACACTAGGTGTATAGAAACTTTTTGTGATAAACATTTCAAAAAATGACGCGCTCGCAGGATTTGAACCTGCATCTCTCTGGGATTCCGGCCCAGATGCTTTGTCAAAATTAAGCTAGAACGCTATCTGCGAAAACGTCGAATTATTGAAAGTGGTTTATCATTTTACCAACTTACTACATTGATGGAAGCGCCATCTTGTGAGAACTGCTTAAACCAGTTAGTCACTTAATGTGAAATTATTAGAACTTCTTACCATTAACGAGAAAATGGCGCTTTGCTTAATCAATGAAATGATTTTTATCGTGCTTTCAATAATTCGACGTTTTCGCAGATAGCGTTCTAGCTTAATTTGGACAAAGCATCTGGGCCGGAATCCCAGAGAGATGCAGGTTCAAATCCTGCGAACGCGTCAATTTTTGAAATGTTTATCACAAAAATAAAGTTTGATTTGGCTTATATGTATAGGCCGCGTCACACAAGTTGGAGTAAGTGAAGTTAGCTATAAGCCAAGCAAACTCCAATCCTGTGTGAGGCTCACACAAAGCCGCGCGTTGATTGGATATTGCGCAGCTTGTAGCCAACTTAATTTCCGCCAACTTGTGTGACGCGGCTTATACTTTAGAGAGTATAGGAGGTACCTACCTATACTCTAAGTAAATGTTTTTTTTTTGCTTACTGCATATACAGGATTATTTCTCAAGCATCCTTTTAGGGGCTTATTCTGTACATCAAAACTAACAACTTTTGTCAAAACTCAAAAACACTCAAAGTTCCATACATTTTGCTATGGAACTACAAATTTTTTTTTGAGTTTTGACAAAATTCGCAGAAAAAAAGTTGTTAGTTTTGATGTGCAGAATAAGCTTCTAAGAGGATGCTAATTGATTAGAAATAACCCTGTATATTTTTATGTCACAGCGTTCGATTTCTTGCTATAGGCCGCGCCACACAAGTCGGCGGATGTGAAGTTAGTTAGAAGCTGCGCAATATCCAATCAACGCGCGGATTTATGTGCGCTCCAATCAGGATTGGATGTTGCGCAACTTGTAGCTAACTTCACATACGCCAACTTGTGTGGCGCGCCTACTGATAGTCCTACTAATATTATAAACGCGAAAGTTTGTGAGGATGGATGTATGGATGTTTGTTACTCTTTCACGCAAAAACCACTGAACGGATTTAGATGAAACTTTGCAATAATATAGCTTATATATCAGAATAACACATAGGCTATAAATTATAATGATATATTGTGTATGCGGGCGAAGCCGCGGGTAAAAACTAGTTATAAATATTTCCATGATTTCAGGATACGATGAACCTAGAAGTGGCAGCCGGCACGCCCGTCCTTCTCAACTATTTGCTGACACATCCAGTCACCTGCGCCATTCAGTAAAACGTTACAATTTTCATATATAGGCCGCGCCACACAAGTTGGCAGATGTGAAGTTAACTAGAAGCTGCGCAATATCCAATCCTGATTAAAGCTCACATAAAGCCGCGCGTTGATTAGTTAACTTCACATCCGCCAACTTGTGTGGCGCGGCTTATAACCAAACTTACAGTGCGACATAAAAGAGCTAAAGTAAGTAAGTAAGTTCGTATAGGCCGGGTGGCTAGCCCTGGTGTCAGAGTTTTGAAGCCGCCTGAAGGCCTCTGACATGGCTAAGAGGTTAAAACAACCGGGACCTACAATTTAACGTGTCATCCGAGCCACGGTATAAAAGAGCTGAAAATAAATGAGGGCGCCACTACTCTTTTGTGAACACGAGACGAGTCGTTGCACAAGTAACAAATTCATATATCAGCGGGGGTGCAGAGTGGGGTATTGCGTAGTTTGTAAGTTATAGCTAACTCCACAGACGCCATTAAGATGGATTTAACTTATACAGGGTTATCCAGAACTTGTACTAAGCCGAAAGGAAACGATTCAGGCCACCATTATGAACAATATTTAATGTGGGGCCAACACGGAAGTCTAA
Source organism: Hypomecis punctinalis (assembly GCA_949316475.1). Taxonomy (NCBI): domain Eukaryota; kingdom Metazoa; phylum Arthropoda; class Insecta; order Lepidoptera; family Geometridae; genus Hypomecis; species Hypomecis punctinalis. Next base: position 6,404,263 of record OX438823.1, read on the forward strand.
AAAATAAATACAGGGTTATTTCTAATCAATTAGCATCCTCTTAGGGGTTTATTCCCTACATCAAAACTTACAACTTTTGTTCTGCGACTTTTGTCAAAACTCAAAAAAGAAATTTATTGTTCCATAGATAAAAATCGTTCACCCGCGACAAAATGTATGGAACAGCTGAATTTTTTTTTAGTTTTGACCAAAGTTGCAGAATAAAAGTTGTTAGTTTTGATGTACAGAATAAGCCCCTAAAAGGATGCTAATTGATTAGAAATAACCCTGTATAACCTGCCAAGTACAAGTCAGACTCGCGCACGAAGGGTTCCGTACCGTATGGAACCACCCTTATAATATTTTAATAATATATCTTTGAGATGAATATACAACTAAATATTCTGTGAATATTTCAAGCATCTACCTGTTACCATTATTTCACGATTTGTCCGATTAATTCTGATTTGCGTAAGTTGAACGATATTCTGTCGACACATAATTTATGTAATATCGTTGATTTCCCTACTAGAACGGAGAACTCGTCAAGCACTAGTCTAGACCATGTCTATGTGGACCGGGGGCTGTTGGGGATCGCGCGCGCGCGCCCCGTTGACACTATGCTCTCAGACCACTTAGCTGTTCGCGTCGTGCTCCCGTGTGACCCAGGCCCGGGCCGCGCACCGCCCCGGCTGGCTAAGTCGTACCTAAGCCGTACCAATATCAACAATTTTGTTGCAGCACTGGAATGCATTGACTGGGACGCGTTCGAGAGAAAGCATTCTGGCTCATCTGAAGACTTCGCTCAGTCCTTAGTGAATACGTTAAAATACCATAACGATATATGTTTTCCCCTGAAACGAATTATGGTGAAAAATAAAGATATAGTCTGGGTGACTGATGAAATTGTGAATTTGAATTCGCTGTTAATTGAGATGAGCAACCTTAAATTAAAATTTCCCAATAACTTTGATTTGGCTTTTAAATATGACGAATATCAAAAAAAGTATAATGACTTAATTAAATATGAAAAATGTAATTATTACACAAATATAATTTACAATTCTGAAAATATAATTAAATCTATGTGGGAGGTGGTAAACACACAAACCGGTAAGACTAGAGGTCAATGTGACTTCACTAACTTTTTGACGCGCCCTGATGGGTCTAAATTCTCGAATAAAGTCGACATCGTGAACACGGTTAACGCACATTTTGTTGGTACTGCTTTGTCATGTGGCTCACCAAAGGCGGACGTCTCCGCAGCTATGCGCGCGCTCTCTGCGACTCACCCGCCCGCCGACCGCTCCTTTAGATGTAGGCCGTTTACAGCACTCGAGGTTTACACAATTCTAACAAAAGGAGTAGCGAAGAAAAATTCTAGGGATATATACGATATTTCCATCTCCTTACTTCACGCTGCGGCAGAGCCAATAGCGCCAATTCTATCGCGATTTTTTAATACGTGCATCAAGGAAGGCAGATATCCGGCTGCGCTGAAATATGTCAAAGTTTCACCTTTGTACAAAGGTAAAGGTAAACAGGAAGATGTGAATAGTTATAGACCGGTGTCCATAATTCCTGCAGTAGCTAAAGTCCTGGAATTTGGTTTAAGCAATCGGCTTACGAAATACCTAGCTGATTCTGAAGCGTTGAGCGACAGACAGTATGCGTACCGCAGTGGAAGGTCCACCACGGAAATGACGAGAGAAGTCGTCAAACGGATACTCGAGGCTCGCGAGCGCTCTCTTCAGGTTGCGGTTATATTCTGTGACCTCTCCAGAGCCTTCGACGTTGCGGACCACGATGTCATTGCAGCTAAAATGAATCATCATGGAGTCGTTGGCTCTGAACTGAGGATGCTTACGGACTTCACGTACGGTCGATGTCAGGTGGTCGTCGGGGATGGTGGTAAGGCTAAATCCCAGCCTCTGGAGACTGTTATCGGTGTGGCGCAGGGCTCTTCGCTGTCCAACATCATGTTCTCCATCCTCCTCAATGATCTGCCGGATAACATTCGAGATGCGCACGTTCTTATGTATGCGGATGATGTCGCCGCGATAGTCACTTCTCCAACTGTGGACCTACTGGAGCGGAAGTTAAACGGAGTGGCGAGTGCTCTGAACGCTTGGTTCGAAGTAAACGGACTAATGTTAAATACTGGGAAGACTCACTTTGTTCATTTCAACTTGGCTGGCCGGTCGTACAGACCGCTTAGAGTCAAAATTGGTAATGTTGAAATGGACCAAGTTAAATCGACGTCTTTCTTAGGGTTTCGACTGGACAGTACCCTGATGTGGCAAGAACACATCGAGAAACTGTGTGGGAAGATAGGTGCCGCCTGTTTTGCTTTATGGCGGATATCGGCAATTCTTCCGTACCCCATGGTCCGGCAATGCTATTTCGCGTCCGTCCACTCGCAACTTCAATACGGCATCGAGCTCTGGGGGCGCGCTGCCGAATTAGAACGCGTCTTCAGAATGCAGAAACGAGCTGTGCGAGCAATAGCGCGAGTATCGCAGGACACATCCGCGCTTCCCTATTTCCGGTCCATGGGGATACTGACTGTGCCGAGCCTTGTGTGTCTCCAGGCGGCGTTGTACGCCAGAGACCACCTCGAAGAGTACTCGCACATTGGAGACTCGCGGCCGCGCAGCGCGATTCCGCCGCGACACGCGCACCGCCTGTGCGCCGTGCCTCACCGGCTCACTAGGACGGCTAAACTTGTGCATGTCACCGCTCCCGAAGTTTACAACCGGCTGCCACTAGACATCAGAGACGCTCCTTCTAGGGAATCATTCAAAAACAAATTAAAGAAATGGCTTGTCGAAAAGGCATTCTACAGTTTCGATGAAATAATTAAAATTAAAATTATATGACTGTGGTGTTTCTCTTACATGTTTTGTAAGTAGGTATTATTGCTTTATTATTTTTTTTTTGTTGAATTTAATTACTTATTATTATTATTTTTTCAATTATTTTGATTATTTTGTGACATGTAATACTATTATTATGAATAAATGACTATGACTATGACTATGACTATTCATATCGAGCGAAAAACGGTTAAAAAATCAGGTTTGTTGTATGGGAGCCCCTTTAAATATTAATTTTATTCTTTAGTTTTTAGCATTTGTTGTTATAGCGGCAACAGAAATACAGTATCTGTGAAAATTTCAGCTTTCTAGCTAGAACGGTTTATGAGATACAGCCAGGTGATTGTGAAAATTTCAGCTTTCTAGCTAGAACGGTTTATGAGATACAGCCAGGTGACTGTGAAAATTTCAGCTTTCTAGCTAGAACGGTTTATGAGATACAGCCAGGTGACTGTGAAAATTTCAGCTTTCTAGCTAGAACGGTTTATGAGATACAGCCAGGTGACTGTGAAAATTTCAGCTTTCTAGCTAGAACGGTTTATGAGATACAGCCAGGTGACTGTGAAAATTTCACCTTTCTAGCTAGAACGGTTTATGAGATACAGCCAGGTGACTGTGAAAATTTCACCTTTCTAGCTAGAACGGTTTATGAGATACAGCCAGGTGACAGACGGACAGCGGAGTTAATAAATCATTAAAAAGTAACATACATACACACACTCACACAATATAATTGTTTGGTAATATTTGGTTAACTCAGTCTACGATATAGAAGAGGCTGGCTATTGTAATAGAGGTTTTTAACCTAGCACATAAAAGTCAGAGAACTTGTTGTTGTGTTTTGATTTAATTTTGTTGGTCAAATAAATGTTTTATGTTTTTTTTTATTATGTTAGTATGAGGATCCCGTTTTTACCTTTTGGGTATGGACGGAACCCTAAAAACATCTGTTTCATATATTTTGTTGATTCCGAGTTGCAATTTAGTATGGAAAAGCTGATTTTATTTTCTCGAATTTCGGATTAGTCCCATAGTAAAAGTTGTTTGTTCATAATGATGGTCTTAATCACCACCGTTCGCTTAGTGCAGGGCAAGTAGATAACCCTGTATAGAGCTTAGCTAAGTGAAAATGCACCCTTCAGTGGAATTGTTATGAATCTATACGTCGAATCAAACTCGTTGTCAGCTGCGTGAGGAGTGGGGATGTGCGCAGCTTGTAGCTAACTTTACACACGCCAAGAAATCTGATTCGGCCACCCACAGAGATACATAGCTATACTCTGTAAAATTTAACTTGATCTCTGCGACAGCTGTCAGAAAAGTCAGTACAGACAGTACCTGTCAATGTCATACTTTATGGGCAAGCCGATTAGTGATGGGTAACGAATGATCGTGACCACAGAATTTTAGATAGAGTTTTATTTAAAATATCAATAGTTTATACTAACGATATTTAAAATAAAACAAATTTTATCATTAATTTTATTGTATATTTTAATATCATAACATTTCTTACATGTGTAATTAAATTAAACCCAATTATATGTTACATTAGCATCGATAATAGTGAAAAACGTCGATAAATACTGCCGTAACATTATTATGAGTATTTAATTAATATCATAACATTATTTACATTAGTACATACTTGATCTTAAATAATACAGACAGACAGACAGACAAAACTCTTTATTTACATTGATTTGAAAAATAAACACTATTTACATATATACGACAAAAAATATGATTATAAAGTGGCGGCCTTATCACCCATGGCGATTTCTTCCAGGCAAATAATAGTAAGTTTATAAAATCCAATTTCTCACCTTTAACTACTCATTCGATTTCATTACAACATTGTTTGAAAATCGTTTTTTTTCACCACTATCTCAACTCTAAAAATGTCAATCTTCTATGTCAATGTCACTGTCGCAGAGATCAAGTTAAATTTTATAGAGTATAGTCGTAGCTACCACACGAAAATTAGAGATCAACTTCACAACGTATAGCGCCATCTCTTGAGCCACAAGTCAAACCTAACGTCAGGTAATAGATCGCGCTAACGAAATTCTTCCTATCTATTTGTAGTATATAGATAGGTTTGATGCACCGGTAGTGGCCACGCCACTGTTCTGGTTTTGGCTATTTGATGTCAAAATTACTGTATTAATATATTAGGTATAAACACATAACGTCATAAATTATCATTTAAAATGTATTTGATGATCTTTTTGTATGTTTATATGTTTGTTTATGCACGAAAATGTATCTTGTAGCACAGAATATTGAATACTGTTAATATAAGAGAACTAGATTGTCTAGACAAACCTAATCTAGGTTTTAAGACAATGTATGAACGAGTTATCTATCATTGTAATTTATCAAATAAATAAAATAAAAAAAGTTTGCCTAAAAATGTCTACACAATCATTAAAATTCAATGCGGCCAAAAATGATATTAAGATGGCCACAACCGGTGCATTTACTGTAGTAGGTATTATTGGTAAATTATTGCTTGGATTTATTTGTTTATTGGGTAGAATAATATAAATGTAGTAGAGTAGTGCCGCGTATATGGAAAACTATATTATAGGGATGTATTTCAAAATGCCGGAACGGACAATTTAGTACCTACTTGTACCTCAGAATTTGTACAGGGTTATTTCTAATCAATTAACATCCTTCTAGGGGCTTATTCTGTACATCACAACTAACGACTATTGTTCTACGACTTTCGTCAAAACTCAAAAAAATTGTCGCGGGTGAACTACATTTTTCTATGGAACAACACAATTTTTTTTTGAGTTTTGACGTAAGTCGTAGAACAAAAGTTGTTAGTTGTGATGTACAGAATAAGCCCCTAGAAGGATGCTAATTGATTAGAAATAACCCTGTATAATTATTTTCCTTACAAAATTTTGGTATCAATCGCTATGAAATTAGAATAAACTAAATGTAATTATTATTTATTAATAGTTTGATAGGTACTTGATATTCGTGTGGTTTGTAATATATTCGTCTTCGCTCTCTGTCCATAGTATTTTGCCAGTAGTATTATAGATATAAATTATTATAATAATGTTAGCTATAATGAAAAGCGCACTAACTAGATGTAATTATTGAAATTATATTATCAAATATTTAATTTAAGTATCTGCCATTTGTAAAATAAAAATATTTATGCTTAATTTACACCAAGGCATCATACCTATTGCGGATTTGTAGTATACTATACTTTATGAATATCAAGAGCCGAATTTAGGGGAGGGCAACCGAGGCCTCTACAATAGATTTGGAAAAAAAAATCTTCCAAAATGAGTAGTAAATAACTTTTCTTTCTCTAGTCAATCAGTAACCTTCTCTGCAATTTACTACCCATCTTGAAGGATTATTTTTCCCCCTATTTGTGACCAAGAGGCCTCTACTCCTTTGTTGCCCCGAGACCTCCACTCCTTTGTTGCCCCGAGACCTCCACTCCTTTGTTGTCCCGAGACCTCCACTCCTTTGTTGTCCCGAGACCTCCACTCTTTTGTTGCAACAAGGCCAGCATTCCTCTGTTGTCCCGAGACATCCACTCCTTTGTTGCCCCGACGCCTCCACTCCTTTGTTGCAACAAGGCCACCATTCCTCTGTTGTCCCGAGACATCCACTCCTTTGTTGCCCCGACGCCTCCACTCCTTTGTTGCAACAAGGCCACCATTCCTCTGTTGTCCCGAGACATCCACTCCTTTGTTGCCCCGACGCCTCCACTCCTTTGTTGCAACAAGGCCACCATTCCTCTATTGTCCCGAGACATCCACTCCTTTGTTGCCCCGACGCCTCCACTCCTTTGTTGCAACAAGGCCACCATTCCTCTATTGTCCCGAGACATCCACTCCTTTGTTGCCCCGACGCCTCCACTCCTTTGTTGCAACAAGGCCACCATTCTTCTATTGTCCCGAGACATCCACTCCTTTGTTGCCCCGACGCCTCCACTCCTTCGTTGCAACAAGGCCACCATTCCTCTGTTGTCCCGAGACCTCCACTCCTTTGTTGCAACAAGGCCACCATTATTCCTCTGTTGTCCCGAGACCTCCACTCCTTTGTTGCAACAAGGCCACCATTCCTCTGTTGTCCCGAGACCTCCACTCCTTTGTTGCAACAAGGCCAGCATTCCTCTGTTGTCCCGAGACATCTACTCCTTTGTTGCCTCGACGCCTCCACTCCTTTGTTGCAACAAGGCCACCATTCCTCTGTTGTCCCGAGGCCTCCACTCCTGTTGTCCCGAGTCCTCCACTCCTTTGTTGTCCCGAGGCCTCCACACCACTAAATCCGGTCCTGCATGATTCAAATTCCCGCACGATGCAGCCTTGGTGTAACTAAACTTTTGCATTTACAAGAGTACTTCGATGTTCCTCTAATAAAAAGTGAGATGTGTATAGGAATAATTAATTTTAAATCATTGTAAAATCGCTGGTACATGAAATAAAGTGAGATAGTAATATACAGGTGTTTTATTCGGTACTAACTTTAACCCGATATCAGTAGTTTACGACACTCTCTGAACTTTAACCTTTTCACCTTATTTTTTAGGGTTCCGTACCTCAAAAGGAAAAAACGGAACCCTTATAGGAGATCACTTTGTTGTCCGTCTGTCGTCTCTTTATCTCGGGAACGCGTAAAGATATAGAGTTGACTAACTAGATGTAATTATTGAAATTATATTATCAAATATTTAATTTAAGTATCTGCCATTTGTAAAATAAAAATATTTATGCTTAATTTACACCAAGGCATCATACCTATTGCGGATTTGTAGTATACTATACTTTATGAATATCAAGAGCCGAATTTAGGGGAGGGCAACCGAGGCCTCTACAATAGATTTGGAAAAAAAAATCTTCCAAAATGAGTAGTAAATAACTTTTCTTTCTCTAGTCAATCAGTAACCTTCTCTGCAATTTACTACCCATCTTGAAGGATTATTTTTCCCCCTATTTGTGACCAAGAGGCCTCTACTCCTTTGTTGCCCCGAGACCTCCACTCCTTTGTTGCCCCGAGACCTCCACTCCTTTGTTGTCCCGAGACCTCCACTCCTTTGTTGTCCCGAGACCTCCACTCTTTTGTTGCAACAAGGCCAGCATTCCTCTGTTGTCCCGAGACATCCACTCCTTTGTTGCCCCGACGCCTCCACTCCTTTGTTGCAACAAGGCCACCATTCCTCTGTTGTCCCGAGACATCCACTCCTTTGTTGCCCCGACGCCTCCACTCCTTTGTTGCAACAAGGCCACCATTCCTCTGTTGTCCCGAGACATCCACTCCTTTGTTGCCCCGACGCCTCCACTCCTTTGTTGCAACAAGGCCACCATTCCTCTATTGTCCCGAGACATCCACTCCTTTGTTGCCCCGACGCCTCCACTCCTTTGTTGCAACAAGGCCACCATTCCTCTATTGTCCCGAGACATCCACTCCTTTGTTGCCCCGACGCCTCCACTCCTTTGTTGCAACAAGGCCACCATTCTTCTATTGTCCCGAGACATCCACTCCTTTGTTGCCCCGACGCCTCCACTCCTTCGTTGCAACAAGGCCACCATTCCTCTGTTGTCCCGAGACCTCCACTCCTTTGTTGCAACAAGGCCACCATTATTCCTCTGTTGTCCCGAGACCTCCACTCCTTTGTTGCAACAAGGCCACCATTCCTCTGTTGTCCCGAGACCTCCACTCCTTTGTTGCAACAAGGCCAGCATTCCTCTGTTGTCCCGAGACATCTACTCCTTTGTTGCCTCGACGCCTCCACTCCTTTGTTGCAACAAGGCCACCATTCCTCTGTTGTCCCGAGGCCTCCACTCCTGTTGTCCCGAGTCCTCCACTCCTTTGTTGTCCCGAGGCCTCCACACCACTAAATCCGGTCCTGCATGATTCAAATTCCCGCACGATGCAGCCTTGGTGTAACTAAACTTTTGCATTTACAAGAGTACTTCGATGTTCCTCTAATAAAAAGTGAGATGTGTATAGGAATAATTAATTTTAAATCATTGTAAAATCGCTGGTACATGAAATAAAGTGAGATAGTAATATACAGGTGTTTTATTCGGTACTAACTTTAACCCGATATCAGTAGTTTACGACACTCTCTGAACTTTAACCTTTTCACCTTATTTTTTAGGGTTCCGTACCTCAAAAGGAAAAAACGGAACCCTTATAGGAGATCACTTTGTTGTCCGTCTGTCGTCTCTTTATCTCGGGAACGCGTAAAGATATAGAGTTGAAATTTAAACTGTACTGTAACTGTGTTTATACGTATATCTATGGTCTCTTGCAGTTTTATAAAAGAAAAAAAAAACTTCTCAGTTATCGTATAAAAAGTTAGAGCCGTTTATGCCGTAAAAAACCGCATATTTCGTCACTCAGAAATCAAAACCTACAGGGTAACTACTTTCCATTGAAATAGAATTATGAAATTTGGCGAGAAGCATTGTCTCAGAGTACACATCATATAGGAATAAATCTGAAAACTCTTACATTTTTGTTTAAATCATAAAAAATAGGGCCTAGATACCTACACAAAATATGGGTTCAAAATTCAAAGTGAGCAAATCGTATCATGTAAGGTATCATATAAATGAGCTTCATTGGCACATGCTGAAACAGGTTTTTAATAATTTTAATAATGTGTACTTTTCGATGTATGTCGAGAAAAGTAAAAAATAAAAACCTTTTTTGTGTGCAGTCAAAGAAGATATAATAATACTGTATAGAGATTTTAACAACTTACCTACTTCCCAATTTTGTGAAATTTTCTGGGTTTATACGGAACCATCCGTGTGCGAGCCTGACTCGCACTTTTTTTACTATTTCATAATATTATGGGTCCCGGTGTCGACTATAGACACTAGTCAATACGACTTCGGCGGTTAAAGAACATTAAAGCAATGAACTCTTATATGGAATACTATACCATAGACAAACATTTTTGTCTATGACTATACTATTACATAACTATACTTCTTTTGTAGTGAAATGAAACAACACCATGAAATCAAATTCCATTTTTATTGTAGTTTAAACATAATTTTTAAATTAAAACCGCGACAAACGACGCCATTTTGAAAACATTATTTTCACAGAAAAATAATGCATCGTAGGAGTCGTAACTTTAGAGACTGAATCATTGAGAATAATTTTATTTTAATAAAAATATGAAAAACTTATATCTGTACACCACGCCCTGTACATTTTATGAATTATTTTTATTTAACTTTTTTGCGCATATTTTGTACAATGACAGAACTTAAATGCTAAAAGCAATACAGAGTGACTTTTTATTCAGTGCACAAATTTTTATCAAGCAATAGATATATTTACTAGATACATTAATAGAACACATTTCGCTCATAAAAAGATCGACTTTTTTCATCAATGTTTTTTGTCAAACTATTCCAAAGAAAATTATATTGCATGCACCCTACACTCCAGACAATAATTACCTAGCTAAAACCTCTCAAGCGTAGGTACGACGCGGCCACGTAGGTACTCAGACGTAGGGTGACATTTAATACTCCGTTTATCTGTATACTTTCTCTTTAAGTTATTTCAAAATTTTTGTACTAAGGTGAGTGAAACTAGGTAGTATGTAGAGGTTTAATTGTTTGTTTATTATACCTTTCGTATGCTAAGTATGTGCACTGAAAAAAAAAACACCCTGTATATGCCAGCCATCCTTAAGGTTGAGGACAATGGGATGTCAGCGTCGAAGTATGCAATTTTATTTTATTATTTTTTCTCTCATTTCTAAATAAAAAAACGAGATAAGTGGAGTCATTAATATTATATAGTCGAGAAGTTTCTCAAGATTCAGCCTCTCACATTTACAAGAAAAACAATGAAGAACGAAACATTTCCTAAGTGCTGAGAAGTCTTAAAAAATCTACATATTTCATCTAGCTATATACGCATTGCCTAATTTAGTTTAGAAATCCATAATTCATAGAGGCGAGTAATATACATTACATTTTATACAGCTATCGGTTTAAAACATATAGTGCCATTCTCTTCTTTCAAGGTACATTGAACAGAGATGAAGATGTGATTATAAATATGTGGTTTACGCAAATTTTGACCTTTTGAGCGCTACAGAACATATTTTTGTTTCATATTATGTGTCCCGGTTTTTGTCGGCTATAGAAGTTGTTGGTCATGTATAGGTGACGTTGGCGTTCAAAAGGTTACATAAATTACATTAATACAGGGTTATTTAAAAAAGGGTGTACAGAGCTAAAAAGGGGTAAGAATAAAAAATCAGCTGTCCCATACAAAATGGCAACACAGAATCGACAAAATGTGTGAAACAGCTGATATTTTTATTATTTATTTTTATACATGAGAGAATGACACTTGCGACGCCATTTTATTATAATATTATAGTACTTGTGCATTACTTTCTATGCAGGTACGAATATATCCTCTATTGAAGACTACCTACCTACATTATATTAAGGTCATCGCTCATTGTATCAATTCGACACTGAATAAACTCAAATGGCTAACTAGGTACTGTACTGTACCAGCTTTTTAATAGCAGGCCGTAGGCCTATTATTAAAAGACTGGTGCAGGAAGTAGGCCTACCCCGGTAGAGCGATTGGGCCACGCTGGCCCAGTAGGTGGATTCAGATACGCCATCGAACGGTCGGACGTATGCAGGTTTCCTCACGATGTTTTCCTTCACCGAAAAGCCAGTGACGTGAAATCCCGCACATAAATTCCATAGAATTCTTTGGTATTTATGTATTATTTGGTACGGGGACCGGGATTTGAACCCACGACCCAGGTCTCATTACCACTAGACCACCACGACTTATTTAGGTAACCTATGTATAAAATGATTTAAGCCTCTTGCCTTACTAGGGGTTTTAGCAGACGTTAGGTCGTCAATCATATTAACAGCTGTAGGCAGCTGTTAATTATGATGACATGATTGTAAGACAAAACACGTTGCTGGAGTATCCCCGACGTATACCAGGATACCGACGAAGAGGATCTTCAGTGCGCGCCGACACAACAATCCTCTCTACCCTCCCCCGCCCCACCACCGCAAGTCATGTCATCGCGAGCGCTACGCGCCGCACCCGCAGTGCACGCGGAGCCGGCGTGTTAGCACTCGCCAACTTGAGAAAGGTCGCCGAATGCGACCGAAACTATAGTCGTTACGACTATCCCAACACGTGAGTTTAGTCCCGTTACATATAGTATAAAATGTGTGAAAACCACGTAAATTTCCATAGTAAAAAAGTTTATACTAGTCCGTATTTGATCCCATCTGAGCATTATCGGTGTTGAATTGATACAATGTACTAATGATTTTATTCTGTTTATAAAAATGTTTTAACGCATTTTGATACGATGTGCTTCCTTCGACTACAACGTCGCTTACCAAAAGGCGAGTTGGTGGTCAAGCGCGGAATTATTCGCGATAGAAAAGAAATGAAAAATAGTACCAGTAGAAAATAAGGCTTGCTGCACATATACAGCGTTACTTGTAATCAATGAGCATCCTTTTAGGGGCTTATTCTGTACATCAAAACTAACAACTTTTGTTCAACAACTTTTATCAAATCTCGAAAAAAAATCTGTTCCACATAAACTCCACTTGATGGTGCCACATTAAGGTGCTGTTAAAATAAATTATTACCTGTGACATGTTGAATTTAATAACTTGTGACACGCCTAATTTTAATGAGTTAATTTAATTTAAATAATAAAATAAAATAAAATAATAAATAATTCAAATTATAATCAAGTTTAAATTTTAATTTCAATTAAGGATCCTATGTGTCTGATAATAAAATATTTTTGATTTGATAAAAATGTCGTTCACTCTCAACATGTATGGAAGAGCTGTTTTTTTAGTTTTGACAAAAGTCACAGAACAAAAGTATGTTAGTTTTGATGTACAGAATAAGCCCCTAAAAGGATGCTAATAATACCAGTAACCCTGTATATAGTATGTTAACGTCGGCACACATACGGTTCGGCAGGATTTGTCGAACGAGGTCACACAAGCTGGCGGATATGAGGACGTGAAGAAGCTACGAGCTGCGCTTAATTGGCTATTTTGCAGCTTGTAACTAACTTCACATCCGCCGACTTGTGTGGCGCGGCCTATAACAAGCAGACGCCTACCCCAGAACTTTTTGACTTTTAAGATTTGTCCAACAAACAACAGCATTTGAATTGTATCAAAATTCGATAAAAACAAATCTTTCGCACTTTATCGAAAACACATTTTTTAAACCAGGACAAATAATAAAAATATATATAGGATAGATGCACCGGTTGTGGCCACTGTACCGGTTTTGGCCATTTTTTTTGTCGCATTAATATATTACAAACAATAAAACCATAAATATTGTTTACGTGAACGTTTGAAAGTTACTTTAAAAATATTATCATAAGATTAAAAGTGGCCAATGATACAAATATGGCCACAACTGGTGTGTCTGCTATAACTATATTTACTTCCAAATATTATGCATCCGACTTAAATATACATATAATAATATACGTTAGAATTATGGAAAAACTTATGTTAGATACAAATTATAATAATATAATGAAATATGTATTTTATAAAATATATTTCATGTTTAGACTACAGTATTGAAAATAATAGGTACAGATAGGTAAGTACATGTTTTTTTTTAATCTCAGGGCGCGCCCAATCAGTCAAGACAAAGAACTTTCCATTTAAGGTAGGTACAATAGGAATGATAAATGAAAAACAGTACATATTAATATATGCTGCAGACTACGCGTCTTGTGACTTGCGACTACGCGTATTAGTCGTCTTGTAACATAATTTTAACAAGACGACTCTGTAGTTTGCTGCTGCATAATAGGCACGATGACTGAAAAAATATAATTAGCCCGTCAGAAAGACTAAAAAAAATTTAATATTCGACACGTATTTTTTCTTTTGTCAATCAAACAATATATGCCATAGAATAGATAAACCTTGACAAACCTTTTGTTAAAATGGATGAAGATATAGCCCGTCAAAGTTCCGCGTGACGTTACAAGTGCCATGCAAATATACAGACTTCTGTAAGAGTGACGTCACGACCCCCACTCCCAAACTTTGACAAGGTTTATCTTTGTCATTTGTTGTCGGATTAGCAAAAGAAAAAAATACACATGCAGTGGATTTCATTATACTCTATAAAATTTAACTTGATTTCTGCGACAGTGACACTGACATAGAAGATTGACATGTTTAGAGTTGGGATAATGGTGGGAAAAATCGATTTTCAAACAATGTTGTAATGAAATCGAATGAGTAGTTGAAGGTGAGAAATTGGATTTTATTTACTTACTATTATTTAAGATCAAGTATGTACACATGTAAATAATGTTATGATATTAATTAAATACTCATAATAATGTAACGATAGTATTTATCGACGTTTTTCACTATTATCGATGCTAATGTAACACATAATTGGGTTTAATTTAATTACACATTTAAAAAATGTTATGATATTAAAATATACAATAAAATTAATGATAAATTAAGTTTTATTTAAAATATCGTTAGTATAAACTATCGATATTCTAAATAAAACTCTATCTGAAACTCTGTGGTCACGATCATTCGTCTCCCAGCACTAATCGGCATGCCCATAAAGTATGACATTGACAGGTACTGTCTGTACTATTAAGACATTCAGTACTTCATAGGCGTGTTTTTTCTGTCAGCTGTCGCAGAGATCAAGTTAAATTTTATAGAGTATAATAACGACCTCGGTTGTAACGCCTTTTTGGTTATAGCGACGTCAAACTTACGTCCCTTGAATTAAAAGCATACTTTTATAGGAAATTCATTCAGCAATAGCGACTTCGGACATAGCGTCGATTTCGGGTATAGCGACTAGGTTTTATGAACCATTTGTGACAGATTCCTAGAAATCCCTTGCGGATATTGCGACTTTGTCGGCAGGCAAAGGCAAACAAAGACCCATTTATAAAACTATTAAGCTTTCGTATCCATTGTTTACATTCACAGACGGTCAAATGCTTTGTTTGCCTGTAAATCCTTTACACGTGTACGAAGTTACTGTTAAAGAATAAGTAGACATCATGTCGAGACTGAATAATGGTAAATGCAATTGATCTACGTAAAACATTTTGGAGTATCACATTCTACTATATCAACAATGTGGAAAACCACGAAAATATACTAGATGAATATAGCGACGTTTGGATATAGCGACGATATTAATGTGGTCCCTTGGCCGTCGTTATAACCGAAATCCACAGTGTCCAATATTTTGTGATGATCTAACATCAATTCAATTGGACAATTACGGACTAAATATAATAACGATTTTTAAAGCAGTCATCATACCTATTTGCTGCAGAACGATACCTTATGAGAAATGTTTTTTTAGTCATACGAATTTTATAATCTTGCCAAATAATATTTTTTTTAACCTACAAATGTGAATCTGACTTTAGGGCGCGTAATATCGTAACATGGCTGTCATGTATTTTGGTGGTTATTGATAGTAATTGAGCAAAACATATGTGTTCGTTTAATCATAACTGTTAATCAGAATTATATGAGATTTTTGAACACGACGATTCCGTAATACATAAATATGTATTTTATTTAAAAGAAAATCGATTTATGCATAAATACTTGATAAACTGTTTTAAATCTGACTTCTGAGTCTGCATGATTATTAAAAAAAATGTAAAAATATTACTAAGTTCGTATAGGCCGGGTGGCTAGCCCTGGTGTCAGAGTTTTTAGGCTAATTATTAAGAATATAAGATAAAAGGACATGTCCACAAAATGTATGGAGGCTGGTATAATAATAATCAAAAATTCTAACCACAACACACATTACATTTCGAGAAAGTTCATATTTCTCTGAGCCCTCCGATTTTTTTTTTAATTAATTTTTAGTTTATTAGGATAAATAAATATATTTGGCTCAATAACTAGTTCATTTCTATCAACCCTGATTAAGTAATCTCCAAATTCTTAATTAAAATCATTTTTACCAATTAGACACACTTTTAAAGTGTTTGTTTGTCACATTGTACCTACTAACTGGTCACACTAGTAGGTTAAAATTTTTAATTATAGCAAATTAAGAAATGAATGTGGAAGAATCAGCTACGAATGCAAGTCAAATAACGATAGAAGCACTTTGTCATTGCTAAACTAGAAAAAGTAATAAGCTGTATTGTTATTTTTCATACAATAAATTTTTCGAATTTAAAAAAAATGGAGGGGTGGAAAAATCTAAATTAAATATTTTTGGGAAGCCCATAAAACAAGCTTTCAAATTAGGTATATATCATCTTGGTTCGATTTTTCTCTGAATAATATACCACTTGTGGTCATCACCTTTGTAGAAAATATTTTTTTATTTATTTTATTCCATTCGCAGCACTATTTTCTTTTATTATATTTGCATGGTATATTTTAGTTTAACAAGTATTTATGCATAAAAGGATAATGAAAACACAATTTTAAATTAAACTATACTATAATAGGTGTTATACATTATTTGCGAAAAGCAAAGTATCTTAGTTTTAAATTACATTGTTCTAAGTTTCCACCATTTTGTGCGTATAATGCAAATAAAAACTAATGAATTTAGATCAGTAAATGGCTCTAGAATAGCGACGTTAAATGTCACTTTTTCATGCTGTCACTGTCACTTTTAAAAAACTGAGTATACTCAGTTACTCACACACGAGCTGTTAACTAGAGAGATAGCTCTGTTGTCGCTTGAGACAATTCTCAACCACAAAAATGTATGGAAAATCTGGCTCAGCTCTGTCAAAACCGTCAAATATGTTTTGGTATTTGACACTACAGAGAGAAAAATACGGCTACTAGCCACTGAATCGAGATATTTTTATGTCTCTTTCTAACTCATGCCATATTGTATCATTGCATCTCTTTCTATCTTTTCTCGATCGACCACGTTATTCCTCTGGTATCTCTGTGGTTACTCAGGTCATATCCGTAGCAAGAATGTGCATCACAAAAATACACATTGTTACGCAAAAATGCGCAATGCATCGCATTGCAAACATACTTATTGCAACGCAAAAATGCGCATTGCATTGCAGACATACTCATTGCAACGCAAAAATACGCATCGCATTGCAAACATACTTATTGCAACGCAAAAATGCGCATTGCATTGCAGACATACTCATTGCAACGCAAAAATACGCATCGCATAGCAAACATACTTATTGCAACGCAAAAATGCGCATTGCATTGCAGACATACTCATTGCAACGCAAAAATACGCATCGCATAGCAAACATACTTATTGCAGCGCAAAAATGCGCATCGCATTGTAAACATACTTATTGCAATGCAAAAATTCGTATTGCATTGCAAACATACTCATTGCAACGCAAAAATGCGCATCACATAGCAAACATACGTATTGCAACGCAAAAATGCGCATTGCATTACAGACATGCTTATTGCAACGCAAAAAGTTCATTGCATAGCATAAATGACTACTGCAACGTCGAAATGCGCATTGGATCGCTAAAATTACCTAAGTATTGAAACGCAAACATGATCATTGCGTTGCAAAAATACTCATTGCACCGTAAAATTTTATTACGTAGCAAACACGAGTACTGTAACGTCACAATTGTTGCGCAAATATTAGTATTGCACCGCAAAGTTTGTATAGCAAAACGACCACCTCTGAGTATTTTCTTTTTTAAACTCAAGGAAGGCGTTTTTTAAAGATCTTTCTTTTAAACACTATACAAACAATTTTCTTCTATAGAGGAGGCTTATGTCCAGCAGTGGATGTGATGTCCTAGGGCTGATAATGGTGATGATGTTAAACACTTTGAATATAGTGTTACTAGCTTGCTTTATACGCACAAAATTGATAATTATTTGTTTTATACACACAGAATAGTTTTTTTTATTTTGTGTGACAATCAAATTAGACAAATCAAAATTAAGTCTAAATTTAATCTATTTCTTAGAGTTACACTGTGTACTGAACCGAAAATATGTAATAGTAGCCATCTTTGTGACCAATTTTTACTAAAGAATCCAATATCCAATGGATATCACAGAAAAATATGAACTATTTTCCTTTCAGGGAACCGCATAGACCTGGTGGCCAGCCCTGGTGTCAGTTTTGAGGCTGATTAAAGGCTTCTGACATGGGAACGGTTCTAAGAACTGGGACCTACAATTGAACGTCATCCGAATCACGGTAGCGTTCAGATAGATAGATATTTGCAGTACAGTAATAGTACTAGAGAAAATATCTACCTACGTCAAATTATACATAAAGTGAGCGAAACAATAACATTTATATTTGTCTCGCTCATTTATGGTATTTTTCGTGTCTATCCATCTCGTTCCCGCAAATTTCTCGCAGTGCAACAACTCCTTCCGGCTCAGCACAACAATTCCGTATAACCCTATATTATCATACGTTAATCTATACTATTTATCTATACTAAATTACCAGTATTTTTAATTTTAAATTATGCCATTATTTTTCATTTAAGTTTATGCAATAATGTACTCTATGACGTCTAAAATGCACTATTTTAGCACTTTACAATTTAACTATAGCTCTAAATATTATCACTCAAAATTTCGAGCATCAAATTTAGTCCTTAGTTTTGTGCAATAGGTGGCGCTATATTTTAATTTCATCTATAACATAAAATTTGCAACTTCATTAATGATAATTCATAGTGTAGTTTTGCAAGGGGAGGGATTTCATATTGTATAGTCCAGTTAATGAAGTTTTTCTATGGAACAGTTGATTTTTTTGGATATGGATATGGAAAAGTTGTTCAAAATGACTTTGTAAATACACCCTTAAATCCCCATACTTTGCAAAACAACACCTATAGTAAAAATATACCCTCCTTAAGCAGACGGGTAATTACAAATTTTAACAAGAAAATTCATTTTAAATTTTACATACTCCAATTATCTTGAATTTTACCAACAACTCCATCAAAAACGGTCAAGCCATTTCTTCATCGAAACTGGTCAAGTTCAGGCATCATGAGATCTTTAATTAAAATAAATACATGCCATCGACCTATTTCCCGTCAATTAACTAAAAGAGATAATGCAAAAATATATCGAGCTTGGGCCATAACCTTGTACAGTACCTAGTATGCTTATTTGTTTTGGGAAATGATTTCCTCATTATTTTCACTAATAACAATCTTCATTTAAAGTAATTTCATATTTTCCGATCGCGGCATGATGGCGGCCTTGAACAAAAATCAAATTAGAAAAAATGACATTCCGTAATAGTTAAGAGTTAAATACCGTCGTTTTTTCTGTGAATTTATTTATTATATTTTAACGTGTTTTTGGGCTAATGTACAAAGACTGGGCCAAATTTGCAAGATCTCCTTTGAAATCAAAAATTCAATCCCGTCTAACATCAAAATTTGGTTGAAACCAAAAAACCAAAACCATACACGTCACACTAACCACAAAATTTATAAACGCCACCTATAGCCCAAACTCTAAAACTAACTATTATAATCTTTATCACAACGGTCATCATGGTCCCAATACTTGTGATTCCTCGGGACGTCTGAGACGTGCCTTCTCGGGGGAAGTTTAGCTTCTGGCAACCCGGACAGGCTTTCGGACCCAGTGTTGCCAGTATCTGAATTCTCCCCACTATTACGTCTGACAATTCTATTAACCGGTCTAGAGTCTCTGGAATTTTTTGACAGCGAACGCTTGTCTCTTTCATCCTCGCTCAAATTGTCTCTAGAATGTTGACGAGTCCAGTTTTTTTTGTTTGTATCCTCTTTTAGATCACTCTTTTCCTTTCTCCAGTTCTCTATTGGTTTCCGGCTGGCTTTTTGGACCTCGTTGTTGACCCGTTCAGGTTTTTCTGATCGGTCCGGGATGAAAGTTTGTTCTATGTTTCGGTCAGACTCTGAGGTTGACCGTTCAGGTCGATCATAGTACTCTTGGTAGTTGTATTGGTTTTGTATGTATGTGCCGTCGCCTTGTTGTAGGTAGTTGTTGAAGTTTTCCTGTTGAATAAAGAAAATATATTTTAGTTTAACTACACTTGTTCTAGTTATAAGGGGTATATGTATATATATCAGAACTATATTGTTTGTTATGAAAGTGTTAATTATAGTTAATATTTAATGTATATACTGTTGGTGTTTCTTATGTGAATAAATAAATAAATAAATAGTTCAGTAGTAAAGTCGACTTTGTGCAATGATTTGGTTTTTAAAGTTTGCTGTTATTAGAAATATACAATTAAAATAATCAATACAAAATACTTATATAATGGATCAGCAGTAAAGTCTCTTCGTTGGACAAAAACACAGAGTTACTACCTACTTATTAAAATCAGAGAGAGTGCTGTTGTCGCTTGTGGCTATTATCAACTACAAAAATGTATGGAAAATCTTCCAAGTAGCTGTCAAAACTGTCAAATAAGTATTGGGATTTGACGTTCCTTGTCTAAAACCCGACAACAACCATCGAATCGAGATATTTGTCATATCTGAGTGTCAAGTGGGAGATTTGCAAATCAAATCGAATTACTTTTACGTCGCGTTGACCGAGCGCGCCGCGCACACACGCGAGCACATTGACACACACGCTTGAATTAGCCAATCACAGACGTTGCTGGGCTCGTGTTCGATCGGTTTGGCGCTCGTTACATTACCGTAAACAATACTCACACTTAGCTATTCAGTTTTCTGTACGTGACACAAGATGGCGCTGTGCCATTTCCATAGAAATCACATCAAACGTTAACGCGATCGAGCTCGAGCGAAAATCTCGCACTTAGCCCTCTGTTTCTAACTCATAGTATATTAAATCAATATACCTCATTTGAATTTTCTCGATCGACCACATTATCCCTCTCGTTGTAATAGCTCTATGGACAAAAAGCTCCGCCTTCAATCTTTTGAAGATTGTTAAACATTTAAGTTGAAGTCACTTATTGTTAATTGCCAACTAGCAGAGCGATGATTCAAAATATGCTTTTTATTTAGTATTAGTTTTAGCCTAAGTAGCATTGTATTGTTAACTACTTTTTACCCGCGGCTTCGCCCAAATGATATTTTGATTTTTGACGCAATATCATTATAATTTATAGCCTATGTGTTATTCTGATATATAAGCTATATTATTGCAAAGTTTCATTATTATCTCAATCCGTTCAGTAGTTTTTGCGTGAAAGAGTAACAAACATCCATACATCCATCCATCCTCACAAACTTTCGCGTTTATAATATTAGTAGGATAAGTGCTATTGTCACTAATGACAAATTTCACTTACTCGTTAGGGCCCGGTTGACATAATTTCAGTGACTAACTGTGCCGATAAATGTCAATACAACCCGCAACTGTGCCAGCGTGGAAGATATGATCCAATCACCCTTTTACAATAGGCATATGTTCAATTATTCTAATAAATCTCACCCGATAATTCTGATTGAAAGTTGGCGGAGGGCAGTCGGTAAAGTTTGGCGATACATTAGTGGGGGGTAGCACGGTAGGATCGAACACTGTACTGTACCAGCCTTTTTAATAGTCCACTGCAGGACGTAGGCCTACCTACGAAGGTTGATTGGACCATATCCACCACGCTGGCCCAGTGCGGGCTGGTGGATTCACATACGCCATTGAATTTCTTCTACGGACGTATGCAGGTTGCCTCACGATGTTTTCCTTCACCGAAAAGCCAGTGGTATGAAATTCCGTACATTAATTCCAAGGAATTCATTGGTACGGGACCGGGATTTGAACCCACGACCTCACGATTGTACGAACGCACCTGGATCGAACACAGGCTCCTCCTTTTTCTCTTCATCCTGGCACCACGAGTTCAGCTCATGACATATTTATAGTGTCATTTATGTAAATGTCACTTTCACTTCTGTTAAATGTCACTTACGTTTTTGTACGTTGTTTAGTGTCTAAACGTGCGGATGATAAGTAAATCCAACCCGCAACTGTGTCAGCGTGGTGGTTATGGCCTATGTTCAATTTTTCTAATAAATCTCACCTGATAATTCTGATTGAATCTTGGCGGAGGGTAGTCGGTAAAGTTGGGCGGTACATTAGTGGGGGGCAGCACGGTAGGATCGAACACAGGCTCCTCCTTCTTCTCTTCGTCCTGGCGCCACGAGTTCAGATCATATCTCTTTGTGAGGTTTGTCTTGGATTGGCTGTTCCATGTTTCGAAGCTATCCTGTAATGATACATAACAATAATAATATTATTTTTCCCCGATCCGCCGTTTTCACTGATCCGCCGATGGTTTGGATTTTTGACCGACGAACCACCGGAGGAGGTATACAATTCGACGCGTACATTTTTTTTTTCATGTATAACAACGCATATCTTTTTTCATAGTAGTCCGATTTCAATAATTCTTTTTTTATTGGAAAGAGTATACTTCGAAATTGGTCCCATTTAAATTTTATCGAAATCGGCTGAGCCATTTTTGATAAATCAACAATAATGTGAAAAATGTTACATCGATCCGTGCATAATATTTACGTTCTAGCGATGCGCCCCGGCTTCGCACAGGTGTATTATACATATAAACGTTTCTCTTGAATTACTCTATCTATTAAAACAAACTGCATCAAAATCCGTTGCGTAGTTTTAAAGATGTAAGCATACATGGGGACAGACATCGGAAAGCGACTTTGTTTTATACTATGTAATGATTCTGTACACGGGTGAAGTCGGTCATGCTATTTTTGCAAACAATAATTAGATGATGGCGGATTAGCCAGAGAGTACTGTACATACATATACGCGCCGAACTGTAAACCTCTCCCGTATCGTCAGTTAACAATGATGGCTGTTAAATGTTTCACATATTATTATTAAAAATAAATTCCGTTCCGCACGGTCAGTATTTGGATGGGTGACCGCGGGTGGCATTTTCCAACGGAGCGCTACCGTGGCTCGGATGACACGTTAAATTGTAGGCCCCGGTTGTTTTAACCGTTTAGCCATGTCAGAGGCCTTCAGGCGGCCTAAAAACTCTGACACCAGGGCTAGCCACCCGGCCTATACGAACTTACTTACTTACTTACTTACTTACATATTAAAAACTAGTTTTTACCCGCGGCTTTGCCCGCATACGCAATATATCATTATAATTTATAGCCTATGTGTTATTCTGATATATAAGCTATATAATTGCAAAGTTTCATCTCAATCCGTTCAGTAGTTTTTGCGTGAAAAAGTAACAAACAACCATACATTCATACATCATTAATGTTTAATATATGATCGTCTTACATTGTAATTTTGCATACTGGTTCAATTAACAAAAGTTACTTACTTATTTTTGTCAAAATTTTTCAAAATGTTAATTAACCTTTTTCTTTATTATTCTTTAATTCTTAGTTTCGCTAATTTGATGTTAAATTTATTACTTTTTCTGTATTATTTTGGGAGAAGCCTTTGGCACCCGAAACACAGTTTTATACTAGTTCGGTGTCAATGGATTCACGATAAATATGTGATAATGTTTTCAGTTGAAATAAATTTATTTATTTATTTATTATTTATTATTTATTATTTATTATTTATTATTTATTATTTATTATTTATTATTTATTATTTATTATTTATTATTTATTATTTATTATTTATTATTTATTATTTATTATTTATTATTTATTATTTATTATTTATTATACATCCATCCATCCTCACAAAGTTTCGCGTATAATATTAGTAAGATGTCACACCTGTCCAGCAGACGTGTGTTCCTGCCTCATGAGCGCGGCGCCGGCGCCGAGGATGGGCCGCAGTCGGGGCTTGGCGTCGTCCTCGTGGTTCAGGCTGACGTTGGACAGGTTGTGGCTCATTTTCTCCGTGCTGTCGGTCTTCTCGTCCTTCTCGGGGCTTTTCTTCCAGGAACCGTAGCTGTGGACGAACGAAAATAATATATTACTAATAGTTCTCTGAACTGGGTTTTGGTCACTACATACGGTTTCCGGACACTCATAACGATTTTCGGTTTACTCAATCAAATCCAAAAAAAAATCCTCACCTAACTGCGCTGTAAGAGTCGTCCGCAGTCAACTTCAAGTGCGCGGCGTAGAACTGCTGCAGTGAGTTAGGCAGCGGCAGGAATTTGTCTGTGAGGCACATGTCAGAGCTGAGCTGCAGCCAGATGATGCCGCGGGGTGGAGGCCGCAGGAAGATACATTATTTATATACTTTTTATTTTTATTTTAATTCTATTATTCCCCTGACGTGATCAGGGAGCTGATTTACATTCCATATATCCGAAGGAGTCTAAGCAGTCAAGCCATACTACACCTTGAGAGGAATGTAGTAAGGTTCATATTTACCTGGCTTCGCTGTTTGAATTTCCAACGGTCAACATCGAGTGTACTATTTTCATAGTCAGATGATGCCGTAGGGTGGAGATGGAGGCGACACGAGCATATTTACATCCTGAGCAGTCAAGCCATACTACGCCTTCAGAGGATTATAATAAGGTTGATATTTACCTGGCTTCACTGCTGTTTGAATTTCCAAGAAACACAATTTTAACACACTAAATACCTTCCATAGAACACTCAATACGGTTTTAGATACATTAAATATGGTCTTAGGACACTAAATACGTTCTTAAGATACTAAACATGGAGTTAAGCCATTAAATATGGATTTAGGACACTCGGATACTAAATACGGATTTTGGACCCAAAACTGTCCTAGCACACTCAATCAAAAAAATCCTCAC
The DNA here is from genome assembly GCA_949316475.1 of Hypomecis punctinalis. NCBI lineage: Eukaryota > Metazoa > Arthropoda > Insecta > Lepidoptera > Geometridae > Hypomecis > Hypomecis punctinalis. The sequence continues at coordinate 6,428,904 of OX438823.1, forward strand.
CTAACTTCGCTGTAAGAGTCGTCCGCAGTCAACTTCAAGTGCGCGGCGTAGAACTGTTGCAGCGAGTTGGGCAGCGGCAGGAACTTGTTGAGGCACATGTCGGAGCCCAGCAGCAGCCAGATGATGCCGCAGGGCGGCGGCGAGAGGATCCGCAGACGGATGGCGATGGACAGCTCTTCCAACTCTTGGGACAGGACGGAGAGCAGTTCTCTGCCGTTTTGCATCAGCTGAAAATGTATTATATGTAATTTTTTATTTTATTATTTACTAGTTTTTACCCGCGGCTTCGTCCGCATACGCAATATATTATTATAATTTATAGCCTATGTGTTATTCCTATATATAAGCTATATTATTGCAAAGTTTCATCTCAATCCGTTCAGTAGTTATTGCGTGAAAGAGTAACAAACATCCATACATCCATCCATCCATCCATCCTCACAAACTTTCGCGTTTATAATATTAGTAGGATTCCACCTACACTATGCACATCAACACATTAAATAAATAGAGTCAAATGTCACTATAATAAGCTAGACAACTAAAAATATAGAATTAGGGCCCTGCCTCACCGGGACGCCATGGCCACGTCGCCGGCTACGTAGCCATGGCCAAGCCAATAGCAGCCATAAACACATAATAACTATTATTATTAGATTATACACATATATAATCCCATAAACACGGACGATTCTGAATTTCTACGATAAATCTCTCGGTATCGAAACACATTTTTCGCTATCTTTGCAATGAGCACGAATTTGACGTCTTGCTTGGCGGACCGTTGGCTACCGAGTGAGTGAGACGCAACTTGCTCGCATACATTTTGTTGGCGACGTCGCCAGGCTGCCAAGTAGCCAGTCTCCACCCAAGTGACCCGTCGTCGTGGCTACGCTTCCAAATTGGAGACGTTGCCAAACCGTCGCCAAGTGAGTGAGGTGCCATACATGTGAATACTAATTGTTTGGCTACGTAGCCGGCGACGTGGCCATGGCGTCCCGGTGAGGCAGGGCACTTAGTCTATAGGGTAGTTGAATAGTATTGAGTTAATTAAAAGTATTAGGATTAGTGAATTCTGCAATTAATTATGATTCGTAAACTGAAAAAATAATAAATATTGGCTGATCATTTTCAGAGATATAAGCTTGTCCCTTTTCCGCAAAGCATAACATAGTATGGCGAATGTATAACACTAACGGGCGGTGACGTCATAGGCTGTCATAGTGCGCTTTTTGTCTAGCAAGAAAATAAATATGCTTGTAACTTCTTTATTTTTAAGTTGATTTTATATTTGGTTTCGTTAATCGGCTCGTTACAAGAGAACATCTGTTTCATGTTTTTAGGGTTCCGTACCTCAAAAGGAAAAAACGATACCCTTATAGGATCACTTTGTTGTCCGTCTGTCCGTCTGTGTGTATGTCAAGAATCTTTATCTCGGGAACGCGTGAAGATATCGAGTTGAAATTTAAACTGTATACGTATATCTATGGTCTCTTGCAGTTGTGTAAAAGAAAAACTTCTCAGTTATCGTTTAAAAAAGTTAGAGCCGTTTATGTCGTAAAAAACCGCATATTTCGCACTCACAAAAATTAAAACCTACAGGGTACTTCCCGTTGACATAGAACTATGAAATTTGGCGAGAAGCATTGTCTCAGAGTACACATATAGGAATAAATTTGAAAACTGTACATTTTTATTTAAATCATAAAAAATAGGACCTCAAAATTCACAAAATATGGGTTCTAAATTCAAAGTGAGTAAATCGTATCATGTAAGATACCATATAAAAGAACTTCATACATGCGAAAACAGGTTTTTAATTATATTTACAATGTGTAATTTTCGATGTATGTCGAGAAAAGTGAAAAAAAAAAACTTTTTTGTCGATGGTTATAGTATAAAGATTTTAAGAACTTACTTCCCAATTTTGTGAAATTTTCTGGATTCGTTCGGAACCCTCGATGTGCAAGCAATGGCAATGCTAGAAATCATCGTGATTTCACCGCTTATTTATGTTGTTATAATGAAGTTTAGAGTCAATGTATGTCAAATGTTGTCTTTTTTGAATTTGTTTTAATTCTTCTTCTGATCGGGGCGGATACACACAAAACATAATCTGTACAATTCATAAAAAGTTCAACCAGAAGTCACATTCGATTAAAGGACATGTCCACAAAATGTATGGAGGCAGGTATAAAAAATAAAAAAAAATCTAACCACAACACTCGTTACATTTCGAGAAAGTTCATATTTTTTTTAGTCTATTACATCAGTTAAAAACAAAAAGCCCTCCGATTTTTTTTAAAATTAATTTTGAATTTATTAAGATAAATAAATATATTTGGCTCAATAAGTAGTTAATCTCTAGCAACCCTGATAAAGTAACCTCCAAATAGTTAAATAAAAGCATTTTTACCAATTAGACACACTTTTAAAGTGTTTTTTTTTATCACATTTCACCTACTAACCAGTTAGTATGTGATGTACGAGAAGCATGGCCAGAATGTGAACCTTATTGCCGTTGCATAAGATATAATATTGAACGTCATAAAATATAATATTACCTGAGTGGCCAAACTCCTGTGAGCTCGAATATCGTCGCTGGCAAGTAGGGCTTTCATGTAGTGGATAAGTGGTGCAGCCAGAATGTGAACCTTATTGCCGTTGCATAAGATATAATATTGAACGTCATAAAATATAATATTACCTGAGTGGCCAAACTCCTGTGAGCTCGAATATCGTCGCTGGCAAGTAGGGCTTTCATGTAGTGGATAAGTGGTGCAGCCAGAATGTGAACCTTATTGCCGTTGCATAAGATATAATATTGAACGTCATAAAATATAATATTACCTGAGTGGCCAAACTCCTGTGAGCTCGAATATCGTCGCTGGCAAGTAGGGCTTTCATGTAGTGGATAAGTGGTGCAGCCAGAATGTGAACCTTATTGCCGTTGCATAAGATATAATATTGAACGTCATAAAATATAATATTACCTGAGTGGCCAAACTCCTGTGAGCTCGAATATCGTCGCTGGCAAGTAGGGCTTTCATGTAGTGGATAAGTGGTGCAGCCAGAATGTGAACCTTATTGCCGTTGCATAAGATATAATATTGAACGTCATAAAATATAATATTACCTGAGTGGCCAAACTCCTGTGAGCTCGAATATCGTCGCTGGCAAGTAGGGCTTTCATGTAGTGGATAAGTGGTGCAGCCAGAATGTGAACCTTATTGCCGTTGCATAAGATATAATATTGAACGTCATAAAATATAATATTACCTGAGTGGCCAAACTCCTGTGAGCTCGAATATCGTCGCTGGCCAGTAGGGCTTTCATGTAGTGGATAAGTGGTGCAGCCAGAATGTGAACCTTATTGCCGTTGCATAAGATATAATATTGAACGTCATAAAATATAATATTACCTGAGTGGCCAAACTCCTGTGAGCTCGAATATCGTCGCTGGCAAGTAGGGCTTTCATGTAGTGGATAAGTGGTGCAGCCAGAATGTGAACCTTATTGCCGTTGCATAAGCGCGCCTCTGAAATGACACAAATTATTGAAATATATTTAAAAAAATCAAAAATATTATCTGAATAGTAAAAATCTCAAGACTAAAATATCTATTTTCAATTCTTTATGTAGTACTTAGTAGTATTTTACCACCAAGCCAGCCAGCAGTAGCCACAAACTAAAAATAAATTTTACTATATATAATATTTTTATTGAAATCATTTCAATATCAAAAATTTCAAGATCATTTCTAGATAAAATACTAACTACTTAGAAATTAAATCCAGAAAATAGGCCCAATTATGAAGGCGCCATCGTAATTATAATAACTATTCAGAACATTTCTATTTCTCTTTAGGCATTCGATAGAGAGAACACTTTTAAGTTGCTATTAAATTTACGATGGCGCCTTTTATAGCTTTAAATATGTACGTACATGAGATATTTTTTACGTCGAATAATGATTAATGATGCATTTATAATTTTACACTTTTTTCAAAACTCCTCCCCCTTCTTTTTCATTAAAAATTTTTGTTTTTTTCTGTATTTAATTTTTCGATATAATTTCTTCATTTAACAACATGCAAAACAATAAGCGCTACCGTGGCTCGTATAACACATCAAATTGTAGGTCACGGTTGTTTTAACTGTTAAGCCATGTCAGAGGCCTTCAGGCGGCCTAAAAACTCTGACACCAGGGCTAGCCACCCGACCTATACGAACTTTTTTATAGCTCACAAAAGTAAATATACTCACCAGTGAAATAGTCTCCCATGAGATTAGCGGCGTTTATAAGGAAGAGCGGATTTGCGCGTTCCAGGATGTCCAGTTCTGAAACACAATAATTTTACACTACAACATCGTTTATAAAATAAAATTTGTTTAGGTATCTTCTTAATTTGGGTCTTCGATGGCTAACTATCGAAGATCAGGGTATGAATTTACATTTGTCTGAATCATTTTCCTAAAGGTACCTGCCCCCCTACCGCCTAAAGCAATAGCAATCGTAATAGGAATCGTTTATGACTTCATTTTAGTCATTTGGCACCGCCTATATGACGTTAGCCATCAATTGCTTTGTGCGGATTGCGAAAGCAATCGTTGAATAAACAACTTTGATGGCTAACATCACATAGGCGGTGCCAAATGACTAAAATGAAGTCATAAACGATTGCTATTACGATTGCTATTGCTTAGGCGGTAGAGGGGCTGAACTGAGGTTAACGTGGGATCGACTCTGACTAATTTGATTAAAAACAATAATAAAATAGTATGTCCCCTGCATGATGACGTTGGACGGTGGAGTCGAAAAGTTCGAGTGGAGACCACGTACCGGCAAGCGCAGCGTAGGACGTCCACCCAGAAGGTGGACAGATGACCTCATTAAGGCCGCAGGATCGCGCTGGATGCAAGCCGCTATCAACCGGTCTTATTGGAGATCCATAGGGGAGGCCTATGTCCAGCAGTGGACGTCTTTTGGCTGATGGATGGATGATGACGTTGAGTAGAGCTGTCCGGAGTAGTTGCTGCCTCTGTTGCCGAGTGAACGACGCCCCCACTGCGGCTAATTTATATAAACATAATAATAAACTCACTAGAGTATGTCCCCTGCATGATGACGTTGAGTAGGGCTGTCCGGAGTAGTTGCTGCCTCTGTTGCCGAGTGAACGACGCCCCCACTGCGGCTAATTTATATAAACATAATAATAAACTCACTAGAGTATGTCCCCTGCATGATGACGTTGAGTAGGGCTGTCCGGAGTAGTTGCTGCCTCTGTTGCCGAGTGAACGACGCCCCCACTGCGGCTAATTTATATAAACATAATAATAAACTCACTAGAGTATGTCCCCTGCATGATGACGTTGAGTAGGGCTGTCCGGAGTAGTTGCTGCCTCTGTTGCCGAGTGAACGACGCCCCCACTGCGGCCAATTTTCTCGCCGACACGGCGGACAATAGAGCTGCCGCGCGAAACGTTGCGAACGCTTGCCTATGGAGTGAATTTCATAGAGTTAAAGTGCATTTAATAAAATATATTATTTCTCAGGCCAACGTTGGCCAACGCCAATATATACTACAGCGCCACGTGGTCACGCAGAACGTATCACGCGCTAAGGCTGCCGACCTTCAGTATTTAAATTTCATCTATTTACTCAAGTAGGTAACTACTTGAGTTTCTATCTAGTTTATATCTATTAGTATGTAAAATTATCATATTTATTACAAAAAATAAATTCAATGTGAATGAAAGAGGCAGCATTTAATAAAAATACATATAGTATTTTTTGAGGTTTATAAGGTTCCGTAGTAAAACGAGGAACCCTAAAAACGTTAATCGCACGCTTACTAGTTACAAATCCACACGTTCGTTTGTAACTACGGCGCGCCGCGACTGACTAGCATACCGAGAGCATACCGAGCTCCGGGGTGCGTAATACATTTAATAAAAATACATATAGTGTTTTTTGAGGTTTTTAAGGTTCCGTAGTAAAACGAGGAACCCTAAAAACGTTAATCGCACGCTTACTAGTTACAAATCCACACGTTCGTTTGTAACTACGGCGCGCCGCGACTGACTAGCATACCGAGAGCATACCGAGCTCCGGGGTGCGTAATACATTTAATAAAAATACATATAGTGTTTTTTGAGGTTTTTAAGGTTCCGTAGTAAAACGAGGAACCCTAAAAACGTTAATCGCACGCTTACTAGTTACAAATCCACACGTTCGTTTGTAACTACGGCGCGCCCCTACTGACTAGCATACCGAGAGCATACCGAACTCCGGGATGCGTAATACATTTAATAAAAATACATATAGTGTTTTTTGAGGTTTTTAAGGTTCCGTAGTAAAACGAGGAACCCTAAAAACGTTAATCGCACGCTTACTAGTTACAAATCCACACGTTCGTTTGTAACTACGGCGCGCCGCGACTGACTAGCATACCGAGAGCATACCGAGCTCCGAGGTGCGTAATACATTTAATAAAAATACATATAGTGTTTTTTGAGGTTTTTAAGGTTCCGTAGTAAAACGAGGAACCCTAAAAACGTTAATCGCACGCTTACTAGTTACAAATTCACACGTTCGTTCGACTAGCATACCGAGAGCATACCGAATTCCGGGGTGCGTAGGTATGATTCACGTTCCGTGCTTTTGTATGAAGACAAAATACTGTTTTCATTACTGTGCTCATAGTGTGAGACAATGTTTCAATGCCATAAAGTCATCACTGGCAACACACACTGGTCGGAAACTTTCGACTTGAGGCACTGAGGTATGTCAGACGGAATATATATTATACCTATACCTATAATGTCTGGCGTTCAAGCTATATTTTACAAGGTATAGATTATTTTGTATGTATGTAGTAAAGTAAGGATGGACACTTACTGTAGTCTGTTTTCATCGGGGCACATGTTGGTGATGGTAGTCTCGAAATGTCGCAGTTTCCTGTTGAACTGGATACCGTCTTCCGAGGGCGAGAACTGATCCAACTGGAATCGCATCAAAAATGGTCAATCAGTATCATTGCCGATATATTTAGAACTAGTTTTTTTCCGCTTTTCGGTCTTTCAAACAATGTCCATGTCAAAAATCAAGTCTATCCGGTGTTCTCTTGCTGCGTGAAAGAGTAACAACTCAGAAAACGCTATTTAGGATTTATAATAGTATGTATTGATAAGGATAAATATGGAAAGGTCCGCACCACACAAGTCGGCGGATGAGAAGTTAGCCGCAGATGACACTTCGCCGTGATTTGCTAATTTTATTGCCTAATTTTATCATATGTGCACAATACCGACACAAATGGCGAAGTGTCGAGCACGGGCGTAGGGAGCGCGCGGGACGCATGAGGTTAGCGGGCGGATGTGCCCCAGCGTCTCGTTTGTCTGGCTTCCGCGCATACCTATATTTCGGCTTTTGCGCAGCGCTCTGAGCATCCCATCCGCCGATTTGTGTGGCGCGGACTATACCTTTCCATATTTATCGCGCTTAGCATACTCGTATTGATAAGGATAAATATGGAAAGGTAAGGTGGGTTCAAACGCTGTCCCATATTAATGAGTTCTTTGAAAGTTATAAACAGATTTTTGACCGACGAACCACTGGAGGAGGTATACAATTCGACGCGTATATTTTTTTTATGTATAACCACGCATAACTTTTTTCATAGTAGTCCGATTTCAATAATTCTTTTTTTATTGGAAAGAGTATACTTCGAAATTGGTCCCATTTAAATTGTATCGAAATTGGCTGAGCCATTTTTGATAAATCAACAATAATGTGAAAAATGTTACATCGATTCGTGCATGACATTTGCGTTCTAGCGATGCGCTCCGGCTTCGCACAGGTATATTATACATATAAACATTTCTCTTGAATTACTCTATCTATTAAAACAAACTGCATCAAAATCCGTTGCATAGTTTTAAGATATAAGCATACATGGGGACAGACAGCGGAAAGCGACTTTGTTTTTTACTGCCTATGTAATGATTCTGTACGGAACGGGTGAAGTCGGTCATGCTATTTTTTGCAAAAAATAATTATATACTCTAGTGGCCTTTCAGTAAAGCAAAGTATAGTGAGGCAACCTGCATACAACGAAACACAAATGTACTGTACTGTACCAGCCTTTTTAATAGTCTTAAGCTGATGTATCAATAATGTAATTCAATTAGGCGATAATCATTATAATATGAATCATCTACTAGTTGATGTCTTCTATTTCATTTGCTACCTTATTTGCCCATGCTTTACAAACGACAAATAAAGGAACGTACCAGTTGAGGTCAGTTAATAGTAGTGTACCAGATTTTTTAATAGTCCACTGTAGGACGTAGGTCTACCCACGAAGGGTGATTGGGCCATATCCACCACGCTGGCCCAGTGCTGAATTCACATACCCCTTCGAATTTCTTCTACTGACGTATGCAGGTTGCCTCAAGATGTTTTCCTTCACCGAAAAGCCAGTGGTGTAAAATTCCGTACATAAGTTCCAAAGAAACTCATTGGTACGGGATCGGGATTTGAACCCACGACCTCACGATTGCAGGTCGGGTGTTACTACCACTAGACCACCACGGCTTGAAACACAAATATATAGACGAAATTCGATAGCAAAAGTAAATCCACTGAACAAGTGTGGTGGATATGGTCTCTTCACTCTTTGTGGATAAGTATATGTTCAACAGTAGACTTTGAAAAAGGCCGGTACAATACAGAGAATGGGAAACATTCACAACTAATACTCTTTATTTAGTCAGACTGTAGTAGGTAGGTATTATCTACTCAATTTTTTTTTTTAAATATTGGGGGACATCGTACACACGGTCTCTGACCCCAAACTAAGCAAAGCTTGTGATATGGCTGCCAGAGACTGATATACTACATATACTTATTTTTAAATACATACTTATATAGAAACTTTCTTTTTGTGATAAACATTTCAAAAATTGACGCGTTCGCAGGATTTGAACCTGCATCCTCTGGGACTCCGGCCCAAATGCTCTGTCCAATTAAGCTAAAACGCTCTCTGCGAAGGCGCCGAATTAGTGAGTGTTTATCATTTTTACCAACTAATAAATTGTTGGAAGCGCCATCTTGTGAGAACTGCTTTAAACCAGTCAGTCACTTAATGTGAAATTATTAGAACTTCTTACCATTAACGAGAAATGACGCATTGCTTAATCAATTAAAATTATTTTTATCGTGCTTCACACACTAGGTGTATAGAAACTTTCTTTTTGTGATAAACATTACTACTTATATAGTTAGTAACTAAATAGCACCCAGACACCAAACACTTATGTTCATCACATTTAATAAATATTTGCCCTGGGTGGGGATCGAACCCACGCCTATTTGATCCAGAAGTTAGGGTCACTAACCACTGAGCCACCGAGGCAGTCAAATATCATTAGTATACTGTTAGTTTGAACAGCAATCTGGCCGGTTCAGCCAGAATGCTATAGCAGTGTCCTGTTATAAATATATTATATATTAGAAAAAATATTTCTGCGTACAGTTTCGTTCTGTGCACAAAAAGTCCTTTCTCTAAAAACCAACAGTTCATCAAATTTATTATGAGTAATTTTTGAAATCCGTATTTCAAACAAGAATTTCTCGTTTAAAGATTTTTGCCATTACCTATTTTGAAAATGGCTTACCAAAACTAACAGCGGCTGGAACTGTTCATCCACATGCAGCAGCTCCTTCAACGCTGCATCGTCCTCAGCCGAGATGGACTCCAGGTTCTCCATGATGCCCAGCTCGTCTTCTTCCTCTCGCTTCTTCTCCTCTTCTCTCCCTTTCTCCGTTTCTAGATCTCTTTTCTCGCGCTCTCGTGTGTCTGTGAAAAGGTTTATCAGTTTTTATACATCTTATTTTTATACCGCGTGGAAGCAATAGGTATAGGCCGCGTCACACAAGTCGGCGGATGTGAAGTTAGCTACAAGCTGCGCAATATCCAATCCTGACTGGAGCGCACATAAAGCCGCGCGTTGATTGGGTATTGCGTAGCTTGTACCTAACTTCACATACGTCAACTTGTGTGGCGCGGCCTATACAGGAAGCGTAAGTCTAGCGGTGACCGTTATTGCGCAGAAGTCGAAAATTGGGTTTCACAGGGGGCTAGAGGGACGAAGGGTGCGCGTGCGTCCGGTTGGCTGCTCGTGCTCCGTCCCCCGCACCGATACCACGCTCCGCGGACTTCTGACTGTACACTCGCTTTCCTAACTATATTTTTATTGCCGTTCATTGTTATTATTTTTAGTTGAGTTTGACTTCGTTTTTTACCATTGGTTTTTTAGGGTTCCGTACCCAAAGCACAGCCCGGACACTCCGCGTTTCTTCATACAAAATCTGCTGTCTTACGCACACAACACTATATTTATTCACAGACACTACACATACGCACGAACGCTACACGGGTATTTGCAGCGGCCAGTGCAGCCCGCGCGCAGAGTAGTAAATCGTGTCCTGACGCGGGGTGGAAGTGAGGAAGACTCAAACGGGTGGGGGGTAACGAGTGGCCGTTCTATACGTAGTATTATTATATCTTCTTTGCCCAAAGGGTAAAAACGGGACCCTATTACTAAGACTCCGGCTGTCACTAGGCTGTATCTCATGAACCGTGATGGCGTTGTCGTGATGAAAGTTGAAATTTTTACTGCCACTAGAAAAACAAATACTAAAAACAGAATAAAATAAATATTTAAGGGCGGCTCCCATACTATAAACCTGACTATTCAGCCGTTTCTCGCTTGAAATTAATAATGGTTACAGGTAGACGCTCGAAATATTCACAGAATATTTAGTTGTATATTTACTTTAGTTAAAAATAAATAATTAAATATATTAAGGGAACATCGGTACGGAACCCTTCGGGTGCGAGTCCGATTCGTACTTGGGCGATTTTTTATTATTAGTATACTTTTAGTAGATATTGAATATGCCTAGAAGAACGACTGTTTTAAACAGGCACTAAAAATAGTGGATGGCGTGCATTTCATCCTACCCTCTATAAACTTAATTACTGTCACATGATAACCTTTTTATGGAAGTTGTTTCTTTCATTTACCGATTTAAATAAAATAGTAAAACAATTTTGTAACAAAAAAAAACCAAACTTGTAACGGAGAAGCAATGTAAAACTTTAATAACTATTGATTAATGTATACGGGCGCGACGTTACGTAAAATCTTCCACATTTCGCTCTGTGAGGACTTACTATTTTTTAAAATATGTTCTTAAAATTATTTAGTTATATTATTTAAAATTATAATTGTATTATGTGCGCGACTGTACACATAGACCCCCCCCACATTTCGATCAGCGCTAAAGTTATATGTCCCGACCTATACATTTTACTTGTCTGCCAAGAAGATCTACTTAAAGTACATATGTCATCCATCCATCTATTTAAATTTTGCTAATTTTTAAAATAATTGTGTCTACCTAATTGTTCTTAGAGAATAAATAACTAAAGTATATATACTCTAAGTAATTGTTAATGTTAATGTATTAAGTTTTGTATTAATTTTTATTATTATTTTTGAATCGTATGCATTGTGTTATAATTGTAAATTTGACTTGCCTAGTGTAACATATGTAGTTATACAGCCAATAAATATATCTTATCATCGTCGGTCGTAGGTAGGACGTCTACTGCTAGACATAGCCCTCCCCTATGGATCTCCAATAGGACCGATTTTTCAGCCACTTTAGCTAGCACCCAGGAAGATGCCGATGAAAGCGCTAGAATCCTTCTTTTTGAATCTATATTCTATACTGTGGTGAATGATGAGTGTGGTACCTGCGGCGCGCGGGCTGAGCTCGTGGCGCGGCCGGAGCGCGTCGTCGGCGGGCCGCTGGTGGCGCCCCGTGTAGCCGCGCCCGCGACCCACTCCCGACATGTTATACTGCTACTGGAATACAAAAAAGTGTTCAATTAAAAAAAGCCATGGTAATAGTGGTAGTAACGCCCGTCATGCAATCGAGAAGTTGTGGGTGCAAATCCCGTTCCCGTACCAATGAGTTTCTTTGGAACTTATGTACAGAATTTAACATCATTGGCTTTTCGATGAAGGAAAACATCGTGACGCAACCTGTATACGTCCATAGTAGAAATTCAGTGGCGTATGTGAATCCATCAACCCACACTGGGCCAGCATGGTGGATAAGGTCCAATCACCCTTTGTGGATAGGCCTACGTCCTACAGTGGACTATTAAAAAGGCTGGTTTAGTACAGTACAGTATTGAAGGTCTTATTTTTGGCTGGCTCGTTTAAGTAGGTTATCGACCCACAAGGCAGATGGATGACCTCATTAAGACCACAGAATTGCACTGGGTGCAAGACGTTTTCAACCAGTCTTCGGCCTGAGCTATGGGAGGCCTAGCAGATGTGGACGTCATGTTTTGCCTGAAACAACGACGAAGTTCGAGTAAGCTTTCAAAGGTGGAATGCGGAATGCACAAGACACCCCTAGTCAAAGAGATAACAGAGGGACAATGTGGTCAATCGGTAAAAGAAAGAAAGAGATGCAATGATTTAATATGGCATGAGTTAGAAAGAGACACGAAAAATATCCGATCCAGTGGCTAGTTGCCGTGTTATATTTAACATTTTTGACAGCTCAGGGCAAGATTTTCCAAATGTTTTGTGGTTGAGAATTGCCTCAAGCGACAACAGAGCTATCTCTCCAGTTGTAATAGCTCTGTGATCTTAGTGGAACGTCAGTGCAAGGCTTATCCAGTGTGAGGGCGATAGGTCTGATGACACTGATGGGTGGCACTGCATGGGCTGTTTTTTTAATTCCCTATAGGTTTGCGTTTGACTACATACTGCCTGATGTTGAGCAGATATGCGGTCTGCGATGTAGCACGTTAACCTAGAAGATACCTATTTACTTGGGATTTAAAGACACCTACATTGTCTTTAGCGGGAAGACAGACTCAAGCAAAGTGTTCCATATTCTGGCTGTTCGTATGAGGAATAAAGATTCGAAAGCTTGGCTGTTTTCAGCATTCCAGCTCAAGCGCCTGTCAAATAAAAAAGTCCCGAAAAACGAAATACTCGCCTACTGACAGTGTATATCTCTAGTGTACTGCTTATTCAAAAGGTACATTCAGGTAGCCTACCGATGGCAAAATTAACAGTTAAGAACACCAATAACAATCACATTCAGCGTTACTTTTGAGAATGTGTAAGTCAAAGTTGCACTTTTAACTGTTTTCATTCACGTTTGGATAGCTGAAAAACAGCAAATAATGCCATTGTGAACTGCCACCACCTGCGGTAGGTCCTTTGTGATCATTTTCTGAGATGTTTAGAGTTTGTTTTGTCTTCTGAGAAAAAGTAGCATTATTGGCGAAATGTGTGAAATTCCCAAACCTAACGGTTTACAACGCTAATTTTGCAAATGCCAAAAATGCCATTGAGCCCATCACATGCACACCTAAATAAAATGCTTCAGATAGGAACATTTGTGGTCAAAAACTACCTTACTTTGAACAAAAAGAGTATTTTCTAGAAGGAGTCAAACAAATATTGCTCAAGCATTTATTGTTTATCTGATGTAGGCAAGTACTTGAGCATGAAACAAAGACAAGATAGCGGCAAACAGGCTGAAAACATCGCGTAGTAAATAATCACGGCACACATCGTATTATCACGGCAAGCACATAACAAGAAGCGCAAATATAGCGATACCAAATCAAAACAATCGCTAAATACAGTTACACAAATTCGACGCACTGAATCCAAGTTCGGATTTCACGACCTAAAAAACAACATTTACGACTAAATCACAAGAAAATGTAAATGAGATATTGCTTTATACATTCAACGTGTTTTATTCAACAGTCTTCTGAATGACATCTCGTTTGGTAAAGTCTTGAAAAATGGAAAAAAACTTCAGGCCACCGGTAAAACACGGTGATGACTAATTTTTTTGAGGTTTGAACGCAATAAACATGGATGATATTTTACGATGTCGCTAGAAAACTGTAGTTAAAATGTTTAGAATGTAAATATAAGTGCATTTACTTACTAAAAATAGATTTCAACAAACTTGTAGCTTTATTTATTTTTTAATAATTAAAAACAATTATTGTTTTGTCGCGAAGCGGTTGTCATACGTTTCACTGCCATATTGGCGATTATAGTGATGTGAAAACCGCTATTGGTTCAATAGTGCCGCACCGGTAATTTACCGGTTTATCGGACTTTGAGAACGTCATGAGAACCAAACCAGGTTTATATTTAATTTTATTGGATTTGTCGAAGCTGATTATTTATAGCATTATTATATCACTCTGGCAGCCATATCACAACCTTTAGCTTAGTTCGTTCGCCATTCATATTTAACGAGTTTTCGAAATTAAATTACTCGAGTAAGGCACATCTAAATTCACATAATTATTGTCAACATACTCTTCTATTGTACTTTTTTCCATGAATATTTGCAAAACACCATGAAAATTGTTGTTGCCGGCGTCATATTGACAGTTTGGAGAGTTTCAGTGGCAGAAAGTGGAACTAAATCGATATGAACAGGCCAGGCAAGTAATGAAATGTCATCGATCCAAGTTATTTGCCTAGCTGTTCGATCAAGGCTGAATATCATTCAGGCCGCTAGTTGAACGGCGCTGTTTAGTAAAGAAGCTAGGCTGTTAATTGAGCGGCTAATTATGCTAGTTGGCTGCGACACATACATTATTATTTAAGTACATGTTATTTATTATATAAGTACACACTATGTGTGCTCAAGCTCAATTACGATTAATTAATAATAAGTCTTGAATTTTATTACCGTGAGTGTCACTCAAAATAAATCAAAGGACATGTCCACAAAATGTATGGAGGCTGGTATAATAATAACCAAAAATTAGAACCACAACACTCGTTACATTTCGAGAAAGTACATATTTTTCTGAGTCTATTACATTAGTTAAAAATATAAAAGATCCCTCCGATTTTAAAAAAAAAAAAATTTGAATTTATTAAGATAAATTAATATATTTGGCTCAATAGGTAGTTTATCTCTATCAACCCTGATAAAGTAACCTCCAAATTGTTAAATATTATAAGCATTTTTACCAATTAGACACACTTTTTAAGTGTTTTTTTGACACATTGTACCTACTAACTGGTCACACTGGTAGGTTATAATTTTTAATTTTAGCAAATTAAGAGATGAATGTGGAAGAATCATCTACGAATGGAAGTAAAATAACGATAGAAACACTTTAGTATTGCTAAACTAGTAAAAATAAAATGCTGTATTGTTATTTTTCATACAATTTATTTTGCAGATTAAAAAAAAATGGAGGGATGGAAATATCTATACTAAAATTTTTGAAAAGCCCATAGGACAAGCTTTCAAATGATGTATATATCATCTTGGTTCGATTTTTCTCTAAATAATATACCACTTGTGGACGTCACCTTTATCCCCTTACCGCATACTGGGACAAATTTGGAACATTTTCAAAAATCGCTAATAACAAACTATGTATGCCATCTATGTATCTAGTTTTGCATTATTTGCCAAGCCAATGCACGTATGAACCCAGAAAAATACAGATTGCGTTTATAACTAGTTATGTGAGTACGAAATTTCGTCGGTAAAGCCGTGCGTTCCGCCATTTTGGTCGAGCATGAGGTTGAGAGTTTTCGATGAGATATTTTTATTTGTTTTGGGCTAAATATCATTAAAAAAAGTGTCTGGTAGTGAAAAACAATGGACCCACGACGGTTTTATGGCAAAAAACGTAAGTTTTAACTTTTAAATTGTGATTAATTTGTTATTTAAACTTTGTGCTAAATTCGGAACATCATGCAGTCAAGTTTCAATTTACCCGTCAAATTTGGAACATCATGCAGTATAAGGACAAAACAAATTTGGCACACTATGCAGTGTGGTACAAGTAGCCTATGATAAAGTACATGAATTGAATTGAATTGAATGTTTTATTTTACAATTCTCTTTATATTATGTATGTATTTTTGGCTAACTAACCTTGCAAACAAAATTAGACCCTCCTTCTGATTAATGTACATATATATATATAATAAATCTGCTGATGGCGATGAAAGGTGGCCACGGCATCTCTGTGATAAAACAACAAGCTTCCCAAGTTTGAGATCAGTAGATGATGGACGGCATTGTTATTTATGAAATATAAACTTTAGATAAATTGCTGTACAAGAAGATACCTATTTTTGATTTTTGTTTGTTTTAGATGCAATTTCCCCTCGAAATCGATGTACTGCAATTATACCAGACATCAGTGAAGATGAGAATATTACAGACGACGAATTTCGAAATAAAAACTTAAGCTTTTAAAAAATTGTTTTTTTTTATACGACTACTAAGTACTGCTGCATATTGTGACGAATTTGGAACACATGTTTTTATAAACTAGAGTGCATGTTGTGCCAAAATTGGAACTTTTATTTTTTGTTAATTTTTAGATAACTATGTATTTTTTATTTTTTTTTATTATTTTTTATGGATACCCCTGAGGCACAGGAACATCATAAATTAAAATTATTGAAATCTAAAAATCCATGCGGTAAGGGGTTATCGTCATGTGATTATTCGTGAACCAATCTATTGGTTTAAGGGAGGCTCCACACTTACTTTTTTAAATTAAGTCTCGTGCGTATGATAGCAATCTACAATACTCGTATCACAAGAATTACAAAGTACCTATTCGTTGGGCTTCTTCATGCACTTTTGTTAATGTTTTTCATGCGTGTTGCTTATGCGTTTCGATTATGGGCCCTTAACAAAAATGAATCGCTAGATGATAGCTAGATGAAAACAATGTAATTTTTTGTATTGTGAATTGCATGAGTGATTATTTTACTGCCGAATTGTTAATATATTATCATGTATGGAGTGAGAATTGAAAATAAGTAACGATATTTATGAAGAAAAGCCATTATCGGTTTTCACATCCCTGGTGGAAATGTTGGAAAAGCCGATCGAAAAATGACATTTCAGTCTCGGGGGTGAAGCGATGGGTGAGGGGTGCTCAAATTAGTGCGGGTGGAAATTCTGAAATATTTCTATTTTTCAGTTCTATTTTCCATTTAATTTGCTACTAATGCCTTTATCACTAAGAACAATATCATAAATAACATACCAAATTACTATATTCCGTGAAATTACCTCCAATACCGCGCATAAAATAAAAATCGCCTCTGCGGTTGTTTGGTCTGTTTTTATTTACTGACATTTATCTTTTTTTATTATTGTGACGTAATTTTATCGATTTTCCAACTAACATTTTTTATAGAAAATCGATTTGCGCTATTATACGCGGCACTATTGAAGAAAATTAAAAAAATCGTAAAATATTTTTTTGAAAATGTCTGAAGGCCATGGTGTTGGGGAGCCTAATCATTCTCAATCGTCGTCAAGAAAAGAGAGTATTGCCGCAGCGAATGTGCCCAGTGATAGCCCAGTGACGGACCCAGGGCAGGTTCGAGGGGGTAACACCGAGGGCCCCATAGGCTCGGCGGGAAAGTTTGAGGGCCAACGCGGGAAATCGGGGGCCCTGAAGAAATCAGCCAGATATCGCAGCAGGTCGCTTTCGGCATCTTCAGCAGATTCGTATAGCTCCACTTCATACACTGGTGAGTTATTTTTTAAATAATTTTGATCGTATGTTTTTAACGGAAATTGTACCGGTTCGTATCTACTTAAATGTTAAGGTTGTTATTTTTATTCTTAGGCAAAAACTGCAAAAAGTACTTACTCTATTTTAGAAAACACCGAGAGTAGACGATAGTGGTTTAAAACATATTTATATCAGCTTTATAGCCCATATATTGTGCAAAAGATTTAGCCCGGGACTTCCAAGGACGAAGAAAATATTACTGAAATCTCATAAACGTTATTAGGCATTGTTCTTGCCAAAAAATGTATTTTGGCACTACACGCTTCACACCTATAAAATCTAAGTTTTTTTAGCCTGACGAATTAGCAATTTTAGTTTAAGGATTGACCAATCATTTGTAAGATAGCAAATCAAAGATTTAACCCAGGATCTTTAAGGAAAAAAAATATTTACACGGATCTCTTAAAAAGTTCGTCATTTTACAGCACAATACTCTTCACGCCTAAAAAAAAGAGAACACTTTTTAACCTGAGAAAATTGTCATAGCAATTAATTAACAATTTCAATCAAGAAGCGCCTGTTGAAAAATCGTCCTGAAAATTTAATTTAAATCGTAGCTATTTGTAGTTTAGCTATGCATTTTTCCCAAATTAAAAGCGTACCTATGTTGGTTTGTTTACGCCTATATCTTGTATCTGGAAACTGGGCGTAATTAGTTGTCGGCATATACTTATTCTACGTCACTAGTCCAAAATAGCCAAAATGCGTTCTGAGGGGTTATTACAGATTTACCCGTAAATTGAACCTACAGTAGTTTCTGTGTGCCTACACATTTTCGTATAGCGCCCCTCGCGGAAACGAGGAAGAACTAACCATAATGTATGGAGCCACGCGAAAGTTCAAATAAACTACGTAAAACCTGGACTAAGGGTTTTGTACTAAAGGCTCAGCAGTATGTCTAGAATAGGTGTTTAAATGGTTATCCAAACTTGTGTACCAAGCCACAAGGGGATGGCTAGGACCATCTGTTTTTGCCCTTTTTTAGGGTTCCGTACCTCAAAAGGAAAAAACGGAACCCTTATATGATCATTTTGTTGTCCGTCTGTCCGTCTGTGTGTATGTCAAGACTCTTTATCTTGGGAACGCGTAAAGATATCGAGTTGAAATTTAAACTGTATACGTATATCTATGATCTCTTACAGTTGTGTAAAGGAAAAACTTCTCAGTTATCATATAAAGACGTTAGAGCCGTTTATCTCGTAAAAAACCGCATATTTCGACACTCACAAAAATCAAAACCTATAGGGTACTTCCCGTTGTGAAATTTGGCGAGAAGCATTGTCTCAGAGTACAAATATGGGAAAAAAATTGGTTGCCTGTAAAGTCGGTATACGGGCGAAAGTTTTACGTGACAACGACTTTGAGTGGTAAAATAATTTTAATGTGAATATTCATTCGTATAGTAGGAAGAAGGATGAAAATGTCTGTCTCTCTCGCTCTTAGGCGGGCTAACCATGACGCGTGCCTCTCACTCGCTCTCATTGTGAGCGCATAACGTGAGCGGAGCGTAACGCAGTTTCTTGAAGTGTCACCCGGCAAACCAATTTATAAGACGTTGTCACGTCAAAATCTGAAAACTGTACATTTTTATTTAAATCACAAAAAAAGGGCTCCAAAATTCAAAAAATATGGGTTTAAAATTCAAAGTGCGTAAATCGTATCACGTAAGGTATCATATAAAAGAGCTTCATTAGCACATGCTAAAACAGGTTTTTAATTATTTTAACAATTTTCGATGAATGACGAGAAAAAACAGCTGCATTTCATACATTTTGTTAATTCCGAGTTGCAATTTTGTATGGAACAGCTGTGTTTTTTTCGAACTCCGAGTTGGTACCATAGTAAAAGTTTTTCATAATGATGGCCTTAATCGTACTATTATTATTATTATATTATTATTATCTTCTTTTGTACAGGGCAAGCAGATGACTCTGTAGATGTGATTATGAAGATGATCTCTATGACGTCACTTGTGCAAATTGCAAAATGAGTTCTGTCAGACGCGTCTGTTCAGATAAAATAATATATAACTCTAAAGCTCAGAGCAAATAAAAAAATCAAGAGAGAATGTTGTGAACAAACAAGTGAAGCCAACCAAAACTACGCCTCGCCGTGTACAGACAATTAGACACACATCCAGGTAACTATGAAACTACGCCTTGGCTTGTCAGTCAAACTATGGCGGCGCAACAGCGACGCATTCACACATGTATAAAAAACCGGCTTTACTTGACTGTTCAACGACGTTCCCTCTGGATTTTTTTATTTGCTCTCTAAGCTCTGAAGGTATTGGCATTACAGAAAAAAGTTTAGTAAAAACGTTGTTCATAATTAAAAGATCTACACTTAGATAATCGGTAAAATTTAATAAAATTGAACGGTTGGGGAGAAAATGGCGAAAAATAAAAAAAGGGAGGGAAAAAAGTAATTTTTTTGCCTTTCGGAAGCAATAGATATTGTGATAAGTGATATAAATATATATTGAAGAAAAAAAAAGTTTTAGATAAAAAAGTTAGTAAATTTAATTTAGAAGAGAAAAGGTCTCAACAATTTTTGCCTAACACTAACCGTTTTCGAGATATCGAATCAAACGCGTTTTCATCGAAATGACCTTGAGCTGACCTCGCCAGAATCCCTCAAGGTAGTATTATTATATCTTCTTTGCCTCAAGTTCGAATATATGCTCAGAATACACCCCCCTATCGATCCTTCATAATCCCCAAACTACATAATTTTATGCTTATTTATTTCCGTAACTGCACTAGACTAGTGAGTGCCGTAACTATTTATATTGAGCGCTACCATGGCGCATGACATGTTTAATTTGTAGGTTCTGGAACCTACAATTCAATGGTTTGGTCAACCTGTTTTCAATCTTAAGTGCTTAAATTCCAACTCTGAAACTTGATGATGATGGGTGGAAGACTGGGTAGTTTATCATCATCTAAAGCTTTTATAACCCCACTGCTAGGTATTGCACTCACATATTGATATAAATAAGTATGTCATGCATTTATGCTATCTGTGCAGGTTCAATCACCTATTTCGACCATCGACCTATCTCTTCCTTTTCACATCATCACTCCTTTTCACATCACCATCATCGACCTATCTCTTCCTTTTCACATCAGCTAGTCTAGCATACGACCACGTAAAGCCACGAAAACAATTTTTTTCAAAAAAGTGACAGATTTATGTATAGGTACTTTACCATAGCGCTGTCTCGTTCTGACACGTCGAAAGAAATATTCCGTGGTGCGCATATTTACGCCTGAAGCCAATTCTGGCACTACTTACCTCACTGAGCTTATTTATTTAGATTACACGAGAAGCATTATGTTAAACAGTACCTACTGGTAATATAGTTACTTTGCATACGCAAGTCCTTCGGCGAAAATGCGAAATGTAAGCGAAATAAGTAAATCTATTTCGTCCTTGACTTGGATCTTTGTTGCTTAATATCTTTATTAGATGGGATAACTTACAGCCGTGAGACAGGGGTGGATTAAGGTGGAGGAAAGTGGGGCAAGGGAGGATCAGAGGGGAAAAAGTGGACATGGGAGGGGGCAAATAGCGGAGGGTTGGAAATTATATTTTTCTAGTCGGTTGTATTTTTGAATTGTAATTTTTAGTGGTAGAAAGACTTGACAAACGAGTGGATCATGGAGCCTTGTCACTTATAGCTTTAGGCAGGGTTATCTGCGTATCCTGTACTGTACCAGTCTTTTTTAGTCCACTGCAGGACGTAGGCCTACCCACGAAGGGTGATTGGGCCATATCCACCACGCTGGTCCAGTGCGGGTTGATAGATTCACACACGTCATCGAGTTTCTTCAACGGACGTATGCAGGTTGCCTCACGATGTTTTCCTTCACCGAAAAGCTAGTGGTGAAATTCCGTACATAAATTCCAAAGAACTCATTGGCACGGACCGGGACTTGAAGACACGACTTCACGATTGTGAGGCGGGTGTCACTACCTCTTATGGTGGTCGACCAGTGTTGCCTTAGAACTAGCTTTTGCGCACGGCTTCGCTTGCGTGATATTTCAATTATTGTGCTATTATATACAGGGCTAGAGTACCACAAGGCAGTATCCTTGGCACCTATTATTTGTTAATTCACATCAATAATGGTGCGTTTTGAGAGAAGGCTCATAAAAATTCTACGAAACATGCCTCTTAAAACGTACGGGCCGTTATTTACCGGCTCGGGTGACAAATCCCATAAGACGGGATTACCAACTGGCACTACGCGCGTCTTTACTTGAACGATAGATAGGTATATCGTCTGAATATACACTAACAGGCCTATGTAATATGAAAAGGCAAAATTCTTGATGAAAATCGATTCTATTCCATCAAAGGCACAATACAATTGTTTTATCATTTTATTTCTTTTCATATATGTTTTTTGTACTTGTTGGACCCTTTTTCGATCTATCCATAACTTTTGATTGTCTCTCGCAGTTTAAGTAGGTACTACGAATTGTAGAAACCATTGACATAGGCACAATATCTGGTTATTGTTTTAAAAATCCTTAACAATAGATTACAATCTACCATAAGCAACAATTATAGTAAAAATACATTAAAAGATTGAGTCTGATTTCCGAATTATTACTCTAGGCGTACCATAAGGCAGTATCTTTGGCACCTATTAGTTCTTAATTTACATCAATAATGGTGCGTTTTAAGAGAAGGCTTTTTTATCGGCTCGGGTAACAAATCCCATAAGATGGGATTACTAACAGGCACTAAGCACTACTTTTTCCAAATCTACAAAATAAAATAGCTACCACTATCACGTATTTAGACAAATATACAAAAACAGACATACCTACAACCCACAACTATAACGTTTACCTACTACTTAGATTTTGTAGAGCTCATAGCGTAGTTTGGCTAGGTGTTTGTCAGCGATCACCGAAATCAAAGCAACGTTTCGCGCGGTCAGCCCCCAGATGGTGACCAGGAGTGGCAATTACAACTGAGCGGCTACAGTGTCTCGGACGACCAGTTTAATTGTAGGTCGCGGTTGTTTCAACCGTTTAGCCATGTCAGAAATCTTTAGGCCGCTTATAAACTGTGACACCAGGGCTACCTACCCGGCCTATGCGAAAATATCTTTGGCCGATATTGCGAAAATATCTTTGGCCGATATTGCGAAAATATCTTTGGCCGATATTGCGAAAATATCTTTGGCCGATATTGCGAAAATATCTTTGTGGCTAGCTCAGGTTTTAAGCCAGGGTTTAAGGTTTTATATCCACTGTTTCATAGTAAGTAGTAGTTCGGTAATAATAGGTACATTATGATATAAGTGCGGTAATTTTCAAAGCGCATATATGTCATACGACGTTTTAGAACATACCTATTTGCGAGGAAATTAATAAAACTCTGACTTTCTTAAACGATTACTAGTAATCAAAGATTTATCTTTAATTACTTGTTAAAGCAGTTATAGAAATTGAACAATTTTTAAAAGTGACGTTGCCAGGATATTGACCACTTTTCTGACATAAAAACTCTTTGCTAAGATTTTAAAAAGTATCGTTCATTCTTAGACGGAGCATCTCAAAAAACAGTTTTTTTTAATAAATATTAATAAAGTAACATTTATTTTTAAAAAAACTCGTGCGTTATACATTACAATAACGCACAAGTGCATAATGAAATGCTAATACGGTATTGAAATTGGTGTAATTACAGCCACTTTACGAGCAAATATGTTATAAAATTAACTTTACTGCCTAGAAGAAACCACTTTCAGTGATAAGACCGCCCGCGCCGGTTGCTTCACGCCTAAGCATCTGTTTTCCTTTTCTGTTTACGTATTTTTTATTTATTTTTAGTTTCCGTGTGTCCCTAAACATTTTTGTACAGCGCCTTTGGTGAAAACGAGGAAGAACTAACAGAAATATATGGAGCCACACGCAAACGGACAAGTTTAAGTAAACTATGCAAAACCTGAGGGCTAAGTGCGAGATTTTCGCTCGAGCTCGATCGCGTTAACGTTTGATGTGATTTCTATGGAAATGGCACAGCACCATCTTGTGTCACGTACAGAAAACTGAATAGTTAAGTGTGAGTATTTTTTACGGTAATGTAACGAGAGCCAAACCCATCGAACACGAGCGCGGCAACGTCTGTGATTGGCTAATTCAAGCGTGTATGTCAATGTGCTCGCGTGTGTGCGCGGCGCGCTCGGTCAACGCGACGTAAAAGTTATTCGATTTGATTTGCAAATCTCCCACTTGACACTCTGTACTGAAGGCTCTGGTCTATTCAGTATCCAATCCACGAAGGAAGAATCCATCAAACTGATTCCGTGCTGAAAAAAATCACTTATTTTAATTTCTTCTCCAGTCGTGTGTAGAAGTCACGAACACGATATTTTCTTTCATCTAGGAATTCTAGGAAATGTAAGGACCAAAAGTATACAATAAGCCCGATTACAGAGGCGCCAGCGTAAATTAATTAGCAAAGTAAAAAGCGTTCTCTCTATCGAATGCCTAAAGTGAAAAAGAAACAGAATTATGCTATTTAGCTAATATACGAGTACCTAGTTACGCTGGCGCCTCTGTAATCGGGCTTATTACCTATGCTGCCAAAAAATGTTATCGATGCCCCTAGCCTGCCTTGTTTTAAGGCTCGGTTAAAACGCTGGCTTATTGAGCAGACGTATTACGATTTTGACGATTTTAAATGTGTAAAATAGATTACTTATGCAATATTAGTGCATATTATTTTTTTGATATTTCTAGGTCATACTAGATGTAAAAATTTTATGTACATACATATCGACATTTAATTTGAATTTTTGACATATTTATTTGTATGATGACAATGATATTGTTATAATTATTTAATGTAATTGACATCCTCATGCTGAAGTGTTTGTCAATAATTGGTCATTTTTCAAGATAAACCTATAGTATTGACATGTAAATGAAATATTTTATGAATAAATTGAATATGAATACTATTATAATATTATTTCTAATCAATTAGCATAATTCTAGGGGCTTATTCTGTACATCAAAACTAACAACTTTTGTTCTACGACTTTCGTTAAAACTAAAAAAAAAATTGTTGTTCCATAGAAAAATTTAGTTCGCCCGCGGCAAAATGTATGGAACAGCTGATTATTTTTTTTGAGTTTTGACGAAAGTCGTAGAACAAAAGTTGTTAGTTTTTATGTACAGAATAAGCCCCTAGAAGGATGCTAATTGATTAGAAATAACCCTGTATAAGAAACACCTTACGATATGACATGAGCAAAGCGCTCGTGTGATTGTAGTTACACAAAACATACAGCCCTATTACGAGTATAATCTCTCTGAAAATCGGTTGATTTATTTGATACAATACAATCCTATAGGTACCACCAGGTAACAATTATATTGATCTGCGTTGTTTACTAGGTCAAAGTTTAATCGAAGCTGGCCCCGTGTCGGATTATTTTTACGTTCACGATTTTTACCCGACTGACAAGAAAGGGTATTGTTTTTCGGGCGTATATTGTATGTTTGATTGAATCAGGCGTTACTTTGCGGAAATTCATCTTCAAATCTATGTTTTGAATAAATATTTAGTGTATTTCCGCTATCTTGTTGTAGGCAAATAAGTTTAAGGGCATTAAGGACATTTATAAAAAAAAACACACAATTATTAATATTACAATAATTATACATTTAAAAACTTAATTTTACAAAATAGATAAAATAATAATAAATATTACTTATTTTTACTACACTCTATTAAATAATTTTTAAAATACTATATTAATAATCTGTTAACAACAAATAAATATTATGAAAAATTTCTTTAAAAATAATATGACAAAATATTGAAAACACTTCACTAATAAATAACACCCTTATTCTCACTGCACTATGTTCGACACGTGTTTCGCCTCTCAACGAGGCATCTTCAAGACTCATCTTCAGTATGCTGAGTGTGAGTTTTGTCGTAAACATGACGCGCTCTTCGGCGAGCGCGTAAGCATGTAATTTGTATGAAGAAATGTACAGCGCTACTAGCGGCGCGTTTTTGAAACACAACAAGTTCATACAAATTACATGCTTACGCGCTCGCCGAAGAGCGCGTCATGTTTACGACAAAACTCACACTCAGCATACAGGACATCTTCAGGCGCTTATAATATTAGATTATTAGTAGATTCTAATCTACTAATATTATAAGCGCGAAAGTTTGTGTGTATGGATGTTTGTTCCTCTTTCACTCAAAGCTACTAAACGGATTGAGATGAAACTTTGCGATAATAATGTTTATACATCACAATAACATATACGAGTAAGCTACTAGCTGCCCGGCCACGCGTTGCTGTGGCTAAATAAATTAAAATTGCGACTATAATTTGAGATTTAAACTATCCTATCTCTCAAGTTGGATCGAACTGCACATGGTGTGCGAATTTTATTATAATCGGTTAAGTGGTTTAGGAGTACATTGAGGACAAACATTGTGACACGAGATTTATATATATTAAGATAATTTTTAAAAATATTGCGTGAAACGAAGTTCACCGGGTCAGCTAGTAAATTTTAAATTAACGTGCCTACTACGCGGGCTGAAATAAATTAATTTGGAATTATATTTTACCTAATTTACGACTAAAAAGTCGTAATTCACGTTAAAAAAGTTTCTTTTATTCAGTGAATTATTATAATAAAGGTTAGATCCCTGAGGTAATAAGTTGCTCGAAATTCGGAAGGTCCACGCTGTGAAAATATTTTCTAAATCCTTTTATTTTGTCGAAGGTAAAGCCGGTGTGTTGTGATAGAGTCTACCTTTAGTATCTTTGTTTTCGTAGGATGAGTCGTAGGACAGATTTTTGGTGCCGTAATAAAATATTTTTCTGGAAACTGGCTTTTGTTACATTACAGAATCATGTTATTCTTACATTTAACAGTCGCACAGCAAAGGAACGTGGTTGTCGTGGTAATATTTTTAACGCGAATAAACCCGGTCTTGACCACTAGACTGTCTCGGTGGCTCAGTGGTTAGTGACCCTAACTTCTGGATCAAAGAGGCGTGGGTTCGATCCCCACCAGGGCAAATATTTATGTGATGAACATAAATGTTTGCTCTGTGTCTGGGTGTTATTTAGTTACTATCTATATAAGTATGTATTTAAAAATAATTATATGTAGTATTATAGTATATCAGTCTCTGGCAGCCATATCACAAGCTTTGCTTAGTTTGGGGTCAGAGGCCGTGTGTAAGATGTCCCAAAATATTTATTATTTATTTATTTGTTTTATTTATTTGTTTTACAACTCACGGGTTGCCCCGGATCTTTGAAGGGCATTGATGGGGCCGAAACCAACACCAAGAGGCCCTTTTACAATCATTCAAGTAAAAAAATACAGTTTTTGGGTGATAGGAAGAGGTAAACTATTGTAAAGGCGGGGAATAGGTACTTCTTAGGCTATTATAATGAATTATTACATGATTATAAGCTGATCTATGGAATGAGGTGCGGCACCCGCCAAGTGATGCCTCATTTCAAAATATTTAGGCGGGTGGTGACTTGCCGTCCACTAAATGGGCCCCCCATAAAGGCTACCGTAATTTGGCGCCGGAGGGGCAACATTGGTGTGGACGGCTTAGGGTGTCGAGAGGTGTGCTGCGCTTTCACTAGACGCTATTCGCGGCGTTATGCCCTTTAACACTTCCACCCTGGAGCTTAGGTTCTTAGCTCTTGCGGTTTCCACTCCAAGCCGGCCGGTTAAGGCAAGAGAGGAGTCAGGGGTCTCATTTAGCCCCAGGGAATCAGGGTTCGCGGTGTCGCCACTCACCGACGGCTCGCCACAAAGCCGCCCCTGCGATATTATTTATTTATTTATTATTACTAACTCGCCTGATGGTAAGCGACGTTGTAGTCGAAGATGAAGCACGCAGACTTAGAAGATACCTATTTACCCTGACTCTCTTAGGAAACAGGAAAGCAGGAAGACTGTTCCATTCCCTGGCGGTACGAATCGAGAATGTTGTTTTTAAACTTTCACGATTTGAACACATTATTGAGACCTTGATCATGGGTAGACTGGTCGATGCAACTCGGCCGAGACGTCGGGATGAGGAGATATTTATTTATCTCGTAATTTTAGTGCGCGATTTGTCCCGTAGTATATAATAATAAAACGAATCAAGAACGTTGAGTTTAACCGCTTCGTACGTATCGAAGGAAAATAAAGGCGCAGTGGTAGTAGCGCGCGTCTTGCAATCGTGAGGTTGTCGGCTCGAATTCCGGTCTCGCAAATGTTTTTTTTTTAAAAGCAATATAATTACGTATGTACTTATGTATGTTTTCACACGACTGGTTGGTACATTAGAGTTTTAGATTTAATAAACAAATACATTAATACATTTTAATTTAATACAATACTGTATTGTATTGTATCAGCCTTTTACAGTCCACTGCACCGAAGACTGCACTGCACCTACCCATGAAGGGTGATTGGACTATATCCACCACGCTGGCCCAGTGCGCGTTGGTGGATTCACACACGCCATCGAATTTCTTCTACGGACGTATGCAGGTTGCCTCGCGATGTTTTCCTTCACCGAAAAGCCAGTGGTGTTAAATTCCGTACATAAATTCCGAAAAACTAATTGGGAAGAACTTCACACATGTGAAGTTCTTTTATATGATACCATGCATTTACTCACTTAAAAAATAGGGCCTCAAAATACACAAAATATGGGTTCAAAATTCAGAACCCATATTTTGTGTACTTTGAGGCCCTAATTTTTGTGATTTAAATAAAAATGTACAGTTTTCACATTTATTTCTATATGTGTACTCTGAGGTCATGCTTCTCGCTAAATTTCATAGTTCTATGTCAACGGGAGTACCCTGTAGGTTTTGATTTTTGTGAGTGTCAAAATATGCGGTTTTTTACGACGGAAACGACTCTAACTTTCTTAAACGATAACTGAGAAGATTTTCTTTTACCCAACTGCAAGAGACTAAGTATAAATGTACGTATACAGTTTAAATTTCAACTCGATATCTTTTCGCGTTCCCGCGATAAAGAGTCTTGACATACACACAGACGGACAGACGGACAACAAAGTGATCCTATAAGGGTTCTGTTTTTTCCGTTTGAGGTACGGAACCCTAATAACAATAAGATATTATTGTTCAAAGTCAATAGTAATGGCATGTTTGAATCAGCACTAACGATCGCGGTTCGTATTACCGTGCGGCCGGCTGCTTGACCAATCAATTGCATGCAGTCGAATCGCTGCAGCGGCTCGCCTAGCGCGGAGACGGCTTCTTACACCATCATCATCATCTCCACAGGACCTAGAAGAATTTGAATCGTTCATACAGGATTATCTGCTTACCCTGTTCTAAGCCAAAAGGGGGTGACTGTACTGTACTGTATCAGCCTTTTAATAGTCCACTGCAAGACGTAGGCCTACCCACGAAGGGTGATTGGACCATATCCACCACGCTGGCCCAGTGCGGGTTGGTGGATTCGCATACGCCATCGAATTTCTTCTACGGAAGTATGCAGGTTGCCTCACGATGTTTTCCTTTACCGAAAAGCCAGTGGTGTGAAATTCCGTACATAAATTCCAAAGAACTCATTGGTACGGGACCAGGATTTGAACCCACGACCTGACGATTGCAAGGCGGGTGTCACTACCTCTAGGCCACCACGGCTTTAGCAAGGGGGTGACTAAAACCATAAAAATGAACAAATTTTTCTATGGGGCCAAACCAAAATTTGAGAAAAAATAGCAGCTGTTCTGTAGGCTGAGTGTGAGTTTTGTCGTAAACATGACGCGGTTTTCGGCGAGCGCGTAAGCATGTAATTTCTATGAACTTCTTGTGTTTCAAAAACGCGCCGCTGGTGGCGCTGTACATTTCTTCATACAAATTACATGCTTACGCGCTCGCGGAAGAGCGCGTCGTGTTTGCGAATATTTCGCAAGGATCGATGTAGCATTTTTCACATTATTGTTGATTTATCAAAAATGGCTCAGCCGATTTCAATAAAATTTAAATGGGACCAATTTAGAAGTATACTCTTTCCAATAAAAAAAGAATTATTGAAATCGGACGACTATGAAAAAAGTTACTATGCATGGTCATACATAAAAAAATATATACGAGTCGAATTGAGTACCTCCTCCGGTGGTTCGTCGGTCAAAAATGTATGTCACAGCAGATTTTTTTTCAAATTCCGTCCAACTTTCGCAGATGCATCGTAGTAGTGCAGTGACAAATAAATGTATGGATTCGTAAGCGTGCGATTTAGTACTTACCAGGAGGCCAGCCCCTGGAAGCCAGAATTTTTTTTTTGACGGGTGGAAATCTTTTAGATTCCCTGCTGCGTTGGGGTGCAATGGAACGCACCAGTGCCTTCCAGCATCTACATTGACGTTCCAAAAACGATACATGCCTTATTACAACGGTGCTTAATTAGCCGTGCCGTTGTCTCCTCCGGCAGGTGCCCCTTTTAGTCGGCTTTTACGACAGGCAGGGGATATCGGAACCGTATTCTAACGCCCCGGTTCCAGGGTTCAGGAGGGCAGCTCTAGCGCGTGATACGTACTGCGTGGCCACACGAGGCTGTAGTTATTTATTTCAAGGAAAGAGCTGAGCTCGAAACTTATTAAACTTCGTGGAGCCGAGTCACAATACTATTAGATACCATTAACCGAGTCAAAAGTTGCGGATTCCGGTATCAGTGGACTGTATAATTATTTTTCGCAAAAAATGGAACCACTGCCGCCTTCCAGCGTGTACAGAATTCGAAAAGTATGCACGTATCGATGCGAATGTCCATGTCCATGTAAATTATTGTTGATTTATCATAAACTAGTTTTCACCCGCGGCTTCGCCCGCATGATATTTTGATTTTTGACGCAATATCACTATAATTTATAGCCTATGTGTTATTCTGATATATAAGCTATATTTTTGCAAAGTTTCATCTCAATCCGTTCAGTAGTTTTTGCGTGAAAGAGTATCAAACATCCATACATCCATCCATCCATCCATCCTCACAAACTTTCGCGTTTATAATATTAGTAGCATAGGATAGTAGGATGGCTCAGCCGATTTCAAAATTGAATTTAACATGGGTCCACCTCGGGAGTATACTCTTTTGATATAAAAATGTTTTTTAAATCGGTGCGCTATTGGAGAGAATAGCTTTTTAGAAGATACACAAAAAACAACCTACATACAGACACAAACAGTTCCTCTAACTACCTCCTCCTTTTTGGAAGTCGGTAAAAAGTGATACCCTTTCAACAGTTGACTATGATTGAGAAACGAGGGTTGATATCTTCATGAGTAGATAAATGCTGTCTATCTGGTATAAGAGGAAGAAAATTGGAAAATCTCTCCGCTGAAAGAATATTTTTGTAATCAGGTTGCTATGTTTTCCTTATCGGATTTGTTTTCACGAGCGCCGGTACTTGAGCTATGTGGGACGTAAACAAGCCGGGTACAGTGTGACACGGGTTTGAACGGACTCATCTAATTGTTTTTTTTTTTCATATCGAACTTTTGCACCGTTGAAATAATAAATGAATACAAAACGTTATTTTTCTCCAAAGATGACATAACCAATTTCGAACGTGTACAAATTGACTAATTAACCTACTTAATATGTATATGTTAAAGCGATAAGGCCGCCAGTTAGAAACCTTTAAATTGTACTGTTTTGTCCCTGTAATTTTTTTTTATGTAATGTGGTTGTCTAATAAAGTGTTATTGTTTGTTTGTTTGTCTGTATATGTAGTAAGTATATCAGTCTCTGGCAGCCATATCACAAGCTTTGCTTAGTTTAGGGTCAGAGACCGTGTGAAAAATTTTCGAAGTAGTAATTTTTATTTTATTTTTCAAATAGGACTCGGCTGATTTCGATAAAATTTACTTAAATGAACCTCTGAAGTATGAACTACCAAATAAAATAATCAATATCGGTTCATAATTGGTGGCGTAATCTCGTACAACACAAAGAAAAACATTCAGTCGAATTAAGAACCTCTTTTTTATGAAGTCATTTATAAGTAATAAATGTTTTTAAAATCTCTAACGTAGCGTGGTGAATATAGCGCAATCGCCACTCAAGGATAGGCATAATAATTATGTTCAACAATGACTAGTACTCACAGTATAGGATGGCTAAGAACCATCTTGATTACATCAACTTACAAACGTAAATCCCTACATCATTTTACTACCCTGGTTCAATAGTTACGGAAATTTATCAAAATCGAAAATCAAATGGCCTGACGCAACTGAATGAAACACATACAAAGACGAATAAGTACTACATTACAAGTCTATTACTTTGACGAATATTATTCTTAATATGGTAATTCAACACACCCATTTTATCACTGGCACGGCGAGGGAGTATTTACTTGTTATTTTTTATTGAAATACATAATTATGAAACATATTACAACTTATTATATTGTCTTAAAACCTAAAATCGGTTTGTCTAGATAAAATTGTTAAAAATGGCACCATTCGTAACGTAGTTCCGCCAGCGTCCACAATCGTTTTAAGCCGTGTCGCATTGTCCACTCGTAGCCTAGAGTTTCAGAGATTGGTTCAAGGGTGCGTAAGTGCGTAATGTTTTATGTATTATCATAGATAAATATTCTCTATGGTTTAATGTATCACTTATATTTTCGGGACAACATCAGGCTTATTCAGATAGTGTAGGTATTAGTACCTAAACCGAAAGGGGTAAATTAGACCGTCATTAAAATCACTTTTACTGTAAACTCAATTAAATAAAATAAATCTTTATTTTCAGTTAACTAAGATCCATACAAAGTATTTCACAGAAATACACAAAAATAATATAATCTGACATCAGTAGTGTTGGCTGTTCAAATCAATAATAAAATAAAGTAAGCTAACTAAACAAACACATTCTATGTACTTAACAAAAAAAATATTTCGCTCTTCTACAAAAGACAAAATAAGTAACCAAATCTGCCTCAATTCCTGACGTAACACAACAACCGTTGCCATCACAATGTTACTCAAAATTAATTATAAAATCATCTTGGACCACAATTTACAATAATTATTTTATTAATTGAACTTATATAATTACCTAACTTGATACGCTTTATTTAAATCGGGAATTATAGATTGTGTATCCAATGCTTTATAATTGGACAATCATACTTATTACTTATTATATTTAAAACGCTAGTCTGGCTGCCTCTCACCCTTTTCAGTAATGATAATATTTTTTTGCGCACAATTGCAGCAAAACCATCGGTTCTTGCATCTGCAAACATTCCCGAAGCACTGCAGTATGGAGGCAGCCCTATTAACATCCTAAATATGTTATTATATAATGCACAATACGGGAAATAAATAGCTGTGCCGGCAGAAGGGAAAACTTGCTCCCTCCGTCTTACGAATTTTCGATCAGGTCACGTGTCCTGCGCGAGTGTAACATTTTTTACCTATCCCAAAAAGTACAACGCCGCTAAAAAGTTTTCACTTTAATAAATTGACTGTATCAAATGTATGGCTGGTTTTTTCGCGATTTCAGAATTTCAGCGTAGTTCCTATAGCAACATTTACATTGATGGAGTGATTTAGAGGTCTCTTTTACTCTTTTAATCTCAGTACTTTACAAAGAAACAAATCCTTTATGTAAATCGGTTCAAATGTCTTTATTTCAAAAAACCGTGAAAAGGGACAAGCATTCAGATGATAAAATTTCTGGGAACTTTATGTACTCGATGTTAAAATTCAAATTGCCTTAATTTTATTGCAGTTAGTTGTAAAACACTACACAACGAGAAAAATATCTTGTCTGGACTTTTCATTCCCAATTTTATTTTCTTATTCTTATTTAGGGTTGCCATCTCTAAACTTCGGCAACCAGGACAAGTCGCGTGATTTAAGAGTCCGGAAACCGCACATATTAACATCTTATTAAGTGAATTTATTATTAACTGTGAAAAAAACAGTAGGTACGGTTTGTACAGTGAATTTTGTGAATCGGAACCCGGACTACGATTGAAACCCCGGACTACAAATGAAACCCCGCCCGGGCGCTCCCCGAACGCTCTCTAAACTGGGGAAACCCGGACGGATAGCAACCCTGTTCTTATTCGATGTGGGGGCGATAGGTTCTGTAGTGACGTACCGCATGGGGTGTTTTATGGACGGTCTTAGCGTAGTTTGACTTTTTTTGTCAGCGATTACCAAAGTTAAGCAACATTCGGCACGGTCAGTCTTGGGATGGGTGACCGCGGGTGGCATTTACAACTGAGCACTACCGTGGCACGTTAATTCTATTACTCGATCCTTGCTTGCTCTTGCAGAATAGCATAGTATGCGATTTTAATAAATATATATTCAATAAATTGAGCTCAATGTTCGTGTGGTCTTAGTGGAATTGGCTCGTAACACTCTGAATACGAGTAAGTACAAATAAAACACGGATTTATCCACTGAAGATACACTTGTAGACAAAGCGATATCCGTAGGTACGATCTTGACAAATAAATTAATTCGACTGTGGCTACGTCTACATTTTTTATACTGTTTATTACACTCTACAGACTCTGGGGTCTGTACCTTTTGTTAACAATGTTTCGTCTTTTATTTTACAAAAAGCGATACCCGTAGACACGATCTAGACAAGTAAATTAATTCGACTGCGGCTACGTCTACATTTTTTATACTGTTTATTACACTCTACAGACTCTGGGGTCTGTACCTTTTGTTGACAATGTTTCGTCTTTTATTTTACAAAAAGCGATACCCGTAGACACGATCTAGACAAGTAAATTAATTCGACTGCGGCTACGTCTACATTTTTTATACTGTTTATTACACTCTACAGACTCTGGGGTCTGTACCTTTTGTTGACAATGTTTCGTCTTTTATTTTACAAAAAGCGATACCCGTAGACACGATCTAGACAAGTAAATTAATTCGACTGCGGCTACGTCTACATTTTTTTATACTGTTTATTACACTCTACCGACTCTGGGGTCTGTACCTTTTGTTAACAATGTTTCGACGTTTTTTTTACAAAAAGCAATACCCGTAGACACGATCTTGACAAATAAATTAATTCGACTGCGGCTACGTCTACATTTTTTGTACATTGTTTATTACACTCTACAGTCTCTGGGGTCTTTACCTTTTGTTAACAATGTTTCGACTTTTATTTTACAAAAAGCGATACCCGTAGACACGATCTTGACATATAAATTAATTCGACTGTGGCTACGTCTACATTTTTTTTATATTGTTTATTGCACTCTACATATAGAAATAAAGATCATTTACTGACGACAAAATCATGGGAATGCTGACTTTTTATTCGTTATATTGGGAGGTTAGTACCATAGTAAATGTTGATCATAACATCAAGATAAGTACAATGATATTCTAGAACGTATTCGCGGCTTTGAAAAGTACGCAGCATAGAATGAAGCACTTTATTTCCTTTATTCCTTACTCCCGCCTTACCCACGGCGTTGCTCTGAAGAGCCGAATGACGTCACACGCGTAAATCCGTCGCGAGGTTTTTTGATTTCGTGCGGTCATGTTTAGACATCCATAACTCCGTCATTTATTAAGATATTCGAGTAAGTTTTTCACTGTTATTAATATAATTCTAATGTCCTTAAATGTACATAATTATTTTTAGTTTGTATGATAAAGGAAACTTCCTTATTGCTTAGCGGATTTTGTCAAAATTTAAATGGGACCAATTTCAAAGTATACTTATTCCAATAAAAAAAGAATGATTGAAATCGAACTACTATGAAAAAAGTTATGCGTAAAAAAAAATATACGCGTCGTATTGTATACCTCCTCCGGTGGTTCGTCGGTCAAAAATTTATCTCTAGGGTTGCTCCTGAAATGACTTTCACTTTCATATCTTGTCCTCGCTAAATCTTTTACGTCATTCATTCACGGAGTGTCTGGCCCTCATAGATACGTAACCTATTTGAAGTACGATCGATATTCACGTTGTGATATCGCCACGTGCTGAATAGAAGCTTTATAAATAGAATTTACTTCTTATTATATCTGCTCCGCTGCTTATTTATAGTATATAAATAATAAATCTGTGCTGTCAGATACTTTTATTTAATGCAGAATCGGATTACATTTGGTCACCAACTCGCCTGATAGAAAGCGACGTTGTAGCCGAATATGGAGTATGTAGACCTAAATACCAAATTGGCATGTGTCACTTTGACATCTGTCAAACATCGTTCTGATTTACTAATCTAGTAGCTTTCTAGAGGCTAGATATGGCATTGCTAATAGCTGAATCTGGCGATCTATTCTTTAGATCCTAGAGAACTGAAATCTATTTTTTTTGTCTTATTGTTTTTGTTCGCTACCCTTGCTGAACCTTCGCTCTTATGTCATTCACGAAGTCTATGGCCACTCGGCGTAGGTACGTAACCTATTTGAAGATACCTACATTGATATTAACATTGAGAAATCAATACGTGCTGAATAGCTGAACGGAAGCTTTATAAATATATTTGACATATCTCATGTTCGGTAAGTAGGTTTTTATTACCTCCAAATGGGGCTTTTAGGTGACTAATTAGCGCTCTAGGGTAGTAATGTAGCTAAAAAAGCCCTAGGGCGGTAAGTAAATAGAAAAAAACACTTATTTCTTTCAAAAAGTTCGCATACCTCTAACCATCATACTGGCAATAGACATCATGCATTCAGCCCAATGACCAAAGAGTTCGCTTTGTTATTCAGCCTTGTCTTCGTGTGAGTATAATTATAGTCATCAATTTTAAATATCGAACAGAAAAGCTCAATTTTGTTCTTGAAACAAAAAATTAAAAAGTTCTTTACTTGATTCTTTTAATGAAAACAGGCGGGAATAGAAAACTTTTACTTTAAATATTGTTTGTTTTTGGGATATTTTTTTATAAGTACGTGCTAATTAGGAAAAAACATGAGTTCTTCAAGTGATGAAGATATAAGCTGCACTCCCGATTCAATGAAAATGGAAGCTGAAACGGCAATTAACAATATTTCTACTTACCTCACAATCGAGATGTAAAGCAGAATAGTTAGGTCGGGTGTAAGCACCAATTGCACCTTCGAACTAGGTATAGGCTAAATATCTCGGGCTGCAATTGATGCTTTACAGCCCTTGGCTACTAATCTACTAATTTCGATACTCTTATTCTTATCGATATGCTCGAAATCTATGTCCTATAAGCTCAGAAAGATTGAAGATCTTATATTATTGTATACTTTAAAAATTAAGGGGGGTGGGGGACACTATTTTTTCAACTTTGGCGACTTATATCTACTAAATGGTACTCGTGACAAAAATGCTCAATCAAACCTAACATTCATTTTAACTCAACGATACCCCACACAAGGGGGTGGGGTTAAAAAGTCATCCCTACTTTACATGTATGGGAGCTACCCCTTAAATGCACTATTTGAAAGAAATACTTATTTTAAATTGAGATCTAAACTAATACTACCATAATCTCAAATTTCATGCTTTCAGCTTTATTAATGTAGTAGTTATAAGACTTTGTAATTTTAGGACGGACGGACGGACGGACAGAACGAAGTTATAAAGCTCGAAACATACTATCGGACGCGACTGACAGCCGCGACTGATAGGTATCTAGACTATGAAAGTACACTGAGCCGTGCACACTATCGGACATAAGTTGCGGACGTCACCTTCGGACGACCTTGAGCGTTCGGACGTCCGAGAGCGATCTGGCTCATCGGATGTTTTAAGACCGTGCACATTGCTAAATCACGGCTGTCAGTCGCGTCCGTCAGCCGCGTCCGACAGTATGTTTCCGGCTTAAGGGTTCCTCGTTTTACTATGGATCCCTAATAACTTAGTTTGGTTAGTAGTTAGGGTTCGTCACAGTGTTGTCCTTGCTTCGCCTTCATTCACGTCATTCATTCACTAAGTCTATGGTAGTTTCATTTGAAGTAGACGGTAGATATGTAACCTATTTGAAGGGCGATCGATATGCACGTTGAGAAATGGCCACGTGCTGCACAGAAGCTTTATAAATAGAATTTGTTTCATATTACATCGTAAATCTGCGCGGTTGCATATTTTACGACGTCTAAAACCTTTAGCTACCATTTAAATGTCTAGTCTATAATGATCTAGCTAGATAACAATCGTTGACAGATGTCATAGTGACTTACCTAGATCAACGACAAAACCTAACTATCTCACTGAGCAACAAATGTTCCCAAGGTTAAATAAATAAATAAATAGGTATTAGGGGACATCTTACACACGGTCTCTGACACCAAACTACGAGTAAGCAAAACTCGTGATATGGCTGCCAGAGACTTTATTTTTAAATACATACTTATATAGATAATACCTAAATAACATCCAGACATATAGCAAACACCTATGTCCATCACACAAATACTTGCCCTTGGTGGGAATCGAACCCACGCCTTTTTGATCCCGTAGTCAGGGTCATTAACCCCCGAGGCAGTCAGAGGTTAAAAGGTATCTTTTTATTTTGTCTATTAGTAAGTAGTCGTAATGTGAAACTCCTACTCCTACAGTACAGACCGTTTCACTCACGAAGTCGCGCCCCTCCACAGTAAATTATTGGTTTGCATTTATACGCGTAGACCTCGTTTGTACAAAACGCCTTAGTGTGCGTGTAGAGGCTAATACAGTAAGACTAAAGCTAAAGTAGTATTATTATATCTTCTTTGGCTAAAGTAAGCTAAGACAGTAAAAAAAATGATCACTTAGGTTAGAGGGTTACACTGTCGTACAACTACATTCAATAAATATGAAGGGGCGCGCCTTCGTCAGTGAACAGATCTGTACTGTAGCTAAATAGATTTAATTTTGACACATCTATAATTAAATTAAATCATCATCATCATCATATTAGCCAAAGGACGTCCAGAGGCATGGTAACTAAAAAAATATAATTAGTCCATCAAATAGACTATAAAAAAATATTAGACACGTATTTTTTCTTTTGTCAACCAAACATAATTTGATGAAGATATAGCCCGTCCAAGTTCCGCGTGACGTCACAAGTGCCATACAAATGTATAGACTTCTGTAAGAGACGTGACGTCACGAGCCCCCACTCCCAAACTTTGACAAGGTTTATCTTTGTCATTTGTTGTTTGATTGACAAAAGAAAAAATACGTGTCCGAAATTTTTATATAATCTAACTCACAGACTCATTAAAATAATATTTTTTTTACCCAGTTATCATGCCTAGTCATGAAGGTAAGTGACAATTTAACACAATATATATGAGTTGTGGCTACAACATGATAATTAAGAGTGAATTGATGTCAGTGTCATCACACAACGTTGTTAAACTAATGACAATTGCCACAAAAACGGTTTACCTCGTTCTGTCGACGACCTCTCGCGGTGCGCTCACAATGAGTGCTAATATTGGTCTTGTCAAATGTGACGCTTCATTATGTAGGGTTCAGTAACATTAAAAATACAAGAATTTTTCATCGAATTCCAAAAAGGAGGAGGCACTATATTCGAGTTACATATTTGTTTGCATAAGCGGCCTGAAGGATTTTTCTGTGTATGTTCACCGATATTTTCGCCAATTAAAAAGAAACTTTTTTTTAAATTTTTGACGTGACAACGTCTTATAAATTGGTTTGCCGGGTGACACTTCAAGAAACTGCGTTACGCTCCGCTCACGTTATGCGCTCACAATGAGAGCGAGTGAGAGGCACGCGTCATGGTTAGCCCGCCTAAGAGCGAGAGAGACAGACATTTTCATCCTTCTTCCTACTATACGAATGAATATTCACATTAAAATTATTTTACCACTCAAAGTCGTTGTCACGTAAAACTTTCGCCCGTATACCGACTTTACAGGCAACCAACTTTTTTTTTGTTTTATTTATTTCTTGTAATCAACAGCGTTACATAATAATTATCTTACTAATATAAAAAACACAAATAAAGCCAAAACACATAACAATAATTTAGCATACAAATAAATTATAATTTTACTAACAAAATCCCAATGAAATCCCAATAAAAGTGCATATATGCGTGTGTGTGGTGTGTGTGTGTGTGTGTGTGTGTGCGTGTGTGTGTGGGTATATTCCCGATGCCTCATTTAAATTTTACTGAAATTGGTGAGCCATTATTGATAAATCAACAGTAATTTACATGGATGTCTCATCGATTTGTGCAAACTATTTAAATTCTGTACCTACAAGGTGGAAGTTGGTGGTGCCATTTTTTTTCTAAAAATAATCCTACTAATATTGTAAACGCGCAAGTTTATGGATTTTTGTTCCTCTTTCACGCAAAAACTACTAAGCGGACTTAGATGAAACTTTGCAATAGTAATGCTTATAAGTACATCAGAATAACACAGCCTATAATTTATAAATATATTGCGTGTAACAAAGTGCGCCGTTCAATAACTTTTTGAGATTTGAGGTTTGTATGTTTCCCGCCTCTTTTTCTAATTACTTCATTCAAAACCTTTTTGAGGTTTGACGTTTGTATTTTTTTTATGTTCTCTGCTAAAAAACATAAAGCTAGCCGGGCAGTAATGGATTTTCATACAACATTCCTGCCCTGCTTCGGAGGGCAGTAATAAAATTCCATAAAACTTTTCCCGCCGCACATTTTTAAGGGAGAAATTACGAACTTTGTAACCCGTTTATGAACGAGTAATAAGACACTTTCCGAGTGGGTGTGGTATACACTTAAACGTTGTAGAGTGTCATAGTCTGCTTTTTATCCCGGAAAATAAAAGGTCTTATTAATAGCACAAAATATCACAATACAGCGGAGCTGAAAGAATTTGCTGGTAAGATACATAAAACAAAACGCTAAAAATAAAGTAATTTAATTTAAAATTAATCATGCATGTACGAGTGTAGGTATGGATTCAATAACCTTTCCCAGAGGTGTACGCGAAACCCATCAATGTTTATGATCACGGTCTGCCAGACCCCCAGTTTATTATAACGGGTCTGCGGGACCCCGCGTGAATGGGAATGCTCGCGTATGAGACCGTTCGAGCAATTTTTACAGGTAGAGGTCAGAGGTCGAGGACGAATCGATTTGGGGAAATAGTAGGTAATGCAGAATGTTTTTGGCAGTTCATGTTTACGTACTTTTTTCTATAGTTAGCTTAGCTCTTTTACTCTCTCCTATCCTATTCTTCATGCCATGTGCCCATGTACCAACGACTTTAGTACCTATATTAGATGTAGTATCCTGTACCAGCCATTTTAATAGTCTACTGGAGGACGAAGGCCTACTCACGAAGGATGATTGGGCCGTATCCACCACGCTGGTCCAGTGCGGGTTGGTGGATTCGACGCTAGACATACGTGTTTAGAATTCTTCTACGGACTTATGCAGGTTGCCTCACGATGTTTTCCTTCACCGAAAAACCAGTAGTGTAAAATTCTGTACATAAGTTCCAAAGACACTCATTGAGTACGGAATCGGGATTTGAACCCACGACCTCAAGATTGTAGGGTTAGTGTTACTACCATTAGACTACCACAACTCTGATTAGATACACCGATACATAGAATACCGATTAGATAGAATACCTACATATAGTTAACGAAACTTATTGAAATTGCCATAAAAGTATTTAGGGCAATACGATCCCACTGCAGGAGGAGCCGTGGCAGTAGCTAGTAGCAGTGTATGTAAAGGGCGATTTATATTAGAACCGGCCGTGTAAGTACGGGACGGGTCCGTGTCCGTTGCAGGGTAAGTCGACCTATTCCCGTTAAGGGTGTGTAGTTTACTTTGTTTCTGACTATTTTGACTAAGAAATACACTATACTAAAATAAAAAAACGGATATTTGAAATTGGTATTTATAAAACTCACAACTTTCGGCTATCAGCTCAGATATTTTGAAACGTGTAAGTCGTATTATTATTTTTATATGATTTTTACATGTAAAATAATGTTTTATGACCTCACTACCCAATATTATCCGTAAAATTAACCTTTTATAAAAAGTATTTGAATTCAAATATCTCGAAAACTGTGAGATTTAGAATATGGTGTTTCATAGTCAAATCAGTCAGAAACGTAGTAAACTGCACACGCTTAATGGGAATAGGTCGACTTAGTCTGTAACCCTGTATGTTATGTAGTTTTCCGTCTGGGCTCCGTGTGTGCCCCGACCGGGTCCGGATCTGACACTACACAAAATGTATGGAACATGCTGCGTCCGTGCTCCGAACGGGCCCCGTCCAGCTAGCTTAGCATAAGACCACAAAAAGAGTTATCTCGACGTGGAAATAAGTGACAGATATATACTTCACCATAACTCTGTCTCGTTCTGACACGTCAATAGGATTATTTCGTGGCCCAGCTGGTCCGTCCCGTACACGGCCCGTTCCAATATGAATCATTCCTGTATGGCGGATATGTTAAAATAAAAGTCAGAGTCAAAGTTCCTCTATTCCGTAGACATTACAATTGCACTTGGAATCGTCAAAGAACAATGTTTGAAATACAATTTAAATTTAAATACAAATAGGTATACGTACGTTTCAAGATTTCACAAAATAAAGCAGTACAAGAATTACAAGATCATTTTTTGTAAAAATTAGCATGACCGACTTCACCCGTGTACAGAATCATTACATAGTATAAAACAAAGTCGCTTCTTACTGTCTGTCCCCATGTATGCTGATATCTTTAAAACTACGCAACGGATTTTGATGCAGTTTGTTTTAATAGATAAAATAATTCAAGAGAAATGTTTATATGTATAATACACCTGTGCGAAGCCGAGGCGCATCGCTAGAACGCAAATATAATGCACGGTGTAATGTGTAATGTGCATCGATGTAACATTTTTCACATTATTGTTGATTTATCAAAAATGGCTCAGTCAATTTCAATAAAATTTAAATGGGACCAATTTCAAAGTATACTCTTTCCAATAAAAAATAAATTATTGAAATCGGACTACTATGAAAAAAGTTATGCGTGGTTATACATAAAAAAAATATATACGCGTCGAATTGTATACTTCCTCCGGTGGATCGTCGGTCAAAAATAGCTACAACTCAAAATAACCTGTCAGCCTCATCCACTGTGTTTGTTTATTTGCCACACCCTGTATACACGGGACTGTAGGCAAATTACAATGTAATGAAATAAAGGATGCTCCCGCAGCCCTTATACCATTAGACTTCCGAATGAGGTTAGACGCTCATGAGATTTCCTATTTACACCCCTAGGGACAGAGACGAATTGTTTTCGACTTTCATTTGTGTTCTGTGGTACAAAATTATACCGCCCTACCACAAAAGATTTAAACATGCTTTAAGCACTCTTTAACCGTGCAATTTGTACTGTTAAACATTGATATAGCGTGCGTAAAACTTTGATGATAAGACGGATACATTTTAATAGAAAGTAGATCCGATGTTTGATAATTCGCAATAAAACTAGTAGTTTTCCGAACAGTAGACCTCGCATCTGTTTAACCGAATCTCCATGACCCAATATCTCGACTCGCTTTAAACCTTTGATTCATACTCTCAAATCTCGTTAGGATAAATATTAGGCTCTATTTTTTCTCTCTCTATATTTATTAGTGAAATTAGCTGATAAGTAGTGCGGCTGCAAATTTTACCCCATTTTAAGAGAAAATCCCCCAAACATGCGATAAAAAACCCGGATAAGTGCGAGTCATTTCGCACACCGAGGGTTCCGTACAAATCCATAAAAATTCACATAATT
Organism: Hypomecis punctinalis; assembly: GCA_949316475.1. NCBI lineage: Eukaryota > Metazoa > Arthropoda > Insecta > Lepidoptera > Geometridae > Hypomecis > Hypomecis punctinalis. The sequence continues at coordinate 6,472,397 of OX438823.1, forward strand.
GGGAAGTAAGTTGTAAAAATTTCTATACTTACTATAATAATAATAAAAAAAAATCACCTTTCTCGTCTTTCATCGCAAATTACACATTATTATAATATTAAAAAAAAACAGTTTTAGCATGTGCTAATGAAGCTCGTTTATATGATACCTTACATGATACGATTAATTCACTTTGAATTTTGAACCCATATTTTGTGAATCTAGGCCCTATTTTTTTGTGATTTAAATAAAAATATGTACAGTTTATTTATGTAGATTTATTCCTATATGTGTACTATAAGACAATGCCTCTCGCCAAATTTCATAGTTCTATGTCAACGGGAAGTACCCTATAGGTTTTGATTTTTGTGAGTGTCGAAATATGTGGTTTTTTACGACATAAAATGCTGTAACATTTTATACGATAACTGTGAAGTTTTTCTTTTACACAACTGCAAAAGACCATAGATATTCGAATATAGTTTAAAATCTTTACGCGTTCCCGTGATAAAGAGTCTTGACATACGGACAGACGGACAACAATGGGATCCTATAAGGGTTCCGTTTTTTCCTTTTGAGGTATAGAACCCTAAAAAACATTAATAATATAGAATGTGTGTACCAAGATTAGTTCAAAATGCGACCTGTAGAGAATGATCGACATCTGGATAGATTAGAGCAAAATCGTCAAGTCAAAACTGAGACTCTTTCACATCATTCGCTCGGTCGAAAATAATAATGATGCTTAAAAATTGGCAAAATCTTCCAATCTTTTTCTTGAATTTCTGGAAGAGTTTAGGCCAAGCATTCAGTAGTTACATAAACCAAATTGTTTCGTCAAAAGCTGGGCAAGCTACGTGAAATGGCTTTCTATTGTTTGTAAAAGTTTGCAAAGTGAAGCCCATGGTCTGCTGAATGTTTTTTCTTTTACTTCTTCAACGAAACGACAAGTTTGGTAGGTACATGATTATTAGCTGACTTATAAAAAAGAAGTTCGCAATTAAAATTGAAAAAATATAATGCCCTTTGTGCTTCTTTTATTTCGCATGAAGACCAGATAAGAAAAATGTTCCCATGCAACAAAACTGAAATTTTACCAGTTTTCGCTCGATATTAATAGCGGTGACAGTAAGATGCTTGGAAATATTCACAAACTAGTTTTTACCCGCGGCTTCGCCCGCATACGCAATATATCATTGTAATTTATAACCTATGTGTTATTCTGATATATTATAAGCTATATTATTGCAAAGTTTCATCTCAATCTTTAATCTCAATTCAGTAGTTTTTGCATGAAAGAGTAACAAACATCCATACATCCATCCATCTATCCTTCCTCACAAACTTTCACGTTTATAATATTAGTAGGAAGTAGGATATTAATTTAAATATTCATTTCAAAAATAAATAGTTAAATTAAAATAAATTAAATATTATGCTCGGTATTAATGACGACAACAGAAAGATTCTTGAAATATTCATTGAATTTAAAATTGTATATTCCTTTCAAAAATGAATAATTAAAATAAAATATATGAAGAGGGGCTTCCATAAAGTACAGAACCCTAAGTGCGCGAGTCCGACTCGCACTTGACCTATTATTAGTTATTTTTCTTATAATTATGTGAATAATTATTTAGCTTAATAGTGAGCAGTAAGTGAGCATCCTACACCCTAGACTGAATATCTGCTCACCATCTAAAAGGATGTGGTAAAAACCTATTTAAACCACATTATTTTTTTGCAAAAATTAGCGTGACCGACTTCACCCGTGCGCCGTGTACAGAATTCGCGAATATTTCGCACGGATCGATGTAGCATTTTTCACATTATTGTTGATTTATCAAAAATGGCTCAGCTGATTTCGATACAATTCAAATGGGACCAATTTAGAAGTATACTCTTTTCAGTAAAAAAATAATTATTGAAATCGGACGACTATGAAAAAGTTATGCGTGGTTATACATAAAACAAAATATACGTGTTGAATTGTATACCTCCTCCGGTGGTTCGTCGGTCAAAAAGAAACAACATAAAACATTAAAAAAAAATGTGCGGAACACTGAAACAAAAAATACTTCGATATAAATCTTATTATCGCAAAAGTATGTGTTATATAAATAGTTTTTAGATTCTATCAAATATTTACTAAAGAGATAGTGATGTATAATTTAGGCGGTATTTTCTACACGTAATGCACTAAACAATAGATACTTTAATTGATAAAATACCTTAATTTATGGGTAATTTCAATTATTAGTAACTGTATGAGTAATGTTTAAGGTGAATACTCTACCACAGTATATTGTAGCATATTGTAATTACCTACGCATAGTGAGTTTTGTTCATTAAAAAAAAACATTTTTTTTTTCTAAAAAGTAGCGCTCAGTGTTGTTTAACTCGGTGTTTGCCAGCGATCACCAAAGTTAAGCAACGTTTGGTCCGGTCATTTTTTGGATGGGTGACCGCGGGTGGCATTTCGAACTGAACGCTGACGTGGTTTGGACGACACGTTAAATTGTTGGTCCCAGTTGTTCTATCCGTTTAGCCATGTCAGATGCCTTATAGAAACTCTGACTTTAGGGCTAGCTATACGAACTTGCTTACGTTACTAAAAACTACCACCAAGCGCAGCGTAGGATGTCCTTCAAGGTGGATGTGCTGGATGCAAAGCTCTTACAACACATTCTACGGCTGATAGAATGATGGTGACGTCTTTTTTTAAATTTTATAGTATAGTAACTTTTACTTAATATTAAATCAAACATTGAATCTCAAATTCTTCAAGATTCTCAAAATCATGCTATTTTGTTGATCACGTAGAGAAAAAAAATACATGCATTTTGCTTAATAAGTATAAATCCTACTCAATCCAAGACAACGTCACGCAACAGCTAAAGTCCAACAGTCTCAACAACAAAACTGCATTAAAAAGTTTACTTTCGTAATCCATCTCCATACTTGCCGAGCGCGAACCTACGAACACCTCTTGGCAACACATCGGTCACAGTTTACGCGAACTCTACACCGGCATAACGTATTTTAACTTTAAAACGGCAGAAAACAATCGAGGTGCATAGTAAATAGAAAATACTGGTGAAATAAACAAGTAGTTTATAGTTTTTTTTTAAGTGCCGTCGCAGTGCTGCAAAAAGGTCGCATTTTCTGCCGCTGAATTAAAAGAGTTTTTAAACGAGTGCTGATGCGGTGTTTTGGAAAAGGTTGCATGTCAATAATGACATGTTTGTGTTAGGAAGTTATTTTTTCTGAGCTGGCCAGTGCAGTGTTGACCAAGGAGGATTTAAGTAGCGCAGTGAGAAATATTAAAGAGTTTAGTATTTTAGAGATTTTAAAAAAGTGCCCGTGCGGTGGTTGAAAAAGGTTTCATGTTAAAATAGTGTTACATGGTTTAGTTTTTTTAAAGAAGTCATTGCAGTGAGCAAAGGGGTTGCAGTATGTATTGTGCGTGGCAAATTTTATAACGTGCAGTTTTTTTTTCTAAACAGCCAGTGCAGTGTTGACCAAGGAGTTTGCAGTATGTATCGAGTTGAATAATCGTAACTTTTTTTTTGCCTTGACCTTAACACCCAATGTTACGTAAAGAAAGTACGTTGTGATAGTGATGTGTTAATCGATTATTTATATTATCGATTTCAGCGAATTGTTTACGGATCGGGTTTTATTTTCCGAGAAGCGTCGCCGTAATTCGAGATAATATCTAATCCGCAATTTGATTAATTGGTGATACAGTGTTAACATGTCCATTTTTATGCTTACTTATTTCCGGTCGCGGGAGCTTCTGAAGTTATTAATAGGGTTCTTTTTTTAAATTTATTTTAAAGTCATCATCATCATCTTCATTATTTAGAGCGTAGAATAGGCTTGATGACTAGAAATATAATTAGTCCGTCAGATAGACTATCAAAAAATATTGTACAGGTATTTTTTTTTGTCAATTCAACAAACAATGATGAAGATATAGCAATATATATGAACTTGTGTCGAAGTAAGCCGGAAACATACTATCGGACGCGGCTGACGGACGCGACTGACAGCCGCGATTTAGCAGTGTGCACAGTCTTAAAACATCCGGTGTACCAGATCGCTCTCGGACGTCCGAACGCTCAAGGACGTCTGAAGGTGACGTCCGCGACTTATGTCCGATAGTGTGCAAGGCTCAGTGTACTTTTATAGTCTAGATACCTATCAGTCGCGGCTGTCAGTCGCGTCCGTAAGCCGCGTCCGATAGTATGTTTCGAGCTAAAGTCGTGACGTTAAAAGTGCCATATAAATGTATTATGTGAAGAGATGACGTCACGACCCTCTCTCCCAAACTTTGACAAGGTTTATCTTGGTTTAGATTTGTTGTTTAATTGATAAAAGAAAAAATATGTGTTCAATAATTTTGACTATTATTTAACTCGTATATTCTTTACTAGATAGGTATAGGATACTCTTCAACTATAGAGATTCAAGATCGTTAATTTATAAAAAAAAATGGTAATCGTGCACAACGTACAAAGTTGTATAGAGCGCATGTACTACTTACTATACTACATATAGACCTACTTACTATTTTACAAGATTATTTTTTTGCAAAAATTAGCATGACCGACTTCGCCCGTGTACAAAATTCGCAAATATTTCGTACGGATCGATGTAGCATTTTTCACTTTATTGATGATTTATCAAAAATGGCTCCGCCGATTTTTATAGAATTTAAATGGAACCAATTTCGAAGTATATTCTTTCAATAAAAAAAATAATTAATGAAATCGGACTACTACAAAAAAAGTTATGCGATGTTTTACATAAAAAAAAAAATATTCGCGTCGAATTGTATACCTCCTCCGGTGGTTCGTCGGTCAAAAAGGTGAGTGCAGTTTAGTTAATATATTCTTTTAGTGAAAATAGGATTCTATGAGAGATTTAACAACTATATACCTTTAAGATAATTAATTTGCAGAAAACACGGTAATCGCGTACAACATACAAAGTTATACAGATCTTAAAACAGAATAGAACGCATGTGTGTACTACTTACTATAGTTTTTGTAATATATGAATTTTCTACCCAAGTTAAACTTATTTTTTTATGGCAATAAATAATTGGTTGTACCTATTTCAAATTATTATACAAGCTCTCTACTTATCTACTTACTTACTTATTTTTCAGGCTCTTATCTGCTCATTTGAAGACTTCTTTTTATTCAAAGTTTTGGTTCGATAGCATTTATTCTAAACAAGCAGTCCGTCTTGAGTCTCAGCATAGATAGTTGATTGAATCAGGCGTTACTTTGCGGAAATTCATCTTCAAATATTTGTTTTGAATAAATATTTAGTGTATTTCCGCTATCTTGTTGTAGGCAAATAAGTTTAAGGGTATTTAAAAAACACTATTGTTAATATTACAATAATTATACATCATTTAATAAAACTAATTTTTTTACAAAATAATATAGATAAATAAATATCAATTATTTTCACTGCACTCTATTTTATATATATATATATATATATAGTCATATTATTTTTAAAGATGTTTTTTATAATATTTATTTGTTGCTAACATCTATCAACAACAAATAAATTATTATTAAATATATATATATTTAATAATAATTGTTGATAGATGTTAGCAACAAATAAATATTATAAAAAACATCTTTAAAAATAATATGACAAAATATTGAAAACACTTGACTAATAAATAACACCTTTATTCTCACTACACTACACTCTGTTCGACACGTGTTTCGCCTCTCAACGAGGCATCTTCAGGACGTGTTGACTCTTCGAGGTCGCTCGCAAGGCTCTTGTAATTTTGTAAAAATTTAGTTTTTTTAAATGACGTATAATTATTGTAACATTAATAATAGTGTTTTTTAAATACCCTTAAACTTATTTGCCTACAACAAGATAGCGGAAATACACTAAATATTTATTCAAAACAAAGATTCTCAGCATAGTCTAGGCTGAACAATAAATATTTCAATTTCTCGGTATTTTTCTACTAAAATATGCATATTTTCTACATATTGACATGCCTTTGTATTCTGTCTATTTTTAAAACCCGCATTAAAATTTGTCGCGTTGTTTAAAAGATCTGAGCGTATAGACGTTGGGAAGTGGCTTTATGTAGAGATTTCGTGAATGATGAGGAGATACGAGTTATAATATATTCAACGTTCGGTTTTTGAAAATTATTTTTACTAAATTGGTACAGTGATACGGTACAAAGTTAAAAGAAACTCGACTGCAAAAATCAACAGATAAGCAACGCACTTTAAAAATTAAAATGTTTTTGATTAATTCTGACTAAATTTAAATTCATAATATATCAATATTTTAGTGTTTTTAATCAATTATATTGAGAAGGGTACAATTAGGCGCTAAAAATCATTTGACTGACTAAGGTCAAAGAAGATATAATAATACTACCTAAGGTGTGGAGTTTGTGAAGCAAGAGCTTGTAAAGTTCTGTCGAGTTAGAGTTAGAAGCTTGGCTCTACATGAGATTTGATAACTTTTTGATAGTGGAACTGTAGCCTCGTCTTGGCCCCGTTTTACATGAAAATGTGTTTTGTGGGATAGGCTTGGCCCCGTTTTACATGAAAGTGTTTTTTGTGGGATAGGCTTGGCCCCGTTTTACATGAAAGTGTTTTTTGTGGGATAGGCTAAGTTCGTAGAACTAACTACATTAGTTTTTATATACCTTAAATGTACGTATGAAATGCAACAAATGAATTTTGATATTGATTCATATATGAGTCACGCATTTAGTTCTATATATTGAATATAAAATGTAACATAGTTTAACTTAGACAGGTAAACTCTAAAATTTAAATTGAAGCTTGCGTAAGAGGCCAGCTAGCTCAGTTGGTTAGAGCGTCGGGCTAGTGATCCGAAGGGGCAAGGTTCAAATCCTGCGTTCGCTTCAGATTTTTGAAATGCTTATCACAAAGATAACTCTTTGAGATAAAAATCTAGTGTGGAAAGCACTTAAAATAAACATCATAACTCTAAAATTTAAGTTACCAAAAATTGCATGTCCGCTAGGATAGACTGTTGTTACTAAGAAAATTTGTACCACCATTTTACACAGTTTGTGCAATAAATTTTTACTTTACTTTACTTTACTATTGTTTATGTGTAAGGACGCCGAGCACAGTGCATTGCCTCGCAGCTCGCAGGGTTTTGAACTGTCTAAGTTCACGCACTTGATTGAACTGCAAATAATGTATTTCTGTCTCGTTTTATTGCTCTGAAATCGAATGAGTTAGTATAATTTTGGTATAATACCCAGACGTAATAAGTAAAATGAATCTTACTAAAAACAGTAAGTCCGTATAGGCCGGGTGGCTAGCCCTGGCGTCAGAGTTTTTAAGTCGCCTGAAGTCCTCTGTCATGGCTAAACGGTTAAAACAACAGGGACCTACAATTTGTCGTGTCGTCCGAGCCACGGTAGCACTCAGTTGTTAATTACCCCATCCGAAGACTGACCGCGTCGAACGTTGCTTAACTTAGGTGATCGCTGACAAACACCTAGTCAAAATACGCCATGAGCGCTACGCACCATAATAAATGGCGTTCATAATCATGGTTTAAATCAATGATGTTTACTGGTTTAAATTACCTCCTTTCGCTTCAGAATTACATTTCTAAAAGCTTTTATTTAACTTGCAAAGTGTAATTTTTGTTAGTATTTAATTAATATTTACAGTATTTTCTGCTTTAATTTTCTAATGAAATAATTATTTTTGCAAAAAATAGCATGACCGACTTCACCCGTGTACAGAATCATTACATAGTATAAAACAAAGTCGCTTTCCGCTGTCTGTCCCCATGTATGCTTATATCTTTAAAACTACGCAACGGATTTTGATGCAGTTTGTTTTAATAGATAGAGTAATTAAAAAAAAATTATATGTATAATAAACCTGTGCGAAGCCGGGGCGCATCGCTACAACGTAAATATTATGCACGGATCGATGTAACATTTTTCACATTTTTGTTGTTTTATCAAAAATGGCTTAGCCAATTTCGATAAAATTTAAATGAGACTAATTTCGAAGTATACTCTTTCAACTAAAAAAAGAATCATTGAAATCGGACTACTATAAAAAAAGTTATGCGTGGTTATACATAAAAAAATATATATACGCGTCGAATTGCATACCTCCTCCGGTGGTTCGTCGGTCAATGAAACCATACATACACAGACTTGCAATGTATGTATATTCTATATAAGTATGTCTGTTCGGTGGAATATTTGAACTCAATTTTGAAGTATCCTTCAACCGATTGAGTAGAAATTTTGTTACAGGTTAAGTTTTTTTTTTAATTATTTGTCCCAAAAAATGACACTACCGACTTCCACCGAAGAAAGAATTCGAATAGTTTGCACGAATCGATGTTACATCCATGTACATTGTACATTATTGATGATTTACCAAAAATTTAAACGGACGACTTCGGGAGTACCTCCCTTCGACATAATATTTTTTTTTAATCGGTTCACAATTGGCGCAAATTGCGATGAACATATACAAAAAAAGAAAATAAAAGGAAGTCGGTAAAAATAATGAACCCTGTCTGTGTTCTATGCTAGAACGTAGACGTACTGCGTAGGATATCTACCGTAGGTACTGACTGGTATGGTACCAGGAACGCGCGAAATGCAGGCCGCTTCCAACCGGTCATACTGGAAATCCATACAAGGCCTATGTCTAGTAGTGGACGAGTTCTGTAAAATATTTAAGTGCCTCACATGCCCCTACAGGGAAGGTACTGAATAAGGATGTTTTGATGCTCGGCTTTTATAAATTAGTAATTTTTTTGACCGACGAAACGGAGGAGGTACTCAATTAGACGCGTACCTACCTATATTGTTTTTTTTTATGTTTAAATAAATATTTTGGGACATCTTACACACGGCCTCTGACCCCAAACTAAGCAAAGCTGGTGATATGGCTGCCAGAGACTGATGTACTACATATACTTATTTTTAAATACATATTTATAAAGATAGTAACTAAATAACACCCATGAAGCCGTGGTGGTCTAGTGGTAGTGACACCCGCCTTACAATCGTGAGGTCGTGGGTTCATATCCCGGTCCCGTACCAATGAGTTCTTTGGAATTTATGTACGGGATTCAATACCGCTGGCTTTTCGGTGAAGGAAAACATCGTGAGGCATCCTGCATATGTCAGTAGAAGAAGTTCGATGGCGTATGTGAATCCACCAACCCGCACTGGGCCAGCGTGGTAGATACGGCCCAAACACCCTTCGTGGGTAGGCCTACGTCCTGCAGTGGACCATTAAAAATGCTGATACAGTACAATACAGTATACAGTAAATTACACCCAGACACAGAGCAAACACTTATGTTTATCACATAAATAAAATTGCAAAATTAATTGCCCTCTTTGACCCAGAATTTAGGGCCACTAACTACTGAGCCACCGAGGCTGTCGAGGTATAACCACCCATATAACTTTTTACAGAGTGGTACGATTTCGATTTTTATTTATAGGAAAAGTTATACTTTTTTTTTTTATTCCAGTTTATTTTTGGGACCTTTATATAAAATACATGGCAGTCCCATTGTATATTCTAATTTACTAACTACTTAATAGTACTAGCTACGTATTTCGGATCACTTGAGGCGACACACCAAATCAAATAGCGCTCCGGCTGCGTCAGAGCAGGAAAAGTTATACTTTGAAGTTAGTTCCATTTAAATTTTATCAATATCGGCTGAGCCATTTTTAATAAATAAACAATAATTTGAAAATTGCTACATTGATCCTTGCCATTTATTCGCGAATTATGTACACGGCTGAAGTCGGTCAGGCCATTTTTGTGAAAAATAATAATTATTTTTCTTCAGTAGTAGGTAAGCCGTGGTGGTCTAGAGGTAATTACACCCGCCTTACAATCGTGAGGTCGTGGGTCCCGTACCAATGAGTTCTTTGGGATTTATGTACGGAATTTCACACCACTGGCTTTTCGGTGAAGGAAAACATCGTGAGGCAACATGCATATGTCCGGAGAAGAATTTCAATGGCGTATGTGAATCCATCAACCCGCACTGGGCCAGCGTGGTGGCTCAATCACCCTTCGTGTGTAGGCCTACGTCCTGCAGTGGACTATTATAAGGCTTATACAGTACAGTATAGATTATATTGTTTTTGAAGGTATAAGGGCGAGCGTGACGTTGGCAGGAGGGCTGATTGTTTCCCCTCTCATAAAAATAACTTTGTTCCGAGCATAAAAAGTAACGATTAAAAGTTTTAATTTGGTATGAAACCTTTCGGTACGAAATTGTGTTTTTAAGTGGCTTCTCATTGTGTTTCGAAAGTATTGCACAAGCTCTTGTGTACCACCCCTTGCCGTATTTAAAGGGGTATCGCTAATGGCTAAGTAATTTAGTTCGTATAAGCCGGCTGGTTATCCCTGGTGTCTGAATTTTTATTAGAAATCGTAATAATGTATGAACTTCATATTTTGACATTGTATCTATTGTTAACCACAATGGAAAACGCCTTTAAGCTCCTAGAATGGAAAAGGTTTGGCATCAAACATTGATGGCGAATACATCACTCACCTTCGATTTGCCGACGATATCGTGGTCATGGCGAAGTCGATGGAAAAGCTCAGCACGATGCTCGAAGGCCTAAATCGAGTTTCCCAACAGGTAGGTCTTAAGATGAACATGAACAAGACAAAGGTCATGTGTAATGCCCATGTTGTACCCACTGCAATATCTGTCGGGAGCTCGGTTCTTGAAGTTGTTGACTCGTACGTCTACCTAGGACAAGTAGTCCAGTTAAGTAGGTCCAACTTCAAGAAAGAGGTCAATCACCGAATTCAACTCAGCTGGGCAGCATTCGGAAAACTGCGTGACGTCTTCGCGTCCAACATACCCCAGTGCCTCAAATCAAGAGTTTTCGACAGTTGTGTGTTGCCAGTGATGACATATGGAACTGAAACGTGGTCTTTTACTGTGGGCCTTATGAATAAGCTCAAGGTAGCCCAACGAGCTATGGAGAGGGCTATGCTCGGAGTCTCGCTGCGAGATCGAATCAGAAATGAGGAGATTAGCAGAACCAAAGTTACCGACATAGCGCAGCGGATTAGTAAGTTGAAATGGCAATAGGCAGGGCACATAGCTCGAAGAACTGATGGCCGTTGGGGCAGTAAAGTTCTCGAATGGAGACCGCGTACCGGCAAGCGCAGCGTGGGACGTCCACTGACCAGGTGGACCGACGATATTTTTAAGATCGCAGGAACGCGCTGGATGCAGGCCGCTTCCAATCGGGCTTATTGGAAAACCACGGACGAGGCCAATGTCCAGCAGTGGACGTCCTACGGCTGGTATAGTCATATATATCATTTTCTATGGAAGAACAATTTTTTTTTGATTTTTGACAAAAGTCGCTGAACAAAAGTTGTTAATTTTGATGTACAGAATAAGTCCCTAAAAGGATGCTAAATGATTAGAAATAACCCTGTATAATATTCCAAAGAACCTATTTGTATGGGACTGAGATTTTAACCCACGACCTCACAGTTTTAGGCCATCCATCCATTAGCCAAAGGACGTCCACCGCTGTACATAGGCCTCCTCTATGGATCTCCAATAAGACCGGTCGGTAGCGGCTTGCATCCAGCGCGATCCTGCGATCTTAATGAGGTCATCCGTCCTACGCTGCGCTTGCCGGTACGTGGTCTCCACTCGAGAACTTTTAGACTCCACCAGTCATCAGTCCTCCGCGCTATGTGCCCTGCCCATTGCCATTTCAACTTGCTAATCCTTTTGGCTATGTCGTAACTTTGGTTTTTCTACGGATCTCCTCATTCCTGATTCGATCTGTTTTAGGCCATTGATGGTAAATTAACACAAAGCAACGGTGAGGGCCAGCCAAGGACACAGATAAAATAAGCAATGAGACCTCCTTTGAGATGTTTGAAGTGGCTTGTTTCATATTCATAAGCTCTTTAGTGCCCCATAAAGACGAGACACCATTTGTGAGGATCAATACGATTGACGTCAATTTTCTACACAATTAGCTTCTGAAAAATGTATTTTGATATTTCTGTGCTTCTGTATTTTTCACGACATAATAGGAAGTTTATTCCCGTGGGAGTGAAAGGTGATAGATCTGAACAATCTAACAACTTTGTTCTGCGACTTTTATCAAAACTAAAAAAAAAAACTTCTGGTCCATACATTTTTCAATTCAATTAATTTATTTCGCAAAACACGGGTGTTACAATGTTCATGTGTTGTAGTCGATAAATATAAAGATCGCCATGTCTTAACCAGTATGGCTTGCAAAATTTCAAAATGTAGGTACATTGTTAATAATTCATTAAAATAGACCTTCAAGGGTCTGTGGATGATCCAATTGCTTTCTATGTAGTAGTAGTGTAGTATTGTCATTATATTTAAAAAAAAAAAAAAAAAAAATAGTAATATCAAAACTATTTGGTTATGAAAAAATAAATGGAGTCACATAATTATTATTTCTTACACTAAAATTATCACAAAAAAATTATATATATATATATATATATATCAAACTGATTATCAAATTATTATAATCTTTCTTTCAAAAAATCGTCAATGGAGTAATATGCCTCAAGCAGAATTTTTTTAAGTTTATATTTAAAAATATTTGTTTCATGGATTTCTTTTAATGACTGAGGCAATTTGTTGTATATTTCTACCCTTTTTACAGATACACTCTTGCTATAAAGAGCTAATTGACATTTTGGTAAACATAATTTACCTATAATTATTTCGTTTAATAGTCAAAGTGCGGTTTTCTACGGGTGTAAATAAATTCAGCGTTACGAAAACTATAGGCCGAATTAAACGACTTGGCGGCTGTTAGGTTAGATACAAGCTGCGGATAGGCCAATCCTAACTGAACCGCATTTAAGGGGACGCCTAATGCCAAAATCGACTTTATAAAAACATAAATATCCATATTAAAAATACTATAGGAAAGGAAAGAACCTATAGTAGCAGAGTAATCGCGTAGAATTTTGGAAAATAATATCGTTACCTTAGAAAAAAAATAAAACTTTGCATCTTAAAAAAACGTATTTTTTCAAATGCTCGAAATTATCAGCGACAACAGCACATTATTTTTGACAAATTACTTAGCCAGACTAATGATCTAGTAGAGTAATTGATTCGTTTTTTTAATATATGCTTAAATTTTGAATAATACATAAAATATCACCTAAAAATGTAAGCTGGCGCTCGAAGCCAAAATCATCGTGAACTGTGTCATGCGATGTTCGACTCTAAACAAAGCAGCATAGATGATAGCGGACGATGCAAGAAGCGCGGCTGAAATCTGTTTTCTGGCTAACATAAATTATCCTCCTTATAAGCCGTGGTGGTCTAGTGGTAATGACACTGGCCTTACAATCGTGAGGTTGTGGGTTCAAATCCCAGTCCCGTACCAATGAGTTCTCCGGAACTTATGTACGGAATTTCACAACACTGGCTTTTCGGTGAAGGAAAACATCGTGAGGCAACCTGCATACGTCCGTAGAAGAAATTCGATGGCGTATGTGAATCCACCAACCCGCACTGGGCCATATCCGTCCTGCAGTGGACTATTAAAAAGTCTGGTACAGTACATATTATCCTCCGATTTGTGTGGCGCTTATGTACCACAAATGTAAAAAATGTCTCAAAATGTTTATACTCGCTACGCTCGCAAACTTTTCTTGATGTCTGACTTTCACGTTCTGTGTTTCGTAATGCCTGAAATAATCCACCCATCTATCAGCCATAGGACGTCCACTGCTGGATATAGGCCTCCCCTACGGATATCCAATAAGACCGGAGCGGCTTGCATTTAGCGCCATCCTGCTGTTTTAATGAGGTCATCCGTCCAAGTGGACGTCATATACAGGTTTTTTTCTAATCAATTAGCATCCTTTTAGGGGCTTATTCTGTACATCAAAACTAACTATTGTCAAAACTCAAAAAAAAAAAACCGCTTTTCCATACATTTTGCCGTGGGTGAACGGTATTTTTGACCGACGAACCACCGGAGGAGGTATACAATTCGACGCGTATATATATTTTTTATGTATAACCACGCATAACTTATTTCATAGTGGTCCGATTTCAATAATTATTTTTTTATTGGAAAGAGTATACTTCGAAATTGGTCCTATTTAAATTTTATCGAAATCGCCTGAGCCATTTTTGATAAATCAACAATAATGTGAAAAATGCTACATCGATCCGTGCGAAATATTCGCGAATTCTGTACACGGGTGAAGTCGGTCATGCTAATTTTTGCAAAAAATAATCTTGTTCTATGGAATAACAACAGTCGCAGAACAAAAGTTGTTAGTTTTGACTTACAGAATAAGCCTCTAAAAGGATGCTAATTGCTGGGCTTGCCGGTACGTGGTCTCCACGCGAGAACTACGTTAACTTGCTGATTCTTAATTAGTTACTCTAAGTACCTATCTGTGCAATAGCATTATTTATTCTATTTCTATGGCATTGAATGAAAAAGACGCAACAAGGCAAGATTGTCAAAGTTTTTGTTGGCACAGAAGCACGTGACCGATGCAGAGCTCGGTCATGTGATTCGATAGTGAAAGGTTGTAGAGGCGTGGCGTAGTGCAGGTTCAGTACCGTGACCGGAAGTATTGTTGACCGACGTAACGGAGGAGGTACTCAATTCGACGCGTATATTTTATTTTTTACTAGTTTTTACCCGCATGATATTTTGATTTTTGTGCTATCCCATTGGCACCTTTTATTTATCCGGGATAATAAGTAGATTATGTCACTTTCCGTCTTTCAAACCCGAGGCCCTACCTTACCACCCTTAATAAAGGAGATGGGAAATAAAAAATAAAAAAACAATTAGTCGGTTTTTTGATTCGACAGTTGTTTTTTTTTAGCGCACTCTAGAATAGCTCGCAGATATTTTTTTTCCTACTTACTTAACACTTATCGTTCTATTATGAAATATTTACGCAATATCATCATAATTTATAGCCTATGTGATATTCTTATATATAAGCTATATTATTGACAAGTTTCATCTCAATCCGTTCAGTAGTTTTTGCGTGAAAGAGTAACAAACATCCATCCATCCATCCTCACAAACTTTCGCGTTTATAATATTAGTAGGATGTATAACCACGCATAACTTTTTGCTTAGTAGTCCGATTTCGATAATTATTTTTTAATGGAAAGTATATATACTTAGAAATGAGTCCTATTTAAATTTCATCGAAATCGGCTAAGCCATTTTTGATAAATCAACGATATTTTGAAGAATGCTACATCGATCCGTGCGAAATATTCGCGAATTCTGTACACGGTTGAAGTCTGTCATGCTATTTTTTGCAAAAATTAATTATTATGTACTAAGTAAGTCGAAAGTTTTCGACCAGTGTGTGTTGCCAGTGATGACTTATGGCACAGAAACGTGGTCTCTTACTATGGGCCTTATTAGTAAGCTCCAAGTAGCCCAACGAGCTATGGAGAGGGCTATGCTCGGAGTCTCTCTGCGTGATCGAATCAGAAATGAGGAGATCCGTAGAAGAACCAAAGTTACCGACATAGCCCAACGGATTAGCAAGTTGAAATGGCAATGAGCAGGGCACATAGCGCGGAGGACTGATGATCGGTGGAGTCGAAGAGTTCTCGAGTGGAGACCACGTACCGGCAAGCGCAGCGTAGGACGTCCACCCACAAGGTGGACAGATGACCTCATTAAGGCGGGGTGGGTAGCCCTAGTGTCAGATATTTTCAGCTGGCGCTGGATGCAAGCCGCTGGCGCTGTATGCAAACCGCGTCCGACCGGTGATTTTATGTATTGGAGAGGCCTTTGTCTAGCTGTGGATGTCCTTTTTTGACCGACGAACCACCGGAGGAGGTATACAATTAGACGCGTATATATATATATATATATATATATATTTTTATGTATAACCACGCATAACTTTTTTCATAGTAGTCCGATTTCAATAATTCTCTTTTTTATTGGAAAGAGAAAGAGATACTTCGAAATTGGTCTCATTTAAATTTTATCGAAATTGGCTGAGCCATTTTCGATAAATAAACAATAATGTGAAAAATGTTACATCGATCCGTGCATAATATTTGCGTTCGAGCGATGCGCCCCGGCTTTGCACAGGTGTATTATGCATATAAACAATTCTCTTGAATTACTCTATCTATTAAAACAAACTGCATCAAAATCCATTGCGTAGTTTTAAAGATATAAGCATACATGGGGACAGACATCGGAAAGCGACTTTGTTTTATACTATGTAATGATTCTCTACACGGGTGAAGTCGGTCATGTTATTTTTTGTGAAAAATAATCATTATAATTAAATAAATATTGGGGGACTACTTACACACGGTCTCTGACCCCAAACTAAGCAAAGCGTGTGATATGGCTGCCAGAGACTGATATACTACTTAAACATATTTTAAATACATACTATATAGGTTGATAGTACCTAAATAACAACCAGGCACCGAGCAAACACCTATATTTATTTATTTAGTTCGCCTACACTATGTACATCATCAAATTCACATAAAAAATAACTTAACATAGTAAACAAAACAAAGTCAAATGACACAGTACTTAAAGGCGAAGACAACTTGCAAAAATAATTGAACGAAAAACATCATCAAACAAAAAAAAATTCGTCACAAAATATTTGCCCTGGTTGGGGATCGAACCCAAGCCGCTTTGATCCAGAAGTCAGAGTCACTAACCACTGAACAATTGAAGCAGTCTTGTCTGGAACGTTGGTAGGGCTATTCAGAAATGGTGTACTAAACCGAAACAGGATAATTCAGACCATCTGTAAGGCAATTGTTAAAAGTAAACTGTTAATTTTCCCTACTTCTACTTGGAGCTCTAGTCATGTGATTCGATAGTGAAAGGTTTAGGCGTGGCCTAGTGCGGGTTCGGTACCGTGACCGGAAATATTTTTACAAGCTTTTTATTAACTTGCAATGGATGTATGTACATATGTATGTTCGGGTGGGTTCTTGCAAGTTAAATTTGACCAACTTCCCGGATTGAGCTGAAATTTTGCACGCATGTGTTTATCGCGTGACAATGCAATAATATGGTACCATCGAGCTGATCTGATGATGGAGTCGGAAGGTGTCGTGTTGGGCTCGTTTTACTTGTCTCGGCTAGCATTCTGCTGCTACATGTAATCCAAAATCTCAAAAGCTTGTATTTTTAATAAGTTGTATTTTTAATAATATTTTTACAATAATTAATTTAAAACAACTTCAAACAAGACGTTGTCAATTCGACTGTATGTTTTGACGTGATAACGTCTTATATGTAAACTACCTATATCAGAAGCCGGGAGGAAACTACATATAAACAACGTTATTATAATTCACTTATATAATTCTAGATATTGATACAAAATATAATCTAACACGACTTATTACTTTTCTTTAAAAGATCTCTTTGACAGAAATGGGTCCTTAACGACACTGACACTGAATCTAGGTTTAAGTGAACTCAATTAATTAAACTACACGTCTTTTCCGTTCTCCGTTTACAAAATGTGTGTCCCGTGCACTGCCGACGTCATCGTCCCGACGTTAGATCCAAACCACCACGTCCGGTGGGAGCTCTGCTATGCAACTTTACTCGTGTAATTGTGAAGTTCATCATCATCATCATCATTTCAGCCATAGGACGTCCACTGCTGGACATAGGCCTCCCCTAATGATTTCCAATAAGACCGGTTGATAGCGGCTTGCATCCAGCGCGATCCTGCGGTCCTAATAAGGTCATCCGTCCACCTCGTGGGTGGACGACCTACACTGCGCTTGCCGGTACGTGGTCTCCACTCGAGAACTTTTCGACCCCATCGGTCATCAGTTCTCCGCGCTATGTGCCCTGCCCATTGCCACTTCAACTTGCCAATCCGCTGGGCTATGTCGGTAACCTTGGTTCTTCTACGGATCTCCTCATTCCTGATTCGATCTCGCAGAGAAACTCCGAGCATAGCCCTCTCCATGGCTCGTTGGGCTACTTGGAGCTTACTAATAAGACCCATAGTGAGAGACCACGTTTCTGTGCCATAAGTCATCACTGGCAACACACACTGGTCGAAAACTTTCGACTTGAGGCACTGAGGTATGTCGGACGAGAAGACGTTACGCAATTTCCCAAACGCTGCCCAACCGAGTTGGATTCGGCGATTGGCCTCTTTCTTGAAGTCGGACCTACCTAACTGGACTACTTGTCCTAGGTAGACGTACGAGTCAACGACTTCAAGAACCGAGTTCCCAACTGAAATAGGGGTGGGTACAACATGAGAATTACACATGACCTTTGTCTTGTCCATGTTCATTTTAAGACCCACCTGTTGAGAGACTCGATTAAGGCCTTCGAGCATCGTGCTTAGTTCTTCCATCGACTTTGCCATGACCACGATATCGTCGGCAAATCGAAGGTGAGTGATGTATTCGCCATTGATGTTGATGCCGAGTCCTTTCCATTCCAAGAGCTTAAAGGCGTTCTCCAGAGTAGTAGTAAACAGTTTCGGAGATATTACGTCTCCCTGTCTTACGCCTCTCTTCAAAGGGATCGCCTTGGAGCTCTCTTCCTGTACTCGAACCGACATAGTGGCGTTATTATACAAACACTTCAGCACTTCAATGTACCGATGGTCAATACGGCATCGTTGAAGAGACTCAAGCACAGCCCATGTCTCAACCGAATCAAAGGCTTTCTCATAGTCCACAAACGCCAAGCAAAGTGGCAGGTTATACTCCTCGGTCTTCTGTATAACCTGCCGCAGCGTATGTATGTGGTCCATGGTGCCAAAGCCCTTCCGGAAACCGGCTTGTTCGGGAGGCTGGAAGTCATCAAGCCTGCGTTCGAGACGATTCGTAATGACCCTTGAAAACAACTTATAAACATGGCTCAGAAGTGAGATGGGTCTGTAGTTCTTCAATAAGGTGTTGTCACCTTTTTTGAAAAACAACACCACCACGCCTCTGTTCCACGCTTCTGGCGTTATGCCCTCGAGGACGACGGTGTTAAATAGCTTCTGAAGGACTTTTAGTACCGGCGTTCCACCCGCTTTCAGAAGCTCTGAAGTGATTCCGTCGTCACCCGGCGCCTTATTGTTCTTAAGTTGGTTCAGGGCCATCCTAATCTCGTACAGGCTAATGTCCGGGATGTCTTCGGTGAAGTGTCGGGTCAGCTTGGCTCTTGGGTCTTTGGCCGCGCTGTTTACAGGCTTTGCTACCGAGGCGTATAACTGTCCGTAAAACCTTTCGATCTCCTGCAATACCTCTGCCTTGGTTGACGCTATACTGCCATCTTCTCTCTTCAGCTTTGTCAACTGGCTTTGCCCAATAGAAAAATGCCTCGCGAACACTTTGGAGCCTTTGTTCCGCTCTATTGTCTCTTTAACATGTTTAGTATTAAAGAGACGAATGTCGCACCGCACCGATTTTGAAATCTGTCTATTGAGCCGCCTGTATGACTTTGCATCATCGGAAGACTGCAGTCTTAGCGAGAGTCGATTGTGAAGTTGCCAACATATAAAACGATGAACGCCGGCTGCAGGCACGAAAAAGTGTCACGTTCCGCCTGAGCCGAGCGTGCAAGTGAGAGCGTGGAACGAGCGATATAGAGGTAGCGTTCGACTTGTTTCAGCTGCTGATTCAACTACATATGTTTTTATCCGACGTCATCACGTAAAATCATCGTCCGTAAAAAGACTTCTGTACCAGCCTTTTTAATAGTCCACTGCAGGACGTAGGCCTACCCACGGAGGGTGATTGGGCCATATCCACCACGCTGGCCCAGTGCGGGTTGGTGGATTCACATACGCCATCGAATTTCTTCTACGGACGTATGCAGGTTGCCTCACGATGTTTTCCTTCACCGAAAAGCCAGTGCAGTGGTGTGAAATTCCGTACATAAATTCCAAAGAACTCATTGGTACGGGACCGGGGATTAGAACCCACGACCTCACGATTGTAAGGCGGGTGTCACTACCTCTTGACCACCACGGCATTTAAAAAGACTTCAGACAACCATTTTTTTATATAAAACTTTACTTTTAATACTTCTAATACTTGGAGCTCCAGTCATGTGATTCGATAGTGAAAGGTTTAGGCGTGGCGTAGTGCGGGCTCAGTACCGTGACCGGAAGTTGGAAAATGGCCTACTAAAAGTTTTTACAACTTAGCGCTACCGGGTGTTGGAGGGTCAAATAAATTGTAAATCATTTTTCGCAAAAATTGGCAAAACTAGCTTCCATCGTGTACAAAATTCGATTTGTTCGCTCGAATAAATGTGTGCAGTTTTACATTATTGTTGATTAAAAAAAAGGGTTGAGCCGATTTTGACAGAATTTATGATGGGACCTTTTTTTTGATTCGATTCATAAATTGGCGACAATATCGATGTGTATTTTTTTTTCAATTTACTCATTTCATTATTACATACATAATAATTTGTCACAATCACAATTGAAAGTGTATAGTAAATATATGTTCATACACAAAAAAACATACGAACATAGAACCTCCTCCTTTTTGGAAATCCATCAACTATGTTGGAATCCCATACTAAATATATTTAAGTTTCGATAATCATCATCATCATGGATATCCACTATACTCCATAAAATTTAACTTGATCTCTGCGACAGCTGTCAGAAAAATCACGCCTATGAAGTCCTGAATTTCTTAATAGTACAGACAGTACCGGTCAATGTCATACTTTATGGGCATGCCAATTAGTGATGGGCGACGAATGATCGTGACCACAGAGTTTTAGATAGAGTTTTATTTAAAATATCGATAGTTTATACTAACGATATTTTAAATAATACTTAATTTATCATTAATTTTATTGTATATTTTAATATCATAACATTTTTTACACGTGTAATTAAATTTAACCCAATTATATGTTACATTAGCATCGATAATAGTGAAAAACGTCGATAAATACTACCGTTACATTATTATGAGTATTTAATTAATATCATAACATTATTTACATGTGTACATGATCTTAAATAATAGTAAGTAAATAAAATCCAATTTCTCACCTTCAACTACTCATTCGATTTCATTGCAACTGTTTGAAAATCGATTTTTTCCACCACTATCCCAACTCTAAAAACGTCAATCTTCTATGTCAATGTCACTGTCGCAGAGATCAAGTTAAATTTTACAGAGTATAGGTATACATCTAATCAAAAACGTCTTGGCAGCTGTGATGTTAGCCACAGGCTGCGGATACCCCAATCCTCGTGCAGCTGTTAAGAAGTGAGCTTCACTCAGGATAGGGATATCCGCAGCTTGTTGCACGTTTATGATGAGGTTGGCTATTTACAATAAACTGCCGAATATTGTAAAAGATACTAATAATGTTGACATTTTTAAATTTAGACTTAGAAATTACTGTTAGACAAGACATATTATTCTATACAGGAGTTTTTAAATGACAAATCTTTGTGCAAATATAATGTTTAATGTACTCATAAATTCAATAATGATGATTTTGCATGCCATGATGCTAGAGCATGGTGCTCATAATTATGTAACTAATTTAACACCTACATTTTACCCATGTCTCTGCAAAATAAATATTTTGACTTTGACTTTGACTTGTACCTAACTTCACAGCCACCAAGAAGTTTGATTCAGCCTATACTTGGCACAGTAACTTTCACCCCAACTTTGTTGGAAACCCAATAGAGTTAAGGTGAAAGACCTATGCTATTTACATTTGTACGCCATGATGGGCAAGAACATGCGTTCTCTACTCTCCGAACAACTGTATGCGACTTTGTATGTTGTTGTACACTACCATGTTTCTGACAAATAAAGTATCTTGAATCTAGAAGTTGCATCAACAAATACGCTGGATGCAATCCACTTCCAACCGGGGTTATTTGAGATTTCCACGCCTATGTCCAGCAGTGGATGTTCTACGGCTAATAATGATGATGATCTCAGTCAATGTGGAGGCGAGTCCTGCACTGACGTCTCGCATGGGGTGTTTTGTGCATTTCCCCCTCCAACGTCTACCCGAGCCAGCTCAGCTCTTTATACTAGCGAAGCGTGGCTCTAGGCTGCTGGCCACAGAGCACACCCCTTCGGGGGTGCCCGGGCAAGCCTGATCTCTCCCGTCGGATGACGGCCCGAGCCGAGGTCCGTACCTTTTCAGGTGCCCTTGCGCTAGTCACCCTATAACCTAATCTTAGGGCTCAGCCGCCTTCTGCGCTTGCTCATGTCCGGTAAGCTGTAGAGGCCTCAGATGCCAGCAGCTATAAGTCATTAAAAAAAATCTAGGCCGCTGGCATAACCGCATAACTGACTGGCTGGTGGCTTGGGTCGTATACTTGATAGCGATGAGGATTTCCATGATGATGACAAAGCAGTAGTAGCGTCATGCAACTCGCAAGAGATTCTAGTTTCTACTGGAATTGCAATGCCACAGAAGATGCTCTACAGTTTCGTTTTCCTGTAGGCAACCGCGATAGAGTGGATAATGCACACAATGCAACTTAAGTTCAGGTGTAGAAATTCGATCCCACTTCTTGCGAACATGCAAAACAATACCTATACACAGTTGCTACTCGTATGTAATGGAATGATATGGAAAACATATCAGGCAGGAATAGGTAGTTGCCATGTTGATGTTGTGGAATTTGATCATTTAATCATACCCATAAGGGGACGTCTATTAATTACGCGAGAGTGAATAAATAAATAAATATTGGGGGACATCTCACACATGGTCTCTGACCCCAAACTAAGCAAAGGTTGTGATATGGCTGCCAGAGACAGATATACTACATATACATATTTTAAATACATACTTATATAGATAGTACCTAAATAACATCCAGACACAGAGCAAACACCTAAGTTCATCACATAAATGCTTGCCCTGGGTGGGGATCGAACCCACGCCTCTTTGATCCAGAAGTCAGGTTCACTAACCACTGAGCCACCGAGGCAGTCGGTGTTTCGGTAATTGACGTGTATTTATCACTGGCCTGGCACTGGTGAGCCATAATGGTCTAGTGGTAGTAACACCAGCCGTGCAATCGTGAGGTCATGGGTTCAAAACCCGATTCCGTACCAATGAGTTTCTTTGAAACTTTTGTACGGAATTTCACACCACTGACTTTTCGGTGAAGGAAAACATCGTGAGGCAACCTGCATACGTCTGTGAAATGACGTCTGTGAATCCACCAACCCGCACCAGGCCAGCGTGGTGGATATGATCCAATCTCCCTTCGTGGGTAGGCTTACGCTGATACAGTACAGTAGGTATCACTAGGCTAGTGAGTTCCTAAAAATCTTCACTTGAGTAATGGACGATCCCTATGTAAATTTGCAGGCAGGAATATTCGTAGTTGCTACGTTGTGCAATTTGATCATTTAGTTAGTGTTTCCCGTTACTCGTGTATGTTTAGTTAGTGCTTCCTGTGACCTGATTCTCGGTTCATACCACAGATGTCTATTACGATAGACACTGTGTGGCGAGAAAAACATCATGAGTGAACCAGCAGACGTATGTTTATAGGAATTCGATGGCTTATGTGAATCCACCAATCTGCATTGGGCTATCCTGGTGGAGGTGGCCCAGTCGCGTTTCGTGATGTTCAACAGTCGTCTGTTATAAGGCCGATACAATATTGTACAACTTCATTATCTTCTTGCTCTTATCCCACGTGGTGGGGTCGGCACAGCACGTTTCTTTTCGCCACTTCATTTTCAGTGGCGTAGCGTGCCTTGACGGGGCTTCGTATAAAAAAAATGTTTGGGGCCCTTATGAAGGGTAAAGATTTCTCACAAAAGAAAAAAAAATGCATAAGTTTAAAATAAATATTTATAGACCATAATTATCTTTTTGTCACTATTTCCAAAAAAAATACAAACAATTCAAATTTTATATACCTACATTCTCCTTGCCATTTTTTTCGGCTAACTGATTTATTAAATCTACTAATACTAATAAACCAGAAGAACAATTGTGTGTTTTGTATTACAATGTAATGCACAATTAAATAAATAAAAATTGGGAATATTTTATTAATTTTTGCTTACGCACGTCGGCGGGCCCCTGTCCTCGGGGCCCCGTACAATTGATACGACAGATACGGCGGTATCTACGCTCCAGTTTACCTTATCATTCATCATTTCATCATCAATAATAACTAATATTATTAGGGGACATCTTACACACGGTCTTTGACCCCAAACTAAGCAATGCTTGTTAAATGGCTGCCAGAAACTGATGTACTATACATATTTTTAAATATATACTTATATAGATAGTAGGCCCAATTATAGAGGCGCCAGCGTAAATTTAATAGCAACGTTAAAAGCGTTCTCGCTATCGAATGCCTAAAGTGAAAAAGAAACAGAACTATGCTATTTAGATTATAATTACGATGGCGCCTTTGTAATCGGGATTAGTAACTAAAACACCCAGACACAGAGCAAACACCTATGTTCATCACATAAATACTTGCCTTGGGTGGGGATCGAACCCAGCCTCTTTGACCCAGAAGTTAGGGTCACTAACCACTGAGCCACTGAGGCAGTCAATTTTTTTCACCAATTCCTTTCTTTTGCTTAGCTCTTATTAAGATATTGTCACAAGTAGACATGCTACGAATTATTGATTTCACGGCATCTATTTTAATAACTGCCTGCGTAAAACAAATGTGTACTCAGTCATTCCGCGGTGACCTACTGGGAACTTGGCTAAACTTCGCACGTTATTCTAATTGCACGACAGTTGAGTAATTAAACTTCTACATAGTTTCTTATGGTTTTTAAACGATCTGAATATAATTATTTTTTGCAAAAAATAGCATGACCGACTTCACCCGTGTACAGAATCATTACATAGTATAAAACAAAGTCGCTTTCCGCTGTCTGTCCCCATGTGTGCTTATATCTTTAAAACTACGCAACGGATTTTGATGCAGTTTGTTTTAATAGAGAGAGTAATTTAAGAGAAATGTTTATATGTATAATACACCAGTGCAAAGCCGAAGCGCATGGCTAGAAAGCGAATATTATGCACGGATCGATGTAACATTTTTCACATTATTGTTGATTTATCAAAAATGGCTTAGCCGATTTCAATAAAATTTAAATGGGACCAATTTCGAAGTATACTCTTTTCAATAAAAAAAAATCTTTAAATCGGACTACTATGAAAAAAGTTATGCGTGGTTATAAATAAAAAAATATTTATATATATACGCGTCGAATTGTATACCTCCTCCGGTGGTTCGTCGGTCAAAAATAATGAGGTTCTCAATTATATTGTATGTTTTTGAACTGAAAATTTCTTTAGCGGCGTTGTTCACTTTTTGGCATGGGTAAAAAAATTTTTTTACCCATGCCAAAAAGTGCACAACAAATAATCGTCAAAATCGATTCATCATTGACGGAGTACCTAATAGCGTAACCTCTTCACTAAAAATAAAATAATAAAAAAAACGAGTTGCACTCCGGGGGTCCCGGCAGAAGTGAAAACTTGCTAAGGAATTAATTTCTCCGTCTTTCGAATTCTCGATCAGGTCACGTGTCCTGACGCGAGTTTAACATTTAATGTTAAACTAGTTAATTGAAGTTTAGCAATTAATTCACGTATTTTCTATAGTAGGTATATTAATCTCTACTCTTCTAGACGAGATATACATATCTTTCAAGATGATAACATCTTGAAATATCTTTGTTCGAAGAGTTCATATAATCACGTTCCGCTTCACGTAATCTCTACGTTATAAGGTCACAGCTATGAGAGTCCTCATTATGAAGTACTTTCTTATGACGTAATCGCACTACAATAAGTAAGGAATGTTAATGTTGGTTAAGATTGTAGTTTTATGTGAAAGAGTGACGAATTGCTTATCCATAGCCATACCTACTTATTTTATACAAGGTTATCCTACTAATATTATAAACGCGAAAGTTTGTGAGGATAGATGGATGGATGGATGTTTGTTACTCTATCACGCAAAAACTACTGAACGGGTTGAGATGAAACTTTTCAATAATATAGCTTATATATCAGAATAACACATCCTACTAATATTATAATCGCGAAAGTTTGTGAGGATGGATAGATGTATGGATGTTTGTTACTCTTTCACGCAAAAACTACTGAACGGATTGAGATGAAACTTTGCAATAATATAGCTTATATATCAGAATAACACATAGGCTATAAATTATAATGATATATTGCGTATGCGGGCGAAGCCGCGGGTAAAAACTAATTTTGAAATAACGCTAAAACTCGAGAACGGCTGAACCGATTTGGCTAATTTTAATCTTGAAATATTTGTGGAAGTTAAGGGAAGGTTTAATCGGTGAGAAAATAAAAAAAGTTGCGAGAAAAAAAAAGCATTTATTTAAAAGTAAGTTGTAAAAGTTGTCATGGACAGTTGACAGATGGTAAAATGAAGTTCACCGGGTCAGCTAATACTAAATAAATATTATAAATAACTTTTACTATAGCCCCAAATCGGAAAATAAAATAACAAACATTCGCGTTTATAATATTCACAGAACAGCGAACTACTTTAATTAGAAAGGAAATCGATGACAATTTTCAATGAAAACCGCTGTCGCCAAGTATGTATTACCACTGTAAAATATCTGCACAATAACTGTGCAATTTCTTTTACTTTAAAATAGAGCGTAGTATACTTTCTGTCACATCACGAAGATACGTTAAAGCCCATAACATTAATTTGGTCATAATTTAAATGCCGAGTTTAAGTTATTAAATACACTTTATTTTATTAATGTTACATCACAATGGCAAATGCACCAACATGCCAAGCCAAAAAAAAAATAATGGGCCAATCTCGAATTTGAATATGGTATCACAGTTATTTTTTGGCATTTAGCTAGTGATGAGCGATGTGATTGTGCAGTTTAATTTTATCGATAACGTGATTTTATACTTTTTGCATAATATATGGATTATGTAACTGAATCTATATAGTGTATAATTGATGACAATGATTGTGCAGTTTTATTAGTATTTAGGAAGTTTTGGAATAAACACTGAAAAATCATGTCAACGCGCCGTATTGTATTAATTTGTAAAACTTGTGTTTCTATCAGTGGTAATATGTGAAAATTTGTGCTATTTCGAAGATTATGAACTGAATTACGTACAATAGTGTAGACAAAATAATGTAATGTGTAACGTGATTTTTTGTGTTGTTACAAAAACTCCATAAAGGGCGGCGCTATTAGTAAATTCGCTACTGCTTTACTCAGGCATGACTTAGATGTGACAGTGACTTTTTACTTACTTCCAAAAAGTGAAGGTAGGTACCTACTACCTACCAGGGCTAGCCACCCGGCCTATACGAACTTACTTACTTACTACCTACTATGTTCGTCTGTATGTATGTTTTTGTATATTTTCAGCGGTATTTTCGCCAATTATGGACCGTTTTATTTTTTATTTTAATTTTGAAATGGTATACTAGTACACCCTAGCTGAAATCATTTAAATGATATCAAAGTCAGCTGAGCCGAAAAAAAAATGTAAAATCAACAATAGTGTTAAAAATTACTACATGGATGCTACATCAATTCCTGCGAACTATTTGGATTTTGTAAACGGTGGAAGTCGGCCAAATGCCATTGTTGGCAAAAAATAATCAATTGTATCTAGATTTTTGTGCTGCCTACGACTGTGACTATTTATAAAATGATAATATCATAATAGAAACATTTTAATAAACAACACCATAATTACATGTAACAATAGTAGTAATTATCATAACATCATAATAGAACTTACACTTGACACTGGCAAATACATATTCCATGCGACGCCAATATTTAAAAGAAGCAGAATAATTTTATTACAATCGAATTGTTCTAGTTTGGAGCTCTATAATTGAATCATTGGATTAGCTGAACGTATACGTAAATGGTTACGTGGCCGAGTGAGAGCGCGTGCTTGTGCGAGCGGGAGATTTTTCGGGGTGATTCGTTTACATCTTTTCAATTTTAGCGTCTCTTAGTCAATATAATTATAATTATAGATATCTTTTAAAAACGGAACCGTTATACCTAGACACACTAAATTTTTTTATATGAACTATAAAATTGTATTAGGTAGGTACTTCAGAAAATGTAAATCTTTACTGAATAATAGTACGGCATCCTTCGTGCGCGACTCCCACAAGGCTGATTATGCTAATAAAATCAGATTATATTTTCAAACATACGTCAAAATAAAATGTAATTTAATTCAAAGGCAAATCACCCCCAAAATAACTCATATTTTAACAAAACACTAAACACGTCTTCCATCAATTCTATTACAGAATACATTATGTGTATACCTTATCATCGAATGTATAATTACGGTTTCTATTTTAGGTATTGATGGTGGCTTCAGGCATCTTTATTATGTGAGCAATCACTTTTCCAAAAAAAAATTAGGAATCCAGTCATGTCGTCCTGTTGCCTCGATCCATTTACTCTTTGTCAGTGCTGGTCCAGCATGCGACCACGAAAAGCCACAAAAAGAAATCTTTCAACGTGTGAAAAAGTGACAGATATATACATCGCCATCACGCTGGCTCGTTCTGACACGTCGAAAGAAATATTACTTCGTGGGCATCCTAGCCCAGCTGGGAACTTTTATTCATAAGTAGTATAACAGTTAGAATGTGGTGCAAATACAATTATGTATTACTAAAAAGTACACCACAATCACAAATATTTTACTAAATATGCAGATAACAATAAATGTCTAATTTCGATAATATTAACTTACTATCAAAATTTATCGATATCGATAATTTTTTTGATTATAATATGCTATAATTACAAAACATTTGAAATTAAAATAATTATATTGACATCGATATTTTTTTATTCCGACATATTATTAACTTAGTAGCAAAATTTATCGATGTCGATAAAATGTTTACAAGTTTTGCCACCACTATCAACGAAATTCTAGGCAGTAAAAGATATCGTTTATATAAAAAAAATGCCCACAATTTAGACTTGCTATTGGAAGGATATTCCTCCTTTTTGTAAACTAAAGTCTTTGCTCTGTATTCGACACGTTACAATAGCGCGAACTGGCATTTTTTGGGCAAAAATTACCTCTGAAATCACTTGAACGACTGAAACAGTAAATGTCACGATTTCACGTATCTTGAGTTATAACTCATGATAGTGGCTACAAACCCCCCTCCACATTTCCTTTCTATTTCCTTCTCTTTTCTGTGATAATATTAGTAGAATAACGCAATAAGTTTTTATGGGTTATTTCATTATCTTTATAACATTTTTTTGGAAAGGTTTATTTATGTTAAGTGTTTAATCATAGGTGAATCTATGTGGTAGTTACTTACAACAATATTAGCGATGACGTCAAATCCGCCTACAGGCGTGCACTGTCACATATTCTGCGCCCTTACTATAAATAACCCCTGATCCATGACCTAATCCATTTCGAAAGTTGGTGATCCTTCTGGCCTCAAGTTGAAAGTTTTCGACCCGGGCCCTGATACCCTATCGATGTACCTAATTTGTAACATAACATGCCAAATATTTTTTTGCTCTCGCGAATTTCTTTTGGAATAACGATTTTTAAGTCAATATTGACATTAAAACTAAATAAAAAGCCGGGTTTTAGTTATACTTTTGGATGTAGAAATATTTTTCACACGAAATTCTTGTAAACAGAACTGGGGACTGTTTGTTCTGTATTTTCCTACATAATTAGGTCTCCGGACGAAAGTGTTCGATCTCCAGGGTGTTGGAAAAACAGCTCTATGTATAAAAATCGTTAGGTACGTGCCCCCAATTTTTGTTTTTAGATTATTTTTGCGTGAAATATATTTCTGTTCTGTTTCAACGAGCTATGGAGAGGGTTATGCTCGGAGTCTCTCTGCGAGATCGAATCAGGAATAAAGAGATCCGTAGACGAACCAAAGTTAATAGCCCAGCGGATTGGCAAGTTGAAATGGCACATAGCACGGAGGACTGATGACCAATGGGGTCGTAAAGTTCTTGAGTGGAGACCACGTATGACGTACCGGCAAGCGCAGTGTAGGACGTCCACCCACAAGGTGGACGGATGACCTCATCAAGACCGCAGGATCGCGCTGGATGCAAGCCGCTACCAACCGGTTTTATTGGAGGTCGTTAGGGGAGGCCTATGTCCTATGTTCTGTGTAAGAATAAGATATTTCTGTTTCCAATAATCTGAATTTAAGTTAGAAATAGATGATGAAATTCTAGATATGTTTTGTACCTAGTATTATTAATAACTAGTTTTTACCCGCGGCTTCGCCCGCATACGCAATATATCATTATAATTTATAGCCTATGTGTTATTCTGATATATAAACTATATTATTGCAAAGTTTCATCTCAATCTGTTCAGTAGTTTTTGCGTGAAAGAGTAACAAACATCCATACATCCATCCATCCATCCTCACAAACTTTCGCGTTTATAATAGGTACTAGTTTTTACCCGCGGCTTCGCCCGCACGATATTTTGATTCTGGACACAATTTCATTATAATTTATAGCCTATGTGTTATTCTGATATATAAGCTATATTATTGCAAAGTTTCATCTCAATCCGTTCAGTAGTTTTTGCGTGAAAGAGTAACAAACATCCATACATCCATCTATCCATCCATTCATCCAACCTCACAAACTTTCGCGTTTATAATATTAGTAGGATTAAGTTAGGATTTTTATTACATGACGTCAAACCCGCCTACAGGCGTAAACTGTCACATATTCTGCGGCCTTACTATAAATAACCAACGCTCCATGACCTAATCCATTTCCAAAGTTGTTTATCCTTCAGGAATATTCGGGAAAGATTCGCCAAATTTAGTTTCGGAGTTCTTGGTATAATTTAAGTGACGTCAGAGATATAATTGACTCTTGTCTAATATTAGAAGCCGTGGTGGTCTAGTGGTAGTAACACCCGACCTGCAATCGTGAGGTCGTGGGTTCAAATTCCGATCCCGTACCAATGAGTTTCTTTGGAAATTATGTACGGAATTTCACACCATTGGCTGTTCGGGTACATTTGAGGTCTTAATTAAGATACGTACTTGCAACTTAGTCGCCATTGTCGGGCATTGCAAAATTATAACTTGATAAGGCGCTCTCTAAATACAATATTTAGCAATAAACTTATAACTATGAGATACTATAACTATAACTAAACCTATGAGGTATACAGGGCATACATAGCTGGTCATAGGCCTCTCCAGTAGATTTTCAGCAGTACCGGTTGCAAGCTGCTTGCATTCAGCACGGTTTTGCGGTTTTAATCTAATCATCACTACATTTTGAGTAGACATCCTACGCAACGCTTGCTGGTGCGTAGTCTCCATTAGAACTAATAAAATGTACTCTTAATTTAATTTCTATAGTATATAGGTATGCTCATGACAACATAATTAAGTTTCCAATTGACATACCACACTCGTTAATAGATTCTAACCAAGACCTAGTTATAAGACCTACTTACATCTAGTATTCAATTTGTTATGGAATCTTAGAAATAAAATAACTCTGTACTGACATTTTAGCTTACCAATCCGCTGAGCTATTTTAGTAACTTTTTAGGGTACCGTACTTAAAAGGTACTAAAAAAGCCGTGGTGGTCTAGAGGTAGTGACACCCGCCTTACAATCGTGAGGTCGTGGGTTCAAATCGCCGGTCCCGTACCAATTAATTCTTTGGGATTTATGTACGGAATTTCACACCACTGGCTTTTCGGTGAAGGAAAACATCGTGAGGCCATCTGCGTCCGTAGAAGAAATTCGATGGAGTATGTGAATCCACCAACCCGCACTGGGCCAGCGTCGTGGATATGGCCCAAACACCCTTCGTGGATAGGCCTACGTCCTGCAGTGGAGTATTAAAAAAAAGGGCTGGTACAGTACAGTACTCAAAGGGTAAAAAAGGGACCCTATTACTAATACTCCGCTGTCCGTCTGTCTGTCTGCCACCACTTTACCAGGCTGTATCTTATGAACCGTGATAGCTAGAACATTGAAATTTTCACAGATTACCTATTACTGATGCCGCTATGACAACAAATAATAAAAACAGAAAAAAAATGTTTAAGAGGGATATTCCTAATCAATTAGCATCCTCTTAGGGGCTTATTCTGTACATCAAAACTAACAGTTTTTGTTCTGCAACTTTTGCCAAAACTTAAAAAAAAGTTTTTGTTGTTCCATAGAAAAATATCGTTCACCCGCGACAAAATGTATGGAACAGCTGAATTTTTTTTGAGTTTTGACTAAAGTTGCAGAACAAAAGTTGTTAGTTTTGATGTACAGAATAAGCCCCTAAAAGGATGCTAATTTACTAGAAATAACCCTGTATATACGCGTCGAATTGAGTTCCTCCGTCGGTCAAAAATTATAGTCCGTAAGCCGACTTTACAGACGAAAATTTTTTTTATAAACGAAAAAATGAAATAAATAATTCTCTTTAACCTAAATGTTGAAACAAAATGTATTAATAATTACCTACAGTTCTAGAAATAGTACCATTAAATTGGTTCAGCAGCGTAGTAATCGTCAAACAATGTCCTCGTTAAATGGTTATAGTTATATTATAGTTACATAATCGATTATCTGATTCGATAACGTTTAATGGCAAATCGTCTATTCAAGTTATAGTTTCTAAAGTAACATAAAATGTACTTTTTTTATTTACTAGTTTTTACCCGCGGCTTCGCCCGCATACGTAATATATCATTATAATTTATAGCTTATGTGTTATTCTGATATATAAGCTATATTATTGCAAAGTTTCATCTCAATCCGTTCAGTAGTTTTTGCGTGAAAGAGTAACAAACATCCATCCTTCCATCCATCCACCTCACAAACTTTCGCGTTTATAATATTAGTAGGAAGATGGTAGGAAGTAGGATTTATATATGCACATGTGTTTATGTTAATTGTTAAATTATTATCGAAAAAAGGAATAAAACCAAAATATATTGAGTAATACTTAATTATTTATATTTGGTGCAGATATAGACGACAAAAAAGTTTTAGATTATTGAGTGTTTCCAGTAATGACTTATGGCACAACAACGTGGGCTCTCACTATGAGCCTTATTAGTAAGCTTCAAGTAGCCCAACGAGCCATGGAGAGGGCTATGCTCGGAGTTTCTCTGCGAGATAGAATCAGAAATGAGGGCATCCGTAGAAGAACCAAAGTTACCGATATAGCCCAGCGGATTGGTAGGTTGAAGTGGCACATAGCGCGGAGGACTGCTCCAAAAGGGGTCGAAAAGTTCTCGAGTGGAGACCACTTACCGGCAAGCGCAGCGTTGGACGTCCACCCCACAAGGTAGACGGATGACCTCATTAAGACCGCAGGACCGCGCTGGATGCAAGCCGCCACCAACCGGCCCTATTGGAAATATTTAGGGGAGCCCTATGTCCAGCAGTGGACGTCCTATGACTGAAACGAATGATAATACACAATCTTGTACGGGTTATAGGTCAATCATACAAATTCAAATTCAAAATTCTTTATTCGCATAAATTGTGGTGACAGGATCTTATTTTTATATTTTTAGGAACGACACAATTACTTAGCCAATATGGCACACGAAAATTTGTTTATATCACTAATTATAATAACCTAGGTCTATAAAAGCAATGGGAAAAAAAATTACAAGTTGATGGATGCGAAGTTAGCGACAAGCATCCGATCCTGACTGAAGCTCACATAAAACTGCACATTGATTGGATATTGAGTAGGTTGTAACCAACTTCACATCCGCCAACTTGTATGAGTCGACCTAGGTATACCGAAGCACGGGTGTAGATAAAGGTATCTACCCACTGTAACATACCATCCGGTGACCGGGCTGGGGACGTAATCACGGCACGGAGAATGAAAACATACGAGAATATTTTTTTGCTGGTGCCCAAACGCTCCGTGCAGGTCAGAGACAGAACGGTCTAGTGGCTTAATGGTAGAATATTATTCTATACATATAAAAATGAATGATGAATGGATTCGTAAACTCTGCATTTTATCATATCGTGATTATCTTTAGCAAAGTTGTTGTGCATGTGCCAAAGAAGGTTTCTGAGTTGGTGAAACGAAGTTCGCCGAGTCAGCTAGCTATTTATAAAGTACCTGATACGTTCCTATTACTTGCGTGATAATGGTATATTGCGGTGGGCAGATACTTTATAGTTTGTTTTTCACTCATGACCGCCGCAAGCGACTTGCTTATAACAGTATGCTGAGTGTGAGTTTTGTCGTAAACATGACGCGCTTTTCGGCGAGCGCGTAAGCATGTAATTTGTAAGAAGAAATTTACAGCGCCACTAGCGGCGCGTTTTTGAAACACTTTGTGCGAGTGTAAGTTCATACAAATTACATGCTTACGCGCTCGCCGAAGAGCTCGTCATGTTTACGACAAAACTCACACTTAGCAAACTGACTGAAGGCCTTTTGGTCCGTAATTTGGGTATCAGTTCGAATGTTCTTACGTGAGGTTTGCTTCTTCAAAAGAGGTTTTGCTTGAGTCTTTTCGCGAGGTTTTGTTTTATAAGAAGATAATCTTGCTAGTCTTCTATAGTTGCTGTTTGTTGTAGGTTTTCGCAAACTTCTTTGGAAGTGTTTTTCTAGAGACGATTTTTGCTTAAATGGTGTGGTACGTTGTAGTGGGCAGATAACTTGAAGCTTGTTTTATTCTCAGCGCCCGCCGCAAGGGACTTACATGTAACAGGAGCAAACTGACTGCCTTCCTTCTCGTCCATAATTGCAGTTGGAACTTTGGTAGCACTCAGGTTGAGAGCAACTACCGCCTCTGCTGGTAGTGCATCCGGTGTTGCAGTGTAGTCTTCAGAGTTTGTTCGACTGTTTCTGGGCCTCAAATAAGATGTTTTTACGTGGGGTTTGCTTCTTCAGAAGAGAGTTTGCTCGAGCACCTATTTTCGTAAGGTTTTGTTTCTTCAGATGATCTTACAATTCTGTTGTCATCTATAGTTGTGTGTTCGTTGCTGATTTTTGCAATTTTCTGATGTGGTTTGATATTATATGCAACTCCATGTTTGTATAGATAATCTTTGCGCGAAATATTACTAATTATGACGATCTTGAAGAATCATGATAGTGTGCAAAATGTTATGAAAGTGGGTTTTATGTAAATGGTATCGTACGTTATAGTAGGCAGATGCTTCATAGCTTGATTCTCACTCAACGCCCGCCGCAAGGGACTTGCGTGTAACAGGAGCAAACTGACTGCCTTCCTTCTCGTCCATAATTGCAATTGGAACTTTGGTAACATTCAGCTTGAGAGCAACTCCCGCCTCTGCCGGTAGTGCAGCCGGTGTTGCAGTTCCGGTTGCATTCGCCATAGCCCCCGAAGTCGTAGCCGTTGCAAGAGGCTTGGAGTGATGATGAGACCAATAGGAGGAGGAAGAATGTGAGGAGCAGAGTTTGATTTGCCATTTGAGGTTTCTTCTCAGAGCTGGTACCAAATCTTGTACCTATTTGTAAAAAAAATATGTTGTCAATTATTTGTGGGGGAGTATGGATTTCTTAGAACACAAGCTATGCTTAGTTTAGGAATCCGAAGCTCATGCTTATCACAAAGATAACTCTTTGAGATAAAATCTAGTGTGGAAAGCACTCAAAATAAAATCATAATATTGATTTAGCAGTGCGTCATCTCTCGTCAATCTTTAGAAGTTCTAATAACTTCTAGTTGAGTGATAACCTGTCTAATACGGGTATCACAGGTGGCGCCACCAACGCTATAAGTTGGTGTAATATGAGCACTTCGAGATTTGAAGCTTGCGTGGGAGGCTTGCTCAATTGGTTAGAGCGTCGGGCTAGTGATCCGAAGGGGCAGGTTCAAATCCTGCGTTTGCTTCAGATTTTTGAAATGCTTATCACAAATATAACTCTTTGAGATAAAATCTAGTGTGGAAAGCACTCAAAATAAAATCATAATGTTGCGTTAAACGTTTAACACTACCATGGAGGGGGTATGAAAGCACTGTTGCGTCAAAGTTTCACTTCTTCCGCGCGGAGGGACTCTACGCATTATTATTTTTAAATGTAAACAGGCCCTTGGTGACGCTAAACGCTATCGAAATTAGTTTGATAGATGAAGGTGATATGAATTTATGAATTTAATTGAGTACCTAGCAGTAAGACTATTTTATCGAGTATATAGGACATTCTTACGTGGGCTTTGCTTCTTCAGAAGGTAATGTTACAGTAACAGTTGTCTTCTATAGCAGGTGTTCAGTGCAGTTTTTACAAACTTCTTTGTAGTGGGTTGAAACTGTATGCCGCTCTGGCTGCCTCTTAAATAGATGATCTTTGCGCAGAAGGTTACTGACTATGTTGGCCTTAGAGATCCGCGATGTAGGTATTAAAAGTGTTGTAGATTCGTTTTTCTATGGCTGTTCGTATAGGCCGGGTAGCTAGCCCTAGCTAGAGTTTTTAGGCCGTTGAATGGACTAAAATATTTTTGTAACCAGATTAAAAAAATGTAGACATAATAATGTCATTAATTTTCTGTGTCTTTTGAATTTCTAGAAATTATAGCATGTTGGATTTTTTTTTCTTTATCGCGTCATTATTCATAAATCATCATCAGCATCCATCCATCAGCCGAAAGATGTCCACTGCTGGACATAGGCCACCCCTATGGATCTCCAATAAGACCGGTTGGAAGCGGCTTGCATCCAGCGTGATCCTGCGGTCTTAATAAGGTCATCCGTCCACCCTGTGGGTGGACGTCCTACGCTGCGCTTGCCGGTACGTGGTCTCCACTCGAGAACTTTTCGACCCCATCGGTCATCAGCCCTCCGCGCTATGTGCCCTGCCCATTGCCATTTCAACTCGCTAATCCGTTGGGCTATGTCGGTAACTTTGGTTCGTCTACGGATCTCTTCATTTCTGATTCGATATCGCAGAGAGACTCCGAGAATAGCCCTCTCCATAGTTCGCTCGTTGGGCTACTTGGAGCTTACTAATAAGGCCCATAGTGAGGGACCACGTTTTTGTGCCATAAGTCACCACTGGCAACACACACTGGTCGAAAACTTTCAACTTGAGGCACTGAGGTATGTCGGACGAGAAGACGCTACGCAATTTTCCGAACGCTGCTCAGCCGAGTTGGATTCGGCGATTGTCCTCTTTGTAGAAGTCGGACCTACCTAACTGGACTACTTGCAAAAATACTTTTCAAAATTTCTAAACATAAGATTGCAATTTGCAATAAAGGCTTTGTGTCATTCTGTATCTCCATAATTATAAATATTAATTTATTGATGATAAGGTGCTTGGTTATCCACAAAAATATATTACTCTACAGAACCCTTTCGCATGACACTCTACAAACGTCCGTAATCATATTTCCTTGCATAAAGGTGACCCAACCAAGTAAATACACATTGAGGTGACACGTGGATGTTATCACAAGGAAATGTACAGCGACAGCGCAAAGGGTTATCTATTATACATAATTAAATTTAATGTATATGAACATAGCATACATTTAGTTTTATTACTTAACTAAGTAATTAATTACTAAGTAGGTACCTATCTGCAACTAAATAATTGTAATAAAGTTGCTTTTTTTATATATATATTTCAAATAGGTTTGCGTTTGACTACACACTGCCTGATGTTAAGCAGATATGCGGTCTATGTTGCTACCAGTAATGCCTGGTTTTTCTCTTCTTATTCTTCTTCTTCGTCTTTCTCTTTTTTTAATTCTATATACCTGTCTATCTTCGGGTCTCAACATAGTTTGTATATTTATTACCCTTAATTAGTTACTACTAAGTAATTTTTGCAACTTAATATAACAAAGTTTCTATAAGGGCCTGTTTTGCCGTACATACCTTTCTCATGTTTTCTCAACTCTACATAGTCCAGGGGCGTAGCTACCGCCGTATCTGCCGTATCAATTATGCGGGGCCCCGGGCCACGGGGGCCACCGACGTGCGTAAGCAATAATTAATAAAAACTTCCCATTTTTTTTATATCAGAAATGATAAAAGTAAAAAATGCAGTTTCTTTTTTTCCCGAGTAAAGCG
This sequence comes from Hypomecis punctinalis, assembly GCA_949316475.1. NCBI lineage: Eukaryota > Metazoa > Arthropoda > Insecta > Lepidoptera > Geometridae > Hypomecis > Hypomecis punctinalis. The sequence goes on from OX438823.1 coordinate 6,510,559, forward strand.
TGCGTAATTATTTTTTTTTTTGTGAGAAATTTTTCCTCTATGGGCCCCCAAACAAAATTTTATGCGGGTCCCCGCTAAGGCACGCTACGTCACTGACATACTCGCATATTTTGATATTAGCTACAAGCTGCAGATAACCCAATCCTGACTGAAGCTCACTTTGCGCGAGGGTTGGGTTATCCGCAGCCTGTATCTAACATCACAGCCGCCAAGATATTTGACTCAGCCCATACCAACAAGAGGTCTAGATTAATTATACTGTACGGCTTCTAAGTTTAGTTGTAGCCGTAGTGGTGTAGAGGTAGTGACACTCGTCTTACAATCGTGATGTCGTAGGTTCAAATCCCGGTCCCATACCAATAAGTTCTTTGGAATTTATGTACGGAATCTCACATCAGTAACTTTTCGGTGAAGGAAAACATAGTGAAGCAACCTGCATACGTCCGTAGAAGAAATTCGATGGCGTATGTGAACCAACGCGCACTGGGCCAGCGTAGTGGATATATCCCAATCACTCTTCTTAGATAGGCCTATGTCCACAGTACTGTAACCACGGCAAACGCACTAGTGGCACCAATTAATCAAATCCAAAATACAGTTCACAATCAAAACAAATCTTAAAACAAAACAAATCATAAAACAAAGAAATGTCTACCGGAATCCTAAAAAAGAACGGAAGTTCCGTTCAATCAGAAGCTAAAAAGAAGAGCGGAATCTTTTCGGAGTCTTACAAGAAGACCGAGACTGTGATCCAGTTGTCACAGAAGAATTCTTCTATAGAAGGAACAGTGAAAGAGAAGAAGAACGATATTCAGTTGCCGCACAAGAATTCTGATCCAGAAGAAGTAGTTAAAGACAGAAAGAACGAGACGGTAATACAGTTGGTGAAAAATTCTTCTCGAGAAGGAGTGGTGAAGAATTCTTCTACAGAAGGAGTGGTGAAGAAGAAGACGGGAGATTGTCCCGTTCTGCCCATTATGGCGGAAGAAGAGGCTCCTAATTTGAAGAAGCGGCATTCTATAGTGTCGGGGAAGAGTGACTTTTGTGAGTTGTTTGTCTATTTCAAGGAAAAACTTATTGTCTTGCTTCTTATCTTCTTTAATATATATAAATCTCGTGTCACAATGTTTGTCCTCAATGGACTCCTACTTAACCGATTATAATAAAATTCGCACACCATGTGCAGTTCGATCCAACTTAAGAGATAGGATAGTTTAAATCTCAAATTATAGTCGCAATTTTAATTTATTTAGCCACAGCAACGCGTGGCCGGGCAGCTAGTTTTATTATATGTAAATGATTAGGTTTTATCGGTAGCTTCGATCGCGTGACATTAGGAAAAAAAACGTAGCTTATGCACCCTCTGACCTTTGAACTATACAGGGTCACTGGTAATCAATTAGCATCCTTTTTGGGGCTTATTCTGTATAACATCAAAACTAAATAAGTTCCAGCAGTTGTAAGAGCATTTTTTTTGAGATTTGATAAAAGTCGCACAACAAAATTTGTTAGTTTTCATGTACAGAATAAGCCCCTAAATAATAAAATATGTGTTTCAGGGTTTTTAATAAATCACCCGCTAACCCCTAAAACTGGGGGTTGAAGTTTGTGTGAGACTTTCCCAAATTTTGATGATAGATGTCTGAAAATTGATTAAAGCACTGTGTTTTAATGTACTTATTGTAATAAATAATCTACAATAAGAAGTGAAATACAACAAAAACAATTTCATGTGAAATATAGCCAAGACCGCAGCCAGCACTTTCAAAAAGTTGTCAAAAGAGTTTGTGAAGTATGAACTTATAGACTTTAGGCGTGTAGAGTTAGAAGCTTGGCTCTACATAATATCTGACAACTTTTTGAAAGTGCAAGCAGTGGTCTTGGCTATATTTACATGAAAATGTTTTTGTTGGATATTTCTTACTCAAGCGATTGACACTAAAAACGTAAAATTTTGGTACAACTTAAGGGGTGAAAAGAGTTATTTCCGCAACGTAAATTTTATCAAAACATACCGCGAATTTTCTGAATTTTCTACAGAAAACGCGAAAACTGGTCGATTTAGGATCCTCTTATGGATGTCGAGATGAGATTGCTGTGTGCAATAAAATCGTTAGCTACTTTCGTATACCGTTAATTTATGCAAGCAATTGATCTAAACCACTATCGGCTCTCGCATTGGTTACGTATTTAACATTTGTATTTTCTTCTTAGCTATAGGGCATACACTGCAGAACATAGGCGTCCCATATAGACCGGTTGGAAACACTTGCACATATTGGGTCTACCTACGTGTGTATTGTTTTATATTCAACTTCAACTAAATATTTTTCACGCCTATTTTCCAACCGCTTCCTGCTTTTCTTGCCAATAAGAACTCATTTCCTCACCTTCCAGGGTCATCATCAGACGAAGACGAGGGTGTCCAGCCACATGAAAAGACCATAGCAGCGGGGCAGTTGAACCCTCCGTACTGCGTGCGAAACATCGAACAACATGCGTTTGGACGACGGGAGATCGAAATAGCTGAACAGGAGATGCCAGGAATTATCGCTCTAAGGGCCCGGGCTAAGGAAGACAAGCCACTCAAAGATGCTAAAGTAAGTTCATTTAAAAATAGTCCTATTTCTCAGCAATAATATGAAAATCATAGCAGAGGGGCAGTTGAACCCGCCATACTGCGTGAGAAACATCGAACAACATGCGATTGAGCTACATGAGATCGAAATCGCTGAACAAGTGATGCCAGATATTATCGTTCTAAGAGCCTGGGCTAAGGAAGACAAGCCACTAAAAGATGCTGAACTAAGTTGTTATATAATGATTATTATAATATATCTTAGTAATAAGACGAGCTCGGGCGCGTCCGACCATAGTGGCAGGGCAGCTAAACTCGCCATATTACGTAAATAATATCGAGCACCATGACGGTGCGAGGTCAAGATTGCTGTATTGAAGGCTTGGTATAGTATTTATTGGGTAAAACAAATTAAAGACCGAATTTCCAACTAGAATTAGTATAGAGACTGAAATTGTCGTTATTGTAATCGAGATAGGAGGGAACTATGTGATCTACGAGTACCTGGATATGGTAATGTAGGCCAAGAACTTCAATCACCGGATTTGAAGATACAACTCTGCTGGGCGCAGCCCTCCTGTTGAAATGGGAGGTCTTTGCTCAGCAATGCCTACGACACAATTTCCTGAGATAAATAAAATCAAAAGTACAGTTTTGCGCCATAAAATCAAAGTCAACAAAAACCTTAGTCAGTACTGAGGAAGAATGTGCTCGAACCATCGTCGTGCTTTTTAGCTTTTTTATTTAACCTATTCCCACTCCTGGGCAAAGGTTTCACCCCATTTCCTTCCATTAGTCGCGATCCATCGCGACTTCTTGCCATCCCTTTCAAATGAGACAAGATCGCCAGCGTTTCTTGGGCCTTCTCTGGCTGCGTAGTTCTCTGGCTGCGAATTCTCTTCTATGACAGGGGTAGATGTCGGCCGAAAAGCCGCCAAACTAAAGTGGGATTGGGTGTGAAATGTGGCGCGGATGCACTCTGATCGATGGGCCAGGATCGTCACAGAGTGGGTGCCTAACCGACGCTTTTTAGCTTTATAAATTAAAAAAATCCTGAAATCAAAGATATTCACTTTACAAATATCTGTGATATTCACAAACATAATTTTTCATTTGTTTACAGATCGTTGGCTGCACTCATATCAACGCTCAAACGGCAGTTCTAATAGAAACTCTAGCAGCGTTGGGTGCAACAGTACGTTGGGCCGCCTGCAACATCTACAGCACACAAAACGAAGTAGCTGCCGCATTGGCGCACGCTGGTAAGCTTATTTAATATCCTCTATGAAGTTTCATCATCCTTAGGTATGATTTTTATTAGAGCGGGACGGACCCGGAAGGGGCCCGAATTAGGCATGGACGATATACGTTCTATGAATTTTGCGTAGTATCCTATTCAGACCGAACGATGCCCGGACATACTACACAAAGTGTATGAAATGTGTGAGTGTATCGTATCAGCCCCGTCCTGTGCAATTCCCGTTCTAATATAAATTATCGCTTACCCTTGTTTATTCCACGGCTAGATAAGGTTACCACTTCTCTCTTACTCTTAGAGTTTGTGGAAAAAGAGTACCGTAGTGGGGTTATGCTGAAATAACAATAAGTTTTTAATCAGCAGTCAATGTACCGACTATACTTGGTAGACGCGAGTCTACTGATAAAAAGCGAATTTGTATCTACCAAGTATCAAACACTTTTAGTTGTTCTAGCAACGACAGAGCAGGGTTGTCAACGTAACAAAATTAGTAAAATGGCAGACTGGCGACCGCATCTAGAACAATTCTCTTTTTGCACAAACTCTACTATTATCTGCTTTAATTCTTGATTTATCCTGATGTTTCGACAATTTCGTCTATCTCTTTCCACCAGACGTTGAGCTAGCTAGAGTAGGTAACTTCACAGCCGTCATTAACTTGATTCGGCCTTGACAATATCATACCTAACTGTCATCCTCCTATCCTCATCAGAGGGCTAAGTGCGAGATTTTCGTTCGAGCTCGACCGCGTTAACGTTTGATGTGATTTCTATGGAAGTGGCACAGCGCTATCTTGTGTCACGTACAGAAAATTTTACGGTAATGTAACGAGCGCCAAACCGATCGAACACGAGCGCGGCGACGCCTGTGATTGGCTAATTCAAGCGTGTGTATCAATGTGCTCGCGTGTGTGCACGGCGAGCTCGGTCAACGCGATGTAAAAGTAATTCGATTTGATTTGCAAATCTCCCACTTGACAATCAGGTTACGCGATATTCGCATGGCGCGGCGAAAGCGAAGAGGCATTTTGGTGGTGCATCGACCAGTGCTGCGCGCCCACGGCCGGCTGGACGCCCAACATGATCCTCGATGATGGAGGAGACGCCACGCATCTCATGCTCAAGAAACATCCACACGCGTTCAAACACATTAAAGGTAATCGTTGAAAAATTTACTTCATTGTCATCATCATCATTTTTAGCTTATAATCGCCCACTGCTGAGCACAGGCCTCTATTTTTATGTGCCACTCGTCTCGGTCCTGTGCCAATCTCGACCAGGCTGGACCCGCGATTCCAGCAATGTCGTCAACCCAGCGAGCTGGCAGACACCCCACGCGTTTGCTGTTACGTAGCCACTATTCTGTTAATGTTTTTGTCTACCTGTCTCATCACTGATGCGTTAGGATACTTTATTTAGTGTATATATTGACCCTTTGTTATCCGCAATGCGTCCGTTCCGCTCGCGCTGGAAAGCTGTCATTTTAGACATCAGCCACACACGTTTAAGCACATTAAAGATAATAGTAATTTATAATACCTTCATCTCTGCTGTATATATTAACTCTTTATAATAAAATAAGGTAAATAGATAGATATTCTTTATTATTAACACAAAGAGCAAAAATGACACAGATAACAACAAAAACATTATAATAATAGCGTGTAACAAGAGAAGATCAGAGAAGAAGATCAGATTTTTAAAAAAAGATCTACATGAATTCAGTTAACATTAAATATCAATTATAAACGGTTTAAAATAACGTTATCTTTGAGCGTTTTGGCACAAATTCTTTGACAAACGATGCACTTTGGCTCGTTTCTGTCTAGGTATTACAAATTCGACTAAACACATTAAATGTCAACCGTGAACTGTTCAAAATAGCCACGTTGAGCGTTTTAGCACAACTTTTGTGTCTAAGAACCAAAGATGGCACGGGCACCAAGGACCGTAAAATACATTAAAATCAGTTAACAAAATGTCGAACTTCGATTCAAAACAACGCTTTCTAAAAATATGTACTGGTCACTAACTTGTACGCTGTACACTGTGTACAACGCCATCTATCAAATTACTCTTGAAACAAACACCAAACCCTGCATCGTGCAAACAAAAATTTCGTATACCAAATATTGTAACAGACATTTTACTTCACAGGTATAGTAGAGGAGAGCGTAACGGGAGTCCATCGGCTGTACCAGCTGAGCAAGGCAGGGAAACTGTGCGTTCCCGCCATGAATGTCAATGATTCCGTCACCAAAACTAAGTTCGACAATCTCTACTCTTGTCGGTGAGTTATTTAGACATAGTGTTAGATGGACTTTGCTGCGTTCATTTGACTAATTTTACATCGTTGTACTTTGATGAATTTATTTGACTGTTTTTACATTGCTGTAGTTTGATGGATTTATTTGACTAATTTTATATTGCTCTACTTTGCTGCATTCAGTTGTCGAATTTTACATTGCTGTACCCTGCTACATTTATTTGTTTAATTTTACATTACCTGTACTTTGGTGAATTTATTTGACAAATTTTACATTGTTGTACCCTGCTACATTTATTTGTTTAATTTTACATTACCTGTAATTTGATGAATTTATTTGACAAATTTTACATTGTTCTACTTTGCTGCATTCAGTTGTCGAATTTTACATTGCTGTACCCTGCTACATTTATTTGTTTAATTTTACATTACCTGTACTTTGGTGAGTTTATTTGACAAATTTTACATTGCTCTACTTTGCTGCATTCATTTGTCAAATTTTACATTGCTGTACCCTGCTACATTTATTTGTTAATTTTACATTACTAAACTTTGATGAATTTATTTGACAAATTTTACATTACTAAACTTTGATGAATTTATTTGACAAATTTTACATTACTCTACTTTGCTGCATTCAGTTATCGAATTTTACATTGCTGTACCCTGCTACATTTATTTGTTAATTTTACATTACTAAACTTTGATGAATTTATTTGACAAATTTTACATTGCTCTACTTTGCTGGATTCAGTTGTCGAATTCAACATTGCTGTACCCTGCTACATTTATTTGTTTTATTTTACATTGCTGGACTTTGCTGCATTCATTTTACTAAAAATAAGTCGGAGGCAAGGACGCAGAGAAACGCAGTTTTGTAAAACTGAAAGATGTAAAAGTGTACGCTTCACAACTAACGTAAAATTTGAACACATTAAGAATTAATGCTTTATTTGAAAATATATATATTTTTTTATTTGAAACCTTACTCATTGCCCACTTTGGTATTTTTAGCTAATTGACCAAAGTGTGGTTTGAGTCCTCTTTGCTTAAAACAACATCCATGTATTAATTAATGTTATTTGTGATCAGGGAAAGTATAATAGACGCCCTGAAGCGCAGTACAGACCTGATGTTTGGCGGGAAGCAGTCAGTAGTGTGCGGCTACGGAGAGGTCGGAAAAGGATGCTGTCAAGCGCTGAAAGCGCTCGGCTGCGTGGTAAGTTCTCTCAGGCTTCTTTATCATCATCATTTTTGTCTTAATCATTATCATCACATATGCTTTTACCATAATTATCATCATCTTTGTCTTCATCGCCATTATCATCATCACCAGACATAGATCTCTAAAACAATATAAGTGGCTGGAATCTAGTGCGGGCATCCTGAGACCTGTACTGAAGCTGGCGGCGGTCCTATACTCTATCTCCATCATATTATACATATTATTTATTCGTCGTGCCGTGCGGATAATCGGGGATAGTAAGCCTGTCGCTTCCAAACTGAAAAGTCTGGAAACACAGGCGTAAAGTACTGTGATTGGCAATTTTTTATGGGCTCCATTTCGGCGAGTGTGCGCTCGTACTTCACGACCAGCCCCCTACCGCCTAAGCAATAGCAATCGTTTATGACTTCATTTTAGTCATTTGGCACCGCCTATGTGACGTTAGCCATCAAAGTTGTTCATTCAACGATTGCTTTCGCAATCCGCGCAAAGCAATTGATGGCTAACGTCACATAGGCGGTGCCAAATGACTAAAATGAAGTCATAAACGATTGCTATTACGATTGCTATTGCTTAGGCGGTAGGGGGGCAGATTCCTTCAACTCCTGTTCACAACAGAACGAGCCAGAAGTCGTATAAATACCATCCCTACATAGTCGACGTACCACCTGCTCGTACTAAGCGATTTGTTTCTTCCTTCATAATGCGGACCGCCAGGGATTGGAATGCCCAGCCTACGTCATTGTTTCCTGACAATTACAATTTAGATATCTTTGAGTCAAGAGTGAATAGGTATTTTCTAGGTCTACATACTCCATCTTCGGCTACAACTTCGCTTTCCACCAGGCGAGTTAGTGGCCAAATCTAGCCCTACATGAAAACAAAAAAAAATCATTATCTCTGTCTTCATCTACATAATATCTATCTTCATAGTCATCATCTATATCTTCATCATCACCATCGTATCATTAGTGGAATGTAAACTGTCTTCTCTAAGATTTTTCAAGTTGTGAAAAGCCGTTTACATTTGAAGTGATCCTGGGGGTCTTGGTAAGGTTATCTGTCTGCCTTACCAGAATAAGTCATCCGCTGTGCTTACCGTACATGGTATCCATTCGAAACGATCCCGTCGGTCGTTTGTCATTAGTTTTTATCAGGGAGAGTATAATAATAGATTTAATGTTCGGCGGGAAACAGTTTAGGTAACATTTAGTCAAGCTATACCATAACGTAGGCTATACAAATTATATTTTCATCACATCTATTTGAAAAAGACTACTTGGTTCGCTTTTCATTCATTTTCTTGGTGCTGAACAGTAACATTACAAATACTTCCAAATTCAAAAAGTGCGCGGCCAAGATCATTCCGTCGCACTTATTTGTTCCAATTTCAAAAAGTGCGCGGCAAAGATAATTCCGGCGCACTTATAAAGATCCTTATAGAAAACACCTCCTTTGGTCGCACTTACAGGCGAACCAAATAGTCCTTTTCGAACAGATGTGATGAAAAATATATTTTTGGCTCGGGCGACGTACTTTGAATCCCTCGCTACGTTCAGGATTCTACTAAAGAATCCTTCACTTCGCTATGGATTGAAAAAGCGCCCTCGCCGTAAAAATATTGTTTTACTCCCATATGATACAATCTACTATTTCATCCCCCCGGATCTCGGAAAGAGTATATTTGCTCTTCTATACCTGAGTGCAAAAGCCGTTTTAATCCGCTACAGAATAAAGTAAATTGAATTTAGAACATAGTGTGCACAAAGTTTGTGAAATCAAAACATCATTAAACCTATTTACTTCTACCTCCATGGTGCCGAATTTATACAACCTTTTTTAATTTGTTACAAAATCAGACTCGGATTTTTTGTGACCTTACCTTTTTTGCAATTAGTCATTTCCGCGCTGAGTTGGGATGAAAAGTTACGCGTTGCACTCGAGTGCAAATATTTTTCATCTTGTGCTCTTTTGATTCCCTCGCTACTGCTCAGAATTCTAATTTTTGAGTCCTTCGTTTGCTCGGCCATCAAAATTGAGCACGCGCATATAAAGCAACTTTGCACTCTTGTATACCAAATAACTGTTCTTGTTTTAGGTGTACGTGACAGAAATAGATCCAATATGCGCCTTACAAGCCGCCATGGACGGGTTCAGAGTAGTCAAATTAAATGAGGTAAGAAATTTTACTTCTTTTTCCATTTTTTACAGAATAAACTAGATGATGGAGAGCAGTTTTGTACTTTTTTGACAGTCATAGAACGTTATGTATAAAGAGCTGATTTTTTTCCCGGTCATTAAAAGTCTAATGTGTGTCTGTGCTTTTTATAAGTCCCAAACCAATTAACCCATTTTTAATCCGATTTCCTATAATTTAGATGTTGCAAAATGTTATTTCTCTATGTAAAATGTAAGATGTTTAATTTGATGCCATTGTATTGGTTCTATTCCAGGTAATAAGACAAGTGGATATAGTAATCACAGCCACAGGTAATAAGGGCGTCGTCACACGCGACCACATGGAGCGCATGAAGAACGGCTGCTGCGTGTGCAACATGGGACACAGCAACACTGAGATCGACGTGCACTCGCTGCGGACGCCGGATCTATTGTGGGAGCGCGTGCGGAGCCAGGTGAGACCACAAGTATGCGTGAATAAAACTCTTTCTTTCAGTGTTAGACGGCGTTTTGTCCTTTCCTGTAACATGTTCGATGATCTTGCATCATGTTAGACGACGTTTTGTTATGCCTGTGTCATGTAAAACAACGTTTTGTTACGTTTGTGTCATGTTAAACCATATCTGTGTCATGTTAGATGATGTTGTATTACGTTAAGGTTTCAAACTATGCTGTGTTACGTTGGTGTAATATTAGATTACGTTGTGTTATGTTAAACAATGTTGCGTGACATAAGTATCGTGTTAGACGGTTTAATTGTCATGAGATTACAATAATGAGCGTATGAAACGGTCGCTGCGAATGTAACATTGAACCACATCACTCAGCATTGCTGTGCACATCGACGCACTCGCTGCAAACGCCTGATCTACTGTGGGAGCGTGTGAGGAGTCAGGTGAGACCACAAGTAAGCGTATATAAAACCCTTTCTTTCAGTGTTACACGGTCTATATACACTGTTCGACAATGTTGTGTTATGTCTGTGTCATGTTTAACGATGTTGTGTTACGTTTTTGTCTTGTTAGATGACGTTTTGTTACGTTTCTGTCATGTTAAACTATGTTATGTTATGTTTCTTAACCGATTTGTTACGTATTAGATGGTTTACTGTTAAATTCAGGAATGTTGTCAACTGAGGAGCATTTCACAAAATAAAATTTAAAAGTCATGATATTTATTTTCAAGTTTAAGCAATATTACTAACAATTAATATTACTGTTGACTATATTGATTCTTTTACTGATTTCTCTTCATCCTGAGGTTACCTGGAAGCCTTCACTTTTAGTGATAAGGCTGACATTAGTTCCACTAATTTTAGCCTTTTGTTGTTATGTGTGATGTAATACCTGTTCTGCTAACATACGCACCACGACATAATTTTGACAAAGTTGTGGGGGGGCATTTTAGGAGACATCTTACACACGGTCTTTGATCCCAAACTAAGCAAAGCTTGTGATATGGCTGCCAGAGACTGATATAATACATAACATACTCGTATACATTTTTTAAATACATACTTGTGACAGATATCGGTGGGCGTCGATAAAATTATGTCGTGGTGCGTATGCTAGTCGTGTTAGTATCAATCAATGAATGTCTGTCTATCCTTTTTTTACTTTTTCTCTCAGTAGTTAGTACAATATCTCCCAACAGAAGTTAGAAGTGAGTATATGGTTAAAAAAGTTTCGTCCGTCCCCTCAGGTGGACCACATAATCTGGCCGAACGGCAAGCGCATAGTGCTGCTGGCTGAGGGTAGACTGGCGAACCTGTGCTGCTCGTCTCTCCCCTCTTTTGTGGTATCGGTTACGGCGGCTACGCAGGCGCTGGCACTTATTGAATTGTACAATGCACCTCAACATCGGTATAAGGTAATATCGCATTCTATTCGCTACAATATGACGCCGTAGCGCACAGTACCGTATAGAACCGTACGGCATTTAACAGCTCCTTTACAACACCCTACAGCACCTTTACATTACCCTACATCATCTCTACATCATCTTATAGCCAGCTTGCAGCTTTTACATCACCCTCAAGAACCTTAACATCACCCTACAGTACATTTACATCACCATAATTCACCTTTACAGCACTCTATAACACTTCACAACACATTAATGCAGCAAAGCACCTTAAGGCACCTTACACTATCTTTATATCACCGTACAGCACCTTATAATACCGTAAAACACCATACCATAATTCTACTACTGTATTGTACTGAAATTACCGCCTACAATACGCCTAATAATTTAGGTATATAATTAAGCTAGTAGACCACGTAATCTGGCCGAACGGCAAGAGTAAGTGCTGCTAGCTGAAGGTAGGCTAGCGAATCTGTATTGTTAGTCGCTCTCCTCTTTTGTGGTGTCGGTCACATTGGCCACACAGGCACTGGCGCTTATTGAACTGTATAAAGTTCCTTGACACAAGATAGTATCATACTGTTCGCTATTATGACACCGTAGCGCACGACTGTGCGTACCATATAGGACCATATGGCATTTAACAGCACCTTTACAACACCCTACAACACCTTTCCAGTACCTTACACTCTTATTTATTTTCTACTAATTTATTTTTACTACAGAAGTCCTAGTATACATTTCTACGGTTGATCCTCGTATACGAAATTCAATGTAAAAAAGATTCAGAATATTCGAGACGCACATGGTTCGACGACACCAAGGAATGGACTGGACTGAGCTATCAGTATATAAAATAAAATAAAACAACCTAGGATTTTATAACTGGGACGTTACATCGATTTTCAGCGTGCATGTCCTAAAAGACACATGACAGCAGCATTAGCTCGAAGCCACTGCTATCTATCTACAGTAAATCATACTACTATTGTATTCATACATTTTGTCAAGGAACTTTTCACATTGTACTGTTGATTTTTTGTGATACAATTTTGATCCTATGGCAAAAAAATATTTATAATGATCTCGTTTTGGCTTGGTATAGGGCAAAGTGAGTATAACTCGGGGGCACACACAGGGGCACGAGACAAACTGAATATAAGTTATACTCAGTTTGCCCTGTGTACCACCTGTAGTGCCCTTAGTTATACTCAGTATATGCATTGCTGTCGTGGTTAACCCAGTTGTTACGGATATCCCTTTTTTCGGAGGATCGTTCTGATTTTTTGTATTCGGTCTAATTATAGGCTTATTATACGTGGAAAAATAAATAAAAAATTGTAGGTATTGCGGAAAAGCTGGAAAATGGTGTTTGATATACGGAACGCTAGTAATATATACTGCTATAAAGCAGATGTACCGTAAACATTAAAAAATATATATTTTAGCTGTTTAGGTAGGTAATAAAATACAAATTACTCTATAAATAAAAAAAATATTGTTTATTTTTTTTAGGAACACCAATTACGTAGGTAGGTAAGTATTAAGTACCTGAAAATAATTTACTCAGCATGTCTGTGATAGGTTTCCAAGCAAACTTATGGGTGTAACGAGGCATTACATTGTACAAAAAAATACATATATAATTTTATTGTACACAGCACATTGCAACTGTTCCGTTCATTAGCAATGGGAAATCCGAGAAAAGTACCATTTCTTGCCACGAATGGAAGTATGATATAAGCCAATGTTTTGGTCAGATCTATTTACGCCTCTCATGTAGGTAAGACTAGTAAAAATAGAAAACTTTCCCAACAGCAAAAGAGATACATCCAAATTGATCAACCTCGGAGTATGACAACCTCGGATTCCGAAGAAGCATCGCTACATCTTCATTAGAATCTTACGGTACAGGTACAGCTTGAAAGCCAGGCAGGCCAGGAGGACATCAAAAATTTTCAAGGTACTTCACGCTATGATGGTCACATAAAATGAAATACAGAACGGAACAGTTGCGATGTTTTGTGTGCCATAAAAATGCTGTTTTTTTTGTGTAAAATGTAAAGTTTCTATACACCCCAAAGTTTGTTTCGAAACCTATCACACACATGCTGAGTAAATTATTTTGAGGTACTTGCTACATACCTACTTAAGTAAAGTGGTGTTACAATAATAAAAAAAATATTTTATTTATTTATAGAGTAATTTGTATTTGGTTACCTACTTAAACTTCTAAAATATATTGTTTTAAATATTTACGGTACAACTGCTATATAGCAGTACATATTACTATCGTTTGATATACGGAACATCAACTTTATAGACAAATAAGTGACTTAAATTGTCAGAGAATCAATAAACATATAAACTTATATTAAAGATGATACTATAAATATTAATATTTTTACCACAATTACCCAATATAAATACAATTAATATTATCTAATTACCTCGAAGCACTCATGACAAATAAACACGATTTATCAACACTTATAAATTTTACACGTGCAACTCAAATCAGAACAAACCACGTCTATTCGACAAAGGGATCATCCAGCTATCACAAACAATAAACAGAGAAATTTGAAACTATCTACGTTTTGTTTAATATTTTTTATTGTTCATTGATCCGTATATCAAACGCTAGTAACAAATGGGTTAAGTTAAAATTTCTTTTCCAGGCGGACGTATACCTCCTGCCGAAGAAAATGGACGAATACGTAGCTTCACTCCACCTGCCAACGTTCGACGCGCACCTCACCGAGCTCACAGACGAGCAGGCCAAGTATCTCGGCCTCAACAAAGTAGGGCCTTTCAAACCCAACTACTACAGATACTAGCACCCTGAGCGCACCCCTAAAGATTATGAAACCTAAGGTAATAAGGTTTGGGAGGAGTTTGTAGGCTCTTTTATAGTTGCAGGTTTGCGAACCCTAATTTGTGTAAATTGCAGGTTTGAGCTGTGTAAATGGAAGGTTTTGTTATATAATTGGATGGTTTTAATATTTAAATTATGTAAATTGCTGATTTCTGTTGCGTGAATGGAAGGTTTCAATATTTATATTATGTAAATTAAACTTTGTTTTGCTCTGTAAATTGAATCATAACTCAACAAAGTAGGGCCTTTCAAATCCAACTACTACAGATACTAGCACCCCGAGCGCACTCCTATGGATTATGAAACCTAAGGTAATAAGGTTTGGGAGGGGTTTGCAGACTCTTATATAATTGCAGGTTTGCGTACTCTAATTTGTGTAAATTGCAGGTTTCAGTTGTTTGGTTTGTGTATATGGAAGATTTTCTTAAATAATTGAATGGTTAATGTTTTAATTTTGTTTTGTTGTTTTTGTTCCGTAAATGGAAGGTTTTTTTGTCTAAATTATAGAAATTTTACTTTATTGCTTTGTACATGGAAAATTTTAAATACTCAGATGTCAACAAAGTAAAGCTTTTCAAAACAAACTTCTACAGATATTAGCACCCCGAGCGCACCCCTAATGATTATGAAACCTAATGTAATAAGGTTTGGGAGGGGTTTGTAGGCTCTTATATAATTGCCGGTTTGCGAACCCTCATTTGCAGGTTTGGTTAGGTTTTGTTATATAATTGTATGGTTTAATGTTTAAATTATGTAAATTGCTGGTTTCTGTTGAGTAAATAGAAGGTTTTATGTCTAAATTATGTAAATGAAACTATTTTAGGTCTGTAAATGGAAGATTTCAAATACCTAGGTCTCAGAAAATTAGGGCCTTTTAAACCTAACTACTACAGATACTAGCACTCCTAAGGATCATAAAACCTAAGGTTTGGAAAGTTTTTGTAGACTTAATATATCATTATCAGGTTTGCGAACCCTAATTTGTCAAATGGAAGGTTTTATTGACTAAATTATGTGAAATACAGGTTTGAGTTGTGTAAATGGAATGATTTGATGTTAAATTATGTAAATCCAGGTTACGTAAATCATAGTTTGGAAGGGTTTTGTAGACCCGAATGTGTAAATTGCAGGTTTGCGAACCCTGATTCGTTTAAATTGCAGTATTGAGTTGTACGGAAGGTTCTTAAGCCTATATAAATTATGCGAATTGTAGGTTTGAATTGTGTAAACTGATGGTTTCAATCGCTGAATTATGTTAATCAAAAATTTCAAATGAAATTATAATTATAGTATGATTATTATTAATGGAAGGATTATTTTAATTAATTATAAATAAATTCAAAAAACAATCAATAGAAGCACTTAAATGTTTAAATGTAACCAGATTTCGTTTGTGGTTTTTATCGCCACACACCTATACAGTCTAAAATAAATGTACAGATAAGTAATGTAGCTATGAAACGGTGTGAAATGCTAGCTCGTGCATATCTCATTTTTGGTAGAAGCGCGGTCAAATATTTGTAAATAGGGGGTCGTAAAACTTCTCAGTAGATGCTAGGGGTCCACAAGGCCGTGTAGAAATGAATGATTGTACAAAAACTTTATTGCAACACACACGCAGCAAAAATAAACTGTACATGCAAAGTTCTTGATTTTCCTGAGCATTTTTAATTCATTTTTCACTCATTTTTTTTGGAAAATGTAAGTACATTATAGTTTCGATAATATAGATGCCCCTATTACAAACATATTCTAAAATGTTATTTTAATCATGATTATTTATGGCTAACTATAAAAGACTAGCCCTGAAGTTACAAAAAAAAAGCGGTATTTTTTTGCAATTTGGGATTTCGTCCTACAGTGAAAGCTAGTTTTAAATAGTTGTAATATCGAGTACATCCAGATTTACACGAAAATTGAAACTACAGTTGTTTCCGTATGGCTCTATACATTTTTCTACAGCGCCCCTGGCGGGAACGAGGAAGAACTAACCAAAATGTATGGAGCCATACGCAAACGCGAAAGTTTAAGTAAACTACGCAAAACCTGGACTAAGGGCTCTGTATAATCGGTTCATCAGTTTATCATTGCGTCCATAAATCAGGATATGAAATCTTCTTTGCCTTGAAAAATTGGAAACATTGCCCTTCAATTACAATGATAATAATAACCATATTTAAATTAGAAAAGTGCTTGTTCACAAACAATATTTTTTGGTGCGTGTTTCTTGCTTTAGTTTAAAATTTTGGCGACATCGGAAACGTAGCTGTCGCATTTGCCAATAATTTAAAAATAAATTAAAAAACAACGATAGCCGTTAGTGTTTTTAAGGGTGCTGACACACGTATCGCTTCATCTCGCGAAAGGAGACTTGTGGTCTCGATCTAAGGGGGACGTAATTTCGCCTCTCTCCTAAAAACTCTTCCTTAATAATTTTGGTAATAAATATTTTTAGGTTAAACGGTTTTGTGTATTAAAGGTTAATAAATAATAACTCAAAAATGAAATTCTAGCGCCGCATTGCCTAGGTGATAAGAGTCACGCGCACCCAAAAAATATCTTCAAATGTACATTATTAAAAATTAATTAAGTACACCCAAAAGTACTTAAAATATTTTATCCGAGTTTTTGCTAATTAGAAAAAATCTAGGTGAAAATTTACTTTTCTTTCGCGTTTTTTACATAACTAGCAATCCGCCCCGGCTTCGCACAGGTGTATTGCAATAATATAGCTTGTATATCAGAATAACACATAGGCTATAAATTATAATGATATTGCGTCAAAAATCAAAATATCATGCGGGCGAAGCCGCGGGTAAAAACTAGTAATACATACAAACCTTTCTCTTGAATCACTTTAACAAGAATAGTTAGAATCTATCTACTAAAATAACCGCATCAAAATCTGTTGCGAAGTTTTAAAGATATAAGCTTAAATATGGACAGACAGACAGATTGTTTTATTCTATGTAGTGATGATGAATATCTACAATGAGATCCTAAAATATACCTGTCGTCTTTACGCTCTGTACCTACTTACTAAAAATGTATCTTATACTTTGCAATTTACTGAACTCTTTTCTTTAATTTAATAATGTGACAATAATAAAATTAAAAATGCTTTTTAGCTTAGTATAGTTAAGTTTCCTCAGCGATACGTGTGTTGACACGAGCTCTGCGTTTCTGTGCGATCGAATGTGTGAAGGTGTGACTGTATCAAAATTATAAATAAGATTGTAGAAAATTTGCAATTTCAAGCTGGAATTTTGTCACCGATTTTAAGTACTTACAGTTTAAGGTGTCTGTCACTATAACGTACCATGTCATGATAGGAACGTATCAGGCACGGAAATAACACGATACGCTCTACTATGCCCACTACAACGTACCTCAACAATAGTCGTCGAGAATATTGTGTCGGTGCCTGTTCGCTCCGTGCATGGCACGCGACGGTGCTGGTGGCAGAACGGGCTAGTGGACATAGCCTCATACTCTTTAATAAATATACTTACTATTGTTACGAGATGGGTTTTTGGATAATCAGTTAAAACGCTGATTATTCACTTTGCACTTTATTACACAAAATCATAATACACACGACGCAACAGATTCGCACACTTCACACTGGCACTGATATTCACACAAACTAGTAACTTCACAACCACTGGTACCGCACTTGAACATGAGATGTTTTCGCTCCGGTATAAACACGTTAACTGGTCCCCAAGGGTCGGCCAGCGTATTTTTATCCGTTATTACCTACAGTCTCGAACCTACGAGATAATTGGCGACATTACTCGATCTAATAAACGCTATTGTGTTAACAAGTAAACAACTTAAAAGTTCGAGACTTCCTTATTGTTCTCAAATACGTAAACACCCAAAAAAACTAAACGCAATAGACGGCAGACAAAGACTGATCACGCTTGAGTCATAAAACCATAAATCTCGCACTTAGGTGTAAACAACTCGCCGTCATTACCGCGGCCTACTGCGTTACACTATTTTTGCCAGACACGTTCCTATGTCGTACATGGAGGTAAAGACACTGGCGGAAGACCGTGAGACATGAAAGTTGCTCCACCGATAAGAGCAGCGCTCTTAAATCCTGAATGAATGAACTTTCCTATTACCGTCATGGTATGATACGTTTTAGTGAGCATACAGATACATATTTACTGTTTATTTTTTTAACATTGAGAAAATTTTCGAGTCTGTACAAACATGTGAAGTTTTTATCTCTCTCTTTTTCATTTTGTAATTAGTTAAATAACATACCTAATAATTAATAGTTTTTCATATACAGACGTCAAAATAATCGAAGTCTTTATTGGTCTTAGTAATGTGCGATAGAGATAGCTGATACTCTTTTTCAGTTAATTAATTTTTTAAATTTAACTTTACATTATTATTTATGAGCTAATCAAAATCTGTCTAGCTTTTGTAACTGAATATTTTTGGACATATGCCATGTGTTTGGTACTACGTACTAAAGGAGACCAAAAGTACAGGTCCTGAATTCTTGCCTCAATCACTTTATCAAAAACTAAATAGGATTAATTAAATAAAATTAATTTGTGTAAAAAATTCTTTGAAAATACTTTTTGTTCTAATTCGTTATTTTGTTAATTTATTTTTTTCAAAAATATTTGATGATCGTTTGGTTCCAAATATGGTTATTGAATACCTTCAAATATTTTCTAAGAGAGCTGTGTATTTTCGAAGCATTTTTTGGTGATCAAATATGTGTTGCTAAATAGTTTTGTAACTACAAATAAAACATCAATACACGGCATCATTTGGTGATTGGTGATTGGAAAATAAAGCAGAGCAGTATCTCCTTTAGTACTTATTACTTAAACCGAAGGAAAAAAATCCAAAGTGCTAAAATACAAAATAAACATATCCCACGAAACAATTTAGATAGAAAAAGAAATTTATATCTAAGAATTAAAATATGTAATAGATCAGATATTAAAACTAGACTAATTTTGAAAACTAACACACATTGTTTGTATTCTAGAATCTGGGGTCTGATTCTCTATCGTTAAAACGTAACGTAACGCGGTAAGTAATATTATTCAATTCTTTATTTCCTTAATAAATAACATTACAGTATACACCAGTACGTTAATTATTTTACTCTTAAAACTTAAAAAAAAAAATTAAAATTTAGGCACAAAAAAAAATGTGACACTGCTTTATGTGAGTAAATACTCACTTAAATAAATAACTAACTAATACACAAGTTGGTATAGCACATTTAACACTTAAAATCTTGTTGGATACATACCAAATTGAATGATGTATAATAGTACCTGTCTATATAAATTATAAAATATTATTCTAAAATAGTGTGCTTTTCACTGTACAGTAACGAGTTATTTACAAATATGGACCATTTGTCGGCGAAAACATCAACCTGTGTATGTGTGGACACCAGCGCATTAAGGTGTCGCTGTGCTCGGCAGATGGGGGACTGGTCTCGCGCCACGGTGCGCGGGGGCACGGGGGAGAACAGCGGTACTCGACCGCTGCGGAAACGGGTGAGGTTCTCTGGTACTGAGAGTCGACTCACCTCTGACAGCAGAGTGGGGCAGTCTAGTATACCGTGGAGGCAGTCTAGTATACCGTATTAATAATTCATTGAATTTCATTTGGAGTGCTGTTTGATAAATATAAAATTACATTAAAATAAATTATAAACCGAGATTAAGTTATGCTATTTGAAAAATAAATAATTTTCATACTAATTTCTTAAAAACAGAGCACGTTAGAGCGCGTTACGTGCTTGTTTTCATACAGAATCACACACCTACTTGCAAATATTTGGTTATTCTCTATCACATGAAAATTAGAATAACTGTCTACTGAGTGTACATTTTTTGCCCTGTTTCGGCCGGGGATTTTAACGGGGACCGTTTTGACTCGACTATTTTGCTTTCGTTTGTCCGTATGTTGATTTTCCTCTACAGGGCGCATTTTTCAACAAATTCTGATGAACACAGTACACAGGTTCTATATATTACTTAATGGTGTGTCAATTTAACCCATAGTAAACTTTGAGCTAATATCTGTAGAGTCACAACACAATCGAGCAAAAAAAGTGTCCGAGCCAAAACCATGCCCACGCTTGCTTTGAAAAGCATCTAACAGCCTGCAGACAGTTATTGAAGTCTTCATGTGATTTAAATATTTATGTGTAAATGTACAAAATGAATATGAAATTAGTACAATTATATCCATAGTCACAATAACTGATGAATATACACTGGTAGTTTAAATCATAGAATCTTGATCAAACAACAAGTTAAGCTTAAGTATATCTGTATTTTGAGCTAAAACAATATTTTGCTAGGAACTCAGTTATAGTCAAAAACAATCATTTTTACCTTGCTTTGCTTTGAAAATGATTTTGTACTTAATATTTTGAGCATTGTAAATGAAACGCCTAATAATGAAATAGCCACTGTATGTAATTACTAGTAGATGAAAGGATAAGAGCGTTATTGCAGTGTTTTAATAAACGAACATTAGAAAATGACAACCTTGTTTCATTTTAAGATGTAAATAAAATCTGCAGTCTACAACGTACCTTATCACGACTTTGCTAGAAATGTATCAGGCAAGGAAAACAACACGATACGCTCTACTATGCCCACTACAACGTACCCTATCATGACTTTATTAGAGACGTATCAGGCAAGTAAAACACGATACGCTCTACTATGCCCACTGCAACGTACCCTATCATGACTTTATTAGAAACGTATCAGGCAAGTAAAACACGATACGCTCTACTATGCCCACTACAACGTACCCTATCATGACTTTATTAGAAACGTATCAGGCAAGTAAAACACGATACGCTCTACTATGCCCACTACAACGTACCCTATCATGACTTTATTAGAAACGTATCAGGCTGGGATGAAAAACAGCCTAGAATAGAATAGATAGCCTATGACGCTTTCGGACCTTTAAGCTATATTCTGCTGTACTTTACAAGGTTATTCCTAATCAGCAATTAGCATCCTTTTAGGGGCTTATTCTGTACATCAAAACTAACAACTTTAGTTCTGCGAATCGAAATGCGGATGCTAATTGATTAGGAATAACCCTGTATAACTTTCTATGTTACACTTATAATTATGAACTGCTCCACGTTACCGGTGAGTATTCTACATTTTAAGGGTGAAGAAGCAAAGATTGTTCTCTTATCCGCGAGGTGACCGTTCGCAGACTGCACAGTGAAAAGTATCTTGCTTATACATAATTTGCATAACAGGAAGAAAAGTCAATTTGTGTATTTAAAAAATCAAATCAAAATTCGTTTATATGTTAGAATATTGTTTTACAATGTAGGCGTTAAAGGAACAATAGTGTCTCAAATATTCTACCTTTAAAGGTGTACAAATATTTTAAAAAATATACAGAGGTATTTGGCTTAACATTATTTTAATATAAAATTATTTACCTACTTAAGTGAGTCTTCTAAAAATTCATTAATAGCGTAATAACACTTATCAATAAGGAACTTATGTAATTTGCATCTTAAAGTATCATAATTCAGTTCTTTAAAACAATTTGGTAATTTGTTGTAAGTATACATTATTGGCCATACAATAAACATTATTACTATATACACACACCCTCTGTTGCGGTACATCCAACTTATATTGTCGTCGTTGCTGTCTACCTCTCCTATTAACGCTAACTCTGATTGGTGTCGTCGCACAAATAAGTACATTTCAAATATATATAGTCAAGGCAATGGTAAAATGTTATATTTTTTAAATGATGGTCTACGTGGTGTCAGAAAATATGCACCAGATAATGCTCCGATACATTTTTTTCGAACTTTAAAAGCTTCCTCTCAATCCACAGAATTACCCAATATTATCAAACCATAACGCAACAAAGATGACACATATCCATGATATGCACTAAGAGCGGCCTGAGTCGTGGCTACGCGATGCATTCGATTCAAGACATACACAATCCAATCTCGAGCAGAGTTTCTTAATATGATATTTCCAGTTGCAGTTTCTGTGGTTAAACCTAAAAATGTTGATTAAGTAAGTTCGTATAGGCCGGGTGGCTAGCCCTGGTGACAGAGTTTTGAAGCCGCCTGAAAGCCTCTGACATGGTTAAGCGGTTAAAACAACCGGGACCTACAATTTAACGTGTCATCCAAGCCACGGTAGCGCTCAGTTGGAAAATGCGACCCGCGGTCACCCATCCAAATACTGACCGTGCGGAACGTTGATGTTGATTGCAATGGTGATTGCACTTGCTCCAAAGAATTATCTTTATAAGGAATGTTTAGTTGCAAAGGAATACTATTACAAGTTTGGAAATTTATCATCTTTGTTTTAGGAAGATTGACACATAAATCATTGTATTTTAGCCAAGTTGTAACGGAATTCAGAGTATTATTTATGTCATGTTCTAGTTGGCTTATGTTTACCACGTTATAGGTGTCTACACCTAGGACTTACTCTCTTCTTTGGAGACCACCATGTACACACTCGCTCTTGGGCTGTCTGGGGTGACTCGGCGAGAGTGTACTTACAGCTGTGGTAACATTTAGTACAACCTTGCTGCACTGTAGTAATAGGTAGGTATCTGTATTCAGTATCTTGTTTTAATTTATTCGTTCACATGTGCAATGTCTGTAATGTTTGTATCTCATCCTATATGTAAGTATTTTATTTTTACACTAATTCCATTTTTGTCGTATCTATCAAGTTACTTTAGTTGCTGTTTCTCTATAGGTACTCAATCAATTTTTTTAGTAAGATCTGTTAGGAGCAAGTAAATAAACAAATTGTGCCGGCTAAAGTATGACTAAGTATGCAGCTCAGTTCGGGTTGCTAGACTCGCATAACCGATCAAATTTTATTATATTCAACTACGGTATGCAGATTGCCTCACGATATGAAGAATATATGGCTGAAAAGCCAATGATGTGTAAATCCGCCCATACATTCCAAGGAGCTAGTCTATACGGGACCGAATTTGAACCCACATTTCACGTCGTTAAGGTGAACGTTATCCCACTACCGATTCTAAAAAATACTGACAGTAAATATGGTGATAAGTGCTTCAGAAAATGCGTTCTGGGAACCACAAAAAAGCACAATTCTTTCATGCAGCATGTGCTAACCGAAATAAGTCCACGCGCTAGCACTCATCCACAAAAAGGGCGCCCGATGCAATCAAAATTATAGGTCACGGAAATTCGTTTCAAAATTATACCATAAGTAAATAACATGACAAACGTGGAAATTCGACGTCATACAAAATTCGAAGACGCAGGGAGATGGGCAGAGCACTTGGCTAGACAGGACGACAATAGGTGTACCAAGGCAGGCACCGAGTGGTACCCAAGAAAATGACGAAAACATAGAGGCAGACCACCAGCCCCATGGTCTGATGACGTCATCAAACTCGTCAGGAGGCTATTAATGAGACTAGCACAGGACCGGAAAGAACGGCGAGAAAGAGAGAAGGCTTATACTCAGCAGTAGGTGGAACAGGCTGAATAGATAGGTAGATAGAAATAATCATAAAATGTATGATTTATGATGATGTACCTACAAAATCAGCTTCATATTCGCCGAACAGTAGCCGTTTAAGATTTCGCAGAAGACCAAGTGACTTCATATTATTATCAAGATAATATAATATATTAATTACTACACATGTATGTATGTTGTTATCGTGTTATCAAAAACGACAAAATCACTTGACATTTGCGAGGGAGCTAGTGAGCATTTCCGTGTGTTTCTTTTTGCTGTGCCGAAAATAGTGAAAAATTTGTGTTTGGATAGGGATTGCCACGGAAACACACGTTTAAACAACGGTAAGTCTTATTTTTCAAACATTTCAGTTATTTTTCAGTCATATGTAGTATCGGTTAGGCGAAAAAAACGAAATAATTTGTGCGAAACTGGCACGCCTCGTGATACGATGATCGATTACTTGTTTTTAAGGTCATAAAAGTAATTTATTGGATAGAATTTATTGCAAATAATTGAATGTCTTTGTGAAATAATATCTAAGTCAGTATGTGATAAGTGTGTAGGTTGTTTTTAAATACATATTAGGGCTACATATGGCCACCAAGTCGCCTGATAGAAAGCAATATAGTAGTCGATGATGGAGTATGTAGACCTAGGAGATACCTATTCACTCTTGCCTTAAATATATTCAGATTGTAATGTTCAGGAAATAATAACGGAGGTAGGGCATTTCAGTACCTGGCTTTTTCGTCTTAGCTAATTTTAGTTTTTCGTCGTAGGTAGTAATCTTTCTCTGTAGTAGCCAGTGTATAGGTAGTTTAGACTTAAATAGGTAGCCATTGTTTAGGTAGTTTAGACTTAAATAGGTAGCCAGTGTATAGGTAGTTTAGACTTAAATAGGTAGCCAGTGTATAGGTAGTTTAGACTTAAATAGGTAGCCAGTGTATAGGTAGTTTAGACTTAAATGACAACTATAATTTTAATCAATTTTTTAAACTCTATAAAACTTAATGATTTTTTTACTGAAACTGTTAATTTCAAATACTAATCAAATACAGTTTGTAAATGGTAGAATTATTTATTGAAAATATTTACTAATGAGTAGAAACTAGCCCAATACAGGGAAAACTGGCACAAGGGAGAAGAGGCCTATACCCAGCAGTTAGTTATCTATGAGGTAGGTATCCAGCACGACACATCACCTGGCGCTCATGTTTTTTAACGTTAGAATCATATTTACCGTTCTTAGAAATAATTCCAACGTTTCAAATATGATTATGGAAACTAACGTGGTTTTCGCACATTCTAATTAAAATATTATCTATGATAGTAAAGGTATTGTTCACGTATTCCTGAGTAATATCTACTCGTGTTTCTACCGCATTTGGCGATCTTTTTCAAGATTTGAGTACCAGCACGCGGGCTCGTCTATAGATGATCTGCTAGATTAGCTCGCGTGCTAGTAATTACTCAAATCTATTCTACCTATAGAATATTTTAAGTAGAATTTTTCAAAATACGGTTCATATTAAAGCAGATGATCCTCTACGAACGTTACAATCTCTCTCCCGTTTGCACAAGCATATATTCTCAATGCTCGCTCCTGCTCTTACACGGTCATGTGACCATTTACGTATACGCTCTGCCGTCCTAATGATTCAAATATAAAGACACTGCACATTATAATTCATCCACACACAATAATTTATTTTGATATGTGTGTATGTGATGTATGAGTATCTCGTTCATACAGGGTGAATAGCTGACGCCGACATTAATTTGATCCACAAGTACCTAGTACTAGTAACCAATGGGTAATCTTAAAATCAATAAGAAAAAAATAATAATCCTTACATTGAAAATTTTCAAACAAATAATATAAAGGAAGCACAGAGCTATTACGACCAGAGGGATAATGTAGTCGAGGAAATCTGAAAATTCTGAAGGAGATGTATTGATTTAATATGGCATGAGTTAGAAAGATACATGAAAAATATTTGGATTTAGTGGCTGTTACAGTTTTTTTCTCCTGATAGTGTCAAATTCCAATTCATATTTGACAGTTTTGACAGCTCTGGGCAAGATTATCCATACATTTTTGTGGTTGAGAATTGCTTCAAGCGACAACAGCGCTATCTCTCTGGTTGTATTAGCTCTGTCAAAGGAAGTAATTAGGCGTCACACATTATAAGGAATAAATTCATGCCATTTTGACATTAGACTAATCAAAATAGCTATTACAGCTAGCTATTAAAACTAGTATAGTAACAAAAAAGAGCCCTCAGCTTTTTTAAATTAATTTTGAATATATTAGGTTAAATAAATATATTTGGCTCATAATAGATAGTTCATCTCTAGCAACCCTGATTAAGTAACCTCTAAATTGTTAAATAAAAGCATTTATAACAATTAGACACACTTTTAAATTGTTTTTTGTACTAACTGGTCACACTGGTAGGTTATAATTTTTAATTTTAGCAACTTAAGAGTAAATGTGGAAGAATCAGCTACGAATGCAAGTAAAATAACGATAAAAACACTTTATTATTGCTTAACTAGAAAAAAAACCAAGGTGGATTATTATTTATCATACAATTTATTTTTCATATTAAAAAAAAATGGAGGGATAAAAAAATCTAAATTAAATATTTTTGAGAAGCCCATAAATCAAGCTTTCAAATGATGTATACACCATCTTGGTTCGACTTTTCTCTGAATAATATACTACTTGTGGACGTCACCTTTAGTTTGTGTTTATATAGGTATAAGGTAGTTATGAATTAAATTTCAATGTTTTTTAAGTTATAAAAATAATATTCCAAAAGTAAAAAGCTTTATTTATTAAATTCTAAAAATGTCGAAGGCTTTAAAAAAGAAGGCCAAATATGTGATTTAGTTTAATGTTGTTGTTCCATACAAAAATGTCGTACACCCTTGATAAAACGTAAGGAATAGCAGATTCGCGCATTGGGTAGGAGAAAAACTTCAGAGATTTCAGTGGTCTGTTCTCTAATGTCAGGTCTCCACCCTGTATCTGATATAAGTATAGATATATTATATGTCTCGCGCATCGGGTAGGAGACTCTTCAGATTTCAATAATCTGTATTCTCATAATAAATAAAGTGCAGGTACTCTCATAAAAGTAATGATGTGCATTGTTTACTTCCAAAGGAAATGTCCACAAAATGTATGGCGGCTGGTATAACAATAATAAAAAATTCTAACCACAACACTCGTTATATTTCGATAAAGTTCATATTTTTCTGAGTCTATTACATCAGTCAAAATCAAAAAAGAGCCCTCCGATTGTTTTAAAATCAATTTTGAATCTAATAAGATAATTAAATATATTTGGCTCAATAGATAGTATATATCTAGTAACCCTGGTTAAGTAACCCCCATTATTGTTAAATAGAATATTTTTACCAATTAAACACAGATTTTAAGTGTTTTTTTATCACATTTTACCTACTAACTGGTCACACTGGTAGGTTTTAATTTTTAATTTTGATGAATGTGAAAGAATCAGCTACGAATGCAAGTAAAATAACGAAAGAAGCACTTTATTATTGCTAAACTAGAAAAAATACAAAATGGAGGGATAAAAATATCTAAATTAAATATTTTTGAAAATCCCATAAATCAAGCTTTCAAATGATGTATATATCATCTTGGTTAGATTTTTCTCTGAATAATATACCACTTGTGGACGTCACCTTTCATTGCACTTGAGTAATAGACTTAAGTAGGTACCTATTCATGCAATCTGACTCATAATGATTTATTACGTCATGGTCTGATGAATAATTTTGATGAAACAATAACATACTTGATATATTTAGTCACATTTTTTTTTAAATTTTAATTACTGCACCACCATTCTAGCTAATTTTCTCTAGCTGTCTATTTTTGCCTACCCCAGAAAAAAGGGCTGTGGTGGTCTATGGTAGTAATATTCGTCCTACAATCGTGAAGCAGTGAGTTCAAACCCCGATCCTGTACCAATGAATTTCTTTGGAACTCGTGTCCGGAATTTCACACCACTGGCTTTTCGGTCAAGGAAAACATAGCCAGGCAACCTGTATATATCGTAGCAAGAATTCGAGGGCGTAAGTGAATCTACCAATCCGTACTAATAGAGCTGATTCCATCCATCCATCCATCCATCAGCCAAAGGACGTCCACTGCTGGACATAGGCCTCCTCTATGGATCTCCAATAAGACCGGTTGGAAGCGGCTTGCATCCAGCGCGATCCTGCGGCCTTAATGAGGTCATCCGTCCACCTTGTGGGTGGACGTCCTACGCTGCACTTGCCGGTACGTGGTCTCCACTCGAGAACTTTTCGACCCCATCGGTCATCAGCCCTCCGCGCTATGTGCCCCGCCCATTGCCATTTCAACTTGCCAATCCGTTGGGCTATGACGGTAACTTTGGTTCGTTTACGGATCTCCTCATTTCTGATTCGATCTCGCAGAGAGACTCCGAGCATAGCCCTCTCCATAGCTCGTTGGGCTACTTGGAGCTTACTAATAAGGCCCATAGTGAGAGACCACGTTTCTGTGCCATAAGTCATCACTGGCAACACACATTGGTCGAAAACTTTCGACTTGAGGCACTGAGGTATGTCGGACGAGAAGACACTACGCAATTTTCCGAACGCTGCCCAGCCGAGTTGGATTCGGCGATTGGCCTCTTTGTTGAAGTCGGACCTACCTAACTGGACTACTTGTCCTAGGTAGACGTACGAGTCAACGACTTCAAGAACCGAGTTTCCAACAGAAATCGGGGTGGGTAAAACATGGGAATTACTCATGATTTTCGTCTTGTCCATGTTCATCTTAAGACCCACCTGTTGAGAAACCCAATTGAGGCCTTCGAGCATCGTACTGAGCTCTTCCATCGATTTTGCCATGACTACTATATATGTCGGCAAACCGAAGGTGAGTGAGGTATTCGCCATTGATGTTGATGCCGAATCCTTTCCAATCCAGGAGCTTGAAGGCGTTCTCCAAAGTAGTTGTAAACAGTTTCGGAGAAATTACGTCTCCCTGTCTTACGCCTCTTTTTAAAGGGATCGCCTTGGAGCTCTCTTCCTGTACTCGGACCGACATAGTGGCTTTATTATACAAGCACTTCAACACTTCGATGTACCGATAGTCAATACGGCATCGTTGGAGAGACTCGAGCACAGCCCATGTCTCGACCGAATCAAAGGCTTTTTCATAGTCCACAAACGCTAAGCAAAGTGGCAGATTATATTCTTCGGTCTTCTGTATAACCTGCCGCAGCGTATAAATGTGGTCCATGGTGCTAAAGCCTTTTCGGAAACCGGCTTGTTCGCAAGGCTGGAAGTCATCAAGCCTGCGCTCGAGACGGTTCGTAATGACCCTTGAAAACAGTTTATAAACATGGCTCAGAAGTGAGATGGGTCTGTAGTTTTTCAATAAGGTGTTGTCGCCTTTCTTAGAAAACAACACCACCACGCTTCTGTTCCATGCTTCTGGCGTGATGCCCTCGAGGACGACGGTGTTGAAAAGCTTCTGGAGGACTTTTAGTACCGGTGTTCCACCCGCTCTCAGCAGCTCTGATGTGATACCGTCATCACCCGGCGCCTTGTTGTTCTTAAGCTGATTCAGGGCCATTCTAATCTCGTCTTGGATCTTTGGCCGCGCTGCCAACAGGCTTAGCGACCGAAGCATATATCTGTCCATAGAACCTTTCGATTTCCTCTAATACCTCTGCCTTGGTCGACGCTACACTGCCATCTTCTCTTTTCAGCTTTGTCAATTGGCTTTGTCCAACAGACAAATCTCTTGCGAACACTTTGGAGCCTTTGTTCCGCTCTATTGTCTTTTTAATATGTTTAGTGTTAAAAAGACGGATGTCGTGTCGCAAGGATTTTGAAATTTGTCTATTAAGCCGCCTGTATGACTTTGAATCATCGGAAGACTGCAGTCTTAGCGAGCGTCGTTCGGCCATGAGATTTAGAGTATGAGCTAGCTAGAGCTAGCTAGAGTATGAGATTTAGAGTTTAATAGAGCTGATTACTTACATTAAAAAAAAAGAAACACTCAAATCGGATATTGTTTATGTTGATGTCAAGATGGCGCCTTACGATTGTCTTAACTTAGGACTTAATATGACCAGTAATGTACATAGAGAGGGCTTAATTTATACATTAGACTTCAGTTTGTAGTAAAGCCGTCAAAATATCTGCCACGAAAAAAGCCTTTAACAATATAAAATTTATTTTTTTGCAAAAATTAGCGTGACCGACTTTACCCGTATACAGAATTCGCGAATTTTTCGCAAGGATCGATGTAGCATTTTTCACATTATTGTTTATGTATCAAAAATGGCGCAGCCGATTTCAATAAAATTTTAATGGGACCAATTTCGAAGTATACTCTTTTCAATAAAAAAACAATTATTGAAATCGGACTACTATGAAAAAAGTTATGCGTGGTTATACATAAAAAAAAATATACGCGTTGAATTGTATACCTCCTCCGGTGGTTCGTCGGTCAAAAATACCGCAAATACCACGAATTTATAGTCGTGAGGTCAACTGTTCGAATGCATACTAGTATTTTAAAGATATACAACATATAAATTAGAATTTATATAGCAAAACAAATCCTACTCCTTAATATTACGAGTATACTAAAACAGTGATTGTGTCAACGATATGACATCAATTTACACAATCAGCGCCCTGTCGGCTCCTTTGTTACGCTTTGATATGTACCGCCCGCATCTAGTTATAAGCTGATGTATCAATAATGTAATTCAATTAGGCGATAATCATTATAATATGAATCATCTACTAGTTGATGTCCTCTATTTCATTTGCTACCTTATTGGCTAATGCTTTGCAAATAAAGAAACGTACCAGTTGAGGTCAGATTAATAGTACTGTACCAGAATTTTTAATAGTCCACTGTAGAAAGACGGCCTACCCACGAAGGGTGATTGGGCCATATCCACCACGCTGGCCCAGTGTGGGTTGGTGGAGTCACACACGCCAACGAATTTCTTCTATAGACGTATAAAGCCCCCCTACCGCCTAAAGCAATAGCAATCGTTTATGACTTCATTTTAGTCATTTGGCACCGCCTATGTGACGTTAGCCATCAAAGTTGTTCATTCAACGATTGCTTTCGCAATCCGCGCAAAGCAATTGATGGCTAACGTCACATAGGCGGTGGTAACTGACTAAAATGAAGTCATAAACGATTGCTATTACGATTGCTATTGCTTAGGCGGTAGGGGGGCAGGTTGCCTCGCGATGTTTTCCTTCACCGAAAAGCCAGTGGTGTGAAATTCTGTACACAAATTCCAAAGAACTTATTGGTACGGGATCGGGGATTTGAAACCACGACCTCACGTTTATAAGGGTGCTTTAGACCACCATGGCTTTCTAGTTGGTGTGCTCTACTTCATTTGCTACCTTTTTGGCTAATGCTTTACAAACGAAAAATAACTCGCACTCGCTCATAATTTTTTCCTTTGCACAATCCCCCAAACTAAAAACTGGTTATGCCTATGAATAGAAAAATAATAGAATTTTAAGAGATTAAGTATTTAGCTGAAGTAGGATTCATTATGTTAGCGCGCGATATTCAAATATTTTTCGTTTTTTTTGCATTTACAGACAAACTGCTGACTGTAACTTTACAAAAACTCATTTAACAGCCAAAAATAGGTAGTGTTAACGAATTATATACACTTAGAAACCAAAATAGTGGTCAGTTTATGCACAAGAGTTCACTAACTAACCTGACCACTAATATGGTTTATAAGTGTATAACGCGGTCACATTAACTCGACGCCTCGCATTAATTTTTAAGCAATTTTTACTCGATCTTAATAAACAGGTAGAAACTTATCTTTTATAGAAGATGGTTTGGAACCTTTCGTGCGGGAGTCCGACTCGCACTTGGCCGGTTTGTTTTGCACACCGTACTTGAGCGCCAAAATAACGTCACATGGTCAAGCGTCTAGTTAATGTGACCGCGTTATATGTAACTTGTCAACGTAACCTATTCATGGCCACTAAATGAGTTTTCGTAGTGTTTTTCTTTTTTGAACAGGTAAACATTTTTTATGACAATTTCACAAAATTGTTACGTGATTTTTTTTATCAATGCCCTGTTTGCATTACAAAGATATTAATTACATTATCTAGAATACAGTAAGCCTTATTTCCGTTTAATGTAAGTAGATTAAATTGTAAAGACAGGTATAATTAATTAGAAAATCTGAAAATCTACTGAGTGTAATTAGATTAGGGTATTAATGATTAGTAGGAACGGATAAGCTGCATGTTATCTCTAATAAATAAAACTTTCGCTAGAAAATCGGTAGCCAAATAATGTACAAGCAGCACCTAAGTGCTTACTTCTTGATCGACTTCAACATGCACTAAAGTATAAGACTTATATTAGCTGTCCACCAGACGCTCAGAAAGACTTTTTCATCACATCTACTCGAAAAGGACTACTTGGTTCGCTTCTAAGTGCGCCCATAGGTGGTGTTTTCTATAAGAAACATTATAAGTGCGCCGGAATTAACTTTGGAAGTATTTGTAATGTTAGTGTTCAGCGCCAAGAAAATGAAATATATATATAGAGCGCATGTCCTTGCCGTGATGGCGTACAAATATTCAATTATACGTGTTGAAATTCATAATGTAAATAAAATGTCAAATATACTTAGAATGTCAATAACATAATGTCAAATTTAACCTACAAAATGTCACACAAAAATATATTCATAAGTCACCATGTCAAAAATCATTAAACGAACATAATAATAATACTAAAAAAGTCAAATAATAAAAAATAATCGGAAATAAAAATAATAATAAAAAAAAACCGGACAAGTGTGAGTCGGGCTCGCACATCGAGGGTTCCGTACTAACACATTCTTAAAATAATTAATAACTTTTTTAATTTTGCTTTTCTCAATTAAACGAAAATTGATGAAGATATAGTCCGTCAAAGTTGACGTCACAACTGCCATACAAATGTATCAGACTTCTGTAAGAAAGGTGACGACCCCCACTCCCAAACTTCGATAAGGTTTATCTTAGTCATTTGTTGTTAGATTAACAAAAGAAAAAACCGGACAAGTGCGAGTCAGGCTCTCACATCGAGGGTTCCGTACAAACACATTGTTAAAATAATTAAAAACCTGTCTTAGCATGTGCTAATGAAGTTCTTTTATATGACACCTTACATGATACGATTTACTCACTTTGAATTTTGAGCTCATATTTTGTGAATTTTGAGGCCCTATTTTTTGTGATGTAAATAAAAATGTACAGTTTTCAGATTTATTCCTATATGTGTACTCTAAGACAATGCTTCTCGCCAAATTTCAAAGTTCTATGTCAACGGGAAGTACCCTGTAGGTTTTGATTTTTGTGAGTGTCGAAATATGCGGTTTTTTACGACATAAACGACTCTAACTTTTTTAAACGGCAACTGAGAAGCTTTTCTTTTCCACAACAGCAAGAATTCATGGATATACGTATACAGTTTAAATTTCAACTCGATATCTTTACGCATTCTTGAAATAAAGAGTCTTGACATACACACAGACGGACAGACGGACAGACGGACAACAAAGTGATCCTATAAGGGTTCCATTTTTCCTTTTGAGGTACGGAACCCTAAAAAGGCAAATAATAAAAATTAATCGGAATTTAAAACATTTTTTTTTTAAATGAATGCAAACATAAGTTTTAATTTGTTTTATTATTAGATACCATTTAATTTCAATTTAGTTGTTACTTTACGTGCTATTCAATAATAATATTACAATGAAATATGAGGCGCCTTTTATTTTCTCATAGAGGTGATGAAAAGTAGTGTACCACTCGGGCGCAAAATATATTTATAGCTGGGGCGACGTACTTTGAATCCCTCGCTACGTTCAGGATTCTACTAAAGAATCCCGAGCGTAGCAAGGGATTCTTTAGTGGAATCCTGAACGTAGCGAGGGATTCAAAAAAGCGCCCTCGCCGTAAAATATTATATATTATTAGTATTATTTTGCTCTCATATGACACAATCTACTATTGAAAACAAGATGGGCTCCTGGCCCCCACGGACACAACTCCAAACGGTTTAAATATTACTCTGATACTCTCACAGACACTGCACTAGGTCCATAAACATCGCAAATTTTTTTCCCGGCTTTCGTTGCATTTTTACCTTTTTTGTAGTAAATTTTAAAATGTATCGAATTTCTTCATTAGCTTTGCTCACTCATCTTGACAGTACGAAAAACAAATGAAAATCACACATTTTCCTAATTTGAATTTGGAATTATGTACTTTAAAATTTAAACTTTCAATGATACCAAAACTAGCCAGATACAAATAGTATAGCCTAAGAGATTTTATTACAAGTTCATACGTATACTTTAATGCGAAAAGACTTTTTCCCCAACCTATCATGTAACCACTACCGAGGTTAGCATACTTGCGCCGCTTGTGCTGCTCCGCCGTATTATAATTTGTAAACTTATAATTTATCTCCTTGTTACAATTTAGTCTTGGTCAAGAATAAGCCGAGATATAGGGTCCTAACATTAAGTACCTAACCAAAAGGAGTCGACACGCCTAAGCACCGAAGTCTGCCAAGTCAGTGGGGGGTGAAGAAACGCACACAAACCAAAATATAAGCAAGTGTACACGCACACAAATGTAATTAACTAACACTAGCTGAAAATTAACGCAACACAAGCGCAACTAGACCGATATATTTATATAACGAGCATGACCGCCGGTCGCGTACTTTTGGCAGAGGGGTACGCTTTGCAGTGTCAACTTTTGGTTAGATACTTAATGGGTCCTAAAGATTCATTTAAACAAACGCGAAGTCTACTGTTCCGAAAACTATTTAAATGCTTTATAATATTTTATGATTCTATAAATCTTCAGTCTGTTAAGATATAAATAACCAGGACTGATACAAACATAGGTAGTCTATTTGATAATATATTATCTTTTTATTGCCTTACTGCTTGCGTAGTAGGTAGATACGTAATTTCCAATAATTTGTGAATAGTCATAATTATGTTTTTGATACATGTAGTGATATAATCAAAAGGAAGTACTTCACCCGGACTCTCAGAACAAATAAATGAAAAATTTATATACAGTCCGCGCCACACAAGTTGGCGGATATGAAGTTAGTTACAAGCTGCGCAATGGCCTATCAACGTGCGGCTTTATGTGAGCTTCAGTCACGATTGAATATTGCGCAGCATGTAGCTACATCCGCCAACTTTATTTTTTATTTTTATAATGACACTACACTACTACTACATAGAAAGCAATTGGATCATCCACAGACCCTTGAAGGTCTGAAGATAATCCAAGTGCTCAAGCCCACTGCCAGTTGGCAGCATGCCCAGCATGCTGGCAGCATTGCCACGCTGAACTTGTGTGGCGATATACCACAGAAATCCCAGAGAGATAACGGGAACGGTCTCCTTGCTTGAAAAAATGGTGGCCATTCAAACAAAATCAACTTAGATTTTTTTACAAAGTAAAGCTTTATTTATTTATTGACACCGAAAGACAGAGAAGTAGGTACCCATACAAAGATTTGTCAGCATCCGGATCGGAAATTCTAATGCCCGGGTAATAACGTTTCCCAACGTGTTAATTAACAAAATATTTTTTTTTTTGCAAAGTAAATGTATTATAATTATGAAGATTGCAATCCATACAAACTTTACTTGCACCCAGAGGGACGCAAATTGGCCATGTCGACGGAAAACCTTCGCTCACTTTGTTCGCTTTGTCAATAAAATATTCAAAGTTGAACTATGCTTAGTAAAATACCACGGTAATAATATCTAACAGTATTCCGTCTTCATACAAACGCGAATCATACCTACGCGCCTCTGAGTTCGGTATGCTCTCGGTATGCCAGTCAGTAGGGGCGCGCCGTAGTGATGAACGAACGTGTGGATTTGTAACTAGTAAGCGTGCGATTTACGTTTTAACGTTTTAAAACCAACAAAAAATACAATATGCATTTTATTTAAAGCTTCCAAATGAATGAAAGATCATTCACAACGAATTTATTTTTTTGGATAAATGCATTTAATATTTTTACATCATAATATGAAATCATCATGATCTGAGCGTCTGGTGGACGCGACGCGTGACCAAAACGCTGGTGTTTATTTGGCTCAACGTATAAGCATTACCATTCAGCGTGGCAATGCTGCCAGCATTCTGGGCACGCTGCCAACTGGCAGTGGGCTTGAGTATTTGGATTATCTTTAGACCTTCAAGGGTCTTTGGATGATCCAATTGCTTTTCATGTAGTAGTTTGTGTAGTTTTAGATAATGTCTTGTATTTAGTGATAGTTAATAAAGACACTTGATTAAATTAAAAAAAAAATATGAAATTAACTCAAGTAGGTAGGTAAAGAGTAACTAGATGAAATTAAAATACTATAGGCGGGCAGCCCTAGTGCGTGATACGTTCTACGTGGCCACGTGGCGCTGTAGGTATATATTTCAAGGACAGGGCAGTCACAATACTGTGATATACAATTACCGTGGCTTAGCGCTCTGACTTGGCGTGATGCTACGATCCCGTAGCACTGTTTGCCAAAATTCTCGTAGCCGTCGTAGCAAGGCATAGGCGAGTATCACCAATCACTGTCTACGGTTTTTCGTAGAGGACTTTTATGTCTTTTGTCGTGAAGTGGGTATTATTTTTAGCAGTTTTAAAAACTGAAAAATTACTAAGTTTTCCTATTGTTAAAAAATGTTTCGACAACAGTAAAAACAGTAGGTATTTCTATTAGTAGGTAGCGGATTTCTTCGAACACAATAGTATCTTGTAATATGTCCATCGTCTAAATACTTGGTATAAATCTTTTTCATTACATCTATTCGAAAAGGACTACTTGGTTCGCCTTTAAGTGCGCCCAAAGGAGGTGTTTTCTTTAAGGAACTTTATAAGTGCGCCTGAATTATCTTTGCCGTGCAGTTTTTGAATTTGGAACAAATAAGTGCGACATCTTACACACGGTCTCTGACCCCAAACTAAGCAAAGCTTGTGATATGGTTGCCAGAGACTGATATACTACATATACTTATTTTTAAATACATCCATATATAGATAGTAACTAACTAACACCCAGACACAGAGCAAACACTTATGTTCATCACACAAATATTTGCCCTGGGTGGGGATCGAACCCACGCCTCTTTGACCCAGAATTTAGGGTCACTAACCACTGAGCCACCGAGGCAGTCAAAAAAATTCAGTTGTTTTAACCGTTTAGCCATGTTAGAGGCCTTAATGCGGCTCAAAAACTCTGGCACGCGGCCTATACGAACTTTACTTTAACTTATATTCAACGCGGTGTGAAAACAAAATGTTTTGTTTTCATTTCCTATCAAAGTTACGCAACACTAAAACGTAACATATTTTCATTCGGGCATTTAGAGCCAGTTACAACATTCTAATTACTAATTACTATGTTTTGGATAGCATTAAAGATAACCCGTGATTAATAGTACTGATAGTGTGTGACGTACCACTTTATAATTTTATGATTTATTCACAACAAAGGGGGCGCCAATAAATTACGTGAGATGATTTAGGGGGGGAGGGGGTCGAGTGAAATCTCATATAATCTCACGTTAGGGAGAGGGAGGGTCTCGAAAAATATCACGCAATTTTAGTTCTGATTGAAACAAAAAAAAATACTATATTGGTCCATTCAATCCAAATTGTATGTACATGCTCAAGATTTAATCTTGAGCGTCATCGTAATACGATTAAGATTATTCCCTTATTCGTTCGAAAGAAAATAATTTCATTCATACTTCGACGTTAGGTATACATCTACTGAATGTCAAACCACCATATTTATTTTATACCAAATAGCTCAATTTTGTCTGAATTTACGGTACAGTGTAGCCCGTCCTTTGTTTTCGCGCCATTATTCCATATTATTTTCTTTTTATATCACAGTAGTCATGATTTAAGTATTCTATTGTTAAATTTTTATTACATTTATAACTCTCAGCAATATTGATTACTAGTCTTAACAAGTCGTAAATAAAAGCACGAAGTAAATTGTTTTTTTCTTTCTACAATAACAACCCAACGCGTTTTCGTAAGAAACCCACACTGAAAAATCTCACGTGAGATTGGGGGATGGGGGAGGGGGTTGAACAAAATCTTACGACAACTTACCAACGGGGGAGGGAGGGTCAGAAAATTTAAAAAAACACCTCACGTAATTTATGGACGCCCCCAAATATATGTCAGAGGAATGTTTTATTTTCGTTTATTCGAGTAGTAATTCGATCAATTCCATTGGCAACAGTGTGTGCGCAAGAGTTATATACTTGGCAACAGTATAAACGCAAGAGTTACTTATGTGTTGATTGAATGGATGATCGAATGAAGTTGTATCTTATCGGTCAGTGGTGCGTTCATTCGTAATTTGACTTGAATTATTGAATATCCTTGACTTGAATTCACTTCACCTTTCTTGAGACAGCGCCTGCGGATACCGTTTTTTGGTTCATAAATAGATCCATTTTTAATGTTTTATAAAAATAATACAGTATTAAGTTACATCAAGTAACAAAACTACATCATGACAAATAATTAATTTAGAAAGAAAACACAAGTTCTTTCTACTATTGTAAAAATCGATGGATGGATCCATGACTGCTTTGGTGGCCTAGTGGTTAGTGACCCTGGCTACGAACATAGGTTTTGCTTTGTGCCTGGGTGTTACTTAGGTATTATCTATACGTATTTATTAATAATATGTATAATGTAGTATTAGTTTCTGGCAGCCATATCACAAACTTTGCTTAGTTTGGTGTTAGAGATCGTGTGTAAGATGTCCCCAAATATTTATTATTTACCTATACCCCTTTACAATGTAGAAGTGTTTTAAGAATTTTATTGTTATTACAAGAATTTACTACAATAATAGAAGAAAAATAAAAACCAGCGCATGATTTAAACTTAAACTCTGACTATGATTAATAATAAATAATTTTCAAGAATTCTTGAACTTATATAACAATGGCAAATGCCCAAAAAGTGCAACGCCAAAATTAAAAAGAAAAACAATACGTTGAGTTTGAATTTTGGCGCCTCTTCCATGTTGATTAATTATTAAACGTTAATCATCATTTTTGAACAAAAATACCGATAAAATAATGGAATAAATCAGTGTAGTTTCAGTCCGATCGTGTTCTTTATCAGGCTAATCTGCCATTAGCTGATAAGAATCAGATTTATAATTAATTTGAGTATCACAAGAATTCTTAAGTAGATACGAGCGTTATCACTGATCTGAGATCGAACGATAAGGAGATAGCCGGTAGAGTCGCCGCCCACTCCCTTGACATTGGCCGTTTTGGAGGTTCCAATATAAATAACACCCACTCTAAGATTTTTATTTAACACGTTCAGTGTTCACTGACCAATGACTCCAAAAGAAGTCACACCTGTAGGTACCATGTCACACGTCCACGACTCTAGTTGGAGTCACGATTTATAAGTAAAGTATATGATTTTGATTTAAATAAATATTTTTGGGATATTTTACACACGGTCTCTGACTCCAAACTAAGCAAAGCTTGTGATATGGCTGCCAGAGATTGATATACTACATATACTTATTTTCAAATACATACTTATAGATAGTAACTAAATAACACCCAGACACAGAGCAAACACTTATGTTCATCACATAAATAATTTCCCTGGTTGGGGATCGAACCCACGCCTCTTTGATCCAGAAGTTAGGGTCACTAACCACTGAGCCACCGAGGCAGTCAGATTTGACTGGACGTATGAACAAGAACAAAAGAGTCCATGGACGTATGGTTAAGTAACAAGCTGCCGAAAATTTTAAAAGTGTCTCCGTAAAATGTTGCCAGTTTTTTCAAGCTAGAGCGAGATTGTAGGTGGACGTATTAATACAGTTCGTAACTTTGTACTGGGACAGTGAAAGTGTTAAACTAACCTTCTCCATGTACAGTAGTATTCAATCGATTTTCGCTAATGGACTCAGATCCTGGTGTCTGTTGTTAATACATTTTCAATAAAAGAGTTAGTGAAGTAGGAGCCTTAACGATATTACAGCCAAACTAATAAAAATCGTATGCTGGATAGATTTATTGCCACTCACGGCGAATAGCTAACAGCACAGTTACCCTAAATAAAGATAGATAGATAGATATTTATTTGAGGAAAACAAAAGCCAGGAAAAACAGATAACACCAACGAAGATTCCCACTGAGCATGAAACTTGCAATAAGTTGTAGTAAGTTTATGTATGGCACATTTGTAAATTTCAAACATCGTGTTGCAGGAACATGTCAGGTACTTTGATCTTATTGTTAGGTTGAAACTTATTTAGTTATGTTACTATTATATTTCGCATGAAAGTTTACATTTCAAGTTTGCAGGGATATAGCCTCCAAAACCTACCTAAATTTATATAATTAACATTGTTGCAATAATGTAATTAAAACGTTACAAATAAAACTTTTCAGCAATATTATTTTACTAACTTCACTGTCTGGCATTGCCTGTACCTTACAATTGAAAGTTACTGAAATGTTATACTGTAACATTGCGAAAATACTCTTTCGTTATATTTTTTTTCAACTTTCCCACAACATTACTAATTGTTCTTGTTATTTACTTAACATAATATGTAATGTTGCTGGAACTTTATTTTCGAAAGTAGCCAAATGTTACTGTAGAGTTACTTAGTACACATTGAAAAACTAGATGGCGTTAACATCGCACATTGAAATCTTGTATCGCGGTGGCGTTGTGTTTGCAGAAATTGGTATCCCCATTTGTAAATTTGATTAAAACACTGCTTGGTACGGATAAAGAAAAATATACAGCCGCCTCTACAAATTGCACTTAGAAGTTCCAAGTGCAAGGCAATAGGTAATATTTCTAAGTTAGAACTATTGCCTCAAGAAAATTGAAAAAAAAAGTGTTTTTTAGAAATTGAAAACCGACCAATGTAACTTTCCGACAACTAAAAAAAAGCAAGCCACGTGCAAGCTTCATTTGTAACCTTTTGGCAAGATAGTTCAGACAAGTTACTATTACCTTTCAAAGTTAAAGTTGTGGAAATGTATAACATCATACTTGCGGAAAGTTAACTTTACAACTTTCAGATATGTTTCACGTGTAATGTTACTGTAACTTCACTTTTGAAAGTTATAAAAAGTTTTGGTGATCAGCTCTAGGCAAGTTACAGGGTTTATCTACAGCGTGGCCGTTAGGGCTTTGTTTCAAGATCGCTGTAAGCTTGCATGAACGTTGGAACCTTATATTTGTAAGTTACAAGCTTGTTGACGTTACTTTGAGTAATGTTATTGCAACTTTTGCTTGCTTAGCGGGTTAGAACTAAACTAACAACCATTGGTTGGAAATAAAACATATTATGGTAGTTCGAAACTACCCTATGTTTTATTTTCCTCACCAGCCGGTCCCACTCAGCATGGTGTCGGTTGTAGAATGCTCCGGCAACAGGATTTAAACCATCAATATATTTAGGAAAAAAAGATGCCAAGTTGATGATTTTAACCTACTACTTACTTTATGATTTCAAGGTAAGCATTTTCTCACTGGACCACGACAACTGTAGTTGTCGACCCTCAAGCGAAGTTTGAATAGGTATTTCTAAGCAAACACCGAAGTTGAGCAACTGTAAAAATACTATATGAACTTGTGTGGCAGTGGGCGTGACCATTTGGATTATCTTCAGAGCTTTATCAGTCTGTGGACATTGACGTAGCTAAAGTTTTTTTCTAGAGGAGAAAATGCCTACTTCTGTGCACCCCAGAAAAATAAACTGTATGAACTTTGAAGATTTCTGGGATGGGCAAAGACATTTCTAGGTAGAACACCGCCTACCCGTAATATTTTTTTTAAATTATTTAATTTGAGTTGGGCTACATTTAGTCACCAACTCGCCCGGAGGAAAGCGAAGCTGTAGCCGAAGATGGAGTATGTAGACCTAGAAGATACCTGTTCACTCTTAACTTGAAAATATCCAAATTTTAATTGTAAGGAAACAATGACGGAGGCAGGGCATTCCAATCCCTGGCGGTCCGCATTATGAAGGAAGAAACAAATCGCTTAGAACGAGTAGGTATTTTTTTAAATCTTTTTTTTCACACACGGCCTCTGACCCCAAACTAAGCAAAGCTTGTGATATGGCTGTCAGAGACTGATATACTACATATACTTATTTTTAAATACATACATAAGTATGTAATTAAAAATAAGTATCAGTTAGTAACTACTATAAATAGATAGTTACTAAATAACACCCAGACACAGAGCAAACACCTATTCATTACATAAATATTTGCCCTGGGTGGGGATCGAATCCACGCCTCTTGGACCCATAAGTTAGTGTCACTAACCACTGAGCCACCGAGGCAGTCAAAATCAAATAGATTGAATGAAGTCATACAAAATAACAATATTAGGTATTATAGCTGTTTGACGTGATAACTGTTGAGTTTCTACCTACTTCAATAGCAAAAATTAATGAGGGTATGCTTTTTATTTTATAACTATACCGCCATAATCATATTTTTATTCTTCTTTGCTCACTTGTGTGTCAGGAACTAGACGTATCACTTCTAATTAAACTAAAGGATAAAATATAAGAAAAGTTAATAACAATAACGCTGGTTAATAACAATAACATTAGCGTCTGGTGGACGCGACGCGTGACCAAAATGCTGGTGTTTATTTGGCTCAACGTATAAGCATTGCCATTCAGCGTGGCAATGCTGCCAGCATGCTGGGCACGCTGCCAACTGGCAGTGGGCTTGAGCACTTGGATTATCTTTAGACCTTCAAGGGTCTGTGGATGATCCAATTGCTTTCTATGTAGTAGTAGTGTAGTATTGTCATTAAGAAAAGTTAATTAATTATCCTTAATTAATCGTTTTATTGAGTCCAAAATCCTAATATTTAATAATAACGTCTTATATATCGACGAATGCCAGCTGTACGCATGAAAAATTGTCACGTTCCGCCTGAGCCCAGCGTGCAAGCCAGACCGCAAAACAAACAATAGAGAGGCACGATTGGTCTAAGCTTTTAAGTTATTGATTCAAAAATAAGCCTGATTACAGTGGCGCCATCGTAATTATAATAGCTAAATAGCATAGTTCTGTTTCTTGTTCACTTTAGGCATTCGATAGAGAGAACGCGTTTTACGTTGCTATTAAATTTACGCTGGCGCCTCTGTAATTGGGCTTACTGTCTTATTATGACGTTGTAACCTAAATTTATTGAATGTAAACTGACTTACTTAGAGACGACCATTTTTTTCGTTATATGAATAATGGTCCCTTCATGAGTCAATATAACTAGAATGACATAAGTCAAAAAATATTTTTCTTAGTAATACTTGTTTTTGTGACGTCACATTGATATGAAATTGGTAATTGCAAGGAACGTGCTTACTCCATGTGAATTATGTACTATTACGATATCGTATCAACAGAATATATCTCTCCATCTACATTACAAAGTTAATTGGATTTAGATAAGATAGGTATTTATCGCCAATACAGATTTTTAAATCGCTATGAATTTTAATGCGTTGTAAAATAAATAAACTTGTAAAAAATGTTTTTGTCTTGAAATACTCTGAGGTATGAAAATACGTAGGTAGAGTTTATGCAAAATGAGAAGCTTCGTAGATGAGGTCGTGTGCTATTTTTTTATTTTTATCATATAATTCTATGTTCCTCTGTGTAGGTAGCAGAGTCATTTTGACCATTTCAAGTTTAACAATTTTACATTGCAGCCAGTCCCTGTCAGACACTGGGGGTATATCTATAATTATATTACTGTTCATATACGCAGTGAATCAACGAGTTGTATTTCTTTTTATGACTCTTATCGCTATTTTCTTACAATAATTTATAAATACCTCTCTGATTTTTTCGTACTTCATTATTTCGTTTAAGCTATCTTTTACTACGTCTAATCCTATTTCTGTTTCGAGATCTTGTCGCTCTTTACAGAATTGTGGACACTCTACTATGACATGCACTAGG
Source organism: Hypomecis punctinalis (assembly GCA_949316475.1). Lineage (NCBI taxonomy): Eukaryota > Metazoa > Arthropoda > Insecta > Lepidoptera > Geometridae > Hypomecis > Hypomecis punctinalis. The sequence continues at coordinate 6,554,467 of OX438823.1, forward strand.
CTCTCACTCTTTTCAGGATCACAGACACACGCCGGGCTCTCCTTACACTTGAAGCGATTTAAATCTGTCGTGTGTTCTGTCAATACATGTACCAAAACCGGATCCAGTTTGATCTTTTTAATTATATGGTAAACATTTTTGTGCATGAAGCAGTTCCCTCTTCTTTGTAGCGCCGATTCCATTCGTCAAGCGTCTCCAAACGTATTTGGCGCTTGACGAATGATACCGGGCATTTGTCGTAATCCGGTTCCTTCTCGACATCTAGTGCAGCACTTTTAGCGGCCCGTGTGCTAATTTTGTTACGTTGATAACACTGCTCTGTCATTGCTACTACAACTAAAAGAGTTTGATACTTGGTAAAGTGCGTTTCATGAAAGAAGTCCCCCAGACTCGTCGCCACAATCGAATGTCCGAAACGTTCCAATAGTTTCACTTATTTCTCGGGACTCCTGTCGTGGTGCGGACTCTAGTTTTACTCATACAGAGGTACTAGAGCACTTTTCTTGAAAGTAAACTCTCAGAACTACGCGTCAGGTCGATCTGTTAAAATTAGTTTTACTTTTTGCCGCGGGACTTGTTTCGTGAAATGCACTCTAGACACCAATTCGGTTGTCATCAGTACTCGCATCGTCCAAGTAATTGGTACCTTGGCTGCTGATTAAAACCTTATTGTTATACTCTATAAAATTTAACTTGATCTCTGCGACAGCTGTCAGAAAAATCGCGCCTGTGAAGTCTTGAATTTCTTAATAGTACAGACAGTACCTGTCAATGTCATACTTTATGGGCATGTCGATTAGTGATGGGCGACGAATGATCGTGTCCACAGAGTTTTAGATAGAGTTTTAATTAAAATAACGATAGTTTATACTGACGATATTTTAAATAAAACTTAATTTATCATTAATTTTATTGTATATTTGAATATCATAACATTTTTTACATGTGTAATTAAATTAAACCCAATTATATGTTACATTCATCATCTGACTTCATCTGACTCTGCCTGTCTTCGCCTCGTTGTCTGCTGGTGTCTCGTGTGGGATAATAATTGCCTTTTGTACAAGTTTCAAAGTGGTATTTCTTTTTATTTATTGTTATTTATTTTATTTTCTTTTTTGTTTTCGTTACGAGTAAAATTTTTTTTTTTTTATAGTGCCTATCCGGTTTTATTAAGTTTAAGTATATTTATGTATATTGTATTAATATGTGTAGTTTATTTATAATAATTTTACATGTTATTGATTGATTGTAGATCTTTTTGTTATTGCTTTTATACATTTTCTATTGATGTTTTTTGATATCTAATCGCTTTGTCACGGGTTAGTTATTTTTGTCTGTTTAGTATTTATATATTTTATAGTTACACATACCCTTCAATAAGGGGCTCATCAGAATACCAGCGTTGAGTGTTGGGTCCTTCCAGTACTCAATATTTTATAGCTGAGGTGAGTCCCTTTCGACACTTTTGTTTTTTTTTTTCATTAGTTATTTAAGTTTTTTTTTTGTACGTGTTATGCATGTGTCGAATAAAGATATTTCATTTCATTTCATTTACATTAGCATCGATAATAGTGAAAAACGTCGATAAATACTATCGTTACATTATTATGAGTATTTAATTAATATCATAACATTATTTACATGTGTACATACTTGATCTTAAATAATAGTAAGTAAATTAAATCCAATTTCTCACCTTCAACTACTCATTCGATTTCATTACAACATTGTTTGAAAATAGATTTTTTCTAGCACTATCTCAACTCTAAATATGTCAATATGTAACTGTCGCAGAGATTCACCTAACAACACGACAACGGTCCTTTTTTGTACAAACTCTACCTGAATTCGACAGAACTCATTGGTACGGGATTTGAACCTACAAGTTTGGATAATAATTTTCTCAACACGACGACGGTCTTTTTTTGTACAAACTAGTTGAATTCGACAGAACTCATTGGTACGGGGTTTGAACCTACAAGTTTGGATAATAATTTTCTCAACACGACGACGGTCTTTTTCTGTACAAACTAGTTGAATTCGACAGAACTCATTGGTACGGGGTTTGAACCTACAAGTTTGGATAATAATTTTCTCAACACGACGACGGTCTTTTTTTGTACAAACTAGCTGAATTCGACAGAACTCATTGGTACGGGGTTTGAACCTACAAGTTTGGATAATAATTTTCTCAACACGACGACGGTCTTTTTTTGTACAAACTAGTTGAATTCGACAGAACTCATTGGTACGGGGTTTGAACCTACAAGTTTGGATAATAATTTTCTCAACACGACGACGGTCTTTTTTTGTACAAACTAGCTGAATTCGACAGAACTCATTGGTACGGGGTTTGAACCTACAAGTTTGGATAATAATTTTCTCAACACGACGACGGTCTTTTTTTGTACAAACTAGTTGAATTCGACAGAACTCATTGGTACGGGATTTGAACCTACAAGTTTGGATATTAATTTTCTCAACACGACGACGGTCTTTTTTTGTACAAACTAGTTGAATTTGACAGAACTCATTGGTACGGGATTTGAACCTACAAGTTTGGATATTAATTTTCTCAACACGACGACGGTCTTTTTTTGTACAAACTAGTTGAATTTGACAGAACTCATTGGTACGGGATTTGAACCTACAAGTTTGGATATTAATTTTCTCAACACGACGACGGTCTTTTTTTGTACAAACTAGTTGAATTTGACAGAACTCATTGGTACGGGATTTGAACCTACAAGTTTGGATATTAATTTTCTCAACACGACGACGGTCTTTTTTTGTACAAACTAGTTGAATTTGACAGAACTCATTGGTACGGGATTTGAACCTACAAGTTTGGATAATAATTTTCTTTATATAGATACTGTATCAGCCTTTTAATAGTCCACTGCAGGACGTAGGCCTACCCACGAAGGGTGATTGGGCTATATCCACTACGCTAGCCCAGTGCGGGTTGGTGGATTCGCATACGCCATCGAATTTCTTCTACGGAAGTATGCAGGTTGCCTCACGATGTTTTCCTTCACCGAAAAGCCAGTGGTGTGAAATTCCGTACATAAATTCCAAAGAACTCATTGGTACGGGACCGGGATTTTAACCCACGACCTCACGATTGCTTTCACCACGGCTTTTTATATAAAATGAAATATACAATATTATATAGGTATACAGGGTTATTCCGAAATGGCGTGAGCCGAAATGAATAAAAAAGGATAAAAATGAGAGTAAGAAAACTGCTAACAACAATCGCAAATAGAAGAGGGAAGTTTGAGGAGGATGTTTGGCCACCTTGTACGACGTGATAATCTTATGAAAACTATAATAGAAGGAAAGAGATGAAGGGGAAGACGGAGGGCATTCGTAGATCAAATAAAGGAAAAGATAGATGTCATGTCGTACAGGGAGGTGAAAACACTATCTGAGGACCGCGAGAAGTGGAAGTTGCTCCAACGAAAAGAGGCGAACTCTTAATACTCACGCGACGAGTGCGAGCGTGAGCAAAAGCGAACTCGAACGTCAGAACGCTTACACAATAAGGCCCCAGGTCGGTGCCATAACAAAAGTAGTAAAAGTTGTTCATAATGAGTATATAGTACCTACTTCTATAATTCTTTGCACTTTTCATAACAACTAATTGTATACACATGAATAACCATATCTTCTTCGACCATCGGAGAATGCCTATGCCAATTTATTTAAACAATCGAACAAGAATATCTATTCCAATTTAATTAAAAATCTAAAAATTAACATCAATTCACTGAAAAGTTAAAATGAACATTAACTTTTTCAAAAAAATGTCTATGCCAATTTATTTAAAAAGTCGAAAAATGTAAGTACGTCAATTCACTAAAAAGTTAAAATAAACATTAACTTTTTCAAAAAATCTAGGTACCTTATTTTTAAAATAGATACCTAATATCTTTTATCTATTATTACGGTATCTAATACAATTTTAAGTAATCAACTGATTAATCTAAAACTTTTAAATCGGAAGGTTAACTGACTGATTACCCAGAATTACTGTCAGTTAATCGTCGTTATCATTTATCAGTTATTCAATAAATAGTTTGTTGTACACATAACATTTCGAAAACACATTCAACATACGTTTACAAACAAATTTAACGTTAATTTAATATTTCGAAAATATGAAAAAATATTTTTAATATTTATTTTGAAGAACGCCCTTTCTACAAATTCAAGTTCTGTTTGACTTAGTAGTCAGTTGGAAAATTATTTTAACCGAGGCCTATGTCCAGCAATAACGGTCTGTGAATGATGATATAGTATGGCGACATAAAAAGACGAAGATAGTTCACTTCATTAAAACTCGCGTGAGAATTCATTATAATAAAGAAAACACCGGTTTTTACTCACGTATAATATCGCGCGCTATACATATATGCTATAATACTGGCGCACTAAGTGCGCGTGCGCCAGTCGACGGGAGCGCGCGTATTCCCTGACGAAGGAGTACTAATTACTCTGAAACCGGTCGGGTTCCCAGCGGCCCGGCCGCGATATTATACGAGTACGTGAGTAAAAACCAGTGTTTTCTTTAGTACGAAGATATTTGACATTCTGCTCTATAAACCAATTAAATAAAACAGAGTTAAAACAGTACTATTGCAACTGAAAAGTTGCAGAGTTCGTTCAATCGGACTAACAACCGGACTTCTGCTACTAGAGGAAACATACTGTCCTAAAACAGATATTTAAATTCATCCATAAATATCTGCCCAACCGGGAATCGACCTTCGGACTCCCTCGACTGCTCCCAACTAGGTACATCAATAAAATCTTATTAGTATTATAAATCCGGAAGTGTAGTGCAGCCGCGAGTAAAAGTTAATAGTTATATATATATTTTGATAGAGTAACATATCCTCATTACTTTATTTACAAAAACATTTTATCACTTCAGTTATCAATCGATTTAACTAATCAATTGATTTCATTAAACTTGAACCAAAATTTAAACTGACTGATTAGCCAGAATTGCTATCTTTTATCAATTAAATAAATAAACTATGGACAAGTATAGCTGTGTAAAAGCCGTGGTGGTCTAGAGGTAGTGACCCCCGCATTACAATCGTGAGGTCATGGGTTCGAATCCCTGGTCCCGTACCAATGATTTCTTTGGAATTTATGTGCGGCATTTCACACCACTGGCTTTTCGGTGAAGGAAAACATCGTGAGGCAACCTGCAGACGTCCGTAGAAGAAATTCGATGGTGTATGTGAATCCACCAACCCGCACTGGGCCAGCGTAGTGTAAATGGCCCAATCACCCTTCGTGGGTAGGCCTACGTCCTGCAGTGGACTATTAAAAGGCTGGTACAGTACAAGTATAGAAGCTATAAAGAGGGCTTTTCTCGGAGTCCCTCTGCGAGATACTAATATTATAAACGCGAAAGTTTGTGAGTTTGTGAGAATGGATGAATGGATGGATGGATGTTTGTTACTCTTTCACGCAAAAAACTACTGAACGGATTGAGATGAAACTGCAATAATATAGCTTATATATCAGAATAATACATAGGCTATAAATTATAACGATATTAATATAAAAATCAAGATATCATGCGGGCGAAGTCACGGGTAAAAACTAGTTAGTTATAAAGAGAAGTGTGAAAGAACCAAAGTTGCCGACATAAATAAATATTTTTTTTATTGTTCTAAAAAGTTTTCACAAACAAGTTGTGCACTAGATCCCACACTAGGGCGACCTGTATCGTGGGACCAAAGCTCTACCTAATTATAATATTATGCAATTATACAAATACCTACTACAAAAAAAGCCGTGGTGGTCTGTTGATAATGAGATCCGCCTTACAATCGTGAGGTCGTGGGTTCAAATTCCGGTCCCGTACCAATGAATTCCTTAGGTGAAAGAAAACATCGTGACGTGAGGCAACCTGCATGCGTCCGTAGAAGAAATTGGATGGCGTATGTGAATCCACCAACCCGCACTGGGCTAGCGTGGTGGATATGGCCCAATCACTCTTCGTGGGTAGGCCTACGTCCTGCAGTGGACTATTAAAAAGGCTGGTACAGTACAGTACAGTATATTGTAATCACATGATCTCAGTATTGAGTCAGATTTTTGTTGAATTTTTACCTAATGGCATTTCAACCGACCAGCCCCCCGACCGCCTAAGCAATAGCAATCGTAATAGCAATCGTTTATGACTTCATTTTAGTCATTTGGCACCGCCTATGTGACGTTAGCCATCAATTGCTTTGCGCGGATTGCGAAAGCAATCGTTGATTGAACAACTTTGATGGCTAACGTCACATAGGCGGTGCCAAATGACTAAAATGAAGTCATAAACGATTGCTATTACGATTGCTATTGCTTTAGGCGGTAGGGGCCCTGATCATCTATTTACATATTATATTTTAGGTATCTATCGGCTGTAACAAACACATTCCTCGCTACGCATCCTCTCACATATCTGGTGCAAACGCAGCTTTAAAGCGCTTTTCCACTTGATAGTATTATGCTGTGTAGCTAAGAATGTGTACCTATGATGTCTACCAATCATTAATTTTAAATCTTATAAAACTCAGCGGGAGTAAAGCTAATTACCGGTCCCAATTGCAAAATATTACTTAATAAATTAAGATCAATATTATTTTACAGGTTTAGCTACACACTTTAGCTTAGCTCACTGGAAAGGCACCTTAATAGTAGATTGTATCATATGGGAGCAAAATAATATTTTTACGGCGAGGGCGCTTTTTTGAATCCAGAGCGAAGTGAGGGATTCTTTAGTAGAATCCTGAACGTAGCGAGGGACTCTTTAGTAAAATCCTGAACGTAGGGAGGGATTCTTTAGTAGAATCCCGAAAGTAGCGAGGGACTCTTTAGTAAAATCCTGAACGTAGCGAGGGATTCTTTAGTAGAATCCTGAACATAGCGAGGGATTCAAAGTACGTCGCCCGAGCCAAAAATATATTTTGCGCCCGAGTGGTACACTCTACTTTTCATCACCTCTAAGAGAAAACAAAAGGCGCCTCATATTTTACTATAATATTATTATTTAATAAAACGTAGAGTAACAACTAAATTGAAATTAAATGGTACCTAATAATAAAACAAATGAAAATTTATATTTACATTCTTTTCATTCGTTTTCTTGGCGCTCAACACTAACATTACAAATACTTCCAAATTCAAAAAGTGCGCGGCAAAGATTATTCCGTCGCACTTATTAAAATTTGTTCCAAATTCAAAAAGTGCGCGGCAAAGATAATTCCGTCGCACTTATAAAGTTCGTTATGAAAACACCTCCTTTGGGCGCACTTAAAGGCGAACCAAGTAGTCCTTTTCGAATAGATGTGATGAAAAAGTATTACCTACTAAGATTACTCATGCGCTACCTACCTTATCTGATGTTAGAAGAACAGTCACAGAAATAAAATAATTTAAATTAAATTTACACCAATTGAAAAAGCACTGTTTAAAAATAATATTGTGATGAAATAAAAGAAATCAAATTGTTTAGAAATTAATATTTTTTTTTATTAGACCACATCGCACTCAATGTATTTCTATAACTGGACAGAGTACTTCGTCGAATTAATCTAGAATTAACTAAATCTTTATTATAAGGAAGGGTATTATAATCATGGCTACTTAGGATCATCGCGCGCTATGCTGATTTAGACCAAATTAAAAACACTGGTCGCAAAGAAAACTAAACCATACTATGTTTCAATACTTAGTCAAATTTATAGATCAGATTTTATTTACATTTCAATTTTATTTTACACTATGTACCGTTCAAATAGCGAAATTATTTATTATTTAAGTTCCAAAGATCAGACAGATTCTGAATTTTTAAAACATTGTAAAGACAATAACAGCGTTTTGTTTGCTTGCCTGGAAAAGATCACTACTGACGAAAAGGCCATTTTAGGACCAAAATGAAATGTTTTTGTTTCGTATAAATTTAAAATTCAATAAAATTATTTTCATTTACATTATTTATAATACTATCTACCTAAAGACTGACTGACTGCCTCGGTGGCTCAGAGGTTAGTGACCCTAACTTCTGGGTCAAAGAGGCCTGGGTTCGATCCCCACTCAGGGCAAATATTTATGTGACGAACATGAAATGTGTTTGCTCTGTGTCTAGGTGTTATTTACTGTCTATATAAGTATGAATTTAAAAATAAGCATGTGTAGTATATCAGTCACTGGCAGCCATATCACAAGCTTTGCTTAGTTTGGGGTCAGGGGGCGTGTGCAAAATGTCATAGAATACTTATTTATTTATTTAATGGCCCAGGCATTTTCTTTAATATGTACTATTACATATTATGATTTAAAATATTGTAGAAAAATGGTTTAGCAAAGGCAAAAAGAAAGATAAATCTCTCAAAAACTATAACATCATGTAAGTACCTACAGGTATTGTAGTGGAATAAAATATTTCAATTACAATTATACATTGAAATTGAAATTAGGTGTTATAGTAGGTATATTATAAAAAAACTAGTGGGATCTATCTATCTATCTATATTAAGTTGAGTACATGAAAAAACATTGACATATTATACTAGGTATAAAAAGTTTAGCGCATGTTTGGCCTAGTGCGCGGTTACCACAAGTATAGTAAGATTATCGGATTTTGATAGAGTTTTTCTTGCTAATTTACGAAGGTTAAGCCGCGCCTGATAGGTCAGTGCTGGGCCGACAACGTTAGTTAGCCGAAAAAATGACGAAAAATTCGGTATTATTCGTCAAAATCATGGTTAAAAAAGAAATATAAAATCAAATGTGCCCACTCTTCATTTGAACACCTTTAACATGACTCATAAAGTCATAAATTGCAAGTATTCTGTATACAGGGTTATTGCTAATCAATTAGCATCCTTTTAGGGGCTTATTCTGTACATCAAAACTAACAACTTTTGTTCTGCGACTTTTGTCCCGTAGTAGGTATTTAATTGTGCATATTATTTCGAAAATTGCTTCTATTATGTGCCTTATATGCAAAGGGCCATTGTAGAACCTATAAATGACCTAAATAAAGTTAGTAAAATGGTTAGTGACTCAAAAACCTTCAGTTCAACCTGGCTGTAAAATAGTTAGAGTTAACTAACGAAAGTTACTACGAAAGTTGATACTGGAATTTTTCGCAAACTTTTTAAATGACAACACACGGTGCTACTACCATCGTGGATTTACCTTTAAATTGGGGTATTTTACCTTGTATTAATAACTTTTTCAAACTTCATGCACTAAACTGCACAAAATTATTCATTATATTATTATAATCTTCATCGTAACGAAGTAGATAGGTACGCGTTGAAATCATTTTAATCATTTGGAGAGCAATGCGAAGCCTCAATTTGGCTTAATAATAACGTCAAAAAAAATAATTAACGTAATGAATATAAAACTTCTACACGACAAGTTAAAGCTTGAAAAAAGATTTTTTTGCTATTCCCCCCAAAGATTTGGAAGAATCAAAATCGCAGTATGGTAACAATGCTACATCGTGTGAGTGAGAGAAAGTGATTCCCTCTCAGTTTAGGGCTGCCATACTGATATTTTTTAAATTTGCCGCGCTTTGTCAGTATCAACTTTCGTTAGCCAGACTCTAGTGACTCAAAAACCTTCAGTCCAACTTGGCTATGAAATTGTTAGTGACTCAAAAACCTTCAGTTCAACTTGGCTGTAAAATGGTTAGTGACTCAAAAACCTTCAGTTCAACTTGGCTATAAAATAGTTAGTGACTCAAAAACCTTCAGTTCAACCTGACTGTAAAATTCTTATATCAAAGTTTCCAAATTAAAGACAACTATGATAACAATAGCTTTCTTTTGGATATCAATCGATCGTGATATTGTAGTATCTCAAGATATGGGTTCAGAGATGAAGAATGATGGAAAAATGCCAAGAGCACGAAATATTCGAAAACTTGAAAAATAAATCAGATTTCTGAAAAATTCAGAAATGGAATTTTATAGGTTAATAGATGTAGACCTATCTCAAAACTCAAACTCAAATCATTTATTGCAACAAATGGAATTCACATTCGGTTCTTAGTTAACATGTTTTATATAGTTATACATATGACCCTATAAGGGTATGGAAATATTATATGCATTGGAACGGTTTATTATTATGTTTTCTAGATTATCTTTAAAAAATTCGTCTAATGTGTAATAACATTTCGATAATAGGATAAATTTTAGCTGTTTCATGAAACAGTTTTCTCTTTCAATATCTTTTAAACTCAGAGCAAATAAAAAAATCAAGAGAATGTTGTGAACAAAAAAGTGAAGCCAACCAAAACTACGCCTCGTGTACAGACAATTACACACACATCAACGTACAAGGAAACTACGCCTTGGCTTGTCAGTCGAACTATGGCGGCGCAACACCGGCGCACTCACACATGTATACAAAACACTTAAACCGACTATTCAACAACGTTCTCTCTTGATTTTTTTTTATTTGCTCTGCAATTTATTGAATATTTTTATAGCCATAGAATTTGGGCTAAAACTGTGCATTGCTAAGTTAGACTTTGGTTCCACGAGTTTATGTCTATATTGTGATCTAATTTTGTGCGTTTTATCAGACGCTTATCGAATTGATGTTTACTATTTTTCTATTATTGTTGACTAGCTTTTGCCCGGGGCTCCGCCCGCGTGGTATTTTGACTTTTGTGCTATCCCACAGGATCCCGTTTTGGGGATCAAAAGTAGCCTATGTCACTTTCCAGCCTTTGAACTGTATCCGTGCCAAAAATCAAGTCAATCCGTTGCTCCGTTGCTGCGTGAAAGAGGAACAAACCAACTAACTTATCATATTTATAATATTACTAGTTTTTACCCGCGGCTTCACCCGCATGATATTTTGATTTTTGACGCAATATCATTATAATTTATAGCCTATGTGTTATTCTGATATATAAGCTATATTATTGCAAAGTTTCATCTCAATCCGTTCAGTAGTTTTTGCGTCAAAGAGTATCAAACGTCCATACATCCATCCATCCATTCATCCTCACAAACTTTCGCGTTTATAACATTAGTAGGATAGTATGATTTTTCATAAGCAGATTAGATTTCTTCTTTAGATTTCGATAAAATTTAAATGGGACCACCTCAGAAGTATTCCCTTTCGAACTAACTAAAAATATTTTTTTGATTATCGATGAACATACCTACCTACCTAATAATAAAAACAATACATACAGACGAACATAGGACTTCCTCCTTTTTAGAAGTGTGGTTAAAACGTGTGACAAATGTATTTTAATGTAGACGTTTAAATCGACCAGGTTAAAGTAGCTGGAATGCGCTGGATACAGGAATCTGAGGTTATGTTTACCTACACACTTTACACAGAGTTATTCAAAAATGGTGAACTAAGCCAAAAGAAGGTGATTGAATTGAATTGAATTTATTTATTTGCATAGTATACAGAGCATTCTTAAACGCTAAGTACATACCCTGCCTATAGGACATAGCAAACATTGAAGCCGTGGTGGTCAAGAGGTAGTGACACCCGCCTTACAATCGTGAGGTCGTGGGTTCGAATCCCCGGTCCCGCACCAATGAGTTCTTTGGAATTTATGTACGGAATTGCACACCACTGGCTTTTCGGTGAAGGAAAACATCGTGAGGCAACCTGCATACGTCCTTAGAAGAAATTCGATGGCGTACCTATGTGAATCCACCAACCCGCACTGGGCCAGCGTGGTGGATATGGCCCAATCACTCTTCGTGGGTAGCCCTACGTCCTGCAGTGGACTATTAAAAAGGCTGGTACAGTACAGTAAACATTGAAATATTTGTTAAATATCTTAAAATTTACTTACTAAACCTATTTTATTTTTAAATATACTAATAACATTAGACATTTTACTTACAAAACATAATTATAGATTAGAACTAGTTTGTCATAGATTCTTGGCCGTACTACAAGTTACTATTGTTACTATTAAATGTTACTATAATTTAATTTAGTGAGGTACCTACACGTCTAGTTTATTAACAATTTTTGAGATTTTTATGGAAGTGATTCAGATAACAATGAAAGAAAATTAAATCCTTCCTACTAATATTATAAACGTGAAAGTTTGTGAGGATGGATGGATGGATGGATGGATGGATGTATGGATGTTTGTTACTCTTTCACGCAAAAACTACTGAACGGATTGAGATGAAACTTTGCAATAATATAGCTTATATATCAGAATAACACATAGGCTATAAATTATAATGATATATTTCGTATGCGGGCGAAGCCGCGGGTAAAACCTAGTTAATAAATAAATGAGCGATAAAGAAATCAGCGAAAACAAAGAAAAAATTGGAGCATGGACGGCTTAAGATTTATTATAATGAGAAATGTTATCAAATACGTGTTTTGATCTGAGAAAAGTATCAAGATTAAATATTTCTACCGTCATGCAATGATTAAGTAGGTATATGTTATTATGCGTGTTACAGACGATGAGTAAGTTGTTATCAGAGCTATAATCAATATGACTTTACATTATTTTAGGTGGCTAGATTTTATTGAAAAGGTTCCTTGTGATGCTGGAATTTGACACAAACTATGCTTAGTTCATGTATTGCTGTCTCGTTTTATTTAATTGAAACAAAATGAGACGGATAAGTAGCAATTCTATTCAGTGAAAATTCTTTTAACTAACCCTCTTTGTTCAACTTTTGTTAAATTAATAATCGTCAATTTACGGTATTAATCAGAAATATATGAGAGTTTTTGATATGCTGCAACTGAATATAGACATACCCACAAAAGGTTTACAAGGGTTTTATTATTATTTTTAGCCGTTATCCTCCCACTGCAGGGCAAAGGCCTTCCTTCCCTCTTTCCATTTTTCTCGGAAGAGAGCTTTGGGGTTCCATCCAATACAGTGGGAATCAAGCTCGTCATCTTTTATTGGGCCTACTGAGGGGTCTCTTGATGGTGGGTGTCCACATTGTACAGGTTTTGGCCCACAGATCTTCGTGCATGCGGCAGATGTGTCCGGCCAATTCCATTTCAGACTTCCAGCCTTCTCTCCGACATCTAGGATCTTGGTTTTGGAGCGCAGTTCTGAGTTTCTGATACGGTCAACCAACCTCACTCCAAGAATGCTGCGTTCCATAGCTCTTTGGCATACCCCTTGGACTTTTCTTGTTTAGTCAGAGACCAAGACTGTGCGCCGTGGGTGAGTATGGGGAGAATGCGTATGTCCATAAGCTTTTTCTTTAGTGATAGTGGTAGGTTACCTTTCATGAGGTCTTTCATCGAGCAATAACTCTTCCAAGCGCTATCAGTGCGCCGAGCAACTTCCATTTCCTGACGCGCTTGAAAAGAGACTATTTGGCCGAGATAAAGGTAGCTTTGGACCTACTCAATTTCGATCCCCTCTATACCGATCTTGATTTCTATGCTGTATGCATTTAAAGGCGTCACACAAGTTGGTTGAAATGAAGTTAGCTTTGTGTGGGCGTTGGTCAGGGTTGGATATTGCGCAGCTTGGAGCTAACTTCATTTCCACCAACTTGTGTGATGCCTATAGATAAATTCTATGGCATACATTAAAATTGTGAACCTACAACCTTCACAACGTAGCGCGAGCATTTCGGGACATCTAAAACACGGCCTCTGATCCCAAACTAAGCAAAGCTTATGATATGGCTGCCAGAGACTGATATACTACATATACTTATTTTTAAATACATACTTATATAGATAGTAACTAAATAACACCCAGACACAGAGCAAACACTTATGTTCATCACATAAATATTTGCCCTGGGTGGGGATCAAACCGACGCCTCTTTGATCCAGAAGTTAGGGTCACTAATCCTAACTAATACTTTTTTAAATTTATTTACGTGTATCAGAATTTTAATCACGAAATTTCATTTAGGGAATTTTATTCACGAAACGAGTACCACGCTGACCCAATGCGGGTTGGTGTATTCAGATACGGTTTCAAGATTTTTTCCTTCACCGAATGGTTTGTTTTGTTTATTCCTGCGTAATATATTTAATACATAGAAATTACAATCACAAATCAAGTTGTATGTCTAATTGAAACCGCCAAAACTTGTCGACGCTGCTGGTGACAAGCTGGCTCATTCCTCGCACAGAGAATTTCTTTAGCAATTCAGCGCGGGAATGCAGCTAGCGTTCTTGGTACCCTTCTACAAAGACACAATCCTTATTTCGATTTTAGCCTATTTTTGTATATATTTAGGTAGGATTTTGTTTAGTATATTATAATTAATAATAAATAGAAATTAGCATGTAAAAAAAATTGAAACCTACAAACAAAATTTTGATTTAAATAACATTAAGTTCTTTCGTCCTACTTTTCGGCACCGTTTTACCACCGCCCTATTATATTCAAATCAGTAATTATTCAATTTCTAAGAAACCCGAGTGACGATAGTAGATAAGTAGAAAGGGACACAACCAAAAGATTAGGCTATTTTAAAATAAATAAGTTTTCGATCGACAAGCATGTCTCGTAGGTATGAAGTCTGTTGATTTCGTGATTTTGTCCTTGATAATGAAAATTTTCCTCATATCAATAATATAAAACAATTCAAATATATTTCATTTTTCATATATCTGAAGATATTTTTGTAAATTCATGACTAAATTAGCAAATAAAATAGCTCTACAATTTGGATCGAATTTTGTATTACGTTTGATTTTTTTTCTATACTTAATCTGTATAGATATGCAATATCTTTGAGAGAATAAAAAAGAAATTTTGTTCTGTCGCTGTTTTTGGTAAAAATGAATTAGCTTGATTAGGTACTTAATACAAAAATGGTTCCTCCAACCAATAAAAGATTATTAAAAATCCCATATTGTTAAAAAAATGTTATAATAATAAAATAAGTATTGTTTGTACTTTTCTCTCACTTTGTAGTTTTCATATTTTACTTTTTCTAATAGAAAACCTACCTATTCCTTTTTATGTATATTTATTACTGTTTTTTGTACAATTTTATATAATCTCCCTAATTTTTCACAGTTTTCGATATATCAACATTTCTTTAAAATTTAGGACTACCCCAGAATGTCACCACTAGATAACTTTCTGTATGGTACCCACAACACGGGCCTTAAGCCTAGTGTGGGACCAAAGAATATTTCCTTAGAGTATTTTAGTTATTTATTCTCTAAGGATATTTCGCTTATGAATCCTGAATCTAATTATCTTGCCAAATTTAAACTGTTATTCATGTATTCATTCGTGTATTTCAATTTTAGTAAATAAATAACATTGACTTTTGAGAAAATATGTCTGTAGCCAACTCAATCCACAGCCCGTTTACCCCGGGGTTCTGTAGAATATTATAATTATAGTCATGAGTCTGTGTTATGTTTTTCTTTTTACGTTTTTACTAGTTTTTACCCGCGGCTTCGCTCGCATGTTATTTTGTTTTTTGACACAATACAATTATTATAATTTATAGCCTATGTGTTATTCTGATATATAAGCTATGCTATTGCAAAGTTTCATCTCAATCCGTTCAGTAGTTTTTGCGTGAAAGAGTAACAAACATTCATACACCCATCCTCACAAACTTTCGCGTTTATAATATTATACATATATGTTAGTAAAATTTCGTGACAGCTTTTTTGAATCCCAAAAGTTTCACATTCGTTCCTTAGTTCAGGTTTTCCATAGTTTACTTAAAGTTTCGCGTTCGAGTGTGGCTCCATACACTGAGACACTTGAACTGCCAAAAATACATCGAACAAGTCGTTTCGTGTTTACTCCAGACTCACTACAGTTTGTGTATTGGGTAATCCTGGACTAAGCGCTCAGTTCAGTGTCATCTTATTTCTAACAGTTCACAGTTTCAATTTAATCAATTAAAATAACTATGAAAAGACTGGCAAGCGATCGGAATGTCGAGGTTGCTTAATTTGAAGCTACTGAGAATCAGAATCAGATACTGTACTGTTCTGAACCAGCCTTTTTAATAATTCACTGTAGGACGTAGGCCTACCTACTTAGGGTGATTGTGCCGTTTCTACCACGCTGGCTCATTGCGGGTTAATGGATTCACATACGCCATCAAATCTCAAATTTCTTCTACGAACGTACGTAGGTTGCCTCACGATGTTTTCCTTCACCGAAAAGCCAGTGGTGTGAAATTCCGTACGTGAATTCCAAGGCATTCATTGGTACGGGACCGGGATTTGAACCCAAGACCTCATAATTGTAAAGCGGGTGTCATTGTCACTAGACAACCACGGCTTACAGTATCAGTATCAATTAGATATCAAATATGAAATTACAAGTTCAATTACCTACATATTTTTGGTCTACAATAGTTGTCAAAAATGTTCTACTTATGATTGACTAGCAACCCGCCCTGGCTTCGGACAGGTCTATTATACATAATATAAACCTTCCTCTTGAATTACTCTATCTATTAAAAAACGCATCAAAATCCGTTGCGTAGTTTTTAAAGATATAAGCATACATAGGGACAGACAGACAGGGAAGCAACTTTATTTTATACTATATTAGCTTTTGCCCGCGGCTCCGCCAACGTGGAATTTGACTTTTGTGCTATCCCACAAGAGCCTTTTATTTTTTTGGGATAAAAAGTAGCCTATGTCATTTTCCGGCCCTTGAACTATATCCATGCCGAAAATCAAGTCGATCCATTGCTCCGTTGCTGCGTGAAAGAGGAACAAACCAACATACTTTTCGGATATGTAGTGATGACGTATTTAAGTCTGTGAAGTTTTGGCCGATTTCGTAACGTTCAGATTTGGCTTCGTGGCTAGGCCTACGTCCTACAGTGGACTATTAAAAGGCTGGCACAGTACAATAACTTATTATGCGCAGTGAAGTCCCTTAGATTATTTATTAATTCTTTTATCATTTGTTTTTCTACAAAGTATTTATAACAATTTCCAGATATATTTACTAAGTTAGCAGACAAGCAATTAAATTCAAATCAACCAATAACATTCACAATTTTAATTAGTTTTAGATAAAAGCTGACAGCCCAGTGATGAATAACCAATCACAGCTCCGGATTCGGCTAAGCTGATTTTAAGCTGATAATTTTAGGCATAATGCTTGAAAGTAGTAGTAATTTGTTTTTTCTTTCGTAAAGTTATATCGGTAAGAAAATTTTAGGGAGGGGAAAAGATATTTGATGACGTTTATCTTAGAAAAATTACAAGTGATAGAAACTGTACTAAAATAGCAATAGAATACATCGCTTTGTCTCATTTTAAATATGAAATTTAGAAGGGTTAGATAAAGATGCACATACACCCGAACTTACGTAATTTCGAAGGGTTTCACAAACTAGCATTGAGCTATCTCGGGTGTCCAAATTCAAAAAGGTAGAGTAGGAAGGTAAAATGATCAGAGATGTGAACCTTCTTACTGTAACTAGAGGGTCCAAATTTCCGAAAAAGACAAATTACCTAATCTAACCAAATTTTAACCATTTTGACATTTCAACTGGTGATTTTGACGTATGCGACAGACATTGTTTTTTTTTGTTTCACTCACGCTCGCGTATGCTGTATAACCAGATATGAATAAAACAGCTGTAACGTAGTTTTTATTTGAGTAAAATTTAGCAATACTTCTATTACTTGTAATTTTTCTAAGACGTTTATTTAAGGAACTGATTATAGCACGTTATGTCACATAATTGTACGTCAAAGTAGGTATATTTTTAGGTCTCTTTTGAGGTTGGATTGTTTCAATACGTACTAACGACTGCAAACTCTTTCTACTGTTTGTAGTATACTACATATTCGAAGAATACATCAGTTTTATCTTAGTTGTTTAGCGCATTCTAGTACAAATAAATATTAGGGGACATCTTACCCTTTTTACCCCAATACCTTTATACCCCTAACTAAGCAACGCTTGTGATATGGCTGCCAGACATTGATATACTACATTTGCATATTTTTAAATACATTCTTATATTGATAATAACACCCAGACACAAAGCAAAGACCTATGTTCACCACATAAATATTTGCCCTAGGTAGGAATCGAACCCACGCCTCTTTAGCCCAGGAGTCAGGGTCACTAACCACTGGCCCATCGATACAGTCAAATTATTTGTAAGTATAACCTGCAAATACCCCTACAGGTGTAAAGGAATAGGAAAAAAACCGGACAAGTGCGAGTCAGGCTCGCATATCGAGGTTTCCGTACAAATCCAGAAAATTTCACAAAATTGGGAAGTAAGTTATTAAAATCTCTATACTATAACCATCGACAATTTTTTTTTACTTTTCTCGTCATACATCGAAAATAACACATTGTTAAAATAATCAAAAACCTGTTTTAGCATGTGCTAATGAATCTCTTTTATATGACACCTTACATGATACGATATACTCACTTTGAATTTTGAACCCATATTTTGTGAATTTGAGGCCCTATTTTTTTGTGATTTAAATAAAAATGTACAGTTTTCAGATTTATTTCTATATGTGTACTCTGAGATAATGCTTCTCGCCAAATTTCATAGTTCTATGTCAACGGGAAGTACCCTGTAGGTTTTGATTTATTTGAGTGTCGAAAAATGCGGTTTTTACGACATAAACGGCTCTTTTTTAAACGATAACTGAGAAGTTTTTCTTTTACACAACTGCAAGAAACCATAGATATACGTATACAGTTTAAATTTCAATTCGATATCTTTTCCCGAGATAAAGAGTCTTAACATACACACAGACGGACAAACGGACAGACGGACAACAAAGTGATCCTATAAGGGTTCCGTTTTTCATTTTTTAGGTACGGAACCCTAACAAACGGCCTAAGCCTAGCAGTGGATTATCAATGGTGATAACGCTGAATTCCAGTAAAAACTAAGCTGATGTCAATTTTCAAAATTATCTAGTTTTATTAGTAGTTATGTTCAGTGTTCAAAATCAATCGATAATACCGGGAGATTCTAGCGTTGATTACTAATTGCACTTAAGCAAATAATTGTAATAGAACGGAAGTTATCGATAGAGTTTGAGGATTAGCATTAGTAAGTACCTATTCTACACGAGACAGTAACCAGCGAGGCTAACATACGCAACACTATTTAATTTTGGCACAATTTAAACGCTGACCAAAATATATTTCTCGACCCTAACAAAAATCAAGTGTTTATTGCAACAAAACTTAAATGACATTTCATAAACTAAACCATATATTACCACTACTATACTATATGTAGTGTCCGTGTAGTCAAACGCGAACCTATTCGAAATAAAAAAACTATATTTACAAAATAAACAAATTAATGATAAAACAAAAAAATACTTGAAGAAAATTATTAATGATGATAATTATGATTAATCTAAAAGCCCTCTGTCAGCGGGCTCAGTTCCCAAAATGCTGACCCATTACCACGTTGGATGGCAATACTGATCTTTAAGTAACAATAAGTACCAAACTACATCGAATGCTTGCCAAAATGGATGAATACTCACCAAATATGTAACTCACTGTAATACTGTAATATTAATAACAATTTGGTAAGCCTTACTTCTTTAATACTTTTGGAAAACAATTCGGTGAGATGAGAAATTATTCATTTTTTGGAAGCAAAATAAGAAGATTTCTGGTAGATGCTTAAACACAAGCCAATTTGGGAACAATTTAAACGCTGACCAAAACACATTTCTCGACCCTAACAATGAGTACCAAACAAAATAGAATGCTTGCCAAAATGGATAAATGCTCACCAAATAGTGTTTCACTGTAACAGTAATAACATTTTGGTAGGTAGTTAGGTTTTTTTTGTAAAAGCTTAGAAACCTCCCACTAATAGAAAACACTACATTTTCGGTAGGTTGTTGGGTAAAATTTGGTACATCGAGTTAGTGAAAAAACAAAACATAATCTGAAATGTCGGTCTAAAATTTACTTTAACGGTCTTTAATCGACGGTTAAACAGTTTTTAATCGACGAAAAAGGGAGAGGTTCTCAAGTCGACGCGTATATATTTTTATGTATATTACTTTTTACACATTCGATTTTTTTAAAAGCCATTTTTTTTGAAACCTAAATTACAGAACATTCCTAGTAGAGGTAATGATTGAACTTTAATTAATTTACTAAAGCTACGAGTTCTTGCAAAGTGTAGGATGGTTTGGACAACCAGCATGAGTTGCCGAATAAAAAAAGCTTTGTGACATCATAATCATGGTGATGATACATTTTCTAGTTGTTAATTGACTTCATACATCGAAATAAATTGGTCGTAGTTCAGCAGAAAAGACTTAAGCTACAAAATGTTAGGTACTTATATTTTTTATACATGGTTATTCCTAATCAATATAATAGCAATATAATTAGCATCCTTTTAGGGCCTTATTCTTTACATAAAAACTAACAACTATTTTCTGTGACTTTTGTCAAAACTCAAAAAAAAATTCATACATTTTATCGCGGGTGAACGATATTTTTCTACCGAATAAGGTTTTTTTTGAGTTTTGACATAAGTAGCAGAACAAAAGTTGTTAGTTTTGATGTACAGAATCCGCTCCTAAAATGATGCTAATTAATTAGGGATAACCATGTAAGTATATTTAAATGCTATTGTTTTGTACAATTTGTTGGAAACCACTGAATGTAGTATTGTACTCGTAGTACAGTGCGGGTTGGTGGATAAATAATAAAAAAAAAATTGAATATATAGGTATAAATACTATTTCGTGTGTAAGGTGTTTCAAAATATTGATTATTTAAATATTGATTGATTTTGTAATTCTTTAACTTATTAATGTTGAATGGTTTACAAAAACTTAAAAAAATCTGCAAAAAATAGCAAATGGATAGTTATCGTGAAACTAACGAGATTACGGCATGATAGATAAAATCCCTAATGCATTACATGAACTAAATCATGATTACCTACTCGATTTCTGATTAGGATTAGGAATTACAAACTAATTACTAATACAATCACGAAATTTACAATGTTTTGTAGCTTTTCTCGACTTTTCTATCCATCCATCAGCCATAGGTCTTCCACTGCTAGACATAGGCCACCCCTATGGACCTCCGATAAGACCGGTTGGTAGCAGCTTGCATCCAGCGTGATCCTACGTATAATGAAGTCATCAGTCCACCTTGTGGGTGGACGTACTACGCTGCGCTTGCCGGTACGTGGTCTCCACTGGAGAACTGTTCGACCCCATCGGTCATCAGTCCTCCCTAGTATGTGCCCTGCCCACTGCCAATTAAATTTGCCAATCCGACTTTTTTTTAACTTTTTGACTTTTAAAGTCAAACAATTTTCAAAAATCGGATTTAAAATGTTCCTTGTTATACATACGAGTATATACATTGATAGAGGTAGTATATACATACGAATATATAATAGTGTTAGGTGTTAGTATTACTTATTTTTGTTTGTTATTAGTTTTCTTTGTTTGTTTTTTAAATTATTTTTTGCTAAGGCTGATGTTTTAGTTAATTTGCTATTTCCTGTCCGTTCATAGTTGCCTGGAAGAAATCGCTTGAAGCGATAAGGCCGTCATTTAGTATAACTAATTTTTAATGTTTTTATTTTTCATGTGTTTGTATTGTATTTGGTTAAGCTAATAAAGAATTATCTATCTAATATATACATTGATAGGGATAGTAAATAATTAAGAGCATACCTAATTAAAATCCATCCATTAATTATGACTTTCACTGCTGAACATAGGCCTATGGATCTCTAATAAGATTGGTTGGAAGCGTCTTAATGAGAATATCTGTCCACCTCGTACATAGGTTTTTTTTTTAATTTATTTCATATAGGTTTGCGTTTGACTACACACGCTGCCTGACGTTAAGCAGATATGCGGTGTAGGGTGTAACACGCTTACCTTGAAGATACCTTTTTACTTGGGATTTGAAGACACCCACGTTGTAGGTACTTTATCGAGAAGACAGGCTTAGGCAAAGCCGGATAGGTAGACTTTCTACGCTGCGCTTGCCGGTACGTGGTTTCCACTCGAGAACTTCTCGACCCATCAGTCATCAGTCCTCCGTATTATGTGACCTACCCACTGCCATTGCAACTTCCCAATCCACTGACTTTTTCCCATAAACTAACTTAAAACCAGCTTTTCTTTTCTAGAGCTTTCTAAAAGTAAATCAGTAGCATTTTCAAGTAGGCAAAAAAATGTAGTCGTCTCTCTCTACCAACCAGAAGTCGCTTTTAATGTATATTACTCATTTTCATATGATAACAATCAGCAAATTGCATTACGTATGTTACTTTACGCCCTATCTGATACAAGAATTCTGCGAATTTTCGTGTTTTTTCGTATCGTTACGTCCGCAATTTCCGCGCTTATTTAAAACGCTGCGTTTTTTTGGAGAGTCACTTTGGCGTTTTTCAGTCAGTGCCGAGGTTAGTACCTAACTACCTGGCATCACAGAGAAAATAAAAAAATCAAGAGGGAACGTCGTTGAACAGGCAAGTGAGGCCGGTTTTTTATACATGTGTGAGTGCGTCGGTGTTGCGTTGCCATAGTCCGACTGTCAAACTAAGGCGTGGTTTCGTTGTACGGGATGTATGTGTGTCTGTACACGGCGAGGCGTAGTTTTGGTTGGCTTCACTTGTTTGATTACAACATTCTCTCTTGATTTTTTTATTTGCGCTGAGCCTGGCATTCTAAATAAAGGATATGGAAAAGATGCGGTTTTTGAAATCTTGCAGAAACAAAATATATACCAATAGAAAGCTTATATAATTATCTTTTCAAACACATATTTTTTAGAATTTTTTTCATCGCCATTTAATTTTCAAATGGGTTCTAAAAACATTAGAAAAATGAACTATGTGCTACACCAAATAACTGCATTAAGCCTAAATTGAAAAAAAAGCCTGACAGTGACATTATGAAACAGCAAAAGGAAATGACATTGTCAATATTGAACAACCAATAGAGGGCTGGTCGCCATGTTTTAAAAAATAAATAAATGTCAAACTCTAAAATACCAGCCCGCTATTGGTTGTTTGAAGATTCCTGTCTGATACGTAGACCTCCTCTTAGTATTACCAGTTCAGTCTAAATATTTTCTACTTAGTGAAATAAAAAAGAGATATTATAATAAAACGGCGATACACAAAAATATGTTTTTGCGTGAAATAATATTCTTAAATATGGCACTAAACATTAATACAGCTCGCATCGCTGCCGGTTTTCAAGGACCGCCTCCCATATAAAAAGTTTACCAACTCCTTTGAGTATTTGCAGATAGATGGGTATGATTATATAATTCTTAAACTTATTATTGATGAATAGTTGCTATGTCAATGGTTTTGGGATTCTTTAGGTACTTTGGATTTCATATAACCCGGCTTCAAACACCAAGAAATGCATTCCTGTCATTCTAAAGTTATGTTCATAGGTATAAAGCTGGAAACATGCTATCGGACGCGGCTGACGGACGCGGCTTAGCAGTGTGCACGTCTTAAAACATTCGGTGTGCCAGATCACTGTCGGACGTCCGAACGCTCAAGGACGTCCGAAGGTGACGTCCGCGACTTATGTCCGATAGTGTGCACGGCTCAGTGTACTTTCATAGTCTAGGTCGCGTTCGTAAGCCGCGTCCGATAGTATGTTTCGAGCTTAACTGCTTGTGCGAGTATTAGAACAGTGATAAATACATGGATGTATTACAACATCCTAGGAAAAATATCAAACAGAAAACTGCACAAGTGTTGTACATGTTTTAAAGATAAGAATACTATGTATGACAGATGTACTACTTACCTACCAGTTGTGGTCATCTTAGTGCCATTTTTGGCCAGTTTGAACTATAATTTATAATGTTAAAATATTTTTTTACGAAAATGAACTTTAAAATTCACACAAACGATATTTAATTAAATTCAATTCAATTCTCTATTTGCAAGTTAACGGGTAACAATATAGGTCTTAAATATTGGTTGCCTGAAAGAAATCGCTTAAAGCGATAAGGCCGCCAATTAGAAACCTTTAAATTGTACTGTTTTGTCCCTGTAATTTGTTTTTTTATGTAATGTGGTTGTCTAATAAAGTGTTATTGTTTGTTTGTTTGTTTGTTAAATATAACACCAACTACCAATAGCAACATAATACAAGGTATGCAAACATACACATTTATTCAATTTTACAATTAACAATATAACGCCAATTTCGAAAACTACAAAAAATAATCAATTTTTAATATTTCTTATGATAAATATGTAGGCGGCAAGAAAGGGGTTAACTTAAGGCGTTACTTTGTTTATAAAATCTATTTATTATGCATTCACTTTGACATATTATGGCCAAAACCAGGACAGTGGCCGTAGCCGATACATATACCATACTTATACCATATACCTACAATTTGTTGAAGCAGTTTGGGAACATGGTACAATCCTACTCCTGAGGAGTCTCGTGCTCAGTAGTGAGATGTGAGTTGGAATCGAATACAAGGCCGTTTGAAATATTTATTAAAATATGCATATTATATTTATATACAGGGTTACTTCTAAAACACCAGCAACCTCGCAGGACTAAATACCTAACACCATAAACAACAACATTTGTTCTACGACTTTTGTCAAAACTATAAAAAAATGTTGTTCCATAGAAAAATATAGTTTACCCGCGACAAAATGTATGGAACATCTGATTTTTTTTGAGTTTTGACGAAAGTCGTAGAAGAAAAGTTGGTGTTAGGTATTTAGTCCTGCGAGGTTGCTGGTGTTTTAGAAGTAACCCTGTATATTTGGCCCAATTTTAAAGGTGCCATCGTTAATTTAATAGAACCGTAATATAGTGTTATCTCTATCAAATGCATATTATTAGAGCGAAAAAGAAACAGGGCTATTCTAATTTGCTATTATAATTACGACGGCACCTCTAAAATTGGTCCTATTAGTAGTACAAAATGATTAAAAGACGTAAATTTTCTAACATACGTAAATTATCGTTAATCTTGCCAGAGAAATCACAAAAGAAAGCAAAAAAGTTCATTTTGCCATCAATTACATCGCCAGCGTTTTGTAAAAAAAAAACGCTGCGTTTTTTCGCCGCCGTGCGTGCCACTCAGAAATAACTTATGCCAGTACGATGTAGATCTTTCGATAAATTAATTAAAGATACTCAGATTCAGATATAAGTACAGATATAACTATGTATCCTTTGTTTGGACATTAAAGTTGTTTTAAAATCGTTTGACATAAGTTGATTTTGCATAACTGATATAAAAATAGTTTTTTTCATTGGATTGTGCAAAAATAGTGACATATCACTTGGATTTTGGAGTGTGTGGAGGTGGGACAATATCTCTTGCTGAATAGGTAAGATTAGATTTTTTTAATTAGATAGAAGAATTAAATTAATTCGTATTGGCTGTCTGGCTAGGTCAGTTGGGCTAGGATGCGCATATATAATATTTCTTTCAATGTGTCAGAACAAGACAATGTTATGGCAAAGTAAATATTTGTCATTTTTCATACGTCGAAAAGAGTTCTTTTCGTGGCTTTTCGTGGTCGCATGCTGGACTAGCTGGCATCTGAGTTTTTAGACCGCCTGAAGATTTCCGACGTGGTGAAACGGTTAAATCAACCAAGGTCTACAATTAATTTAAAGTGTCATCTCGACAAAAATCCATCGACAAGATAGACGAGACTAAGTGACCGAGGGATCGTACTGGATGCAGGCTGCTTCGCCGTTTTGTTAAAATCAAACGGTAAGGCCTATGTTCTGCAGTTGACATTCTAAAGCTAAGTTAGTGATGATAATGAGCAACAGTAGCGTTTACTTGTCACCGTGGGATCGTACTTTATGCAGGTCGCTTCCGTCGGGTTTTGTAAAAATCAAACGGTAAGGCCTATGATCTGCAGTTGACATTCTAAAGCTAAGTTAGTGATGATAATGAGCAACAGTAGCGTTTACTTGTGACCGTGGGATCGTACTGGATGCAGGCCGCTTCCGACGAGTTTTGTTAAAATCAAACGGTAAGGCCTATGTTCTGCAGTTGACATTCTAAAGCTAAGTTAGTGATGATGATGAGTAACAGTAGCGTTTGCTTCTAAATAGTTGCCGTCCGCGGTCACCCATCCTAAACCGGTGATCGCTAAAAACGATTTGATCCACCCCCCTACCGCCTAAAGCAATAGCAATCGTAATAGCAATCGTTTATGTCTTCATTTTAGTCATTTGACACCGCCTATGTGATTATATGCCTATGTGTTAGCTTTCATCCATAAAGTTCAGGAAAAAGTGATAATATCAATTTTACATTGATTTTTGAATGCACATACTCGTATCGGTCGAAAACGGGGACGTATTGGTCTTCGCCAGCTCAAATGAAAAATTTCGATGATACTATGGCGCCTTAATTCGACCGATAGTTACATAAATACAGGGTTATTTCTAATCAATGAGCATCCTTCTAGGGGCTTATTCTGTTAATATAATATTCTGAAAAAAAAATTTGTTGTTCCATAGAACGATTTAGTTCACCCGCGACAAAATGTATGTAACAGCTGATTTTTTTTTAGTTTTGACGAAAGTCGTAGAACCAAAGTTGTTAGTTTTTATGTACTGAATAAGCCCCTAGAAGAATGCTAATTGATTAGAAATAACCCTGTATATATAACTATATATATAGTTTTTGTACTTAAGTACATAAAATGCCCAAAATTAATATTTGTTGACAAATATTATGCAATGTCAGTAGGTCTACCTAAGTAGTGGTTTCATCAATTCCAAATAAAAGTTACTGAGTCCAAATAAGAGTTCTCGAATAGAGACCACGTACCGGTTATTGAAGTGTAAGACTTCCATTAATAAGGTTAGCTGATGAAATCTAGACCGCAGGTCTTATCGATCAATATCGCTAGAATACACTGGATGCAAGCCACTTCCAATAAGTTTTTACTTCTGACTTCCAAAAAGGGGGAGGTACTATGTTCGTCTGTATGTATACTATTTTTTTTGTTGTTCATCGATATTTTCGCTAATTGTGAACCGATTTAAAACAATCTTTTTTAGTTCAAAAGAGTATACCTACTTCTGAGGTCGACTGAGCTGTTTTTGATAAATCAACAAAAATGTACATGCAAAGCCTTGGTGGTCTAGTGGTAGTGACACCCGCCTTACAATCGTGAGGTCGTGAGTTCAAATCCCGATCCTGTGGGAATAAGTTCTTTGGAATTTATGTACGGAATTTAACACCGCTGGCTTTTCGGTGAAGGAAAACATCGTGAGGCAACCTGCATACGTCCGTAGAAGAAATTCGATGGCGTATGTGAATCCACCAACCCGCACTGGGCCAGCGTGGTGGATATGGCCCAATCACCCTTCATGGATAGGTAGGTTAAAAAAGGCTGATACAGTACAGTACATAGATGTCACAAGGATACGTGCAAATTATTCGAATCCTGTACACGGTGGAAGTCGGTGTAGCGATTTTTTGTGAAAACTAATTAAGGGTTGGAAATTTATTACTGATATGATGATAAATAATGTTTTTAATGTATAAATACCTATCTCGTAAGTGTTTGTTGTCAAAGTCCTACGAAACGGCTCGACCGATTTCAATGAATTTTTTTGAGGATATTTGTACTGTAGGTACTGTACCAGCCTTTTTAATAATCCACTGCGGAACGTAGGCCTACCCACGAAGGGTGATTGGGCCATATCCACCACGCTGGCCCAGTGCGGGTTGGTGGATTCACATACGCCATCGAATTCCTTTTACGGACGTATGCAGGTTGCCTCACGATGTTTTTCCGTCACCGAAAAGCCAGTGGTGTGAAATTCCGTACATAAATTCCGAAGAAATCATTGGTACGGGACCGGGGATTTGAACCCACGACCTCACGATTGTAAGGCGGGTGTTACTACCTCTTGACCACCACGGCTATTTGGTGTGTGGATATGTGGATATTTTGTAGGTCTAAAAATAGGCCGTAGGCTATTTATGGTATTTTCCATTTTATAGGTGATAAGGGTGTCTCTTTCCAGATTTTCTTAGGACAAAACAACGCTTAGGTACCGGGTCAGCCAGTTACATTATAGTTAGATAATAGTAAATACTTACTACGTTATACTATTTAATAGAATTATTCCAGTCTGTCTCCCGGAACTGTCCGGGGACAGACTGCCCGGGTAGCACGGCAAGGGGAGAAAACCATTTTATCCACTTTTAATGTCAGCTGTCATTGTCAATCCATACTTTATTTCCTCTTCGAGGGGATAAAATGGTGGAAAGACTATTTGTCCCTTTGCCATGCTTCAGGCAATCCTTTCTTGATTTTTTTCTGGAGAGGAATTAATAAAAAAAATGAAAATACGGAGTAAGTAGCAAAAGAGAGTAGACAAAAAAAATACTTATTACAAATAACAAATACTTATATAACAGGCTAAAATACGAATACATTTAGTACCTCCATCCTAATCCATAATCAATGTCAATTACTATTTTAAAAATTATTTTCGTTCTTCGCAGTAAATTTTATCTTCAAATCTCTAAGCGTATCTCGTAAAAATCAAATCAAAATCAAATCTATTCTAATATCTAACAATCTAGAATTTAATTGTTATATCTTTCACCATCACAGGAAGGCGGTCAAAGTGTTTACAGATAAGAACAGTAATTAAACGTTTCCTGTCACCAAAAATATATTAAACGAGCAACAGAAAGCTTAAATAATTACCAACCTGCATATTTTTATTATTATTATTATATACTACGGGACTAATCGCGCACTAAAATTACGAGATAAATAATATATAATAGAGATGCAACTCGGCCGAAACGTCGGGATTTATTTATCTCGTAATTTTAGTGCGCGATTAGTCCCGTAGTATATAATAATAATAATGTGTTCAAATCGCGAAAGTTTGAAAACAACACTACCTATTTTTATTTGCAAAAAATATCACGACCGACATCACCCGTGTACATAATTCGCGAATATTTTCACGGATCGATGTAGCATTTTTCACATTATTGTTGATTTATCAAAAGTGGCTCAGCCGATTTCGATAAAATTTAAATGGGACCAATTCGAAGTAAACTCTTTCCAATAAAAAAATATTATTGAAATCAGACTATTATGAAAAAAGTTATGCGATGTTAAATATAAAAAAATATAATTATATACGCGTCGAATTGAGTTCAAGAACTTTCCGACCCCATCGACCATCCGTTCTTCGAACAATGTGTCCTGCCCATTGCCACTTTAATTTGCTAATCCGCTGGGCTATGTCGGTTACTTTGGTTCGTCAGCGGATCTCCTCATTTCTGATTCGATCCCGCAGAGAGACACCGAGCATAGCCCTCTCCATAGCACGTTCTCGAATGGAGACCACGGACCAGCAAGCGCAGCGTAGGACGTCCACCGACTAGGTGGACTGACGACATAATAAAAATCGCAGGAACGCGCTGGATGCGCCGCTTCCAACCGGCCTTATTGGAAATCCATGGGGGAGGCCTATGTCCAGCAGTGGACATCTTACGGCTGATAGATAGATAGAATTGAGTACCTCCTCCGGTTCGTCGGTCAAAAACAAGTATCTAAGTTAGATGAGATGAGCTTGTATGCTTGTATCACATCGGAATCATTTAGTATCATGCTAGTATCATTTACATCGCTTTTTTTTATGTAGAATAGGGCTACATTTGGCCACTGACCCGCCTGATGGAAAGCGAAGTTGTAGCCGAAGATGGAGTGTACCTATAAGATACCTATTCACTCAATTGGTGAAAATACCGATGAATATACTTAAAAAACCGGACAAGTGCGAGTCAGGCTCGCACATCGAGGGTCCCGTACAAATCCACAAAAATGGGAAGTTGTTAAAATCTCAATTAATCATCGACAATATTTTTTTTCACTTTTATTCTCATCCTTCGAAAATTACACATTGTTAAAATAATTAAAAATCTGTTTAGCATGTGCTAATGAAGTTCTTTTATATGACACTTTACATGATTTTGCCCATATTTTGTGAATTTTGAAGCCCTATTTTTTGTGATTTAAATAAAAAATGAGTTTACAGATTTATTCCTATATGTGTACTCTGAGACAATGCTTCTCGTCAAATTGCATAGTTCTATGTCAACGGGAAGTGCCCTGTAGGTTTTGATTCTTGTGAGTGTCGATATATGCGGTTTTTTACGACATAAATGGCTCTAACTTTTTTAAACGATAACTGAGAAGTTTTTCTTTTACACAACTGCAAGAGATTATACATACAATACGCGCATACAATGTGGGGTGGGGGTGCGCGTATTCCCTGAGGATGGAGTACTAAATACTCCGGAACTGGTCAGATTCCTTGCGGATCGACCGTATAATTATAACGTGAGTTTTAGCCGTATTCTGTTATAGTTATGATGAATACTCACGGTCGTTTTAATGAAGTGAATCCTGCTAATATTATAAACGCGAAAGTTTGTATGTTTGTTTCTCTTTCAAGCAAAAAGTGCTGAACGGATTGAGATGAAACTTTGCAACAACAATGCCTATACATCAGAGTAACACATGGGCCATAATTTATTATGATACTAGCTCTTGCCCGCGGCTCTGCCCGCGTGGTATTTTGACTTTTGTGTTATCCCACAGGAACCTTGTATTTTTTCGGGATAAAAATACGGTTTTTGATCTCTATATCCATGCCAAAAATCAAGTCATTATGTTGATCCGTTGCTGCGTGAAAGAGGAACAAACAAACAAACTTTTCGGATTTATAACATTAGTTCATTTATTAATCTCGTGTCATTGGCTAGACAATTTTTTTTCTTTTGTTTTATTCGTTATTATTAGATTTTTTTTTATTTTTTTTATATATTATTTTTTTTTATGTTTTAACTATATACAATTTATTTACATGGTTTAGATGTTTTGGGACCAGTATCTGGCGACCTCTACCGCGTCCTCCGTGGCCAGGTTCAGGCCTTTCTGTGTGCATTGTTTTGGGCAAAACATTAGTAAGATAGCGCGAAACGAAGTTTGCCGGATCAGCTAGTTCAATTTATAATTAAAAATACTATGTGCGAACTTAATTGATTCAGTACTCAACCTAAAAATAGCTATATCTACACGTTCCAAATAAAATTAATCCGAAGTAAATCCTACCTAAAGAAAGCTTTTTGATAAAAATATATTCTTTACCGAAAAAATCATGTGTAGTTGATTATGAAATATTTGTGAAGACAGACGACAGTTCAGGTGATTTTTTTTAATGTTTTTTTTATAACTGCGTCACATAATCGCTCGGCTATATCGGAAATTGGAATTTTGGAAAGGTGACGTCCACAAGTGGTATATTATTCAGAGAAAAATTGAACCAAGATGATATATACATCATTTGAAAGCTTGTTTTATGGGCTTCCCAAAAATATTTAATTTAGAATTTTTCACTTCTCCATTTTTTTTGAATTGCGAATAATAAATTGTATGAAAAATAATAATACAGCTTATTATTTTTCCTCGTTTAGCAATAATAAAGTGCTTCTATCGTTATTTTACTTGCATTTGTAGCTGATTTTTCCACATTCATCTCCTAATTTGCTAAAATTAAAAATTATAACCTACCAGTGTGACCAGTTAGTAGGTTCAATGTGACAAAAAACAATTAAAAAGTGTGTCTAATTGTTATAAATGCTTTTATTTAACAATTTGGAGGTTACTTTATCAGGGTTGCTAGAGATAAACTACTGAACCAAATATATTTATTAATTTTAAAAAAATCGGCGGGTTCTTCTTTGATTTTAACTGTTGTAATAGTATCTCGAAATGTAACGAGTGTTGTGGTTAGAATTTTTGATTATTATTATACCAGCCTCCATACATTTTGTGGACATGTCCTTTGAAAATGAAAATGTTAGAAATTTTTGATAACTGCGACTAAATTAAAACAAAACTGAGAAGCAAACTTTGAAACGTTTCTTTTTATTAACCGACTTCAAAATATAAGGTTCGCAATTCGACTGTGGGTATGTTTTTTTGTACATAAGTGTAAGTAACGCGATTATTCTGCCAATTAAAGAAGCCTGATTTTGATGATTTTTTTATTTGTGTTTGGTAGAGCTGAGCATACTTTAGCAATGGTCCCATCTAATTTTTAAAGAAATCGGCTTAGCTGTTTTTGAAAAATCAATAATAATCAAATATACATCGATTCGAGCGAACTATTCGAATTTTGCTCGATTGAAATCGTTTATGTTATTTTTGAAGAAAAATTTTTTTTTCCTTAAATCCTTAGAACTTTCTTCTTTCCTGTGTAGTAGGGTAAACTTCGTGTAAAATGAGTAAACCGTGTCTAGTTCAATACGACGTGGTACAGTCGATTACATGGTAGGTAACTTTTATAATTTCAAAGCATTTATAATTAATTAGATTAGTTAGGGTAAATGATGTGAAATTATAAATATTTCATAGTTAGACGTTGTCGCACGTGGCAGAGGGCAACCGGGGCAGCAAAAATTGGTAAATATTTTTTAATACTTGTTTATATAAAAAAAGATGAGATGGTAGATAGTCTAGTAAATCTAGATATATTTTATATGATTGATTAAAGTCGCCTAAACTGATTTTTTCTGTAAGATTTTAACTCTTTTATTTTTACCATATATCAATCAATCAATCATTTATTTTACAAAAATTATATTAAGTACATCAAACCGACATAAACATTTCTATCTTAATTTTAAATTACAATTTTTATGAAAACGGTAGCTTAGAGCGTCTCGTAAACAGCTGTATGCTGAGTGTGAGTTTTGTCGTAAACATGACGCGCTCTTCGGCGAGCGCGTAAGCATGTGATTTGTATGAACTTGTTGTGTTTCAAAAACGCGCCGCTAGTGGCGCTGTACATTTCTTCCTACAAATTACATGCTTACGCGCTCGCCGAAGAGCGCGTCATGTTTACGACAAAACTCACACTCAGCATACAGTACTAGGATCCCTGTGTTACAGCTGCTTAGATTCCAGTCTCCATTGACATTATAATTTACATTTATTTAATTTAAGTATACATTAATAGGTAGGTATAACACATTAAAGTTTTAAATATGATATACTCGTAAATGGCGAGTGTACTACAAAAATCCTTTTAAGCATAATTATACAATAAAAATAAAGTTTACTATACCACTAAATATTATGACAGATATATAATCGGTACTAATAAAGATACATTTACTAATCGTACGTAAAATAAACTAAATTTTGATAAAGTGTATTCACATATTTTGCTAACTAGGCATTGGAGAAAGATAGCCATAGTGAATAGAGGGAGCGCGAGTTAATAAATCACAACTTCTAAAATACTATATGAAGAAACAAACAAAAACATATTCGTAAAAACTTAACATAAACTTTCAAGTCACACCACCAATTATCTTAATTATTATAAGGATTAAGATGCTAGTTAGGTTAATGCTGTAATGCGGTAAATGCTGGTAAATGCTAACTAGGCATTGGAGAAAGATAGCCATAGTGAATAGAGGGAGCGCGAGTTAATAAATCACAACTTCTAAAATACTATATGAAGAAACAAACAAAAACATATTCGTAAAAACTTAACATAAACTTTCAAGTCACACCACCAATTATCTTAATTATTATAAGGATTAAGATGCTAGTTAGGTTAATGCTGTAATGCGGTAAATGCTGGTTAGTTATTCTTCTAGGTATCTAAAAAATATATCTTTATACTACACCTGCTCGGAAAGTACCTTGATACTTTATCAAATTTACGGTAGAAAGTACGTCATTGCATATCGAACAAATATGCGGCGAGAAAACGCATCTGAGCGGGAGAGAAAAGTGTATGAAAATCCATTTCTTACGTGGTTTTTCTTTTTTAATTTTGGGTAAGACTATGCGCTGGTAACCTAAATATCAAATGCCAAAAAGTTTTTACAGTGAGTTTTTATCTCCAAGTTCGCAAAATGACACTGGCCACTAGCTGTGTGTTGGATGGTGTCAAACAATTTGAAAAAAGAACATGTGAAAATTGCAGACGCCATTGGCGCCATTTTCAATTTGTGTGTGGTTTGAGGATTCAGTTTTCGTAGAGAAGTAAAATAAAACTATCAAAATGATAAGTAGTGATAGTGATGATGAAATTTATATTTATAAATTTATATTTCAAACAAACATTAATGGAAAAAGTGTTACATTAAGCTTCACTAACTGCAACAATTTCAATATAAATTTCAATTAGTAAAGATTTAGTTTTTTATTTTCCTCGTAGGTGTAGTATAAAGCACTATGTATCACTCGAGAGAAAGTGCGATTCCCGATCTCGGGTGTTTTAAAGCCCTCGCCTACGGCTCGGGCTTCAAACGACACCCTCGACGGTAATCGGTCACTTTCTCCTCTCGGTGAACAATGTACTATTATATCATGAACTACCATTAGTTCATGATCTAAAGATATCTAGGTATCTAGAATATATATCTTTGAATCATGAACTAGCATTTTAATCCTTATAATAATTCAAATAATTGGTGGTGTGAATTGAAAGTTTATGTTAAGTTTTTTATAAAAATGTTTTTGTTTGTTTGTACATATAGTATTTTAGTAGTTGTGATTTATTTTTATGCAATAAATAATACTTTAACTGAGTATTATTTATAGTATATTATCATATCATACTAATATTAACCGAAAAGTTTGTTGGTTTGTTCCTCTTTCACGCAGCAACGGAGCAACGGATTGACTTGATTTTTGGCATGGATATAGTTCAATGGCCGGAAAGTGACATAGGCTACTTTTTATCCCGAAAAAGTAATAGGTTCCTGTGGGACAGCAAAAATACTACGCGGGCGGAGCCGCGGGCAAAATCTAGTATTGTAGAAATATATATTTCAAATAACAAGGTAAACAAGCAATAAAAAATAGTCATCGGCATGATGTCACGATGACTAGACGATCTAAATTAAACAAATAATAAAAGTGGTATTTTATTTTAGTTTATATGACAAAAATTTCCTTATGTAAGACGGATATAGAAAACCGCGAACCTAATGTCAGGAACCTACATACCTATGTATAAAAATAACTAATAAGCTCTAATTTTTTTTTCAAATAAAAATACAAGACCTTTATAATATTGGAAACATTATTATATAGTAATATGTGTCAATTTCAAAACAAACATTCTTAAAGTTACTTACGAGTACATCTCACTTCACGATGTAGTCCTAACTTGCCTAACTTGAAACATAGTCACATTATTCAACGCACACAGTCAATTAAACAATTATATTTAACATAATAATTAATTTGCGCATTTTTTCCATTGTATACTATTTAAAATTCGAATAGCTCGCTCGAATTGATTTAACCATCCATTTTTTTATTATTGTGGATTTTTCAAACACTACTGAGCGGATTTTGATACAATTTAAATGGGTTCACGCTTTCGAACCAAATAAAAAAATTAGATTCAGCTCACAATTATGGAAATACTGATGAACATACATAAAAATATATACAGATAAACATATAACCTCCTCCTTTTTGGAAGTCGTTTAAAAACCAATAAACATTAATTTATTATTCGCTATAAATACACAATCACTTACATTTATTGTATAACTAGTTCTTACCCGCGGCTTCGTCCGCATCTTCGTTCGTATGATATTTTGATTTTTGACGCAATATCATTATAATTTATACCTTATATGTTATTCTGATATATATGCTATTTTATTGCAAAGTTTCATCTCAATCCGTTCAGTAGTTTTTGCGTGAAAGAGTAACAAACATCCTTACGAGTACATCCATCCTCACAAACTTTAGCGTTATAATATTAGTAGGATAGGATTTATCGATAAAATTAAGTACTGTACCAGCCTTTTTAATAGTCCACTGTAGGACGTAGGCCTACCCACGGAGGGTGATTGTGCCATATCCACCACGCTGGCCCAGTGCGGGTTGGTGGATTCACATATGCCATCGAATTCCTTCTACGGACGTATGCAGGTTGCCTCACGATACGAAAGCCAGTTGGTGCGAAATTCCGTTCATAAATTCCGAAGAACTCATTAGTACGGGACCGGGGATTAGAACCCACGACCTCACGATTGTAAGGCGGGTGTCACTTTTTGACCACCACGGCTTAAAATTAAGTAAATTAAATAATAATCAAATCTAAAATAATTCATAATAGCAGGACAAAATCGGTTAAAGCGATATAGCCTCCGTTTAGCATAACTTTTTTTAAAATATTTTCATCCATGTAATCTGTGTAGTTTTTAAAAATCACAGATGTCATAAAATACTTGATTTATAATATGGTATTTAGTATTTATTTATTTCTTGCATTATGTACACTAATCTTAATGGCTAGCTAGGTACCCTGTTACGGCGTTGCAAACATAGGTACTTAAAAGACTTATATCTACGAAAATGTATCCTTAGATTAAACTTAAAAATACCACATAACCTTACACAATTATACATCTAACCACATAATCAAGATAATTATTTAAAGTTTTGGTTCGGGAGTTACAAGTTGGTTGTGTCTTCTGGCGTTTGTGTTGAAAGTGAATAAATTGGAGTGTTTTTTGGCGAACATAGCTGCTTCTAAAATATAAATGCAGGGTAGTGGAAGTATTTTTTGTTTAATAAAATGCGGTATGTAGCTTTCACGTCGTCGGATGTTTACTAGAATGCGAATGTCTATCAGAACGCATCAACTTTGGCGACACATGAGGCGATGATGATGTTTCCTTTGCAGGATGTTAGCAAAGAGTTAAGAGCCCACTCCTAAGAGTACCTCGTTTTTTTATTGAAAAGAAAGAAGAAAATTGTTAATTTGCCAACTAAGTAGGTAAATCATCATCATTCATCATCATCATCATTTCAGCCATAGGATGTCCACTGCTGGACATAGGCCTCTCCTAATGATTTCCAATAAGACCGGTTGATAGCGGTTTGAATCCAGCGCGATCCTGCGGTCCTAATAAGGTCATCCGTCCACCTTGTGCCCGTCCTACGCTGCGCTTGCTGGTACGTGGTCTCCACTCGAGAACTTTTCGACCCCATCGGTCATCAGTTCTCCGCGCTATGTGCCCTGCCCGTTGCCACTTCAATCTGCCAATCCGCTGGGCTATGTCGGTAACCTTGTTTCTTCTGCGGATCTCCTCATTCCTGATTCGATCTCGCAGAGAAACTCCGAGCATAGCCCTCTCCAGTAGGTAAATAGATATTTCAAAAAGTAATAACCTGCATAATAAGTATAGTCCGTGCCACACAAGTTGGCGGATGTGAAGTTAGCTACAAGCTGCACAATATCCAATCCTGACTGAAGCTCACATAAAGCCGCACGTTGATTGGCTAATTCGCAGCTTGTAGGCAATTTCACATCCTTCAACTTGTTTGGCGCGACGTGTAAGGTTGTATAGGCCGGGTGGCATAATAACATGTAAGCTATGTATATGCAGTAAAAAAATCATTCACATCATGAAAACTAATCAAAAAATATAAAAATATGTTTATTTATCCATACTCTAACAAAGTTAATAGAATTTTACTAAACTATTTCACGAGATTTTTCACGCATTAGAAAAACTATTTAAAAATTATCATACTTGATGGATTTCCGTCAGTTTTGATTGAAAACTATCACGAGACGGTCTACTTTTGATCCGATAAGTCCTTAGGACTCATTTGTCAAGAGACCTAGTTAGAGCAGGAACGAGAATTGGATGTTTGTGTTAGTGCGAACGAGATAACATAGCATGCTTTCATAAACTTCATTTATTAACGTTTCATTTTGTACTCCAGCTACGGTTGATGACGTAAAAGAATGTAATATTTTGACAGTTTTGAAATCAAAAAAAAACAATAAAGAAAAATTCACTGAGCAACATTTGTTTAAAAACTCTGTTTCAGAAACAAAATATACGTGTTTCTGAAACAAATCTAAATGTTTCAGAAACATTTATTTTGTATCTGTAAACATTTCGTGTTTATCGGTACGTTCCTGGAAACATCTTCGTGATGGTTCACAAATTGAGTATCCGAGACATTGTTGCTCAATGAATACATGACTATACGTTTCAGGGGTTAATTTAATCATTAGAGCTACTGAACGTATGCGTAAATGATCTCGAAACCGAGGAAGAGCAGGAGCGAGCGTTGAAAATATAAACTTATGTGAACGGGAGAGCATAGCGTGCGATTCTCTGCGAACGTTAGAAATGTTTCTAACGTTTCAATAATTGGGCCCTAGTTTAGTTATATATCACTCAAAAAGAATTAATAGTAGATTGTATCATAAGGGAGCAAAATAATAGTTTTACGGCGAGGGCGCTTTTTTGAATCCAGGGCGAAGTGAGGGATTCTAGAGTAGAATCCTGATCGTAGCGAGGGATTCAAAGTATGTCGCCCGAGACAAAAATATATTTTGCGCCCGAGTGGTACACTCTACTTTTCATCACCTCTATGAGAAATAAAAGGCGTCTCATATTTATTATTATTTGATAAAACGTAAAGTAACCACTAAATTGAAATTAAATGGTATCTAATAATGAAACAAATAAAAACTTAAGTATATTTACATTAGATTTGTTGGCGCTGAACACTAACATTACAAATACTTCCAAATTCAAAAATCATTCCGTCGCACTTATTTGTTCCAAATTCAAAAAGTGCGCGGCAAAGAGAATTCCGGTGCAATTATAAAGTTCCTTATAGAAAACACCACCTTTGCGCGCACTTAAATGCGAACCAAGTGGAATCCTTTTCGAATCAATGTGATGGAAAAAACTTTTCTAGAAACAGACCCTTAACAATTAGCCCAAGTAATTAGCTGTACGTGTGGTTTGCATTGCTCAAACCATTTCGTGTGACGGACTAGTGCATTCGCTTGTGTAATTTCGAGGCAAATAATCGATGATTCGATACTATAGTGTACGCAGCATTTTATATCAGATTTTGAACGTACAAAAACAATACGAAATTGTGTGTGGAGAGTTTTTATTCGAGACGATCTGTAGAGAAAGACACGATGTGTTTTTATCCGAAACGATGTGTAAGTGAGTTTGATTGTTGAGTTAGTTTTAATGGCGAATTATAAAATCGAATCGAACGGTTAAAATATAAAAACCTTTGAATAAAAATGCACGTTCATTGCTTAGCAGATTAAGCATTGAAATTGTTTCATATAAAAAAATACTTTGAGTCAGTAGTTTTGGAGGAAGATTGCAGCGCCTTACAGAAATCGAACATCAAAATCTTTACTTTTTAACTTCGAGCAAATATCTACAGAGCCACAGTCCCTAAGAAAATGTCCGAGGGCCGTCATACATACCGACTTAGATATTTACATTAGACTATTCACAACGACCCCCGTTTTCTCGAATCTCAGCGTTAGGTATATCACCTCTAATTAGAGCTTTTTTTTTTCGAAAATTTCCTAACCACAGACTCCTGGGTCTACAGTACAAAGAGAGTTGGTACATGGTTAAATCTTAGTCTAAGCTATGCGGGTCGCCGGTCTGCTTGTGGCTTTCACGCAATGCATCTAATTAGTGCTTGTAACCGAGCACTTTGGCATCACGCAGCGTTGTAGTCGGCTTGCAATCGCCTTACGACTAACTAAAAATCCTGCCCACTACGTATCTTGGGCAGCGTTTAGCCTCGGACACTTTTTAGCACGATTGTGACTCTATAAATATTAAAATTTGCTCGAAGCTTTAGTCATATAATATTCGGCGGAGCGGCAAGTGGAACAAAAATTCAATGATACAACAACTGATTTTACTTTTATTCTTCAACTATAGGCCAAATCAAACATCTTGGCGGCTGTGAAGTTAGCTAGGAGCTGTGCAAAACCCAATCCTGACAAGCTCACATAATAGTTGCATGAGCATTGCGTTATCCGCAGTTTGTGGCTAACTTCACAGTCGTCAAGTTATTTGATTCGACCTACACCACTATAGGTTTGATGACTGGGTAAAATAATAATTATTATGAGTCCGTCAGTCAAATTATCAAAAAATATTGGACACGTATTTTTAGGGTTCCGTACCTCAAAAGGAAAAAACGGAACCCTTATAGGATCACTTTGTTGTCCGTCTTTTCGTCTGTCTGTCTGTGTGTATGTCAAGACTCTTTATCTCGAGAACGCGTAAAGATATCGAGTTGAAATTTAAACCGTATACGTATATTGATGAATTCTTGCTGTTGTGTAAAAAAAAAACTTCTCAGTTGTCGTTTAAAAAGTTAGAGTCGTTTATGTCGTAAAAAACCGCATATTTCGACACTCACAAAAATCAAAACCTACCTAATACTTCCCGTTGACATAGAACTATGAAATTTGGCGAGAAGCATTGTCTCAGAGTACACATATAGGAATAAATTTGAAAACTGTACATTTTTTTACATCACAAAAAATAGGGCCTCAAAATTCACAAAATATGGGCTCAAAAATCCAAGTTAGTAAATCGTATCATATAAGGTGTCATATAAAAGAACTTCATTAGAATATGCTAAAACAGGTTTTTAATTATTTTAACAATGTGTTTGTACGGAACCCTCGATGTGAGAGCCAGACTCGAACTTGTCCGGTTTTTTCTTTTGTTAATCTAACAACAAATGACAAAGATAAACCTTATCGAAGTTTGGGAGTGGGGGTCGTCACCTTTCTTACAGAAGTCTGATACATTTGTATGGCAGTTGTGACGTCAACGGACTATGTCTTCATCAATTTTCGTTTAATTGAGAAAAGAAAAATGCTTGTCTAATATTTTTTGATTATCTATGTAACGGACTAATTATATTTTTTTAGTCGTCATGCCTATTATAATTGTTTTGCCAGCAGATATGTATAAAGCAATCCTCCTCCTGTTCATCGCGTCGTCGTCAGCGCAGTACCTGCCCAACGGCTGCCCATCTGACTTTCACGTCCATCTCCTGCTCCCGCACGAGACAGATTGTCAATACTTTTACACGTGCAGCCATGGGGAGAAGGTCCTGACGCAGTGCCCAGGGGGGACACTCTTTGATGAAAAGTTGCAGGTAATTTCTTTTTCTTTTTTCTAACGGCTGCCCATCCGATTTCTACGTTTATTTCTTGCTGCCAAAGACTGCCAGCGCTTTTACACATGCAGCCATGGGGAGAGGGTACTGACGCGGTGCGGAAACTGGATACAGTTTGGTGAAAATTTGCAGGTACCTTCTCCTTCTTTATCTATTGCCCAAACTGTCCATCAGATTTCTACGTTCATCTCTTGCTGTTGCATGAGACAAACTGCCAGCAATTTTTCACGTGCAGCCATTGGGAGTAGCTGCTGACGCGGTTTGAAGAGGGGACACTGTTTGATGAAAACTTGCAGGTCTTCTTCTCCTTATTTATCTATGGCCCAACGGCTGCCCGTCTAATCTCTATGTCTATCTTCTGCTGCCACATAAGACAGACTGCCAGAACTTTTACACGTACAACCATGGAAAGAGGTTACTGACGCGGTGCGGAAACAAGATACTGTTTGACAGAAAGTTGCAGGTAACTTCTCTTTCTTTCTTCTAACAGCTGCCCATCAGATTTATAAGTTCATCTTCTGCTGCCACATGAGACAGACTGCCAGTACTTTTACGAATGCAGCCACGGGGAGAGGGTTCTGACGCGGTGCGGAGTGGGAACACTCTTTGATGAAAAGATGCAGGTATCTTCTCCTTCTTTATCTATTGCTACCCACCAGATTTTACGTCCACCTCCTACAGCCGCATGAGATAGACTGTCATTAATTTTACACATGCATATGAGTAAAAAATGAGTAGATGAGTAGGTATGTAAAAAAACAAAGATTACAAAATCGACGGATACAGTTTGACGTTACAGCTTCTTATCTATCAACACCATCCTAAATTAAATTACACCATTGCTTGGTTAAAATTTCAAAAACAATTCGTTACGCTAAGTGCGGACTGTAACTCATCCCGCGGAAATGCCATGGATATAAAAGTTTCTGCAATAAAGTACTAAATAAATAACTGTCTCTTTTATTATTTTCAGACTTGCGACCACGCATCACAAGTGCAATGTCCCCAAGGCACAATAGCTCCTTCAACAACATCATCAACAACAACGACATCAACAACAACAACATCAACAACAACAACAACAGCAAATCCACCAACAACATCGAATTCACCAACAACAGAGCCCCCGACGCCAGAATTTTTACCAAACGGCTGTCCGGGGGACCCTCACATACATTGGCTGTTGCCACACGAAACTGATTGCTCCAAGTTTTACCAATGTTCCAATGGAGAGAAAGTTCTTCGGGAATGTCGCGATGGCTTAATATTTGACATCAATCTACAGGTAAGCCCAATGTGTAATTATTGAATATTAAATAAATCCTACTAATATTATAAACGCGAAAGTTTGTGAGGATGGATGGATGGATGGATGGATGTATGGATGTTTGTTACTCTTTCACGCAAAAACTACTGAACGGATTGAGATGAAACTTTGCAATATTATAGCTTATACATCAGAATAACACATAGGCTACAATTTATAAAGATATTTTCT
Source organism: Hypomecis punctinalis (assembly GCA_949316475.1). Lineage (NCBI taxonomy): Eukaryota > Metazoa > Arthropoda > Insecta > Lepidoptera > Geometridae > Hypomecis > Hypomecis punctinalis. The sequence continues at coordinate 6,597,037 of OX438823.1, forward strand.
GAATTGTCCAAAATATAACGATAAATGTTGAGTAAGTAGGAAAAATCTGCCATCCGCGAGCTACTCTAGCGTGCGCTGCAAGAATGTCAAAATAAACAACTGTCGATCGAATATCTGTCAAATCAATCGATGAGCAGTCCTTGGATATCATCATACTGATAATATATTATGTACCTATATATACCTACATTTAATATTATAAATCCGAAAAGTTTGTTAGTTTGTTCTTCTTTCACGCAGCAACGGAGCAACGGATTGACTTGATATTTGGCATAGATATAGTTCGAGGGCCGTAAAGTGACATGAGCTACTTAAATAAAAGGTTCCTGTGAGATAGCATAAATGTCTAATTCCACGCGGGCGGCGCCGCGGGTAGAAGCTAGTAAATAATAATTAAGGGACATTTCATACACGGTCTCTGACCTCAAACTAAGCAAAGCTTGTGATATTTTGACTGCCAGCGACTGATGTACATATCCATAATATTTTAAATACATACTTATATAGATAATACCTTAATAACACAACTGTGTCTGGGCACAGAGCAAACACCTATGTTTGTCACATAAATATTTTGCCCTAGGTGGGAATCGAATCCACGCCTCATTGACCCAGGAGTGAGGGTTACTAACCACTGAGTCATCGAGGCAGTAGTACTGTATTGTACCTTTTAATAACCACTGTTTAGCATAAGCCTACCAATCAAGAGCAATTTTACCATTATAATGTTTAGAGCGTGTTGATAGATTTACATAGTGTATAAAATTTCTGTAACAAACTAAACCTAGCACAACAAATATTTTTGCAATTCTATATTACTTTTTGAAAATTTTCACGATTTCACCAAAAATAGTGAAAGTTTTCACACTTCCAAAACATTCTGACAAATCTAAAATAAAAATGGCATAGAACGTATTGAAATATCAACGACAATATGCTTAGGCAATATATAATCTAGTTGACTATTATAAGAAAATAATTAATTACTTATAGGTTTATAAATAAAAAAATTGGTTTTAAAAAAAAAATGAGTACATATATAATATTTGATTACGGAAACTCCCAACTAAATGTAACATAGTACCCCAATCATCATTTTCAAATTTTTGACGTGACAACGTCTTATAAATTGGTTTGCCGGGTGACACTTCAAGAAACTGCGTTACGCTCCGCTCACGTTATGCGCTCACAATGAGAGCGAGTGAGAGGCACGCGTCATGGTTAGCCCGCCTAAGAGCGAGAGAGACAGACATTTTCATCCTTCTTCCTACTATACGAATGAATATTCACATTAAAATTATTTTACCACTCAAAGTCGTTGTCACGTAAAACTTTCGCCCGTATACCGACTTTACAGGCAACCAATTTTTTTTCATTTTTACATAGCTTAATTGTTGGTGAAGATTAGGTAATTTTACGCCACAGTTAAATTAAAAGTAATATTTTTATTTAGGTGTGCAACTGGCCTTTTATGGCTACGTGTAATCCAGGAGCCACTACATCAACACCGTCTGGTTCAACAACAACAACTCAACCTACAATAACAGACCAGCCAACAACAACAGAAATAGTGTTCCTACCAAACGGCTGTCCCGAAGATTTTGGTATTCACCACCTTCTTCCACATTCAAGCGACTGTGCCAAGTATTACCAGTGTAATTTTGGAGAGAAAGTCGAGAGAGATTGTGCTCCAGGGACGTGGTTTGATTTTGAATTACAGGTATGTCTATTTTTTTATTTTGTATAATAGCAATCACAACAAGTAAATGTGTTCAATAAACTTTGGTTTTGAATTTTTTTATTTAACGAGAGAGAAAAAAGAATACTCTTCGTTTTTGGTCCTACTTAGTTGAATTAAAAAGATTTCAAAACAAAAAAAATACTATAATTTTATGATATTATTGTTTTAATTACTGGAAGTAAATAAAATAAATAAATAAAATAAGGATTTGAGGTCAATTTTCTACGAAATTACAAAGAAATTAAAAAATCACATACTTATTCAGAAATCCCCTTGTTTTAAAATATTTGCTATTTCATCCTTAGTTATCTGTTGTTTAAATATTTCTTGATTCATTTAAAAATATATTTTTTCAGACTTGCAACTGGCCCTATCTTGTCAACTGCGATTTAACAACACAACGTCCAACCGAACCTCCAACAACTCCTATTACAACCACATCGGAGTTTACTACTTCTTCTACAACTGAAGTTCCTACTACTACTACTACAACTGAAGTGCCTACTACTACTACCACTGAACTGCCAACTACTACAACTGAAGTTCCATCTACTACTAGCACTTCTACAACTGAAGTGCCTACTACTACAACTGAAGTTCCATCTACTACTAGCACTTCTACAACTGAAGTGCCTACTACTACAACTGAAGTTCCATCTACTACTAGCACTTCTATATCTGAAGTTCCAACTACTACTTCCACTTCTACAACTGAAGTTCCAACTACTACTACCACTTCTACAACTGAAGTTCCAATTACTACAATTTCTACCACAGGAGTGCCTACAACTACTGAATTTTTTACCGAAACTGAACTCCCTATTACTGAATCTACAATAACTACAACTGAGCTGCCTACCACGGTATCTGAAACAACAGTAGTACCAACAACAACAGAATATGTAACAAGTCCGACCACAGAAATACCAACAACAGTCGTACCTACAACCACAGAAGAACCTACTACAGTACCTGAAACGACAGTTGTACCAACTACGACAGAACTACCAACGACTGTAACCGAAACAACAGTTGTACCAACTACAACCGAACTACCAACGACTGTACCTGAAACAACAGTTGCACAAACTACTACTGAACTACCAACGACTGTACCCGAAACAACAGTAGTACCAACTACAACCAAACTGCCAACAACTGTACCCGAAACAACAGTAGTACCAACTACAACCGAACTACCAACGACTGTACCAGAAACCACAGTAGCACCAACCACTACAGAACACCCAACAACTCAACCTGAAACAACTGTAGTACCAACTACGACAGAACTACCGACAACAGTACCTGAAACAACAATTGTACCCACAACAACAGAACACTCAACCACAACTGAAATCACTTCAACAACAGAATCTGTAACTGAACCTTTGACAACAATATCACCAACAACTGAGGAATCTACAACTACGTTGCCGACAACAACAGAAATTGTTACTGATCCGGTAACAACAGAGGTGACTACAGAAGTACCAACAACAACAAAAATACCTACAACAACGGAATGGCTTACAACATACTTGCCCGTTACAACACAGCCACCTACAACTTACGAACCAACATCTACGGATGAGCCAACAACAACAGAGTCGGTTACTACCACAGATGAGCCATCAACAACAGAGGCTGCTACTACTACGCAGCAGCCGACAACAACTGAGGTCACTACCACTACGGAAGAGCCGACAACAACCGAGGCTACTACAGATACAGAGCCAACAACAACTGAGGCAGCTACGGTACAGCCAACTACAACAGAATCAGCTACTACTACGACAGAAGAGCCGATATCTACTGAGGCTACTACTGCGACCGAAGAGCCAACAACAACTGAAGCAGCTACCTATCAGCCGACCACAACAGAATCGGCCACCACTATTACAGAGGAGCCGACAACAACTGAGGCTACTACAAAACCAGAGCCAACAACTACTGAAGCAGCTACAGAACAGCCAACTACAACAGAATCGGCTACTACCACAGAAGAGCCGATAACAACTGAGGCTACTACAGTAACAGAGCCAACAACTACTGAAGCAACTACAACAACCGAGGCTATCACAGAAACAGAGCCAACAACAACTGAGGCAGCTACAGAACAGCCAACTACAACAGAATCGGTTACTACTACCACACAGGAGCCGACAACAACCGAGGCTATCACAGAAACAGAGCCAACAACAACTGAGGCAGCTACAGAACAGCCAACCACAACAGAATCGGCCACTACTACGACAGAAGATCCGACAACAACTGAGGTTGCTACAGAACCAGAGCCAACAACTACTGAAGCAGCTACAGAACAGCCAACTACAACAGAATCGGCTACTACCACAGAAGAGCCGATAACAACTGAGGCACCTACAGAAACAGAGCCAACAACAACTGAAGCAGCTACAGAACAGCCGACCACAACAGAATCGGCCACTACTACGACAGAAGAGCCGACAACAACTGAGGTTGCTACAGAACCAGAGCCAACAACAACTGAAGCAGCTACAGAACAGCCTACCACAACAGAATCGGCTACTACTACCACACATGAGCCGACAACAACTGAGGCTATCACAGAAACAGAGCCAACAACAACTGAGGCAGCTACAGAACAGCCAACCACAACAGAATCAGCTACTACTACGACAGAGAAGCCGACTACAACTGAAGCAGCTACAGAACAGCCAACTACAACAGAATTGGCTACTAGTACCACAGAAGAGCCGATAACAACTGAGACTACTACAGAAACAGAGCCAACAACAACTGAAGCAGCTACAGAACAGCCAACCACAACAGAATCGGTTACTACTACCACACAGGTGCCGACAACAACTAAGGCTACCACAGAAACAGAGCCAACAACAACTGAGGCAGCTACAGAACAACCAACCACAACAGAATCGGCCACTACTACGACAGAAAAGCCGACAACAACTGAGGCTGCTACAGAACCAGAGCCAACAACTACTGAAGCAGCTACAAAACAGCCCACTACAACAGAATCGGTTACTACTACCTCAGAGGAGCCGACAACAACCGAAGCTACTTCAGAAACAGAGCCAACGACAACTGAAGCTGTTACTAATCAGCCATCTACAACACAGGCTGCTACAGAACAGCCGACAACAACAGACCAACCAACTACAACGGCAGAGCCAACAACAACGACAACTGTGGCACCAACAACTCAACCATCAACAACAGAATTCCCAACAACTTCCCAAGCAACAACGGAGAACATACAAACGAGTACTGAAGATATAGAATCGAGTACAGTATCCGAGATTTGCCCACCAGGAATGGTTGGTAAGTGTCTTTCAAAAATATTTTTGCTTTTTGACCGACGAACCACCGGAGAAGGTATACAATTCGACGCGTATATATTTTTTTATGTATAACCACTCATAACATTTTTCATAGTAGTCCGATTTCAATAATTGTTTTTTTATTGGAAAGAATATACTTCGAAATTGGTCCCATTTAAATTTTATCGTAATTGGCTGAGCCGTTTTTGATAAATAAACAATATTGTGAAAAATGTTACATCGATCCGTGCATAATAATTGCGTTCTAGCGATGCGCTCCAGCTTCGCACAGGTGTATTATACATATAAACATTTCTCTTGAATTACTATATCTATTAAAACAAACTGCATCAAAATCCGTTGCGTAGTTTTAAAGATATAAGCATACATGGGGACAGACAGCGTAAAGCGACTATGTTTTATACTATGTAATGATTCTGTACACGGGTGAAGTCGGTCATGCTATTTTTTGCGAAAAATGATTATTTTGTTTGTATTCTAAATTATTGTTTAAGCTTCGTCCAAGTGATGTTTTGGTTTTTATGCTACCATACTATAAACTTTATTGTTCCGGGATAAAAAAGTAATCTACATAATATGTCAGTCTACAACCTTTAAGGCATATCTGGCTTTTTTTTTTAAAGGAAAATATTGTGAAGCGACTTGCATAACATAAGTCCATAGAAGAAATTCAACGGTATGGTTAATTAATATATCATTGTATGTTTTTCGATTAAAATACAATAAGTGAAAATAATACTCTGCACTGAGCCATTGTGTTGGAACAATGACCAATCACTCTTCGTGGTTAGGCCTATGTAAAGCAGTGTAATACTATTTAAAAATATAGAAGAGTACTAAATGACGCCGTGAAAGATTTATCCATGTGTTGGTCGGAACAATTATCACATTACTGTTGCAAAATCTCGAACAGCTGTCGCGCAAGTTCCAAGGAAATGATGTTTTTTTTTTTATACTCTCCTATTTTTTAGGGTTCCGTATCTCAAACGGAAAAAACGGAACCCTTATAGGATCATTTTGTTGTCTATCTATCCGTATGTCAAGACACTTTATTTCGGGAACGTGTCGATTTGTCGTGTTTACATCGAGTTGAAATTCAAACTGTATACGTATATCTATGGCTTCTTGCTTGTGTAACACATATAGAAATAAATCTGAAAACTGTACATTTTTATTTAAATCACAAAAAATAGGGCCTCAAAATTCACAAAATATGGGTGCAAAATTCAAAGTAAGTAAATGGTATCATGTAAGGTATCATATAAAAGAACTTCATTAGCACATGCTAAAAACCGGTTTTTAATTATTTTAATTATGTAATTTTTGATGTATGACGAGAAAAGTGAAAAACATTTTTTTTGTTGATGGTATTGGTTAAAGTATAGAGATTTTAGCAACTTACTTCTCAATTTTGTGAAAGTTCTGGATTTGTACGGAACAAGCAAGCCTTACTCGCACTTGTCCGGTTTTTTTTCTAGGAAACGTACTGCATCTAGAGTACTGCAATTCCTTCTTCATGATGAATGGAGGAAATTATGTTTTCTTTTTTTATAAGTCTTAACTCTTCTATTTTTTTTTTCTAGGAAATGTACCGCATCCAGAGTACTGTAATTCCTTTTTCATGTGCGCTGGAGGCAACGCTATTCAGCTTTGGTGTATTGACGGCTTCGAATTTGATCCAGCATCATGGGTAAGATAATTTTCTTTTATTAAAGACCAGCAGCGCGAGTACCGTTTTTATACTATCGTCAATTTGACATTTAAATCGCTAAAATTCGCCAAAAATCATAGAAAACACCGATTTTTAGCGATTTAAATGTCAAATTAACGATCGTATAAGAACGGTACTCGCGCTGCTGCAGTAGATATAAAATCTTGACAACAATTGAAAATAGACAAAGATATATGTTTGGCCTTTTACGACATGACAATCTAATGAAAATCATAATAGAAGGAAAAGTAGAAGGAAAGAGAGGAAGATAAGGACTACGGAGGAAATTTTGAGCTCAGATCAAAAAAAAGGTAGATGTCATGTCGTACAGGGAGGTGAAGACCCTAGCTGAAGACGGCGAGATGTGGAAATTGCTCCACCAACAAGAGCCACGCTCTTAAATTCTGAATGAATGAAACACAAAATTTACTCAAACACCACTTTTTATTACCTCTGATATTAATAAATTACCACATTTTTGAATGAGCGGACGATATGAAACAGTGTCAGTTTTAACTCGATGATTTTGTCTTAAACTGCATAGGTGTCGTTTTTTACTACAGGTCGCATTTTTCAATTAATCTCGACGAAACTTAGGTACACTTAAAGATAAAGATTCGTTTATTTGCTAAACATGTATACATTTTATAGGTCTTGGCACAGCGAACCAAAGTGGGTCTTGGCCTCCGATACCAAGATCCCCCATCTGTCCCTATTCTGTGCGAGTAGGTGCCAGTCTTGCACACGCTAATCTCCAATCGGCCACTTTATATTCCCATCTGTACTTGGGACGTCCAACAGGTCTTCGCCCTTCGGCATGCCCAAATAAGCCTTCTTTACGGCACGATCCTCTCCCATCCGTTCCAGCTGTCCGAGCCAGCGGATTTTGTGGGGTTTAATTTCACCAACAATGTTGGGCTCCGCTACTAGCTCTTCAACCACGGTTTATTCGGATCCTCCAACTTCCATCTTCCCGCCTGGTTGGCCCCAGAGTTTTTCGGAATATTTTGCGTTCCGTCACCATTTTAATAATATTATAAAATATTGCCAAAAAAATTGAGATGTACATATAATATCCTATCTCTTAAGTTGGATCAAGTTGCACACAGTGTACAAAATTTGGTTAAAATCGGTTCAGTAGTTGAGGAGTTCATAGCGGACAAATAACGTGACTCGAATTTTTTTTTATATAAAGAAGATGGTTTAATATAATTTCGTTCAAAATAGGGAGAAATTTAATGTTGCGCTATTTATCAGTCCCGATTTCAATAATTTTGGCAAGTTTATTTAATATCTAGATCCTAACAGTATTTGCTAATGTGAAACAAATCAGTCAAGAGCGAGTCAAAATATATAGGGAACTAGCTGACCCGGCCACGCGTTGCTGTGGCTAAATAAATTAAAATTGCGACTATAATTTGAGATTTAAACTATCCTATGTCTCAAGTTGGATCGAACTGCACATCGTCTGCGAATTTTATTATAATCTGTTAAGTGGTTTAGGAGTCCATTGAGGACAAACATTGTGACACGAGATTTATATATATTAAGAAGAAGAAGATATACAGTTAACGTGGATAGTCTCGGGCAGAGCGCGAAATTCAAATATTTTTGGATTTTTTGACATTTACAGATAAACTACTTATTTTAAGTTTACGAAAACTTATTTAGCGACCATAAATAGGAAGCATTTACAAGTTACATACTCTTGAAAGCCAAATAAGTGATCAGTTTATACACGAAAGTGCATCAACTGATTTTAACCTTAGTTTTTAGTTAGTGGACTCTTATGCATAAACAGGCCATTATTGTGGTTTTTAGGTGTATATACGTCGTTAAAACTACCTATTCACGGCTGCTAAATAAGGTTTTGTCATCTTACAATAAGCAGTTTATCTGTAAATGCTGATAAACCCAAAAATATTTAATTTTCGCGCGCGACTCAGTGAATCCATCTTAACGAGATGTTCCGCGAGGTTTACTGGACGGAAAACTACTACTAGAACTTATTATAAATCCGAAACTTGTTCTTTTCGGTTGTTTGCTACTATTGTATCCATAATCATATTTATTTATTGCATAATATGGGTTTACATAGTACTTACAGTATAATAGAATAAATAGTCCGCCATATTCAGCCTTTTGGCATGCAACATTAGGTAACAAATTGTATAGGTAATTGGTTTTATCTTTTACTAATTACATTTTAAAACATTTACCGCCTTACCACAAAATATTAAAACACACTTTAAACACTGTTTAACCGTGCAATTTGTACTGTTTAACTTTGTCTAAAGCGTGCGTAAAACTTTTGTGGTAAGACGGTAAACGCACACTTTAACCTCATCAACTTTTCTTTTTTACGCAACAATGAAGCAACAGATCAACTGGGTTTTTAGACGGCTATAATTTAAAGATTTTGGTGGTACCCTAAGTTAATATTACGCACCTAAGGCCTCGGAAAAAGCTAGTCTAGATACAATGACTGCCTCGGTGGCTCAGTGGTTAGTGACCCTGACTTCTGGATCAAAGAGGCGTGGGTTCGATTCCCACCAGGGCAATCATTTTTGTGATGAACATAGGTGTTTGCTCGTGTGTCTGGGTGTTATTTAGGTACTATCTATATATGTATGTATTTAAAAATATGTATATGTAGTATATCAGTCTCTGGCAGCCATATCACAAGCTTTGCTTAGTTTGGGGTCAGAGACAGTGTGTGAAAAAAAAAATACACATGAATCCATATTTCCGTTGGTCACGTCATCACGCGTGAACGACTAGGCCGATTTGGCTAATTCTTTTTTTTGTTGTGTGTAATTGTCATGTGAAAGTTCTGATGAAAAATTTAAAAAAAAAGCGTGGAAAATAATAAAAATCAATTTAATTTTCGAATACAAAATGTTTTTATATGTATAAGTTGCTGTATCTGGCTATAGGTGGCGCTAAACGCAATAAAAATCAGAATCGACCGAATCAATTAGATTAAGGGGGGAGAATTAGGGGGGTTCCCCTTGGGTTTGAAGGTCACCGGTCAGCTAATTTATTAATACTAAATTTTCTTTCAGGCTTGCGTACCTATAGCAGAAGGCGGGTGCACTCTGGGTACTGCAACACCAGGTTACACCACAGAAGGCTATATCTCTAGCACTCCAGAAGTCACTACTACTGAATTTTCAACCACTTTAGGCTATGAAACAACTACTGCTGGCTTAGACACAACTACCGCTGGTTTTGAAACAACTACCGCTGGCTTAGACACAACTACCGCTGTTTTTGAAACAACTACCGCTGGTATAGACACAACTACCGCTGGTTTTGACACAACTACCGCTGGTTTTGAAACAACTACCGCTGGTATCGATACAACTACCGCTAGCTTAGACACAACTACCGCTGGTATCGATACAACTACCGCTGGGTTAGACACGACCACCACTGGTTTTGACACAACTACCGCTGGTTTTGAAACAACTACTGCTGGTTTCGATACAACTACAGCTGGTTTTGAAACAACTACTGCTGGTTTTGACACAACAACCGTTGGTTTTGAAACTACTACAGTTGGCTTAGACACAACTACCGCTGGTTTTGATACTACCACTGCTGGTTTTGAAACAACTACTACTGGTTTCGACACAACTACCGCTGATTTTGAAACAACTACCGCTGGCTTAGAAACAACAACCGCTGGTTTTGAAACAACTACCGCTGGTTTAGAGACAACTACCGCTGGCTTAGAAACAACTACAATAGATGCTGCAACTACTACTGTGGGCTATGAAACAACTGCTGGAATAGAATCAACCACATCAAGTTTTGAAACCACAACTGCGGGTTTGGAAACTACAACTGCTAGTGTTGGAACTACCACTGTAGGGTATGAAACTACTACACACGTGTTTGATACGACTACGGTAGGTGCTGAAACAACTACTGTTGATATTGGCACAACTCAAGGTGTAGAAACAACCACTTCTAGTTTTGGAACAACTACTGGAGGCTACGAAACAACTACGGACGGTTCTGGAACTACCACTGTAGGTGCCGAAACTACTACTGTTGATTTTGATACAACTACTCAAAGTGTTGAAACAACCACTTCTGGTTTTGAAACCACAACTGCTGGATATGAAACTACTACTCAAGCACAAACTGCAGAACCAACTACTGATGGGGTTTATACTACTACTGAGAGCAGTGAAGTAACTACACCAAGCATTGTTACAACCACTGATAGTAGTCAAACCACCACTGAAAACGTTTATACTACTGAAGGAGTTACAACTACTGTAACCCCTGAAGGGACAACTGAAAGCATTCAAACAACAGCAAATACAGAGGTGACATCAGAAATATCTCCTACAACTACCGAAAGTATACAAACAACTACTGAAAGCGTATACACTACTACAGCAGCAACGGACGTGACAACAGAAAGTGGTTATACAACAGAGACTCTTCAAACCACTACTGAAGAATCAGATGGTGGTGATGGAGATAGTGGGGGAGATAGTGAAACAACTACCGAAGGTACTTACACTACTACAGTAGGTACAGAAGTGACATCAGATATAACTTCTACAACTACCGAAGGTGTACAAACAACTACTGAAAGCGTATACACTACTATTTCAGCAACAGAAATTACAACAGAAAGTGGTTATACGACTGATTCGGCTCACTCTACCACTGAAGAAGCTGGTGGTGATGGAGATGGAGATAGTGGAGAAGACAATGATACAACTACCGAGGGTGCTTATACTACCACAGCAGCAACGGACATGACAACAGAGAGCTCTTATACAACGACTGAAGCTGTTGACACAACGACTCAAGGTGTTGACACAACGACTCAAGCTGTTGACACGACAACACAAGCCGTTGACACTACGACTCAAGCTGTTGACACAACAACACAAGCTGTTGACACAACGACTCAAGCTGTGGACACGACTACACAAGCCTTTGACACTACGACTCAAGTTGTCGACACAACAACACAAGCTGTTGACACAACGACTCAAGCTGTTGACACAACGACTGAAGGTGTCACAACTGAAACTGTTACTTCAACAACAGAAAACATTGTGACAACAGAAAATGTGCTGACAACAACAGAAAACGTGGTGACGACAGAGTCTACTACGCCGGCTCCATTATGTCCTCCAGGAGTGATTACTAACGTACCCGACCCTAACAGTTGTGATGGGTACTTCATGTGCATCAACGGAATGGCGATTCCTCAGTTTTGTCCTGAAGGATTTGAATTCGACCGTGATTTATTGGTAAGTTTTTTCATAGTTTTCTAAGCCGAAACGAAGAATGTATTTAAGTCAACGCATATATATTATTTTTATGTATGAATACGCATAAGCATAACTTTTGCGGGTTTGTTTTGACTCATCCATCCATCAGCCAAAGGACGTCCACTGCTGGACATAGGCCTCCCCTATGGATCTCCAATAAGACCGATTGATAGCGGCTTGCATCCAGCGCGAGCCTGCGGTCTTAATGAGGTCATTTGTCCACCTTGTGGGTGGAAATCCTACGCTGCGCTTGCCGGTACGTGGTCTCCACTCGAGAACTTTTCGACTATCGACTGTTGTTTTGAATATTTTTTTTATATTGGTTTGTTAGTTTATGAAATAATTTACAAAAATCTAAAAATTATTCATCAGTTCGTGCGAACTATTTAAATTTTGTACGTAGATTGCAATGTTGAAATCAGTTGTGCGAGCCTATGCTAAAAATAATTATTAGATCTTAAACAACTATTATATGAATATTATTTAAAAAAATAATTACCAATGTGCCATAAATACTAAGTGTAATTTTACTAACCGACTCCAAGAAGGAAGTTCTCGTGAGGAAACGAAGGAGGATCAATTTGACTGTTATTTGTATGGATACTTTAGCGATTACTCCGCCAATAATGGACTGATCTTGATGACTCTTTTTTTGTTAGGTACTTCAGAAATGGTATCACTTAAAATGTATCTAAATAACGTAATTTGTTTTTTGAAAAATCAACAAAAATGAGAGGATAACTACATCGATGATACATTGATTCGTGCTATTTGAATTCTGTACACGGTCGCAGTCGGTTATGCTATATTTGCCGATAATTTATTATTATGTATGCAAATTACTATTTTTTTTTCAGAGATGTGTAGTAATAGCTGAGGGCGGGTGCACGTTAGGCCAATCAACACTAACAACTCCAAATTCAGATGGCACTACTACAAGTATCGCAGAAACCACCACTGTAGTAGCCCCATCGACTGAACACGGATCTTCTACTACTATTATAGAAACTACATCTACCGAGTCATCTACTGATTATCCTACAACTACGCCCACCACGGTAACAAATACGGAAAGCGTTACTGACTCGCCGACGTCTACGCCAACGCTTGATACAACCACTGTGGTTGAAACTGAGACTCCGACAACCGTCGATATCACTGATACTACTGAAGGTCACACAACTCAAAGCATACCTACAACAGTATCTAGTACAGAAAGTGTTTCTACCACAACAGAAAATGTTTTCACAACAACAGACAGTATTTCTACAACAACAGAAAATGTTGCTACAACAACAGAAAATGTTTTCACAACAACAGACAGTATTTCTACAACAACAGAAAATGTTGCTACAACAACAGAGAGTATTGTCACAACAACAGAAAATGCAGCAACGACACCAACTACTGCTGCTCCCGGAATCTGCCCGCCAGACGGTTTAGTCAATGTGCCAGACCCTGACAGTTGCAATGGCTACTTCATGTGCATAAATGGCATGCCCATACATCAATTATGCCCAGATGGTTTCGAATTTGATCCTTCACTGGCGGTAAGTTTTAAAAATTATATATTCAGAAAATCCCATCGTCTATCATATAATAACACCTTACATTATTTTTTTTATCGAAAATTTCCTAACCACAGACTTCAGGGTCTGTGCCTTTTGTTAATTATAGGTAATTATTAGATTTTACTGTGCAAAGAGAGTTGGTACATGGTTAAATCTTAGTCTAAGCTATTGAGTCGATGTATTGAGTGAAAGCCATAAGCAGACCGGCGACCCGCTAGCAGCACCCGATCACGAGTATGACACATGTGCCCGCCATCGCTCTCCTCGACCATATTTGAGGGAAGAGAACGACCCGACACATAATGCCGCCGCAAGAAGTAGCCTTCGATGGCGAGCATGAATGCTTGGGGCATGCACGCAATGCTTACACTTTTTTAGGTCCCCACACCTTACATTTCGATTACCTTCTTAACAATAGTTAAAAAATATAACAACGATTCATACCTAAAATTCATAAAAAAAAATCTTAATTTGTATATGTTTATTTTTGATTTTGAATTAATATTTATTTTATATTTTTATTGTTCATATTTTTCAGTTCTGTGTAATCATTGCTGAGGGCGGTTGTACCATGAGTCAAACTACCACGCCATATCCAACTACAGAAGCCGCAGCCATAACTACCGAAAGTGCTGCAACAACAACAGAGAGCGTTGTCACAACTACTGAAAGCACTTTCACAACTACCGGAAGCGCTGCCACAACTACAGAAAACACTGTCACAACAACAGAAACAGCTGCCACAACTACTGAAGCCGTAGCGACAACAACGGAATCTGCTGCTACAACAACAGAAGCCACTGCCACAACTACAGAAAGCGCTGCCACAACAACAGGATCCACTGCCTCAACAACGGAAGCTGCTGCTACAACAACAGAAGCAGCTGCCACAACAACAGAAAGCGCTGCCACAACTACAGAAAACGCAGCTACAACTACAGAAAGTGCAGCCACAACTACAGAAAGTGCAGCCACAACTACAGAAAGCGCAGCCACAACTACAGAAAGCGCAGCTACGACAACGGAAGCCGCTTTAACAACAACAGAAACCACTTCAACAACAACGGAAGCTGCTACCACAACTACTGAAGCCGTAGCGATAACAACGGAATCTGCAACGACAACAACAGAATTCACTGTCACTACAACGGAATCTGCTGCCACAACAACAGAATCCTCTGCCTTAACAACGGAAGCTGCTGCTACAACAACGGAAGGTACTGCTACAACACCAGAAGCTGATGCTACAACAACGGAAGCCGCAGACACAACTACAGAAAGCGCTGCCACAACAACAGAAAGTTCAGCCACTACTACAGAAGCAGTTGCTACTACACCAGAAGCCGCCGCCACAACAACGGAAACTGCTTCTACAACTGCAGAAAACGCAGCTACAACTACAGAAAGTCTAACTACAATCACAGAAGGCGAGCAGACTGCAACTCCAGCCCCACTCTGTCCTCCTGGAGTCATCGCGAACGTGGCGGACCCTGATAGTTGCACAAACTACTTTATGTGTGTCAATGGAATGGTTATTCCACAGTCCTGTCCGGACGGTTTTGAATTTGATCCTGCATTAGCGGTAAGTGTTTAAATATTAAGATGATTCCATCACCTTTGAAACAAGAGCGAACACATTTAAATTTTAAATAGATAAAAATCTAAAAAAATATTCTGTAACTCAAATGCTAAATAAATAAATAACTTCCATATCATAAGTCAAGTCTGTTTGGATGTCTTGGTAGCACCTACAAAGTTTGTTATTTTTCAGTTTTGTGTTATTATTGCTGAAGGCGGATGTACTATGAGTCAAACTAGCACGCCATATCCAACAACAGAAGCCGCAGGCATAACTACAGAAAGTTCCACCACAACAACAGAAAACGCAGCTACAACGACAGAAATCGCAGCCACAACTACAGAAAGTGATTTCACAACTACTGAAAGCGTAGCCACAACTACAGAAGCAGTAGCCACAACTACAGAAAACGCTGCTACAACAACGGAAGCCGCTGTAACAACAACAGAAACCGCTGCAACAACAACGGAAGCTGCTACCACAACTACTGAAGCCGTAGCGATAACAACGGAATCTGCAACGACAACAACAGAATTCACTGTCACTACAACGGAATCTGCTGCCACAACAACAGAATCCTCTGCCTTAACTACGGAAGCTGCTGCTACAACAACGGAAGGTACTGCTACAACACCAGAAGCAGATGCTACAACAACGGAAGCCGCAGACACAACTACAGAAAGCGCTACCACAACAACAGAAAGCGCAGCCACTACTACAGAAGCAGTTGTTACTACAACAGAAGCCGCCGCCACAACAACGGAAACTGCTTCTACAACTGCAGAAAACGCAGCTACAACTACAGAAAGTCTAACTACAACCACAGAAGGCGAGCAGACTGCAACTCCAGCCCCACTCTGTCCTCCTGGAGTCATCGCGAACGTGGCGGACCCAGACAGTTGTACAAACTACTTTATGTGTGTCAATGGAATGGTAATTCCGCAGTCCTGCCCGGACGGTTTTGAATTTGATCCTGCATTAGCGGTAAGTGTTTAAATAATAAGATGATCCATCACCTGTGAAACAAGAGCAATAACATTTAAATTTTAAATAGATAAAAGTCTAATTTTATTATGTAACTCAAATGCTAAATGATACATAACTTCAATACCATAAGTCAAGTCTGTTTGGATGTCTTGCTGGTTGGTAGTACCTACAATGTTTGTTATTTTTCAGTTTTGTGTTATTATTGCCGAAGGCGGATGTACCATGAGTCAAAATACTACGCCATATCCAACTACAGAAGCTGCAAGTATAACTACAGAAAGTACTGCCACAACAACAGAAAGCGCAGCTACAACTACAGAAAGCGCAGCCATAACTACAGAAAGCGCAGCCACAACTACAGAAAGCGCAGCCACAACTACAGAAAGCGCAGCTTCAACTACAGAAAACGCTTTTACATCTACTGAAAGCACTGCCACAACTACAGAATACATTGTCACAACAACAGAAGCAGCTGCCATAACAACGGAAGCCGCTGTCACAACAACGGAAGCCGCTGTCACAACAACGGAAGCCTCTTTCACAACAACGGAAACCGCTGTCACAACAACGGGAACTGCTGCAACAACAACGGAAGCTGCTCCCACAACTACTGAAGCCGTAGTGACAACAACGGAATCTGCTACTACAATAACAGAATCCACTATCACTACAACGGAAGCTGCTGCTACAACAACGGACGTTACTGCTACAACAACGGAAGCTGGTGCTATAACAACGGAAGTTACTGCTATAACAACGGAAGCTACTGCTACAACAACAGATGCAGCTGCTACAACTACAGAAGCCGCAGACACAACTACAGAAAGCGCTGCCACTACTACAGAAAACACTGCCACAACTACAGAAAGCGCAGCGACTACTACAGAAAGCGCAGCGACTACTACAGAAGCAGCTACTACAACAACGGCAGCTGCTTCCACAACTACAGAAAGTCTAGCTACAACCACAGAAGGCGAACCGACTATAACTCCAGCACCACTCTGTCCTCCAGGAGTCATCGCAAACGTGGCGGACCCTGACAGTTGTACAAACTACTTCATGTGTGTCAATGGAATGGCTATTCCGCAGTCCTGCCCAGGTGGTTTTGAATTTGATCCAGAATTAGCGGTAAGTGTTTGAATATTCAGACGATTCCATCATATACGAAACTGAAGCAACAACATTTTAGTTTTAAATAGATCCAAGTCTACTAAATTAATTCTGTCAAGCAAATGCTAAATAACAAATATTCTAGTCTTACTAGTAAAATTCTTATTATTTTTCAGTTTTGTGTAATTATTGCTGAAGGCGGATGTACCATGAGTCAAACAACCACGCCATATCCATCAACCGAAGCCGCAGCTACAACTACAGAAAGTGCTGCCACAACAACAGAAAGCGCAGTCACAACTACAGAAATCACTGTCACAACTACAGAAAGCGCTGCCATAACTACAGAAAACAGTGCCACAACTACCGAAAGCGCTGCAACAACTACAGAAAACGCTGCCACAACTACAGAAAACTCAGTCACTACAACAGAAAGTGCAACAACAACCACAGAAAGCGCAGCCACGACCACAGAAAGTACTGCCACAACTATAGAAAGTGCAGTCACAACAACAGAAAGTGCAGCAACAACTATAGAAAGTGCAGCAACAACTATAGAAAGCGCAGCCACAACTACAGAAGCAGTGGTTACTACAACAGAAGCCATTGTTACAACAACGGAAGTTACTTCCACAACTACAGAAAGCGCAGCTACAACTACAGAAAGCGCAGTTACAACTACGGAAATTGTACTTACGACTACAGAAGGCGATCAGTCTATAACTCCAGCCCCACTCTGTCCTCCAGGAGTCATCGGAAACGTGGCGGACCCTGACAGTTGTATAAACTACTTCATGTGTGTCAACGGAATGGCTATCCCACAGTCCTGCCCGAATGGTTTTGAATTCGATCCTTCATTAGCTGTAAGTGTTTAAATATTTTAATAACTCCATCATCTGTGAAATAAAACGAAACGCATTTAAGTTATTAATAAAAACAAGTACTATGAATTAATTTTGTAATTCTAATGCTTTATTATAAATAAATTCATAATTATAAGTCAAGTCAATCAATCTTTTGCATTTGGTGCTAGTAAAATTTTTATTATTTTCCAGTTTTGTGTAATCATTTCTGAGGGTGGTTGTACAATGAGTCAAACAACCACGCCATATCCAACTACAGAAGCCGCAGCCATAACTACAGAAAGTGATGCCACAACAACAGAGAGCATTGACACAACTACCGAAAGTGCTGCCACGAACACAGAAAGCATTGTCACAACAACAGAAGCAGCTGCTACAACAACGGAAGCTGCTACCACAACTACTGAAAGCGCAGCCACAGCTACAGAAAGCGCTGCCACAACTACAGAAAGCGCAGTGACAACTCCAGAAAGCTCAGCCACTACTACAGGAAACGCTGCCACAACTACAGAATCAGTTGTTACAACAACAGAAACCGCTGTCACAACAACGGAAGTTGCTTCCACAACTACAGAAAGCGCTGCCACGGTTACTGAAGCCGCAGCAACAACAACTGAATCTATAGCTGCAACAACAGAATCTTCTGACACTACGACAGAATCCACTGCCTCAACAACAGAAGCTGCTGCTACAACAACGGAAGCAGCTGTTACGACTACAGAACCCGCAGACACAACAACGGAAGCAGCTGCCACAACTACAGAATCTGCTACTACAACAACGGAAGATTCTGACACAACTAGTGAAACTGCAACTACAACTACAGAAAGCGCTGACACAACTACAGAAAGCGCAGCTACAACTACAGAAAGCGCAGTTACAACCACAGAAAGCGATGACACTACAACTCCAGCCCCAGTCTGTCCACCAGGAGTCATCGCGAACGTGCCGGACCCTAACAGTTGTACAAACTACTTCATGTGTGTAAACGGAATGGCTATCCCGCAGTCTTGCCCGGATGGTTTTGAATTTGACCCTTCATTAGGGGTAAGTGTTTAAATATTTAGAAGATTCCATCACCTTTGAAACAAAAGTAAACGCATTGAAGTTTTTAATAGATACGATTCCCAAAAAAATATTCTGTAGTTCTAATGCTATATAACTTTAAAATAATTGCTCAAATCAATCAATAAGTTTGAATTTTGTTCTAGTAAAATTCCTAATATTTTTCAGTTTTGTGTAATTATTGCTGATGGCGGATGTACCATGAGTCAAACCACTACGCCATATCCATCTACCGATACCGCAGCCACAACTACAGGAAACATTGGTTCAACTACAGAAAGCGTAGCCACAACTACAGAAAACGCAGCCACAACTACATTAAGCGCAGCCACAACTACAGAAAGCGCTGGCTCAACTGCAGAAAGCGCAGCCACTACTACTGAAAGCACAGCCGCAACTACAGAAAGTGCAGCCACAACTACAGAAAGCGCAACCACAACTACAGAAAGTGCTGGCTCAACTACAGAAAGCGCAGCCACTACTACAGAAAGCGTAGCCACAACTACAGAAAGCGCAGCCACAACTACAGAAAGCGCTGGCTCAACTGCAGAAAGCGAAGCCACTACTACAGAAAGTGCAGCCACAGCTACAGAAAGCGCAGCCACAACTACTGAAAGCGCTGGCTCAACTACAGAAAGCGCAGCCACAACTACAGAGGCAGTTGTTACAACAACAGAAGCCGCTACCATAACAACGGAAGCTACTTTTACAACTACAGAAAACGCAGCTACAACTTTAGCACCACTCTGTCCTCCAGGAGTTATCGCGAACGTGGCAGACCCTGATAGTTGTACAAACTACTTCATGTGTGTCAACGGAATGGCAATCCCACAGTCCTGCCCCGATGGCTTCGAATTTAACCCTGCAATCTCAGTAAGTAACATTTAATATGATAACTCGGTATAAAATTTAGAACAGAAAGTTTTTATTTCATTACTGAAACCATAAATGATTTAACCATCTTTGTATATAATATAAGAAACCGATTTCAAAAGCAAATGTCTTTCATACCTAATTTTTAAGTATGTACTTTTCATACTTAAAAATTAGGTATGAAAAAAGAAATATTTACGTACATTTCAATTTTTAGGGATGCGCAGTGATAGCAGAAGGAGGTTGTACACTAGGATCTAGTACAGATAAAAATACTGACCCTACTTTAACAACTTCACAACCGACAATCACTGAAGAAACCACGTCAGAGGCTGGTTTCACTACCACAACACCGACAATTTTCACAACGACCGAAGGTATTGATGAAACGACACCAGCTATCTCGACTACCACTGAGGGCAGTGAGACAACAACAGAAAGTGTTTCTACAACAACAACAGAAGATAACACTGAGTCTACTAGAACGACTTCACAACCAACAACTCAACAACCGTCCACCACTGATGAAAGCGATACAGAAAGTACTTCGACAACCACGCCGTCGGAAATTTCTACAACAACAGAAACTGTTGATGCTACGACACTAGGAATCTCGACTACCACCAAAGACAGTGAGACAACAACAGAATTTGTTTCAACAATAACTACAGATAGTACAACAACAGAAAATGTAGACACTACAACCCTAACCATCGTCACAACGACCGAAAATGTCGTCACCACTGAGAGTATTGCTACTACAATAGAAAGCGAACAGCCTACAACTCCAGCCCCACTCTGTCCTCCAGGAGTCATCGGAAACGTGGCGGACCCTAACAGTTGTACGAACTACTTCATGTGTGTCAATGGAATGGCTATCCCGCAGTCCTGCCCGGATGGCTTCGAATTTAACCCGGCAATCTCAGTAAGTAGCACTTAATTTAATAAATGATTTTTGGAAAATTTGGCCTTTTTACGTACTTTAATCATAAATTTTATTTTTGAGTGCCCTCGCTAACTAAGTTTTAATTCCTAGCCTGTATAAAATTAAGTAACGAAGCATATGAATGTAATTAATCAAAACTCTTTGAATAAAACAAATGACTGCCAAATCCGAGTTTTCTAGCATGCAATATCAAAGAAGTTCTAATGATGTTTATTTAAATTTTAAGGGATGCGCAGTAATAGCCGAAGGAGGATGCACTATGGGGTCCAGTACTGATGGAAGTACTGAATCAACAGTGACAACTTCACGACCGTCAATTACTGATGGAAGCACCACAGAACATTATTCGACAACTACAACTTTGCCAATTTCTACAACAACTGAAGCCATTGCTTCGACAACGACAGGAATCTCGACTACTAATGAAGGTAGTGAGACAACAACAGAGAGTGTTTCTACAACAACAACAGAAGATAACACTGAGTCTACTGAAATAACTTTACAACCAACAACTCAACCACCATCGACAACTGATGGTAGCAATACAGAAAATGCTTCGACAACCACGGCGTCGGAAATTTCTACAACAACAGATAGTGTTGATGCGACGACACTAGGAATCTCGACTACCACCAAAGACAGTGAGACAACAACAGAACTTGTTTTAACAACAACTACAGAGAATCCTCCTACAACAACAGAAACTGTAGACACTGCGACTCCAACGATCGTTACGACAACTGAAAATACTGTCACCACTGAGAGTATTGCTACTACAATAGAAAGCGAACAGCCTACAACTCCAGCCCCACTCTGTCCTCCAGGAGTCATCGGAAACGTGGCGGACCCTGACAGTTGTACGAACTACTTCATGTGTGTCAACGGGATGGCTATCCCGCAGTCCTGCCCGGATGGCTTCGAATTTAACCCGGCAATCTCAGTAAGTAGCACTTAATTTAATGAATAATTGTTGGAAAATTTGGCCTTTTTACGTACTTAAATTAATATAGGTAATGTAGACTAACGAAATATTAATGAAAACTCTTTGAAAAACCAATGACTGCCAAATCCAAGTTTTCTAGCATGCAAAGTCAAAGAAATTCTTATAATCTATATTTCAATTTTAAGGGATGTGCAGTGATAGCCGAAGGAGGATGCACTATGGGGTCCAGTACTGATGGAAGTACTGAATCAACAGTGACAACTTCACGACCGTCAATTACTGATGGAAGCACCACAGAACATTATTCGACAACTACAACTTTGCCAATTTCTACAACAACTGAAGCCATTGCTTCGACAACGACAGGAATCTCGACTACTAATGAAGGTAGTGAGACAACAACAGAGAGTGTTTCTACAACAACAACAGAAGATAACACTGAGTCTACTGAAATAACTTTACAACCAACAACTCAACCACCATCGACAACTGATGGTAGCAATACAGAAAATGCTTCGACAACCACGGCGTCGGAAATTTCTACAACAACAGATAGTGTTGATGCGACGACACTAGGAATCTCGACTACCACCAAAGACAGTGAGACAACAACAGAACTTGTTTTAACAACAACTACAGAGAATCCTCCTACAACAACAGAAACTGTAGACACTGCGACTCCAACGATCGTTACGACAACTGAAAATACTGTCACCACTGAGAGTATTGCTACTACAATAGAAAGCGAACAGCCTACAACTCCAGCCCCACTCTGTCCTCCAGGAGTCATCGGAAACGTGGCGGACCCTGACAGTTGTACAAACTACTTCATGTGTGTCAACGGGATGGCTATCCCGCAGTCCTGCCCGGATGGCTTCGAATTTAACCCGGCAATCTCAGTAAGTAGCACTTAATTTAATAAAAATTTGTTAGAAAAATTGGCCTTTTTTACGTACTTAAATTATAAATAGGCAATTTAGTCTAACGAAGTATATGAATTTAATTTTATTATTATTAGATGTTAACTTTAGGTATAGTACCGTTCTGGAATTTAGAACATGTAATTATCTGACGCATTGGGCGACGTTAGTTTCCAAGATTCAGATTTTATTGGCAAGGTATTAACTCACCTTTGATTTCATTATGTATTTAGACATGTACACATTAGCGTTAGTATATTTTATAAATTTATCTTAAAAAAACAGATGTCAAAAAATTATTATAATTTATTTATATTAAAACAAAAATCTTATAAAGAAATAAGTGACTACCATATCCGACTTTTCAACATGTAAAGTCAAAGAAATTCTAAAGACGTATTTTTAAATTTTAAAGGGATGCGAAGTGATAGCCGAAGGTGGATGCACTATGGGATCCAGTACAGATGGTAATACTGAATCAACAGGGACAACTGCACAACCGTCGACCACTGATGGAAGCACTACAGAACTTTATTCAACAACTACAACTTTGCCAATTTCTACAACAACTGAAGCCATTGCTTCGACAACGACAGGAATCTTGACAACCACTGAGAGCAGTGAGACAACGACAGAAACTGTTTCAATAATAACTACAGATAATCCTGCTACTACAACAGAAAATGTGGACACTACGACCCCAATCATTGTTACAACGACCGAAAATGTCGTCACAACTGAGGGTATTGCTACAACAACAGCAAGCGACCTGACTACAACTCCAGCTCCACTCTGCCCGCCTGTAGGAATCTCGAATGTGGCTGATCCTAATAGCTGCACAGGCTACTTCTTATGCGTAAATGGAATAGCTATTCCTCAATCCTGTCCAGAAGATTATGAATTCGACCTCACTCATGATGTAAGTTAGTCATACTAGTAGTTCTCTATAACTAAATCTTCATAAACTTATATCTCGAATCGCTCTTGACTGATTTGATTTAACAAATCTTGTTAAGTTTTAGATGCTTAACAATATTGCCATTTTTTTAAGACAGTGAAACAGATATCAGAGTAGACGACGACAAAAATCTATTCATGTAGAAGAAAACCAACATCTCATAAGACGCAAAACAAATAAAGCAAATTACTGAATACTGTGTAGTGTACAAGGCAATGGCCTAAGCTCAATATATTTTTGCATGTTCTCTTTCAATGTCACATTTCTTATAACATAAACATCACATAAATTTACAGGGATGCATTTTGATCAAGGAAGGTGGTTGCACTATGGGGCCTAGTACAGATCGTAATACCGAATCAACGAATGGCCAATCTACTACTGATAATACAGTAACAGATTCTACTGGTACTACAACTGAAAACGTAGCAACCACGGAGAACGATGTTACAACATCAAAAGATGTTACAACAGAAAGTGATACAACAACAGAAACCGCTGGAACTACAGACAGCGTAACGACACAAGAGCCAACGACAACAACAACTGAAGCTGCCCTGTGCCCTCCAGGAGTTTTTATGAATATTCCAAACCCTGATAGGTGTGACGGGTACTACATGTGCGCAGCTGGTATTGCCATACCTCAGTTCTGTCCGATTGGATTCGAATACGATGATGGAGTACAAGTAAGTAAATAATCAATTATTGTTCGCCAAAAATAACATAACCGACTCCCACCGTGTACATAATTCGAATAGTTCGCACGAATCGATGTGTCATCCATGTAGTCATTTTTACTTTATTGCGGATTTTTAAAAACGACTCAGAAGATTTCGATTGTGTTTTAATGGGACCACCTCAGGAGTAAACCCTGTTGATTTTTTTTAATTCAATTCGTAAAGTACTTTAACAGGTTTGTTTACAATTTTGTTACATACATCTTTTATTTTTCAGGGATGCGTGGCTATTGCTGAAGGAGGTTGCACTTACATGTCCAGTACTACTGTGGCTGACGTTACCTCTACAACCTCACAGGCAGAAATTACTACCACCACTCTACCATCGACAACAGACGACAGCAACACAGACTCTGAAAGCACGACTACAAATGTGCCAATAACCACTGAAAGTGCTGGAACAGATGGTGATTCAACAACAGAAGCAATTGCTACTACTACAGAAGCTGTTGCCACAACAACAGAAGAAGTAGCGACAACGACAGATTCTGTTGATACTACAACAGAAACCGTTGTAACTACCCCAGAATCAGATACCACGACAACAGAAGCAGTTGATACAACTACAGAAGCCATTGCTACAACAACGCCTGCTGTTGTAACGACTACAGAATCAGATGCCACAACAACAGAAGCAGTTGCCACAACAACGCCAGCTGTTATAACGACAACAGAAGAAGTAGTGACAACAACAGAAACCGTTGATACTACAACAGAAGCCGTTGTTACGACCACAGAAACAGATGCGACGACAATAGAAACTGCAGCATCAGTTTGTCCGCCCGGTGTATTCGGAAACGTGCCCAATCCTGAAAGGTGCGACGGATATTACATCTGCACAGGAGGAATGGCCATTGCTCAATGGTGCCCGGATGGCTACGAGTATAATTACATTTCTAATGTGAGTATTCATTTTTACCTTCTTACATTAAACACATTCCGTTTGTATTCTGGATCAGAATTTTGTATCAGAAATTCTGATTCGAAATATACTAATTTCTCGTTATTCCAATTTAAAGGCTTACCGTCTTTGGTTAATTCATGGTCTTCCATACTAATATTACTAAAGATGGTGATATGTGAGTTTGTGACTTTGTGAAGTTGTAGGGGTATAGATAGTGCAATCCACGAAGACGCGCCCCACCAATTTTTGGTTTAGGGGATCGTGGGTTGCAGGGAGTTTGTCTCCTGATTAGTCTATTCATTGTAGTGTGCGTGTGCATTCATAGGTAATTAGTGTGTACCGATAACACTCAAAGATTGACGGAAGCTTGCACACATATACTATAAACGGTTAGGAGGAATAGTGGGGCGCGTCTTCGTGGATTGCACTATCTGTAATATCTGAGTCTACCGAACCGATTTAAAAAAAATACCAATTGAAAGCATAAAGCTATTACAACCCAGAGGACCAGAAGAACAGACACATAACAAATATCTCGATTTGATGGTTGTTGTCAGATTTTTAAACAAGGAACGACAAAGATATTTGACAGTTTTCACAGCAGCTTGGAAGATTTTCCATGCATTTTTGTGGTTGAGAATGGCCTCAAGCGACAACAGCGCTATCTCTTGCTTGTAACACTCACAAATAATGATAAAAGCTACATTATTTGTGAGTGTTACAAGCAAAATGAAAATACGGTATTCTGTTTAGCAAAGTTGCAAAAAATACAATCAAACTAATACTAGCGCTGCCCTAAAGATGAGCGTTACCTATACATTGCGTTACAGAGAAAAGTTTTAGAACGTAATAATGCCTACAAAAAAGTCAGCAACAGCATATTATGTCTAACTTTTATACCTGTTTAAATCACAAAGAGTCGTATTTTTCATCTATGTTTAAAATAATACCCAATAATATATCTTTTTTTAAATATTAGTCAGAGAAAAAAATAACACTTGTACTTGAACACTGCTCCTAAAATAACATCAAGTAAGTGAATACTATTCTCGCGACACGAAAGTTGCGGTTGTTGTTAATATTTTTTTATGATTACAGAACTGCGTGGTGGTAGCTGAAGGAGGCTGCACATACTCCAAATCAACAACAAGCGCACCTACAACAACTGAAAGCGTTGCTGAAACAACAGACTATATTGCCGAAACAACAGAAGCAGAAACAACTACTGAGGATGTTGCCACCGCTGCTCCGTTGTGTGCCTTAGGAGTACTTGGAAATGTACCGAATCCGAATAGCTGTACCGAATATTACATGTGTGTGGGTGGCATGGCGGTGCCACAATCCTGCCCTGATGACTTCGAGTTCGATCCTGAAACGAGGGTAAATATCTCATCTTATTTTCTAATCTCTCAGTCTGCCTCGGTGGTCCAGCCGCTAGTGAGCCTGAGTCATTTTTGAAATACCAATTATAGTTATAATCAGCGTCATACATGTCGGCGGAAGGGAAGTTATGCGCTGAACGCTGCGCAAAAGGCAAAATATAGGTATGAGCGGGAGCTAGAGAGACGAGACGCCGGGACACACCCGCCCGCCAACCACATGCCTCCCGCGCGCTCCCTACACCTACTACTTCGTGCTCACTACTTCGCCACTTGTGCACACATGCGCAATAATTAGCCAATCACGGCGAAGTGTCATCTGCGGCTAACTTCTCATCCGCCGACTTGTATGATCGATACCTATAATTATTGTTGACCTATGAGTATGATCATCAAAGTTGGTTCATAAAGCTTATAATATTATTAATATTAGGCTTTTCAGATTATAATCTAAATGCCTAATATAAATCCAATCATCTAAGCTAGATGTTATCATCATCAATTACATAGAACTAAACAAATTCTGCACGTAGAAATAAAAAAAAAATCTACTTTTTTTCTATTGAATTTTTACTAAATTATTTTTCATGATTTCAGGGATGCGTGCCGATAGCTGCTGGCGGCTGCACGGCCATACAAGAAACCACAACCTTCAGGGAGAACGTGCCGATACAGACTACCGAAGCTCCTACCACGGTGGTCCTAGACCCCGAGACTCCTACCACGGCTCGGAAGGATGTTGAGGTCACTACGGAGCTGATTCTGTGTCCAACGGGTTAGTAAATATTGTTACGAGATAGGTTCTTGGATAATCAGTTAAAACGCCGATTATTCACTGTGCGCTGTATTGCACACAATCACAATACACACGACACAATTGGTTCGCCCAGAAACTTCACACTGGCACTAATATTCACATAAACTAGTCATTTCACAATCACTGCACTTGAACCCGAGATGTTTTCGCGACAACAAAGGAAACGGTAACTGAGTCCCCAAGGGTCGGCCGGCCTATTTATATCCGATATTACAGTCTGGAATTTACTAGATAATTCGCGACATTACTCGATTTAATAAACGCTATTGCGTTAACAAAATAAATAACCTAAAAGTTCGAGACTTCCCTATTGTTCTCAAATACGAAAACACCAAAAAACGAACAAAAAAGGTAAACAAAGTCAGTAGTTACTGCTCAAGCTTACTTGTAAACAACCAACCGCGTGACAATATCTAGGCTTGGAGGATTTAGCTATGATTCGCGTTCCGACCGTTAGGATGAAGACGGAATAGTGTCAAATATCATTACTGTGATTGTCAATATGTTACGTTTCAGGTACTCAGGGCAACGTGGCTCACCCCACCATGTGCGACCGTTACTTCCTCTGCAGGGCTGGACTGGCCATCGAACAGTTCTGCGGTGAAGGGTTCGAGTTCAGCTTTGCTGCGCAGGTAAGATTATTTACCTATGAGTGCCACAAACTTACCTGCACGATAATTATTAATTATTATTAATTAGGGGAAAAAATCTCCAATTTTAGTTCTAATGAATAAACAATTATAAATGAAGAAACATAAACAGAAACAACCATCGGTAAGAAACATCGCAACTTGCGTCGATACTTTGGCACCGTCACATCTTCCTGAGACTCAGAGTAGGGCTGGAGCGGCGGCCAATTCGGCTGAGCAGCACAAGCGGCGCAAATATGCTAACCTCGGTAGTGGTTACATATTTGAGCCATTTGAAGTTGAGACTTTGGGTCCGTGGGGGCCGGGAGCTCATCTCGTTTTCAAAAGTCTTTATGAGCGTCTGGTGGACGCGACGCGTGACCAAAATGCTGGTGTTTATTTGGCTCAACGTATAAGCATTGCCATTCAGCGTGGCAATGCTGCCAGCATGCTGGGCACGCTGCCAACTGGCAGTGGGCTTGAGCACTTGGATTATCTTTAGACCTTCAAGGGTCTGTGGATGATCCAATTGCTTTCTATGTAATAGTAGTGTAGTATTGTACATTAAGACTTAAGTATAAAAAAAAAACTATAAATGATACCCGAGACTAAAACTATGTTTTTCCAGGGATGTGTTGCGATAGTAGAAGGAGGATGTACCCTCAGCAAGCCGATCACGGAAGCCGAAAGACTCACGGAGACAGAAGCGACGGAGCCGCCGACGACAGAAGCTCCAGTATGCGGGTGGTTTGATTTCGGCAACGTAGCCAATCCGAACAGCTGTACTGATTATTACATGTGTGTTGGAGGCCTGTCGATCCCTCAAACCTGCCCCGAAGGGTTCGAATTTGACTCCAATGCATCGGTAAGAAACATTATTTTAGAAGCAATGTTTTTAAATCATATAATTAGCAGTGCTCCGAAAAATAGACTTCGCGAACACAGCTCATTGACAAAATCTTTATAAGTTCACGTGTACAGGGTTATTCCTAATCAATTAGCATCCTTTTAGGGGCTTATTCTGTACATCCAAACTAACAAGTTTAGTTCTGCGAATTTTGTCAAAACTCAAAAAAAATTGTCCCATAGAAAAATATTGTTCACCCGCGACAAAATGTATGGAAGAGCTGTTTTTTTTAGTTTTAACAAAAGTCGCAGAACTAAAGTTGTTAGTCTTGATTTGTATTGTATTTGTATTTGCTTATTTCATTAGTACGGCATTAAACCAATTACACTAATTACTACATGAACAATATGTAATAACAATTTATGCACAATAAAAAATAAAATAAAAACATTATTGTCACAATTGTCAGAAATCACAGAAATAAATAGCGTATCGTCAAATAAATCACTGTAAATAAAACCTCATTCACACAGTCTTCTCACAAAACTTCAAACATTCAGACAGTATCACCTTCCATTCATCAGCAAATATGTCACAATTTGGGTTGGTGTCCAGAAGGGCGTTAAGGGACGTGGTACCGGAGATTCCGAACACGTTACAGTGCGACTAAAAGGGGTTGAAAACAATTTTCGGTGCCTAAGACGACGGTAATCATTAGGGGCATAAAGACAACACAATTCACTGGCAAGTTCTATTTTACCTCTGAGGATCTTGCACATAGTCACCAATTGATCATGTGACCTTCTGACCTCCAGGGAGTAGTACCCTAGAGTACCCAAAAGGAAGTTAGTTGGGTATTTATATGGATAATACCCATAAATGCGTTTGTATAAATACATCAAAAAGGTTTTTTGTACCTTCTCAAGTAAAAGTGCATAAGTGCTCTCATATGGGTGCCAGACAGGCACTGGCTTCTATTTTAATTCGCACGAGAGTACTAAAAATAAACTTCTTCATCATCATCATTAAGCCATAGGACGTCCACTGCTGGACATAGGCCTCCCCTAACGATTTCCAATAAGACCGGTTGATAGCGGCTTGCATCCAGCGCGATCATGCGGTCCTAATTTCGTTTCATTTATACAACAACAAATGGGTGTCAGAGGCACACTTTTGGGAAGTCAATAAAAATCTACACAATGGTAAACACTTAACAAAAAAAATCAATTGCTTAAATAAATAAATCATCCATTTCCACTTAATCCACATTATTTAATTAAACATTACAATTAGGTACCTACATCATACATTAAAAACAAGTAAACAGAACACGGTGCCAGTAGTATGAATGACGAAAACCTAAACCTACCTAAATGAGGTCATCCGTCCACCTTGTGGGTGGGCCCTAAGTTGTGCTTGCCGGTACGTGGTCTCCACTCGAGAACTTTTCGACCCCATCGGTCATCAGTCCTCCGCGCTATGTGCCCTGCCCATTGCCACTTCAACCTGCCAATCCGCTGGGCTATGTCGGTAACCTTGGTTCTTCTACAGATCTCCTCATTCCTGATTCAATCTCGCAGAGAAACTCCGAGCATAGCTCTCTCCATGGCTTGTTGGGCTACTTGGAGCTTATTAATGAGGCCCATAGTGAGAGACCACGTTTCTGTGCCATAAGTCATCTAGCAACACACATTGCTATCTACCAATATATGATTCATAAGCTATACGAATACGAGTTTTTAAATCGGCTCTGAGGTCTGAAAACGTTTGATGTACAGAATAAGCCCCTAAAAGGATGCTGATGATTAGAAATAACCCTGTATGATAATCTCGACTCCTTATACTAGCAAATCTTGATAAGATTTAGAAACAAAATAATTTTGTCAAATATCATCGAAATTGGCTCATTGATAGTGCATCGGCAAATTTCCCCCTTTTTAAGGAACATAATCTTCTCGAATCAAAAATCGCCAACCACAAAAAATCTATTGATATATAAAACCTGCGTACCAAGTTGCGTTAAGATTCGTTAAAAATGCGTTTTGTAGAGGAAAATAAACATCCGGTCAGACGAAAGCAAAACCGGCGAATTGAAGCAGAGATCTTTGCTTCTCTTCGGTCCATTAAGGCCTTTGGCTTACACCGGTTGGATATGTCTGACAAGATGATGCAACAGCAATAATTGGAAACGTTACCAAATATATTTTTAGAGTAAGTAAGTTCGTATATGGTGGCTAGTCCTGGTGTCAGAGAGAGAGATAGTTTTTAAGGCCGCCAGAAGGCCTTTGACATGGTGAAGCGGTTAAAAAACCAGTACCTACAATTTAACGTGTCATCCAAGCCACGGTAGCGCTCAGTTGAAAAATGCCTTCTGCAGTCACCCATCCAAATTAGATAATTAATTAGAGTGTTGGTTTCAACATCCACTAAACATCGGCCAAATAATAAACTTAAATATTTTACAGGGATGCGTAGCAATCGCCGAAGGAGGTTGCACTCTCCGCGTAACCGGCAGTAAGAAGGCTCCAACTACAGAGTTGCCAGCGACAATACCTAGTGATATCGGCGCGGTTTCCTCGAGCCTGTGCACAGATGGCACCAGCAAGAAGGTGGCGGACACAGACCGCTGCGACACATACCACGTGTGCGCTGGCGGACGAGGCGTGGAGTTCCATTGTGATGCTGGGAAGGAATTTAATGCGGAAACGATGGTAAGCAGATAAAAGACTGCCTCAATAGCCCAGTGATTAGAGACAGACACATGGGTCTGGGTCCCCTGGGCTAAAGAGTTAAAGAGGCGGGGCTGGTTGAGTCCTACCTAAGACAAATGTTTATGTGGTGAACATAAGTGTTTACTGTAGTTGATTGAATCAGGCGTTACTTTGCGGAAATTCATCTTCAAATCTATGTTTTGAATAAATATTTAGTGTATTTCCGCTATCTTGTTGTAGGCAAATAAGTTTAAGGGCATTAAGTGCATTAAGGACATTTATATATAAAAAAAAATTACAAACAATTACTAATATTACAATAATTATACATTTAAAAAAACTTAATTTTACAAAATAGATAAAATCATAACAAATATCACTTATTTTCACTACACTCTATTATATATTTTTAAAAGTACTATATTAATAGTGTTTACTGTGTCTGGATGTTAATATCTTAAACTAGTCGTTCTCGAACAGTAGACCTCGCGACAGTAGCGACACATCTGTTTAACTGAATTATCATTAGCCTAACTATTATCAGAGTTGTTAATTATCATTAACAACTCTGACACCAGGGCTAGCCACCCGGCCTATACGAGCTTACTTACTTATTAGCCTATAATATATCCATTCGCTATTGACCGATTAGGTTCATACTCGCAATCTTGTTAGAATTTAGATATTAAATAATTTTACCGAAAAGTATTGAAACCGGCTGATGAATAGAGTGATAGAAAACTCCCATTTTTGATCGACGAACCGGAGGACTACTCAATTCGGCGCGAATACAGAGTTATTTCTGATCAATTAGCATCCTTTTAGGGACTTATTCTGTATATCAAAACTAACAACTTATGTGCGACTTTTGTCAAAACCCAAAAAAAGTTTTTGTTGTTCCATAGAAAAATATGGTTGAACCGCGACAAAATGTATGAAACAGTTGATTTTTTTTTTGAGTTTTGACAAATGTTGTTAGTTTTGATGTACAGAATAAGCCCCTAAAGGGATGCTAATTGATTAGGAATAAACCTGTGTATATATAGGGGTCTGAGAGTGATCGTCTCAATCACGGAAGAGAGAAAGTAGTTCGCTGTTCTGTGGTCTAAATCACCTCTCAAAACAGATTTCAAAGTCAATGAATTTGCACGGGAGCAATCCGCCTTGCGCTCGGAATGGCATGACGTTTCTCGGTCATCTGTCAAAGTCATTTCATTCCGACACAAGCATGCAGTGTTGCCACGTTCGACCCCATTCGGGTGATACCTACTTTAAAATCGTCACTATTGCTTTCAACTAAAACCAGCTACGCTGTCTCACTCCGTCATATAACTTTTTCACAGTTGTGCGATTTCAATGATTTTTATTTATTAGAAAGAGTATACTTCGGTAACATTTAAATTTTATCCAAATCGGCTAAGCCATTTTTTATAAACAGACAATAATGTGAAAAATGCTACATCGATCCGTGCGAAATATTCGCGAATTCTGTGCACGGGTCGGTCATGCTATTTTTTGCAAAAAATAATCTTTTTGAAGGAAATACTCCCCGATGAAAAACAGAACCTGTGTACCAGTTTCGTCGAGATTTGTTGAAAAATGCGACCAGCAGAGGAAAATCAACATCCAGACCGACACTTATTCCGATTATTTCGTCTAATTAGGTATTTATGTGAATATAATCCTATTTTTTTTCAACAGGAATGCTCACTGATCACGGACTACGGATGCACAGCCATGAGAATCAGCTAAGAACATGGACTTTTCTAGACCTCGGCTCGCCACAGTTTTTGATTTTGCTTGTAACCCGTGATAGTGCCATCTAGTGGTCAAACACGTTAAACTATAGAGACCTGATTATTTTACTGTTATAAAATATAATATTTTGTATTGCATAATAAAGACTGCCTTTATTATAGTATATAAGATTAATAATTAAGATAAAATAAAGTTCCTATATTTTTACACTACCTAATATTGTGACACATGTATTTTATGTTGATATTTTTGTATTTTTTGACCACAAAATATTTATGTGTAAATAAATATCTGATTGAAAATAAAAGAAAGATTTTCTGGTCTATACGGGTTTTCTTCAGTAAACTTTTATTGATATAAATTATGTGTTTTAATTTTAATACGAAAACTACAATTAGGTAGGCAGCGCTCAAGTAAGTTGGTAAGTATAGGTATACCTATTACCTATAATACACAGAATAGGCTCTATTACACAGGGCACAGAAATAATCTCTTCATACAAACCAAGACTTAGAAATATGAAAAATACATTTTGTAGCATAGATAACGTTTGAGAGAACTTGCCAATTGAAATAGGGATTTCAAAATACATGATGAAAAGAATCGATTCCTAAATTGATTCGAGTCTAGGATGACGTCGTGCCTTATCAGATGTTAAGTCCGACTGGCAATGAAATTTCGATCAATCTATTCACATCTTGATTCTTTGTGTTATTATAAATACGTTTTTATCGTTCATTCCAGAAGTTAAAAACAAAAAGTCAATAACACTATTAATTAACTGTTAGCCGCCTTAAGAACCGCTAAATTCGATATTTTCTCTTCCAGAAATAAAAAAAACATTTGATTAAAAAAAATACATACAGATGAACATAGAACCTCCCCCTTTTTGTAAATCGGTTAAAAATGTGAACACATCACGTGATGCTGCTCCATATTGTTAAATCGATCTAAAACTAGTAGTTCGACCCACATTGATCCTGCGACCTTATTCCTTTACATTGCCGGCCGCCCGGGTCAAAATCAATTTTGACCTCAAAGTTAATCGATTTGACGGCTCATTATTCGATCTCATACTGACATTATCCGACATTCCTAACTGACCATAGATAAATTTTCCACTATAATTTTCCGCAATATATTAGGAATTTTGTGTTAGTTTACCAAGCAAGACCACAATAACTTGAGTTGAGGTAAGCTAAAGTCTAAATTCTATTATTCATAATTACTAGCCATAAGGACAATAACTTAGAGTTACATACCATTTTTATTTAGAATATTTTATTTTTTGTGATACCGTCAACTAGTCATAGGGTAAGTCCCGGATAGATGCCACACTTTTTGAAATAGTCTTACAGCTTCGTAGGTAATCACAAGATTCAAAAACTGGTCATGAGTTCATAAAGTAGGGTCTTTAGACTACAGTTTAGTATAAGAGGTCAACAGTCAAAGCCATGAATAATAGGAACTAAAAGAAATTTTGTAGACCTCTAAAATATCATGGATACTTGCCCCACCCCGGATAGTCGCACTACCTGATAAATTAGACCGGAGGATTGATGCCACACTGAGAAATACATTTTTTTAAAAAGTTAGTGTTGTGTAAACATGATAAAGTATTTATGATATACTTATGGTGCGTAACACGATCACGTATACACGATCAGTTCAACTGATCAGTTTTTCGCGTCACTCCAATTGGGGCTCATTCAGTAAATCAAAAGGTGGGAATTGGTGGCTCCATGTATAAACCACTACCAGAAGCTGGGCACACATGATGAAATGATCGCATCAGTTCATCAAATAATTGCAGCGGGGTCCTAATGTAGTCAACTATTGCCGATAGGTACTGCGATGGTTCGATAGTTAACTGAATGTTCAGTAACTCACATAATTTCAATTTTTGACATAAAAATATCTGAACCAAAGTTGTTTGGAATTTGATTTACTACAACTTTAATTCACATCAACTTTTGTAGGATCGATATTTTTCGTATATGACAGTGGTGCCATTGTAAACAATATGGCACCACCGTCTTATCAAAAAAAAATATCGATCCTAGAAAAATTTGATGGGAATCAAAGTTGTAGGAAATCAAATTTCGAACAATTTTGGTTTCCAAAATTTCACAAGAAAAATTGAAATAACACAAGTTATGGAAGAAGCAAAATAGCACCACTATCTTATTAAAAAAAAATATCGATCCTATAAAAAATTGATGGGAATCAAAGTTGTAGGAAATCAAATTTAAAACATTTTTGGTTCCGATAATTTATCATGAAATATTGAAATAACACAAGTATGGAAGAAACAAAATGGAACCACTAACTTAAAAAAAATATCGATCCTGGAAAAAGTTGATGGGAATCAAAGTTGTAGGAAATAAAATTTCAAACAACTTTGGTTCCGGAAATTTCTCATGAAAAATTGAAATAACACAAGTATGGAAGAAACAAAATGAAACCACTAACTTATAAAAAAATATATCGATCCTGGAAAAAGTTGATGGGAATCAAAGTTGTGGGAAATCAAATTTCAAGCAACTTCGGCTTCGATCATTTCTCACGAAAAATTCAAATAACAAGTTATGGAAGAAACATAATAGACCCACTTACTTATTAAAAAAAATATCGATCCTGGAAAAATTTGATGCGAATCAAAGTTGTAAGAAATCAAATTTCAAACAACTTTGGTTCCGATAATATCTCATGAAAAATTTAAATAACACAAGTTATAGAAGAAACAAAATGGCATCACCGGCTTATTAAAAAATATCGATCCTAGAAAAAGTTGATAGGAATCAAAGTTGTGGAAAATCAAATTTCAAACAACTTTGGTACCAATAATTTCTCATGAAAAATTGAAACACTTAACACAAGTTATCGAAGAAATATCATGGCTCCACTGTCTTTAAATATAGAACCACCAATTCCCACCTTTTCATTAACTGAATGAGCTCCCAGTTGGAGTGACGCGTAAAGGTGGGCACACACGGTCAGTTAAACTGATCAGTTTTTCGCGTCACTCCAACTGGGTGATTCAGTTAATGTAAAAGGTGGGAATTGGTGGTTCCATATTTAAAGAGAGTGGAGCCATGATATTTCTTCGATAACTTGTGTTAAGTGTTTCAATTTTTCATGAGAAATTATTGGAACTAAAGTTGTTTGAAATTTGATTTTCCACAACTTTGATTCCTATCAAATTTTTTCTAGGATCGATATTTTTTTAATAAGCCAGTGGTGCCATGATGTTTCTTCGATAACTTGTGTTATTTCAATTTTACATGAGAAATTATCGAAGCCGAAGTTGCTTGAAATTTGAATTCCTACAACTTTGATTCCCATCAATTTTTTCTAGGATCGTTATTTTTTTTGATAAGACGGTGGTGCCATATTGTTTATAATGGCACCACTGTCATATTCGAAAAATATCGATCCTACAAAAGTTGATGTGAATTAAAGTTGTAGTAAATCAAATTACAAACACCTTTGGTTCAGATATTTTTTTTTATAAAAAATTGAAATTACGTGAGTTACTGATTTATTAAGATTCAGTTAATCATCGAAGTGGTACAAACATGCAAACCATCGCAGTACCTATCGGCAATAGTTGACTACATTAGGACCCCGCTGCAATTATTTGATGAACTGATGCGATCATTTCCAGCTTCTGGTAGTGGTTTATACATTGAGCCACCAATTTCCACCTTTTAATTTACTGAATGAGCCCCAATTGGAGTGACGCGAAAAACTGATCAGTTGAACTGACCGTGTATGCCCACCTTAATACTGACTTCATTATAGTGCAGAGTTAATAAAACTAGGCAATGTTAAATAAAGGTGGCCATACACGGTCAGTTAAACTGATCAGTTTTTCGCGTCACTCCAAATGGGGCTCATTCAGTAAATTAATAGGTAGGAATTTGTGGTACACGATTTGAACCACTACCTGAAGCTGAGCTCACACGATGCTATGATCGCATCTGTTCATCAGATCAGTGCAGCGGGGGCTTAATGTTGATAACTATTGCTGGTAAGCTTAATTGAAGAAACTAAATGGCACCACTATCTTATTCGAAAAATATAGATGCTACAAAAAGTTGATGGGAATCAAAGTTGTAGGAAATCAAATTTCAAACAACTATGGATCCGTTAATTTCTCATTAAAGAAAAAAATAACAAAAGTTATTAAAGAAACAATATGGCACACCTATCTTATTGAAGAAAATATCTTTCCTATATAAAGTTCATAGGAATCAAAGTTGTAGGAAATCAAATTACAATCTACTTTGGTTCCAATAATTTCTCATGAAAGAAAGAAATAACAAAAGTTATTGAAGAAACAAAATGGCTCACCTATCTTATTCAAAACAATATCAATCCTAGAAAAAGTTGATGGGAATCAAAGTTGTAGGAAATCAAATTTCAAGTACCTTCGGCTTCAATAAATTCTTATGAAAAATTTAAAAAACATGTTATGGAAGAAACAAAATAGAACCACTAACTTATTAAAAAAAATATCAATCCTGGAAAAAATTGATGGGAATCAAATTTCAAACAACTTTGGTTCCGATAATTTCTCATGAAAAATTTAAATAACACAAGTTATCGAAGAAACATCATGGCACCACAGGTTTATTAAAAAAATATCGATCCTGGAAAAAGTTGATGGGAATCAAAATTGTAGAAAATCAAATTTCAAAGAACTTTGGTTCTGATAATTTCTCATGAAAAATTGAAATAACACAAGTTATCGAAGAAACATCATGGCACCACCGGCTTATTAAAAAAATATCGATCCTAGAAAAAGTTGATAGGAATCAAAGTTGTGGAAAATCAAATTTCAAACAACTTTGGTTCCAATAATTTCTCATGAAAAATTGAATTAACGAAAAAAAAATATCGATTCTGGAAAAAGTTGATAGGAATCAAAGTTATAGGAGATCAAATTTCAAACAACTTGTGTTCCGATGATTTCTCATGAAAAATTGAAATAACACAAGTTATCGAAGAAACATCATGGCATCACCGGCTTATTAAAAAAAATCGATTCTAAAAAAAGTTGATAGGAATCAAAGTTGTGGAAAATCAAATTTCAAACAACTTTGGTTCCAATAATTTCTCATGAAAAATTGAAACACAACACTATTTATCGAAGTAATATCATGGCTCCACTGTCTTCAAATATGGAACCACCAATTCCCACCTTATCATTAACTGAATGAGCACCCAGTTGGAGTGACGCGAAAAACTGATCAGTTTAACTGACCGTGTGTGCCCACCTATAGTCATTTATTGATAACACCTCTGTTACAAGTCATAACTAAATAGCGTTTACTATTTATAAAAGTTAAGGAATTTAGTTTAATAGGTGAAATGTATTGTATTGTTGGTGCGTCTAACCAACAATACAATACATTTCACCTATTATTTTTTGTTAATACTCATTACAAACAAAAGCAAAGCTTATGCTTTTAGTTTTTAACGCCTTTACATAGCTTTTTGTGATAATTTAAGTATATTATCGTATTTGTGTTGGGGCATCTATCCTTTAAGATGCCTGTTGTAAAACCATATGTTAAAAGGATAGATATTATACCTATACACTACATTTTTGAAGTGAAACTTCTAAAGCGACTTCCTACAAGGTTGCGTTAAACGTTTAACGCTACATATTACCTACCACGCAAAACGGAGAGAGAAAGAAAGATACACAAAGGTGGAAAGTAGGAGAGAGAAAGCGAGTGAGTGGTAGATCCCAAGCACATGCGCGTGGTATTCTTGCTATGCAGTGAAGTAAACAGTGTGAGCGTCGTGAAATTAGCTGAAATACGTACGAAGTAGTCCTGTGTCGGTCGTACATTCTCCGTGGTCCGGATCGTTCATGACCGACCAGCGACATATCCGAATCAAATGTATCGGTCGTTCATCGGTCACGAGACCGAACCATACGGTGGCGATAAGATCCTCAGTACATTCACCAATGATCAACAATTTTTGACCTGTGATTAGAAAAGTTAACGAAATTAATTCTTATTACGTGACAAGAAGGTTTATTTTGAATAAACAGATAAACATATTTATTGGTAATTTGGTTTTAAAAATTACATGTCATTCAAATCTTAGTTTAAATCGTTTAGATTATTTGTTAAGTACTTAACTTCAATACAAAAGTATTGAACAAAATAAAAAATAATTCAATACGTAACAATTAAAGTTACAAAATTCATTTGATTTGGATTAAATAATAATAATTATTATTATTTAATCCAAATAATTATTATTATTACAAAATTAAAATATTAATAAAATTCAATCGCATTAATTTATCGCATAATTATTACACACACAGTTCATACAGTTGACTAAGTCACAAGATCTCTTCTGCCGTTACTATTTAAATAACATTTCCGTTCCGTTTTGAAGAATTCGTCAATAAAATAATATGTCTCCGAGACGAGCCAGTTTTTTAATTTAATTTTAAATATATTGTCACTGATTGCATCAGTGACGTCATTCGGCAGACAGTTGTACACTGCAGGTCCCACCACGTGAGTCAGCTTCCTGGAGCGCGTGAGTCGCGTTCTGACCGTCGCGAGCATAGAGTATAGTTATTTATATACGAAGGTAGTGTCATTATCGCGAGTGACATAAAAAATGGTTTCGCTGAAGTTCTTCGGGAGACCCGGGCGATCGCCCTTATAGCCCTTTTTTGCATCCGGAATGCACGCAATCTGTCAGCTGCATCTCCCCATATTTCGGCTCCGTATTGTAGTACGGAGTGAACGGTTGCAAAGTAACAGTTGCGCACAGCTTCAGCAGAAACCACTCGGGACATTCGACTCAACGCGTAACACGCGCTACCTAGCTTTGCACAGAGTTTGTCAATATGTGAAGCCCATGTCAACCCGCGGTCTATAACGAAGCCTAGGAATACGGTTGACTCTACCTGGGTGATGGGCTCTCCGTCTATCAGTACTCTCATTTTTGGCAGCGGTTTTTCCGAAATGGAGAACTGCAAAAACTGTGTCTTTTTTAAATTCAAAGCCAACCCGTTCATTTTGAACCAATGCGCTAGTTCATTCGCTGCGTTACTGAGGCGGATTTCAAGCTCGTGCGGCGTTTTCGCAGTGACGATTGCGGCGACATCATCAGCATACATGAATATCTCCCCCGACGTGATGAAGCTGGGCAAATCATGTAATAGCAAGGAAAACGCTATATTTGACACTGAGGATCTCTGCGGGACGCCTATTGTCGTGCTTAAAGGATCCGATTTAGTCTCACCTCCGTCACCGACCACCACTTGGGATCTAAACTGCAGCGAGTCTGTCAGAAGAGAGTGACATGGTCCATTTATCCCGTAATGAGCGAATTTGATAGCGAGTACTTCGGGATCGGCGACATCAAACGCTTTGAATAAATCACAACATAGAACGGCGACTCGCTGCTTTCTCTCATAAGCCTCCAGTATTCGTCTGACGACCTCACGCGTGAGTGTAGTGGTCGACCTGCCGGCCCGGTACGCGTACTGGCGTTCAGAGAGCGCCCCGGTGGCAGCGAGGTAGTCGGTGAGTCGCGAGCTGAGGCCATTCTCGAAAATTTTAGCTATTGCCGGTATAATCGAAACGGGCCTGTATGCATCGGTATCTTCGCGTTTTCCCTTACCTTTGTAAAGTGGTGATATTTTACTCACCTTCATCACGCCGGGGTAGATACCGGCTTCCATGCATCGGTTGTATAACTCAGCTAAGTATGGTGCTAATATTGTCCGGACCAGACTGATTAACTCCATCGATAAGTCATATATGTCTTTAGTCGGTTTCGGAGGAATGCGACAAGTTATGATCTTATATATTTCATCAGGCGTAAATCTCTTAAGCCTCATGCTGGTGTCAGCAGGTGGGCGCGCGGCGGCGAGCGCTGCAGCAACACGGGGGATGTCGGCGCGCTGCCACCCACAGAACCCTGCTGCATTCGCAAACCTAGAATTCATCGCGTTAGCTGCCGCTTTTTTTGACAGGAATCTATTACCCAGCGCGTCCTGAATAACGTCAGTGAAACATACCATCGACTTTTTACTGACACCTCTCTTTATTTACTATTCTCCACATAGCTCTATGTTTACTGGAATCATTCGATATTATTCTAGCATACGAACTGGTTTTCTGGTCTAGAATGGCTTTATCGTACGACACGTTTAGTTCATTAAACAATTTTATTAGTTGGTCATTATTGGTTATTTTTTTACTTAGCTGTATTGTTTCAGATAATAAGGTTTTAAGATTTTTTTTTTTTTTTTTTTTTTTTTAAATTTACTAACCACAGACTCCAGGGTCTGTGCCCTTTATCAACTAAGATTTACAATTATTTTATTATAGTTACTGTACAAAGAGTAGGTACTAGAAATATTAGCCTAAGTCAGTCAATGCACTGCGTGAATGCCACGAGCAGACCGGCGACCCGCAAGCAGCACCCGATCACGAGTGTGACACATGTGCCAGCCATCGCTCTCCTCGACCATATTTGAGGGAGGAGAACGACCCGACACATGATGCCGCCGCAAGAAGGAGCCTTCGATGGCGAGCATGAATGCTTGGGGCATGCACGCAATGCTTATTTCTTAAAATTCGAATACACCTTTTTCACGTCCTATGCCAATTTAGTTGCCTTCTCCCGGCCCAAAGCCATCACCGCCTCGTTCCGATCTCTGACAGCCATCTGCAGGTTGTACTCCTTGATGGTCTCCGATGACACAGACGATGCGCGCCGCACGAATCGACTGATGGCATCATTTTCGATGTCGTCGGCGTAATAGATGAAGGTCCCGGTGTGCCGCGATAGTGCAACGACTGCGTGTGAGACGCTCTCGTGTAGTTTCATTTTCGGCTTTGTTTTTATAACGATTACCGACTCGTACGTTAGTCCCTGAGCTTCGTGAATGGTAAGGGTGCGTGATCCTGAGCCTCCCCCATAACCTTGACTTATGAGGGTCTCCTTTTCTTCCTGTGTATGCATTAAGAAAAGGGTGTTAGGGAGGGTTTTGGATATTTGAGCCCCCTTGAACCTTTTCTGCTCAAGAGACCTAATACGAGGGGCTGAGGAATATATACCTGAGTATATTTCCCTCAACGCATACGCGACATCCATTGGGTTTCTGTGTGTGCAGAGTAACTCCTGGGTAATATTTGTAACTAGTGTTGGACGATGGTACCTCATTTCGAAGAGATTTTCTCTGTCGATATAAGGCAACTGATTGACGTCTCCAATGAGGACAAGTTCGCTAGCACCAGACAGCCGGGCAGCCATTATTATGGCTCCAAAATGGTTCATTAGAGCTTCGTCCACCAAAAGACGACTGAAGCTCTCTTTTCCGAAACCATTGACGAGAGATGAAGCCATGGTTCGCACTCTGGATTTTACCAGTTTTCCTATTCGGTGCGATAACTTCTCCCTCAGATCAGGTTTTAAGCTTAAGAACGTTGTCACTAATCCGTGTAGCCTTCTTAATGTTTTTCAATTTGAGTGGAAAACAAGTGTGGAATTTATTAGTTAGTATATTTATTACAGATCTAGCTAAATTATCTGGTGAACAGTTATGTTTACTAAATATTTGATACCAATCGACACTCTCCACAGATGACACAAAATTAGT
Source organism: Hypomecis punctinalis (assembly GCA_949316475.1). Classification (NCBI taxonomy): domain Eukaryota; kingdom Metazoa; phylum Arthropoda; class Insecta; order Lepidoptera; family Geometridae; genus Hypomecis; species Hypomecis punctinalis. The sequence goes on from OX438823.1 coordinate 6,640,391, forward strand.
GCAATTTAGGTCAGAAAAATCTCTGACGAGGCGAGTGCGCTGCAGTGTTTGCCTTGGTTGGCAAGTGACTGTAACGCGCACAGCTTTATGGTCGCTGAAGGGGTCCCCTGGAGTACAGGACGAGGTGTCAACAGCGTTTGCTACTATAGTGTCCCGCTGCTTGTTGCTATACACAATTACACATGGTCCAGGCATGTCGAGGAGTTGCCGAGCTCACGCGTTGGGAAGTCAACAAAGTTATTAAAATTATGGACAGCAGATCACTAAGGTGATTTTGACTGCTTGAGTTTTTTTCTGACCAATGAATATTTGTATCACCAATTATTATAAATTCTTTATTAAATTCACTGGCTCGTTCAAGGACAGATTCAAAACAATTTAAAAAACTTAAATCACTAACTAAATTCGTCCTATATATACACAAAATAATAATATTGTAGTCGAGAAGCTCAATTGAATCACTTCGCAATATCGTTCGGTCGATAGTTGAGCAAATTCTAAGCACTCAATTGCTTTAACACCATCTTTTACAAATAGACAAGAGCCACCGTGCGCTGTATCTTTTCTGAAATAGCTAGATGTTAAATTATATCCATCAATATTGATGCATTTGAGGTTTTCAGTACGGCACCAATGTTCCGTAAGCCCGAGTACGTCGCATTGTAGCTCTTGTTGTAGTAGAACTTCAAGCCGAAGTGTTTTTTTAACATTTAGGGAGCGTGTGTTTTGATGAAAAACAATAATAGTCCGATTTCCGACAGTAATACGCGGTCGTTCTGCAAGTTGTCTGCGCCTATGTTCATAATTATGAACGTTGCACGCCGCCTTATCAGCTGAGTGAGATGAGTCATCCGGTGTGTCAGTGTTAGTCCGAGCGGGCCGTGGCGACTGCAGGCTTGCCGGCGGAGCGCGCGCCCCGCGCAGCCCCGCCAGTGCCCCTCTGAAACCACTGTGACACCCTCACGCCCGGAGGCCACGAAGTTGGCAGGCATATCTTGTCGTATAGGCTTTCTGGGAAACCGATTACGAACGCTGCGTGTTTAATATAAAAAACGAAAGAGACATACAATTACCAAATAAATGAAACATTGTTTGCATGCATTGTAGTAATAGCCATCATATTACTTAAGACGTAAAGTCTAATTTAGAATTTTAATCGCGAAGTATCATTGCAAGCTAGACACGTTCCGTTTGTTAGTATGGCAGCACTGTTTCACGCTTCATTTTGGCGCGATTCGCGCGACACGGAACATGCGACTCATGGTACAAATGATCGAGATTTAGGACAAGTAATGAACGATTCGATCATGCGCTGATTATGTTTCGGTCATTGGGACTCGTTCAATCACGACCGACACAGGACTAGTACGAAGTTTCATTTCTTAGTAGAAAACTGCTACTATAGTTTCAATCGCATTTCGCGATTGAAACTATAGTCGTCTGTAGGCTCGTCTTGCATAACATATAGAAGCAGTTTTCTACTACAATTATGCGTGTATAACACCTATGCTTTACGTAATTAAAATGTGACCGATTAGGTATCCGATTATCCGAATCAATTCAATTCAATTCATTTATTTGTCATAGGAATACAATGTGAGCACTAAACAATGTCAAACAATACAAATAACACCATCACATTACAATAAATTCACACGATAATATAAAATAATTCGTAACGACGTAATCGACCCCGGTCCCAATTAATTCGGATAATCGGCGTTCTTCTCCTATAACTAACGGGTAACATGGCAACGGGATAAATTCTTTTTCCACCATTATATCTGCCCACCTCTGCTAGAGTATGGGTTCCAGGTGTGGAGTCCTTACTTTAAGAAGGATATTGATTTGCTTGAAAGTGCACAAAGAAAAGCCACCAGGATTCCATATGCTCTGCGCCGCAAAACCTATGAAGATAGGCTAAAAGCTCTTCGTCTCACGACCCTCGAAGAACGACGAATGCGTGGAGACCTAATTGGGACCTTCAAAATTCTCAATGGCTTTTATAATCTTCCGCATATTCACGAAATGTACAACTTAAACGAAAATATGCGGGATAGCAGACGCTTTAAATTTATCTTGCAGCCTACACCATCACAAACCAAACTGCACACCACGTCCTATGCAATAGAGTTGTCTACAACTGGAATAGGTTGCCTGAGAATGTAATCTCAGCAAGAACTATAAACACATTTAAGAATAGACTGGACCTTTGGATAAAGAAGGAAAAAATTTCTTTAACAGATAAATACTAATTTCATTTGATTCTGCTTGATATAGGCACATCAGTATACACTGCTCGCCTATAAACAAATAAATAAATAAATATCTCCTCGAAGAAGAAATAAAGTATAGATTGACAATGATAACTGACATCAAAAGTGGATAAAATGGATTTTTCCCCCATGCTACCCGTTCAATACTACCCGTGCTGAGCTAATTTTAGTAACTTGGGGTGTCATACTCCCTGGCAGGACCACATCGTTATATCTATATAATAGATAGTGGAAAAAAATGTACATAATTTGTACAAATTTGTACAGAAATATTAAAATTTGTACATAAGTACTTTTAGAGTAATCGTAAAATGAAGGTGGTCCTGCCAGGGCGTATACTCCCTGGCAGGACCATACCCGAAATATCAGCCTTTTCAAGGAGGTGATGCATGTAAATAATTGTACAGAAATTGTACACCTCAAAAGCGCTTACAGCTTTAGTCTATGTTAGGTGAATGAAATTTTAATCACGTTTCATTATTTCTCAGAAAAGTGCTCATGTTTTAATTTACATAGCAACATGATATCAGAAATTTATCGTATTTAAGTAGGCGTTGTCCTATATTTTGCTGTCGCCTTTTCAATAAAAAGACGTGCACTGTTGGACATAAGCCTCCGCTATAGATCTCCAATAAGATCGGTTTGAGGCGGCTTGAATTCAGCTTGATTCTGCGGTCTCAATGATATCACCCGTCCATCTAATGGATCCTACGGTGCGCTTGCCGGTGCGTTGTCTCCACTCGAGAACCTTTCTACTACCTCATTAGTCATCAACCCTCTATGCTAAGTGCCCTGTCCACTGGCTTGCCCATTGCACCCATTGCCTTTGTCACTTTGTGTTACACATAAAACTTTCATCAAAAAAGAAGCATACATACGATTATTTTTTCGCTAGAATTTGTATTTTAATGGTTTTGAATTCCTAATTACAGCTCAAATGTAAATGTTAATTTTAAAATACAAATCATCGATGTAAATATTTATTTTGTCTCACTGCTTTACACCTAGTCAGTATTTCAGTATCTCATATTTTTTTTGTCGTCTTAAAATATCATATTAATAGAATACCCTTCGAATTATTACGATGAACCGTACGTATGAATGGAAGACAATATACAAATAGTTAAAAGAAATAAACGTGTTAATAGGTAAACGTGTTAACAGTCTTAGTAACATGATCTGTAGAAGTAACATGAACCAAAGTTACCGACTTAGCCCAGTGGATATGCAAGTTAAAATGCCAGTGGGCAGGGCACTTAGCATAGAGGGCTGATGACTAATGAGTTAGTAGAAACGTTCTCGAGTGGAGACAACGCACCGGCAAGCGCACGGTAGGATGTACATCCATTAGATGGACGGGTGATCTCATTGAGACCGCAGAATCGAGCTGAATTCAAGCCGCCTCAAGCCGATCTTATTAGAGATCTATAGCGGAGGCCTATGTCCAACAGTGCACGTCTTTGGAATGAAATGGCGACTACAAAATATAGGATAACGCCTACTTAAATACTATACATTTCTGATCTCACGTTGCTATGTAAATTAACACAGGAGCACTTTTCTGAAAAATAATGAAACGTGATTAAAATTTCATTCACCTAACATAGACCAAAGCTGTAAGCGCTTTTGAGGTGTACAATTTCTGTACAATTATTTACATGCGTCACCTCCTTGAAAAAGTTGATATTTCGGGTATGGTCCTGCCAGGGAGTATACTCCCTGGCAGGACCACCTTCATTTTACGATTACTCTAAAAGTACTTATGTACAAATTTTAATATTTCTGTACAAATTTGTACAAATTATGTACATTTTTTTCCACTATCTATTATATAGATATAACGATGTGGTCCTGCCAGGGAGTATGACACAACTTGGGAGGGATGGCACCCTCAAATCTGCCGTTTTTCAGCCTACTCAGCGCCTGGGTAAATCCAACACGATGGACGTGAATCATATCAATCGTACGTACAAGTAGGTAGGTACCTATCTGTTCTCAGAAGTAGCTATATTGTTTTGTATTATGTAAGTACCTAGTATTTAACTGCGTCAGTGGCTCAGTGGTTCGCGACACTGACTGGTGTGCCCAGAGTGTGGGTTCGAGTCCCACCTTTTTTTTCCAGGGAAAATCCTTTATGGATACCGCCGCGCCTCGGGGCAGGCGGGTTATGTAGGAGTCTCCACCGACTAGCGGTCGGTGGCATACCCACCAAAAATCCTGAGTGTTCTGCCACTGCGCCTGGTGTCGGGGCTACGGGCACGCTTTCGCACTCCTCCGCGGCACCCGACAGCGCTGGCTCAACCCGGGCTCCACCTCGGAGCTTGCGCTCCCGCAAGCTTATATATTAATATATACTCGTATATATATGAATAAACAAAGAATACTTACAGGTGTGTTAGTGAAGTACACACCTCTTTAACTAATTTAGAACCCTGAGTATTAGATAAGTACCCTCACGAACATTATAGGATCAGATTAAAGAGTATCTTTGTTATTATGATAGAAACAGTTGCTAAATGGGAGTATGATTTCTTCTTAGCCTAAAATGTCTTCTATTTGACACGAGCTTAAAACATCGTGCATCGGGCGTAGGCGATTTTCCTGGTGACATTAGTGGCGAAGATCATAATCGTCATTCTGGCGGCAAAACCATTTTAAAATTATCTATCGGTCACTGTAAGAATTATTTTTATATTGTTTATAGTTTAGAAGATAGAAATTGTGAAAACACCGCTATTGACATTCTTATTTCTACTTTACAAGTCAATAAAGTCGTCATCCAACAAAACATAACTTAACCTCTATGATGCCATAATTATTTGAAAACATCATTATTCTACAAATAATAGCTTACCTTTAAAGCCGTTTTTGCAAATAATTGTCTTAATCATAGTTAAAGTACTTTATCTGTCTAGTCCCGCGTTTTTCGCTGATACCCAAAAATTTGGTTTTGTGGTTTAATGGCTTTTTAGGTTATAGACGGCAGTATTACAAACATAGCTACTAATGGCGGATATGATGTCTTGATTTGTTCGTTTATAAGAATACAAGGTAAAAAGATAGTTTTAGACCAATATATAAAGCTCAGCGGCCATTTTAAATGAAATAGAATATTATAATAAAATCCCCTATGCGCCAACCCGACGGCGACGCGACGCCAATACGCGCGCGACAGTATAGCCGCACCAATTCAATAATATCAGTCTAGAATTCTAGATCATAATATTGTAGCCAATAATACGTAGTTGCTCAAGAACGACGACGAGTATGTATGTACTTGACACAAATATTGACACAACAGGATAATTGGTTTCCCAGAATTTGTGGTGCGGCATTACTGCTTCCCCATATCACGTAATTATACCTACCTACTGGGTTAGTGTGATGTAAGTAATAATAGATGAATCAGGGTTATAAGAAGGTTCCATAAGGTTGAAAATCTCTTAAATGTGTCCATTTACAAGTTACAAGGGTCAATTTAAATACCACTCTTTATTTATTAATTAAACCGATTTCCAAAAAAAAGAGGCTCTACGTTTGTCTTTTTTGTATGTTTTTTTTATTTTGACTGCCTCGGTGGCTCAGTGGTTAGTGACCCTAACTTCTGGATCAAAGAGGCGTGGGTTCAATCCCCACCCAGGGCAAACATTTATGTGATAAACATAAGTGCTTGCTCTGTATCTGGGTGTTATCTAGTTACTATCTATATAAGTATGTATTTAAATGACGAAAATATGGAGGAACAGGAACATCACCAAAACCACGAAGACAAGACTCGTGCGTACGCTTATTCTACCCATATTTTTGTACGCCTCGGAAACGTGGACTTTGCGAGACATTGATAGGAAGAAGATAGATGCTCTCGAGATGTGGTGCTGGAGACGAATGCTTGTGGTGTCGTGGACTGAATTTCGCACCAATGTCTGGATACTTCAAGAACTCGGCATCAGGCAGCGTCTGTCGGCCACAGTATAATCTCGTATACTTGCATTCTTCGGACACGTTTCGAGACGAGGTAGCCAGTCCTTAGAGCGTCTAGTCGTCCAGGGCAAAGTGGAAGGCACAAGATCGCGCGGAAGGTTGCCCATGCGATGGACCGAGCAAATCAAATCTGCTGTGGGAGGGCCGGTGCATGAGTGTACCAGATTAACATCTAATAGAGAGAGATGGCGAGACATCGTGAGGCGTATTACATCTGCCTCTACCACCACAAATACTACGTGATGACCACGACCGCTCTGTCAAGAGCGTAACGACTAAGAATAAGATGTATTTAAAAATAAATATATGTAGTATATCAGTCTCTGGCAGCCATATCACAAGCTTAGCTTGGTTTGGGGTCAAAGACCGTGTGTAAGATGTCCCAAAATGTTTATTTATTTATTTATTTATATTTTTGTATGATCATCGATATTTTAGCTTCAAGCTTCGCGAACTTCAACGCTGCCAAGAATTTTTGGGTGATAATAATAATTATTTATTACGATTAATTACCAGGGGGCCTCAAACTAGGCTAGGTACCTATGTATCTTGAGGTCCGATGATGAACTGGTAGGTACAGAAATATAATTATGGAGTTTGTTCAAATTAAATGGAATCGGAAATTCGTCAGGTAAAGGAGATGTCCACAAAATGTATGGAGGCTGGTATAACAATAATCAAAAATTCTAACCACAACACTCGTTACATTTCGATAAAGTTCATATTCAAGTTCATATGGGCTTTCCAAAAATATTTAATTTAGATTTTTTACTCCTCCAATTTTTTTAAATGCGAAAAATAAATTGTATGAAAAATAACATATATATATATATATATATTATCTACGCGTCGAATTGTATACCTCCTCCGGTGGTTCGTCGGTCAAAAATATATGGAACAGCTGTTTTTTTTAGTTTTGACAAAAGTTGCAGAACAAAAGTTGTTAGTTTTAATGTACAGAATAAGCCCCTAAAAGTAATAATTGATTACCAGTATATTCGCGGTCTCCAAGGGGGCCCACACCAAACTGGAGTAAACACCTATTATACCTATATTTATACCCTGTTTATAGTTATTAGTCATCTCTAGCGCTCACAGCGTAGTCTGTCAGCGATAACCAAAGTTAAGCATTGTTCACCTCGGTCAGTCTTCGGATGGGTGACCGCCGATGGCATTTACAACTGAGCGCTATAGTGCCTCGGATGACACGTTAAACTGTAGACACCGGTTATATTAACCGTTTAGCAATGTCACAGGCTTTAACTCTGACACCAGGCTAATCTATACAAACTTACTATCAGGCATCTATTATAAATGCATGCCCTAGGTGGGACTCGAACTCATACCCTGGACACATCAGTCAGTGTCACTAACCACTCCAGGGAAGTTGATGTGGCCCCTAATGTACAAACGTGCGTGTCGCATCATAACAGAAAGCCTGAGGCCAGCTGTACCCGATGGCCGGTATAGCACCACCCGGCGTAAGTAGAGATGTAGTCAGTGCTTTGGATAAGTTGATATAGAAAACAGACACCAGACATCCTTTACATAACCACCAAACAATAGACGCCCGTTTAAAAAACCGTAGGTGCTCATAAACTAAAACGTGACCTACGGCAAGCCCGGCACCCACCACCTCCAGATTTCACACCACCATCTGAAAGTCTTCCATCTGGACATTCAATTCAATTATTTATATCCTTAATAAATAACATTACAGTTTACACCAATACGTTACTTATTTTACTTTTAATACTTAAAAAAAACATTTAGGTGTACAAAAAAATGTGACATTGCTAAATTTACTCACTTACTTAAATAAATAACTAATAGACAAGTTGGTATAACACACTTTAAAACCTTGTTGGATACATACATACCAAATTTAATGATGTATAATAATACCTATCTATAGAAATTGTTCTCAAATAGAGTGCTTTTCACAGTACAGTAAAGAGTTATTCACAAATATGAACCATTCGTCGGCGAAAACATCAACCTTTGTATGTGTGGACACCAGCGCGGTAAGGTGTCGGGGATTGGTATCTACTGAGAGTCGACTCACCTCTGACAGCAGAGTGGGGCAGTCTAGTATACCGTGGAGGATTCTGTACGAGGAGGCTAGAAGGAGATCATGCGTTCGGCGTGTTTCTAAAGAATTAAATCCCAAGGTACCCAGGACAAAATTAAATGGATATAAATACGGGTAGTAACCACCGTGACCAGTCTGGAAGTCCCTTAATGAGTCGAGGTTGGCCGCTGCAAAGATAACATATTCAGATGGGGCTTTGTAGACAAGGAGCAATGTGGAATTGGTGCTGCCGTACATACCTTTTAGCCTGCCCGCTTTGTCCGAAACAATGCACACAGAAAGACCTGAACCTGGCTACCAAGGACGCAGTAGAGGTTGCCAGATTCTAGGAAATATTTTAATTCCAAAATATATTAATCCGTATAAATGAATTGTATATTGTATACATAGCCATGTTTGTATGCTGTTCCTGAATTTAAAGGGCGCGGTGTTGTTTGATGCCTGCTACGAGTATAGAGATGTAACTAAATTGTGACGCTATTATTTAGGTTGTAAATTTATTATTTGATAGATTTCGATTATTATTACTTTAATAATTGGATTTTTGTGACATTGATTATTATTAATTTTAATTGACATAATGAATTCATTGTATTTTCATGACATTATTAGGTATTATTATTCAGATTTATGTGATGAATTAATTGTAATTATATGATATTATCATATAATTTTTTTTTTTTTTTTACTTCCATTTTTTTTATTTTTTTTTATTAATGATAATACTACACTACTACTACATAGAAAGCAATTGGATCATCCACAGACCCTTGAAGGTCTAAAGATAATCCAAGGGCTCAAGCCCACTGCCAGTTGGCAGCGTGCCCAGCATGCTGGCAGCATTGCCACGCTGAATGGCAATGCTTATACGTTGAGCCAAATAAACACCAGCATTTTGGTCACGCGTCGCGTCCAGACGCTCAGAAACACTTTTGAAAACGAGATGAGCTCCCGGCCCCCACGGACCCAAAGTCTCAACTCCAAATGGCTCAAATATGTAACCACTACCGAGGTTAGCATATTTGCGCCGCTTGTGCTGCTCAGCCGAATCGGCCGCCGCTCCAGACCTACTCTGAGTCTCAGGAAGATGTGACGGTGCCAAAGTATCGACGCAAGTTGCGTCCCATACTAAGGGCCGTCCACACTTCCATGGGACCAGCGTCATGCCGTCAGGCCTTTTGCCATCACCACGCGCCAACCCACTCGGTTCGAGTACGGCTGCGATATTGGCGCTGACAAAAGCCCTGTGATGACATCATTAAGGCTGGCGTGGCGTCCAATCCGACCAGCGCTTCTTGAGCAAGAGTGAACGTGGTGACCGAGCTGGTCAACTGCAGTACCACACTGACAGCGATGGGCCTCACAACACCTTGCACCCAAGCGTAAGCTGACAGCTAGACGAAATGCAGTTGGGTCTAAAAGGTTACCAGTATTGAATGAGGGCAATGCTTGCAACCAAAGACCGGACTCCCATACAGAGACTGCAAGGATACGAGCGCGATCCGCGACGCTAGGACACGTATCTAGAAGAGATTTCCGTGCTAGTTCGCAGATCGGCCGATCCCAGTCTTTGCGACGATAAAGTCTTTGGAAGCTCGGTATTTGGGCAAGCGACCCTCCAAACATTCGTTGCCTCATTCAAATGAGCTACATCTACGCCAGAATGGCCTAAAGAAGGTGCGAGGATTTTTTCAATCAAGTTCTGAGTACTACGAATGGAGGACAAGAAAGCTGGTAAAGCAACACTTGAAATTTGGCGGACCCCGAGCCCTCCAAGCCTAACAGGCAAGGAGGCTTGTAGCCACGCCCTTTCACTCATGTCAATATTCAAAATCGATACTAGGGACTGCTTTACAACATCGTCTAAGCTCAAAAGGAGCTTATTGTGTTTCCACAATGGACTACTTCGTAAAACGTACATAAATTTTGGAACAAACAGACAACATCTTATAATGGTAACAGCCATGTGGGCGTTAATTTTGAGTAGCCTATCAGAGGCACTCAAAAAATTTTGAATTTTTTTTTGAACGAAAGGCGGAAAAGACTCATCTAATATCGGCGAACCTAGAAGGCGAAGAGAACACTTGTCTACCGATTTGATGTTAGGTGCCAAATCATGAAATTTGTTAAGTATCAAATCTTTATCCGGACATGAGTCGCAAACGAAAAGTTCGCATTTCGAAAAATTTAGTTCCAAACCAATTTGACGAAACTCGTCAATAAGAATTTCCAAATCACGTAGGACTGTGCTCGCATCGCCACCCAAAGTCCCGTCATCCAGATACCAAACGTTGAGTTTAGATTGGAGACGTTGAACAATTGGATGAATGGCCAGGCTGAAAATGGCTGGTCTGAGAGGGTCACCTTGTTGACAGCCAACGGAAGATAGCAAAACATCATTTTTGTAAATTAATTTAGTGGGTTTGCCGTAGCATTTCCAAAGAAAATTGAAAAGATCGGGAATTTTGTCTTTGACCTGTGCCAACAAGGCGTCTCGCTTAACCGAATTGAAAGCATTTTTGACATCCACCTTAAGCAACACCTCTCTACAATTTTGACCGAGAAAAGTACGAAGCGAATGAACAGCAGCGTCACATCCACCCCGCGAACCAAAGCCAAGCTGTATTGGTTGAAAAAGGCTACTCAAAAGAGCAACCTTTTTTCCACAACCGGCTTTGGCTGCGAGACGACGATATGTGGTGCCAACAGCAATAGGTCTGATGCCACCATCTTTTTTGACAAGTGCGCATAGGTTAGCGCCATACAAGACTTCGATGACGTCATCATTGACCCGCCCAGATAACATGAGATTTGCCAAACCCGTTAATTCTCTCAAGAGAGACTCAGCCACCTCACCAGAGCTAAAAGATAGAAGATCTTTTAGATGTTGAGGCGAGAGAGCATCTAGGCCTCCGGCTGAGCCGCTCCGAAAAGAAGAAACGGCCGCTGCAATCTCCTGAGCTGACACTTCAATGACAACGTCATCAGGGTGTGGTGGCTCAGGCAGGTGGAGACATGCTGCCGGCGGATGCTTGTCACGGAGTGACTGGACCGTATCGGGTGTGTGGGGGGCAATAGTGTCGCTGGAGAACAGGACTCGTGCGGCGCCTTTGATATCGCCATCACTAATTTTGCTCTCTACTATTTTAATAGTAACCGAATCGTCTGTTTTTTTAGAATTTGGTTTATTCTGCCTTGTTGGCGGAATAATGCTTTCAAAATCTAAAGAGTTCTCTTCCAATGCGCTGTACTTTACGCAATTTTCCTTTACACTAGTGGTAAGGGATTTTTTGTTTGTTGGGTCCGAATGTACGTAAAGCACAACGTAGGGAAAAGTCAAGAGGTGTTCCCAGGCGTCTAAAGAATTTTTAGAAATACCATTCCGAATTCATATAAATTGACATTTGCTGACTCATCACTATTATGAATTGAATATTGTATAATTTATTTTGGAAGTAACTTTTTTCTTTTTTTCTTACACTATCGTATTATTTTTTGACTGTAATGGTAGATGTAATTGAAATATAATTACCTATACTTACTTAAAAAAAGTGATAAACAATCGACACGATATGAATAAGTGAATGCTAACCTCTGAGCCACCGACGTCAAATACATACTAAATAGATATTATAACCACAATAAACAATGGAACAGATATATGCCTACTGCCTACATAGTACCTATACGTTGATTCACGTCCATAAAGTACTTGGTCCTCGTCGAGTTAAGTATAAAGACTGCAAGTATTTTATTTGAGAGACACCGTTGCATAATTATGACCTATTCAGTATTAATTTATTGTGAATTTATTCGTCTGCAATGTATACTCGCAGTGTAAGTAAGTACTTACTATTATTTTCTATCAAGTCGAGCAAACGTACCTATCTACAGTTAAGCCATTCGAGTAATTTACAACCCCCTTGTAACTTTGTTGTAGAAAAGTGAACTTTTTGTATTGATGATATTATAATCCTACTAATATTATGAACGCCGAAGCTTGTGAGTATGTATGGATGTTTGATACTCTTTCACGCAAAAACTACTGAATGGATTGAAATGAAACTGAATTATTATACAGAATAACACATGGACTATAATTTATAATGATTAACGTTGGCGGTAATTTAAATTTAAAATAACCTACATAATTCAATACTAAAACTTATTTAAGTTTAAGGGTATTTATAAAACACTATTATTAATATTACAATAATTATGCATATAAAAAACTAAATTTGTACAAAATAATATAGATAATATAAATAAATATCAATTATTTTGAGTGCACTTTATTTTAAATTTATTTCTTGCGAGCGACCTCGAAGAGTCAACAAGTCCTGAAGATGCCTCGTTGAGAGGCGAAACACGTGTCGAACAGAGTGTAGTGCAGTGAGAATAAGGGTGTTAATTGTTAGTGATGTGTTTTCAATATTTTGTCATATTATTTTTAAAGAATTTTTTATAGTATTTATTTCTTGTTAACAGATTATTAATATATTATTATTTAACAAAAATATATATATATATATAAAATAGAGTGCAGTGAAAATAATTGATATTTATTATTATTTTACGTATATTATTTTGTAAAAAAATTGTTTTTTATATGTATAGTTATTGTAATATTAATAATAGTGTTTTATAAATACCCTTAAACTTATTTGCCTACAACAAGATAGCGGAAATACACTAAAGACAATTTTAGAATTTCCGCACAGTAACGCCTGATTCAATCAAATATCAATACTACAAGCCGTGGTGGTCTGGTGATACACCCGACCACCACGGCTATACAATCGTGAGCTCGTGGATTCAAATACAAATTAAGTATTAGGAAGGATGTTGGTTTATATAATACATCCATGAGTATTATTCTTCTTCTGATATTTGGTTGTTGTGATTTGATATTTTGTTATTATCATACTTTAATATTATAAATCCGAAAAGTTTGTTGGTTTGTTCCTCTTTCACGTAGAACGGAGCAACGGACCTACTTGATTTTGGGATGGATATAGTTCAAGGGCCGGAAAGTGACGTAGGCTACTTTTTATCCCGAAAAAAATAAAGGTTCCTGTGGGCACAAAAGTCAAATTCCACGCGGGCGGAGCCGTAGACAAAAGCTAGTTTTATATATTTTTGATTTAGTGGAGTGCCGATATACCTACTAAAAAATGGCAAAATCTCGGATTCCAAGGCTAGTCCATGAATCTTTATAAAAACTAGACAGATCTTGATTATAACAATATATGCATTTGGATTATTTTTAGACCTTCAAGGGTCTGTGGATGATCCAATTGCTTTCTATGTAGTAGTAGTGTAGGAAGGAAGGAAGTTTATTTTCTTAACCTCTTTTAAAAACCGGAATGATGTGAGCTAGTTTTATAGTACATTGTTCACCGAGAGGAGAAAGTGACCGATTACCGTCGAGGGTGTCGTTTGAAGCCCGAGCCGTAGGCGAGGGCTTTAAAACACCCGAGATCGGGAATCGCACTTTCTCTCGAGTGATACATAGTGCTTTATACTACACTCATCATCACTATCACTACTTATCATTTTGATAGTTTTATTTTACTTTTCTACGAAAACTGAATCCTCAAACAACACACAAATTGAAAATGGCGCCAATGGCGTCTGCAATTTTCACATGTTCTTTTTTCAAATTGTTTGACACCATCCAACACACAGCTAGTGGCCAGTGTCATTTTGCGAACTTGGAGATAAAAACTCACTGTAAAAACTTTTTGGCTTTTGATATTTAGGTTACCAGCGCATAGTCTTACCCAAAATTAAAAAAGAAAAACCACGTAAGAAATGGATTTTCATACACTTTTCTCTCCCGCTCAGATGCGTTTTCTCGCCGCATATTTGTTCGATATGCAATGACTTACTTTCTACCGTAAATTTGATAAAGTATCAAGGTACTTTCCGAGCAGGTGTAGTATAAAGTAGTTTTACTTTAGCTTTAATAGGCTAAGTGCCTTCATCAACTACGACAAAATACAAAACTATTAGATTCAGATTCAGATTGTTTATTAACCTTATAACAATGATCGTTATATTAGGAAAGTCAGTTACAATAATTATTCATAACGCTTAAAAGAAATTATGCAATCTAACTTACCATACTAAGTTCAATAAAATCAAAATAATAATAGTGTTCAAAAATTAAATCAATTAATGTCAAAAAACAATACATTGGGTAAAATAATAATTACTGAAAAATATAAAATTAAAACATGTCAAAATTAAAAATAAATGGTCCATATGTAAAGAAATACTAAAATTCAAACAAAGATTCAGTCAGTGTCATTTTTATGAAGTCATTTAGATTGTAATATACATTATTAATAAAAAATGCTTCAATTTTTATTTTAAAGTCAAGATAAGATAAAGGACATGTCCACAAAATGTATGGAGGCTGGTATAATAATAATCAAAAATTCGAACCACAACACTCGTTACATTTCGAAAAAGTTCATATTTTTCTGAGTCTAATACATCAGTTAAAACCAAAAAAGAGCCCTCCGTTTTTTGTTAAATTAATTTTGAATCTGTCAGGATAAATAAATATATTTGGCTCAATAGGTAGTTTATCTCTATCAAACCTGGTTAAGTAACCTCCATTATTGTTAAACGGAAGCATTATTACCAATTAGACACAGTTTTTTAGTGTTTTTTGTCACATTGTACCTACTAACTGGTCACACTGATAGGTTATGATTTTTAATTTTAGCAAATTAAGATATGAATGTGGAAGAATCAGCTACGAATGCAAGTAAAATAACGATAGAAGCACTTTATCATTGCTAAACTAGAAAAAGTAATAAGCTGTATTGTTATTTTCCATACAATTTATTTTTCGCATTTAAAAAATATTGGAGGGGTGAAAAAATCTAAATTAAATATTTTTGGGAAGCCCATAAAACAAGCTTTCAAATAATGTATATATCATCTTGGTTCGAATTTACTCTGAATAATATACCACTTGTGGACGTCACCTTTCTGATGGCAACTGGCAACTTATTATACATAAATAATTTATTATATACGCCTTTCTTTTGAACTTTGCTGAGTCTTACTCTGGGCAGAACTAGTCTATCTTTATTTCTTAGATTTCTGTTAAGGGTATCCATTAGTCTGGGATATTTTTTCTCTCTTTCATTATGAATTTCGAGTAAACTTTTATAAATATATAGAGATATGACTGTCATTATCTTATTTCCTAAAAAATATTACTTAAATAATATAATTATAATATTTATAGGCCTTCTTGGCGGCTTTTTTCTTTCAAGTTACCTACAAGCTGCGGACAACTGGTAGGTAACTTTACAGCTCTTGCGCCACGCCGCTAAAACATGATATGAGAATATTCATATTCATATACTTTATTTGCTACTAAGTGTTTTACAATTAGGTCTTATAATTATTTTAAAGCTCTTAAGACTTAGTTGCCCTTGTCGGGCATTGCAAATACAGGGCGCTCACTGTAGTACAACATAGATAATATTATCTCATATACATAAACTTATATAATTTAAAGTAGGCATCTCTTAAAATAACCTTAATAATACTAGCTTAAAATACATTTATTTATGACTAAACCAAAGAAGATATCGCTCATTTAAAACTACAACGTGGCACAACGAAAAACTGGAATTTTGGGAAAACGACTTTTAAACTTTTTTATTCTTATAACTTTAAAAGTAAGATAGCTACAAAAAAGATTTTTATGCCCGTTTTAAATTTCACTAATAAACTATCAATTTCAGTGAAAATGT
Source organism: Hypomecis punctinalis (assembly GCA_949316475.1). Lineage (NCBI taxonomy): Eukaryota > Metazoa > Arthropoda > Insecta > Lepidoptera > Geometridae > Hypomecis > Hypomecis punctinalis. Next base: position 6,656,521 of record OX438823.1, read on the forward strand.
CATTGATTTATGCATATTTTTTTTGTGAAATTGTAGTTTTATAAAATAAGTCACTACATGTCACGTTCTTTCTCTAAAAATAATGAACTTACTGACTGACATAGGGTTATATCGCGTTATAGGTAATAAAATGAAGATATTTTAAAATGTAGTACAGAATAATAACACTGTGTTGAAATTACAATAAGAGTATTTATTGAAAAAACAACTAGTTAAAATGTAGCTTATAAGTTTTATAATCAGTATCAAAATAAACAAATAATACAAAAATAAGTAAGTAGCGTATTTTATACCTTAATTATCAGTCTAAACAATCCTACGTCTAAAAATAATAATTTAAACTGATGTCATGAATTATAGAAAGATTAATTATAGTGTCGTATATGGCAAAATTTGTAGCAAAATTCATTAATTTTTGGTTGCTTCCCATGTGATCCACGCTTATCCTTCATTTTAGCAATGTTTGTGTTGTTATTTTTTTCTTTAGAGCTGTCTCTATGGGACGGTTGTTGATGGTCAATGTATTTTTAGAAAATAACTTACACACTCTAATTTATTACCTGATGACATAAAATAGTATGCATTGACATGTTCACGCTTGGACTGAATCTGGTTTCCCTCGGAGTCTATTTTCACATATCGAACTTTGGGAACGATAACTTCGGTAGAGTTGGCAACAAACGTCCATTGTTTTTCAATACTACCCAAATTCCAGTAATCTTCATGTAATTGTTTTCGCTGTTCTACGGTAAAATTAATTTGACATTTAAATGAACAGTTATCTTTGCAAGGCCCCTTCATTTCACGTTCTGGCACAACTTTCGTAGTCCTGATGGAAGTGTATGATTTTCCGGTGTTTCTTAGTTCTTTCGCAATATTTTTCTTTCACTTTTCTTCTCGTCTTTGTTTCTTCTTCCCCTTCTTTGTCGGAGTAATTTCGTTTGTTTTATTTACAGTATTCTTTGCCACGACATTTTCACGAGCCTCAGCCTGTGGTGTGTTTGCATTTTCTTCTTGATCGCATATTAAATCCGCAACAATAGGATCTTCAGATGTAGCTATAAATTGGTATATAGTGCTAGAAACACAATTTTCTATCCCTGCACTATTTACTAAGTCTTGTGACAATTCGTTTAAAGGTACTGTAGTCGGTGTTGTCAAGGTGTAAGCTTCTTCATCTTATTCTTATTCTTCAATTACTTTGTTGACGGTGAAATTCGGATCTCTAACGGAATCGTCGCTATCTTCGATGAAGGATTCCTCACCTAAGCTTTAAGATGAGCTGGAGCTAGAAGAATTACTACGCCGACGCTTTGCTGGATGATAATTTTCATTCGCCATTTCTATCAATCTTTTTGATCGTGACCCCATCTTGAAAGAAAAAAAACTTTATTAGTAAAATATTATTATAAACAATGTGACAAGACGATGAACTTCTTAATTTAATAACAATATTTCAAAGATGTACCGCGACATCCTGTAATAAACGAAGCGTGAATTTAAATAAGTATAATAGTTTATTGCATACAACGTGACATACTAACACAAGCCATTTTATTTTCGTAATTTTCAAAGGAACAACGTGTTATTTAAGTGATGAGCAAGTACGATCAATTAATTTTTTAATACTAAAATGCTACATAATAAGTGTGACACATTATAGAATAAAATAAATTAGTAATAAAATAACTTACCTTTACTCCAATAAGGTGTCATGCAGGTCGTGACACGTTGTTGTCTTAAACCGCGAGCAAATACTCTCGCGCGCTGCACTGTCACACTGAGGTGGCGCGATGTGGTAATAAGCTTAGCTGCCGAAAGAGACAGCGCTACATCGTGACATGCCCTCTGTTTTACTCATACTTTTGTCAGTATTGGCTTAAATTGTACCACGTTTTTGCACTAAATAGATTCGGGTATGGTGAATAAAATGGTGGTAATAACACAAAACCGAGTTATGCCACTGTGACACGTTGTAGTTTTAAACGAGCGATATAATAATACTACGTATAGAACGGCCACTCGTTACCCCCCACCCGTTTGAGTCTTCCTCACTTCCACCCCGCGTCAGGACACGATTTACTACTCTGCGCGCGGGCTGCACAGGCCGCTGCAAATACCCGTGTAGCGTTCGTGCGTATGTGTAGTGTCTGTGAATAAATATAGTGTTGTGTGCGTAAGACAGCAGATTTTGTATGAAGAAACGCGGAGTGTCCGGGCTGTGACTAAACACTTTATTGGTAAGTTATCTATAGTTAGTAAAAAATAAAATTAACGAAAATATTTACGTATTGAGAACAGGTACATACGTACTCGTACATACGTATTTTTATAATATACATTACAATCAACTAAATGTTTTTTCTTTATATAGGTAGGTAATATCACAGACCAATAAGAGAAATGGTAATATTTTTTGTAACTGGTAGCTTCTATGTATTCATTTAGAGAATAAAAGCAATTTACGGACAAGAAGTTTCTTAAATTTGTGTTAAATGAAGCAAATTTAGGTTCGATTTTAATATTTGTTGGTAGTTTAATAAATACTTTTATTGCCATATAGTAAGGGCTTCCATTTAACATTTTAATTCTTGAGCATGGTAGTCTCAGGTTATCTTTATACCGGGTGTTCACATTATGGGTGTCTTTAGTTTTGGAAAACATGTCATTGTTTTTGTATACAAATATGCAAAGTTCTTGTATGTACAAATAAGGTAGTGTGAGTATATTATATTTGATGAAGTAAGATCTACAACTGACACTGTTATCTATTTGTGCTATGATTCTTAAACATTTTTTCTGCATAATAAATAATTGATCGGCATTGACGCTGTTTCCCCATAACATAACCCCATATTTTAGCCACGAATATGCGTATCCAAAGTATGCTGATATTGCTGTTTTTGTATTGGTGCTGGATTTAATTTCAAATAGCGCATAAGTAAATTTGTATATTTTAGTTTTAATGTTATCTAATATGTGTGTTTTCTAATTTATGTGAGAGTCTATGTTTATTCTTAGTAAACTGAGCGAATCCACTGTTTCTAGTGAATGGTTTTGGAAGTTTAATTTTAAATTAAGCGGGGACGTATTTTGATATGAACTGAACTACATTATTTTGGTTTTATCGTAGTTTATTTGGAGATTATGTTGGTAAAGCCAATTATTACTACTGCCTCGTGCTCACAGACGCCAAGGAGTTTGATTCAGCCTACATGTGGTTCTTTTTTATTGTTTTAACTAGCTTTTGCTCGCAGCTCCGCCCGCGTAATATTTTGATTTTTATGCTATCCCAAGGGAACTTATTTTCGGCATAAAAGGTAACCTATGTCACTTTCCGTCTTTTAAGCTATATCCATGCCAAAAATCAAGTGAATCCGTTGCTCCGTTGCTGCGTGAAAGAGGAACAAACCAACAGACCAACAAACTTTTCGGATTTATGATATTAGTAAGTGTGCACGCTTGCATTGCGTGTACATATCTTACCTACCTATCCAAGACGAAGGAGACGCGTGGGGGAGGTATCGCCGGCGCCCGCGATTATCCCGTCGTCACCACCCCAGTCGCCTAATACTAACCAAGCGCGTTGTACGTGCTGTCGCGGCCGCGACCAGCAAACCAAAGCAAACTAATTATCCGTAAGTAACCTACTGTTAATCGTCAACAGTAAAACCATGACAGGAACTGACCACACTTTTCGCTCAAATTGAAGCCATCCTCAATTCCCGTCCACTGTGTCCCCTTTCCTCTGACCCCAACGATTTAAGTCCGTTGACTCCTGGTCACTTCCTGATCGGCCGCCCACTGATGTCGGTACCATCACAACGAGTAGCCACCGTCAAACCCACCCGATACCACCACCTTGAGAAAATAAGACAACACTTCTGGGATCGATGGAGCCGAGAAATAATGGCTGAACTTCAAAGCCGAACTAAATGGAGAAAAGGAACCCCAAATATACAAGTTGGTGACATGGTGGTAGTAAGGGACGATAACCTCATGCCGCTACACTGGCGCATGGGTAGAATAACAAATTGTATAAAAGGAAAAGACGGAGTTTGTCGAGTGGCGGAGGTAAAAACAACGAAAGGCACTATCACTCGAGCCGTCAACAAATTGTGTCTGCTGCCGCACGCTGAAACCGAAGCAGCATCGGTTGGCGACGTCTCGCCGACAGCCGACATTTAACTCAATTAAGAAACCATGTTGAAGGCTGAAATGGTCTTCAACGCCCCGGAAGATGTGCACGCTTGCATTGCGTGTACATATCTTACCTACCTATCCAAGACGAAGGAGACGCGCGGGGGAGGTATCGCCGGCGCCCGCGATTATCCCGTCGTCACCCCCCCAGTCGCCTAATACTAACCAAGCGCGTTGTACGTGTTGTCGCGGCCGCGACCACTCCACAGTCACCGGGGTCTGTGCTCTTTATGACATACATTATTTCTTTATGAGATTTAACAATATTAAAGGACATGTCCACAAAATGTATGGAGGCTGGTATAATAATAATCAAAAATTCTAACCACAACACTCGTTACATTTCGAGAAAGTTCATATTTTTCCGAGTCTATTACATCAATTAAAACCAAAAAAGAGCCCTCCGATTTTTTTAAAATTAATTTTGATTCTCATAGGATAAATAAATATATTTGTCTCATTATGTAGTTTATCTCTATCAACCCTGATTAAGTAATCTCCAAATTGTTAAATAGAAGCATTTTTACCAATAAGACACAGTTTTTAAGTGTTTTTTTGTCACATTGAACCTATTTACTGGTCACACTGGTAGGTTATAATTTTTAATTTTAGCAAATTTGAGATGAATGTGGAAGAATCAGCTACGAATGCAAGTAAAATAACGATAGAAGCACATTATTATTGCTATACTAGAAAAAATAATAAGCTGTATTGTTACTTTTCATACAATTTATTTTTCACATTTAAAAAAATGGAGGGTTAAAAAAATCTAAATTAAATATTTTTGGGAAGCCCATAAGACAAGCTTTCAAATGATGTATATATCATCTTGGTTCGATATTTCTCTGAATAATATACCACTTGTGGACGTCACCTATGTTAAAACTAAAGGCTTCACAACAGGATAAATTTAAAATTTTAACTATGACTACGATTGTGGCGTGTATACTGTATACCGAGAGCAGCCCGGCCCCCACGAGCAGCACCCGGTCACGAGTGTGGCGCGTGTGCCGGCCGTCGCCCTCCTCGACCATGTTTGAGGCAAGATGGCGACCCGCCACACCTGCATGTGGTTCTAAAGTAATTAGGTACCTAAGATATTCTGTACTTACTGCTGGTTCCGTTTAATGTTTGAGGAATTTAACTAACCGGTCAGACGATTGTGTGTGCCCAGCCTAACATAATGCTTGTACAGGGTTATCTATTTACCCTGTACTAAGCTGAGAAGGGATGATCTAGAGTCTCAATTATCCCCTTTCAGATTCGCTAGTTTGATGGTTTATTTAAAAATTGCCATGTCCAATACCATTTTGTGTGAAATGGATAATTTTGAAAAAATATCAAGAAAAAAAGTCGTCTGCAAAGATAAGTAGACCTAGGCGTTCGAATTTGATAAATAGGGGCTCAGGGGCTCGGGACTTTTTATGTAGAATCCGTCAAGTTCCGTATACGTCCTACCCGCCTCAATACAAGTTCCGTATACGTCCGAGCCGTACGAAAGTCAAAAATGATTTTGAATGAGTGGTTGCAGCAAACTTAACCAGTTAGCGTGTAAAAGACGGGTTGTTGAAATTTATTCATTATAATGGCCTGAATCACTTACTTTCAGATTAGTACACCAGTTCTGGATTACTTTGTAGGTATATCCGCAAATATTCTGGCTCCAAACCTTACTTAAACAAACAACAACACTTTATTAGACAACCACATTACATAAAAAACAGATTATAAGGACAAAAACAAAACAATAGGTCTCTAATTGGCGGCCTTATCGCTTTAAGCGATTTTTTCCAGGCAACCAAGCACGGACAGAAAAAAACATTTGACAAAAAAACGTGGCCATAACTGCAAGAACTTACTCCATTGACGGTTACATTCATCGAACGTGGAGAGCGTACCACCTCCCGTTATTTAGCTTTCTTCTTCTTCTTTTGTTTGGCGTCGCATTATTGTGCATTTGCCAGTGTCAAGTATTAAGTAGTAATAATTTTTGATATTTTATCAAAATTGTCACTATCGTAGTCACGTCATAGTCCAATAAAGTTGCGGTCAAGTCCAAACGTAGTCCAAGTCATACCTCAGTAAAGCAGTGGAGACTTTACTAGAGACGTCTTTTGAGTTTTGGTAACAACACGGAACGACATGATACGTCTCATTATATCACTTGCCTACACTCATGCACGTAAATTAGCTCATAATCAACGAAATACCACAACTTTTCACTAATTACCACTGATAAAAACACAAGTTTAACATAATAATACAATGAGGCGACATGACTTTTCCGCGTTCCCGCCAAAACTCTCTTATTAAGCTTTGTTGAGATTTTAATATTTATTTTGTAATTTTATTCTTTTTGTTGACATTTTAATAATTAATTTTTAATTAAATCTGTGGAATGTATTGTGTACATAGTCTGGTGAATAAACAATTTCATTTCATTTTATTCCAGAGTCCATCAAGACTGAAATTATCATATGAGAGCTGTCTTCCACTTCACCTGACAGCCTGCCGCTACCGGTGCAGCCTGCCCTTGCCTGCTTTAGAGCAAGGCATCACGCTCTCCTGCTGCCAAATCTAGAACAAGACCATTTCAGAACACGGCAGAACAATCATTGCTAGGATGCCTCGCTATCTGAAAGGTGGGTTTTTTTTGGCCAGTTTATTTCTGGACGTATTCTAGCATAAATTTGTAGTTATCATGATTATGAACAACTTTTGCTGTGACCTATACCTTGAAATCAGAAAAAATGCAGTTCTGTAAGTACCTATACATTTAATGTACGAACATTTTTTTATGATTTTCATCTATTTTGCATTTTCGAGGTTGGTCCCAAATTTAGATTTGGCAATAATGATGAGGTCAATGATATTCTAGAATATATCCGTCGACTAGTTCGTTGGTTCTATTATGAAGTTCAATTCAAAGTACGTAATTATAGGACATACTGCGGCAACACAATTGAATAAACGTGCATTATCGAATTGAAGCTTTCATGATCCCGCTTAGCAAGAAAAGTTGCAATAACATTACTGAAAGTAACGTCAACAAGCTTGTAACTTACAAATATAAGGTTGTGACGTTCATGGAAGCTTACAGCGAGCGAAACGAAACGAAGCCCTAACGGCCGCGCTGCAGATAAACCCTGTACTTGCAATTTTTGCAAAGTGAAACTGCTGTAACATTACACATGAAACATATTTGAAAGTTGTAAAGTTGACTTTCCGCAAAATGACGTTATACATTTCCCCAACTTTAAATTTGAAAGGTAATAGTAGGATTGGAAATGCAACTGAAGGAAATGCAGGATTTCAATGTGAGATGGTAACGCCATCTAGTTTTTCAATGTGTACTAAGAAATTCTACAGTAACATTAGGCTACTTTCGAAAATAAAGTTCCAGCAACATTACATATGTTAAGTAAATAACAAGAACAATTCGTAATGTTGTGGGAAAGTTAAAAAAACATATATAGCGAAAAAGTATTGTCGCAATGTTACAGTATAACATTTCAGTAACTTTCAATTGTAAGGTACAGGCAATGCCAGACAATGAAGTTAGTTAAATAATATTGCTGTAAAGTTTTAATGACATTATTGCAACAATGCTAATTGTATAAATTTAGGTAAACTTGGGAGGCTTTATCCCTGCAAAGTTGAAATGTAATAACTATATGACTATGTATAAACTTTCATGGAAATATTACAATAACATAACTAAATAACTTTTAATTAGTTTCAACCTAACAATAAGATCTATGTTACTGACATGTTCCTGCAACACGATGTTTAAAATTTACAAATTCATTTACATTCATTACAGTTTCATGCTTAGTGGATGGTCCAAGAAAACAAAGTTTCTGGAATATATATTAGGATAGCTTTATTAAAATAAATCACACATAATATCACAAGCGAGTGTACAAGGAGTACCTACTGTACAGTGCACGATTTTTGTTACTCAAATAACACAAAAAGTTAATGAATCTTAAATTTTATTTTAGGCATGAAACGTAAGAAGATCATGCCAAATAAGGGTTTAAACAAGCACCGTCTGCAACAGCACAAAGAAGTGTGTTACAAACTAAAGATCATCAAACAGCAGGTGTTGAACAAACATGTGAAAGCCAGAGGACAATTCGGAAGGACGCCACTGCATGAAGCGATATGTCTGGGAAATACGAATACAGTATTAGTGGAATTGTTACTTAGACAAAATGCTGATGTGAATGCGGCGGATGAAAGTGGAGATACACCGTTACATCTGGCGTTAATTTATGGAACAGAAGACATCGCGGAGCTGATACTGAACAAAAATGCAAATGTGAATGCGAGAAACAAGTTTGGAAAAACACCACTGTTCATAGCGTTATACCTTAAACAGATAAATATAGTAAAATTATTGCTTAACAAAAATGCTGACGTGAATACAGTGGCTAAGGATGAAACCACTCCGTTGTATCTGGCAGTGTATAATAGACTAGAGATCATTATTGAACAACTGCTGAACAAAAATGCTAATGTGAATGTGAAAACTAAATCTGGAATTACTCCACTGCATTTAGCAGTGAAACTCAAACAGACAAATATAGTGAATTTGTTGCTAAACAAAAACGCTGATGTGAACACGGTGGCTGAGGATGGAATCACACCGTTACATCTGGCGGTGTATAATAGACTAGAGATTATTGTAGAACTGTTGCTGAACAAAAATGTTAATGTGAATGCGAAAACCAAATCTGGAATTACTCCACTTTATTTAGCGGTGGAGCTCAAACAGACAAATATAGTGAATTTGTTGCTTAACAAAAACGCTGACGTGAACATGGCAGATGAGAATGAAATCACACCGTTGCATTTGGGGGTGCATAATAGACTAGACATTATTGAGGAACGACTGTTGAACAAAAATGCTGATACAAATGCGAGGAACAAGTTTGGAATAGCACCACTGTCCATAGCGATATGTCTTAAACAGACAAATATAATAAAACTGTTGCTCAACAAAAACGCTGACGTAAACATGGCGTTTAAGGGTGGATTCACACCATTGCATCTGGCAGTGTATAAAAGACTAAAGATCGTTATCGAACAACTGCTAAACAAAAATTCTAATGTGAATGCGAAAACTATATCTGGAAATACTCCACTGCATTTAGCAGTACACCTCAAACAAAAGAATATAGTAAAACTATTGCTTAACGAACATTCTGACGTGAACATAGCAAATAAGGATGGAATCACACCGTTACACCTGGCGGTGTATTATAGACTAGAAATCATTGTGGAACAACTGCTGAACAAAAATGCTAATGTGAATGAGAAAACTAAATTTGGAATTACTCCACTGCGTCTAGCAGTCGAGCTTAAACATACAAATATAGTAAAACTGTTACTTAACAAAAATGCTGACGTGAATATAGCGGATGAGTATGGAGTCACACCTGTGTACCTGGCGGTGAAAAATAGACAACAAATTATTGTGGAACTGCTGCTGAACAAAAATGCTAATGTAAATATGAAAGCTATATCTGAAATTACTCTACTGCATTTAGCAGTGGAACTAAAACAAACAAATATAGTGAATTTGTTGCTTAACAAAAACGCTGATGTGAATAATGTGGCTGAGAATGGAATCACACCATTGCATCTGGCGGTCTATAATAGACTAGAAATTATTGTGGAACAACTGCTGAACAAAAATGCTCATGTGAATGCGAAAACCAAATTTGGAAAAACACCACTATCCATAGCGATACATCTTAAACACACAAATATAGTAAAACTATTGCTCAACAAAAACGCTGACGTAAATACGGCGGATGACGATGGAATCACACCGTTACATCTGGCGGCGTATAATAGGCTAGAAACTGTTGTGGAACTTCTGCTGAACAAAACTGGTAATGTAAATGTGAAAACTATATCTGGAATTACTCCACTGCATTTAGCAGTACACCTCAAACAAAAGAATATAGTAAAACTGTTGCTTAACAAAAACGCTGATGTGAACACGGTGGCTGAGGATGGAACCACACTGTTGCATCTGGCGGTGTATAATAGACTACAGATCATTGTGGAACAACTGCTGAACAAAAATGCTAATGTGAATGTGAGAAACAAGTTTGGAGAAACACCACTATTCATAGCGATAAATCTTAAACAGACAAATATAGTCAATTTGTTGCTTAACAAAAACGCTGATGTGAACACGGTGGCTGAGGATGGAACCACACCGTTGCATCTAGCGGTGTATAATAGACTAGAGATTATTGTGGAACAACTGCTGAACAAAAATGCTAATGTGAATGTGAAAACTAAATCTGGAATTACTCCGCTGCTTTTAGCAGTGGAACTCGAACAGACAAATATAGTCAATTTGTTGCTTAACAAAAACGCTGATGTGAACACGGTGGCTGAGGATGGAACCACACCGTTGCATCTGGCGGTGTATAATAGACTAGAGATTATTGTAAAACAACTGCTGAACAAAAATGCTAATGTGAATGTGAAAAACAAGTTTGGAACAATACCACTATTTATAGCGATACATCTTAAACAGACAAATATGGTAAAACTGTTGCTGAACAAAAATGCTAATGTGAATGTGAAAACTAAATCTGGAATTACTCCACTGCATTTAGCAGTGAAACTCAAACAGACAAATATAGTGAATTTGTTGCTTAACAAAAACGCTGATGTGAACACGGTGGCTGAGGATGGAACCACACCGTTGCATCTGGCGGTGTATAATAGACAAAAGATTATTGTAGAACAGCTGCTGAACAAAAATGCTAATGTGAATGTGAGAAACAAGTTTGGAGGAACACCACTATTCATAGCAATACATCTTAATCAGACAAATATAGTAAAACTGTTGCTTAACAAAAACGCTAATGTGAACACGGTGGCTGAGGATGGAACCACACCGTTGCATCTGGCGGTGTATAAAAGACTAGAAATTATTGTAGAACAACTGCTGAACAAAAATGCTAATGTAAATGTGAAAACTAAATCTGGAATTACTCCACTGCATTTTGCAGTGAACCTCAAACAAACAAATATAGTAAAACTGTTGCTTAACAAAAACGCTGATGTGAACACGGTGGCTGAGGATGGAACCACACTGTTGCATCTGGCGGTGTATAATAGACTACAGATCATTGTGGAACAACTGCTGAACAAAAATGCTAATGTGAATGTGAGAAACAAGTTTGGAGAAACACCACTATTCATAGCGATAAATCTTAAACAGACAAATATAGTCAATTTGTTGCTTAACAAAAACGCTGATGTGAACACGGTGGCTGAGGATGGAACCACACCGTTGCATCTGGCGGTGTATAATAGACAAAAGATTATTGTAGAACAGCTGCTGAACAAAAATGTTAATGTGAATGTGAAAATTAAATCTGGAATTACTCCGCTGCTTTTAGCAGTGGAACTCGAACAGACAAATATAGTCAATTTGTTGCTTAACAAAAACGCTGATGTGAACACGGTGGCTGAGGATGGAACCACACCGTTGCATCTGGCTGTGTATAATAGACTAGAGATCATTGTGGAACAACTGCTGAACAAAAATGCTAATGTGAATGTGAGAAACAAGTTTGGAGAAACACCACTATTCATAGCGATAAATCTTAAACAGACAAATATGGTAAAACTGTTGCTTAACAAAAATTCTGACGTGGACACAGCGGTTAAGTATGGAATCACACCGTTGCACCTGGCGGTGAGTTATAAACTAAATTTTACTGTGGAGCTGCTGCTTAACAAAAATGCTGATGTAAATGCGAAAACCATATTTGGTGTTTCTCCACTTCATATAGCGGTAGAACTTAAACAGAAGAATATAATACAACTGTTGCTTAACAAAAACGCTGATGTAAACACGGTGGCTCAGGATGGAGTCACACCGTTGCACCTGGCGGTGAGATATAAACTTGATTTTACTGTGAAGCTGCTGCTAAACAAAAATGCTGATGTAAATGCGAAAACCATATTTGGTGTTTCTCCACTTCATTTAGCGGTAACACTTAAACAGAAGAATATAATACAACTGTTGCTTAACAAAAACGCTGATGTGAACACGGTGGCTCAGGATGGAGTCACACCGTTGCACCTGGCGGTGAGTTATAAACTAGATTTTACTGTGAAGCTGCTGCTAAACAAAAATGCTGATGTAAATGCGAAAACCATATTTGGCGTTACTCCACTTCATTTAGCGGTAGAACTCAAACAGAAGAATATAATACAACTGTTGCTTAACAAAAACGCTGACGTGAACACTGTAGATAAGGATGGAGTCACACCTTTGCACCTGGCAGTATATTCAAGACTAGATATTATTATGAATATTCTAAATAAATATCCTGAACTGAATGTGAGAAGAAACGACGAATTGAATGAGTTTTGGGGAAAAGTTATTAACGAAATGTTACTTAGTAAAGTCGATGTCAGCTCCACTAATATACTTGAAACCAAGGTACGTTATGGGATAGTTATACCGAGTTTCGAGAAATATCGACAAGACAAAATTAAAGCTTTTTTTCATCCAGCAGGTGTTGTAAACGAGTGGCTGAAAAACTTGCACAACAATAACGGACATGCAGCGCTGTATAACGTAGCGCCTTATGAAAAGGAGAATCTTGTGCAGTTGTTGCTGGAAAAAGGCGCTAACGTACACTTGTATAATAAATACGGACTCACAGCACTGCATCTTGCTGCGGAGTTTGGGATGACGTCAATAATCAAACTGCTAGTGTCAGCGGAAGCCGACGTTAACGCGCTTACACCACTTGAATTTACGACACTGCATTACGCCGTTTATTCCGGAGAGGTATCTGCAGTAGAGCTATTGCTTAATAATGGAGCTGAAATAAATGCAAAAGACTGCGGAGGAAACACGCCTCTGCGCGTGGCAATGCGCCGATTACAGATCGACATCGCTGCCTTGCTTATACGTCGAGGAGCTGCCGTCGAGCTAAAAAATAACGTAGAAGATACTCATTTTGTCTCCAATGGCAGCTGTTTGCTAATTGATGCTCAAAAGCTCACTGATGTGGTCCGAAGCAACGGTCCAGACACACAGTCAAATAATGTGCATAAGAAAATTAAGCCAAGTAAAGTGAAGGCAATTGATGATTTTGGCTTATCTGGACAGCTGTATGAGACCAAAATAATTACTCTTTTTTACCTAAGAATGTTAAATTGTGAGCTACTTGAGCATGATATGTTTCTCGGAGCCAACATCAGTGATATCGGTGATATGGATGATGTCTGCTTACGGTATCGAGTGAGAGACCAGCAGAGACCAGTTGTGCTGTTCATTCAAGGAAAACACAAAAAAAGTTCAAAAGTGAAACTTACCAATAAAGACTTGTGGGGTGACTTTGACTTAAGGAAATACTTTAAGAGCTATCTTAAAATCAAAGACAGGTTCACGGTTAACAACGATGACCCTATGTTTGAGGGTAAATTTACTGATATCGACTGCTTCTTCATTTTGTACACACCAGCCAAAGAATACCTTGAAACAAAGAAGAGAACCGAAAACAAAATTAGTGAAATGGTACACTATCTAATAAATACAAGTCCAAATACAGAACCTTTTCAATATAATTACAATGACGCTGACATAGATAATTTGATAAAAGCGATTGTTGAAAAGGATGTTGCTGTGAACCCAACTTTAGTAAAATATTACACAAAACATGTTAAGGTTTTTTTTAGCAAATTATGGTTTTACTCGGATCAAGCCAGTGAAGACAAAGTAGAATGCATTGTAAAAAAGGAAATGTACAAATATTCCAACAACCAGACAGATGTTAATTATGTGATACTACAACAACATTCAGAAGTAATTTTCTTAATTGTTCATCACAATATTCAAGAATGGTGGAAATCAAAAAACAAAGCTCCTTACCTGACTCGGTCGAATAATGTGTTTAAACTTGCAAAGCTAATATGTCTTGCAGATATTTTCTCAATTTTTTGCAATACCATAAATAATTCTAAAATGGATGTTCGAATACAATTCAACAATTACTTACACTTCAACACAGCTACACTTGGGGATCTCAATACAATTACATTTAAATTGTTAATGGCAATTAACTCACTTAAATTAAAAAGTAACAATATGGAATCGCGAACATACATTGTGGATTCGGTAATAACTAATGAGAAATTAGAGAGAGAAAGTACGCTGCCACAAACAAGTGGTGATAAGCAATATTTAAGTCATTTTTTAAATACCCAAGACGTGTTATCAACTAACAATTTACGTACCAATAACGAATTTCAGTACCCAAAGAGATGTGCAACATCTGAAGTGGGCGGCGCACTGTTTAAGATGAAAATGTCAAGTGTGATCTTTCGTAGAGCACTGAACCATGAACAAATAGATCATAATACTGTTCAGTTCAGAACCAACATACCGGGCATCAAGATGACTGACATCTGTTTGCGGTTTCGACTCAAAGATCGATTCGATCAACAGAAACCGATAGTGCTTTTTATGCAATGCGTATATAAATCAAATCCCGAAAAAGAAAAACTCACGGAAGAGGAGCTTTGGAAGGATACAGGAAATTTCAGTTTGGTCAAGTATTTTTGGAGCTATCTTAAGATCAAGGAACAGTTTGGAAAAAATAATGCAGAACATATATTCGAGGGAGAGTACCACAATGCCGATTGCAATTTTTTTCTTTGTACATCGGCTGAAGAAAAACTAACTCCTAAAAAAACTGACCAACAAGTAAATAGACATATTTCGGATCTTATAAGCACTGGAGAAAACACAACAGTTTTCAAACTTGGTGATGACAAAGCTGATATAGATCGTTTAGTAAAAGTGATAACTAGAGAAGAAATCTACAAACTAGGAAAATATCTCTCTGAATCTATTTTTCTTAAAAATAAAAAATACAGTTCAGATCTGTTGTCCAATATACTAATAGCAAAATACCACGTGGTTTTGGCACAAGAAGTCTTACAGCCATGTGAAGAGCAGCCATTGATCAATGAATGTCGAATGTGGAGGTTTCGTTCTGAGTTTTTCGATAACAACCTCGAGCACTTAAACACTCTTAAGGAATCTTTTCTTAAAATGATGCCATCGAAATCCCGTAAAGAAAACAAAGAAAAGTTACAATCATTAAGTGTAAAATTACCTCTACAATTTGGAAATGTAGATATGACATTCAGACATAACTGCAATCTCACGAATAGGATAAAAGTGGTAGCAGATAAACTCATGTATCTACTGGTACTAAATGAGGACACGAAAATTATAGAAATCAACGATGATGATGTGGGACCAGGCAAAACCTTAGAACAGGGATTTATAGATATCAACGGTGGCCTCGGCAGTGCAGTTGGAAACCTGCTTATTTTTGACTCAGATACAAAAATGTTAAAATTTGATCTGAATCGAAAGTCTTTGCCATATAAAGCTAATTTATTTTTAGACCAGATGTTAGATGATAAAAGATACAATAAAGTCGAAAAATATTTAGGTTTATATAGAATAAAAAACATCAACGTAAACGGCTTTCCAAAAGGTTCATTTTATGATGATGAAAACGAAAAGAGACAAGCGAGAGATTTTCTAAGCAAATTTTGGATTTATCCTATTCAGGCAAAAGAAGACATGTTAGAGCGTATTTTTAAACACGAAATAAACAAACTAGTTTGTGATAATAAGAGTTATTATAAGAACGGGATTATTTCAGATCTTATTTCGTTGTTTTCTCTTGATAGAATGCAGAAATGGGTGTTGCTACCGAATAAACCAGCCTATTTGACTCGAGCAAGTGAGCTTTTTGAATGTGCAGAGCTAGCATATATCCATAGCCTTATGCAGAGCGTTGCTAATTTTATGTATGAATCTGGTACTCATAGTATAGAAATGAAGGTAGAACGAGACATACACTTGTTTGAAGTTATTAAAAAAACGGAAGAACTTTTTAAAAAGATTTCAACTAAGCTTACAAACAATATATGCACCCCGCAGGGAATTTTGCGTTTAATGAGCGCCCGGTGTTTAAGAAAGTATAAACGTTATTTAAAATCAAGATTAACTTTGGAAATACATCCGAAAATGGAGTCAGTGCAGTTGGTCTTCACAGTATTAGTCAAAAATAGAATCATGTATCGCGCTTTTGCAAGGACGTGTTTTGTTTTTCCAAGCTCGAGCGTTGAGACTAGTCGAGCTAAAAGCAATTTAACTATACGCGAAATCTTTCCTAAAGGCTCGGATTCAGTTGATTTCTTGTACGAAGGTAACGATCAAAAAATAAAAATCGTTGGTTATGATAAAACAAGTCAATACTTGAAGTTCGTAGAATATTGTATGAGTCACACTATACCGAAATAATATATAGCAATGTTTATAGTTTTAGCTGTACGTTGACATGCAGGCAACGGTGCACATTTTAGAGTTTTCTAAGAATGATGCGAATTAGGCTGTTTCCGAAAAAATCCAAGAAAGAACCTTAGACTGGATGTTGTTTATGTTATTTCTCGAACTTTATTAAGATATGCTACAAGTTATACGGAAACCGAAGAATATAGCTTGCTACTTTTTGTTTGTGAACTATAAGATTATGAGAAGCCTATATGATTCGGTCGAGACAAGAGCTGTGCTTGAGTCTCTTTAAGTGTTGAAGTGTTTGAATGACTGTGCCTCTACACAGCACTTTCCTTGTATTGCAGCCTAACAAATCGGGCAGGTTATTTAACCATGAGTGCCGCTTTCTGCCAGCACTTCTCTTTCGGACATGGGAATGTCTGTGCACCTCACGCCTCATCATCAAAATGCCCGAAATATTTATTTTTCCGTCACCCACGCTTTATTGGCGAAAATATTTTTTTTTAAATTATTCCATATGGGTCCTTTCTCAAAAAAACAAGACACATGTTTCAAACGTAAGGCACAGTAGAATTTGAGAACACTGTGGCAGCCTCCAAACCGAGGACTTCGATGATATTTATCATAATTATCAACAAAAAAAAAATCACCGAAGAAGACGACCCTCCCGGTGTAGAAGCTAGCGCAACGTAGATTGCTACTGGAAGTGCAGGTGGATAACGAAAAGTAGCTGACGCATTAAATCCCACGGACAGTGGCCGAGTACCGGGACTGGCTACTTAGAATGATAAACCACTTAGACTTACATGAGTCTCGCAATATGAAGGCGAAGCTCAAGGCGGGAATCATTATGGCCGTGGTCAAGATGTACCAGCTGATGGATGAAAAAGCGACGAGAAAGTCTCCTCATTGCGACAGCGAGTGCGAGCCAGCTCCAACAGTATCCTGACGATGATCGTTAATAAGCTCGATTGCCCCATACAAAATATTATTGATGACATTTTTGAATTCAATTGTAATTTTAATAATTTTCTATATGGTTTTTAAAAACTGAAATAAACTGATTAATAATAATAGATAAGATAGTAGAAGTAAGAGAGTTTGACACTAAAAGTTGGAAGACATGTTATACTCTATAAAATTTAACTTGATCTCTGCGACAGCTGTCAGAAAAATCACGGCTATGAAGTCCTGAATTTCTTAATAGTACAGACAGTACCTGTCAATGTCATACTTTGTGGGCATGCCGATTAGTGATGGCGACGAATGATCGTGAGCACAGAATTTTAGATAGAGTTTTAATTAAAATATCGATAGTTTATAATAACGATATTTTAAATAAAACTTAATTTATCATTAATTTTATTGTATATTTCAATATCAAAACATTTTTTTACATGTGTAATTAAATTAAACCCAATTTTACGTTACATTAGCATCGATAATAGTGAAAAACGTCGATAAATACTATCGTTACATTATTATGAGTATTTAATTAATATCATAACATTATTTACATGTGTACATACTTGATCTTATATAATAGTAAGTAAATAAAATCTTATTTCTCACCTTCAACTACTCATTCGATTTCATTACAACATTGTTTGAAAATCAATTTTTTCCACCACTATCTCAACTCTAAAAATGTCAATCTTCTATGTCAATGTCACTGTCGCAGAGATCAAGTTAAATTTTATAGAGTATAGAAAAGCTAACAGAATAAAAAACAAAAGCATAAAAAGAATGGACACTCCGAGAAAGTCTATAAAAGAAAACTTAGGCAAACATCGCGGCGGCTCTGCACTCAGTGGTCGTCACCGACAAAGTCAAGACGAAATCTGTAGGAAAGATATTATATGCCGGCAAGCGCATTAACTCGAAATGTGGGGCACTACTATGCAGGTAAAATGATTACGATAAATTATTATTCATTTTAGATATAGGAAGAAAAAAAATCGCCCGATCGTAGTAACTTTCACGACACTTGGTTTCAAAATAAATGTTTTGAAAAGAATTAGATATACACTCTAATTGTACCTATGTGTTTTGCTGAAATAAATAAATAAAGGGAGCTCTGAAAAATACCCAATACTACAACAAGGAAGACTATCCGCAGTATATTATAGAAAAAAGGAAAGAGCTTCAGCAACAAGCAATCATAGAAAAAGAAAAGGGAAACATAGTTAAAATAAAATACGACAAGCTGATCACAGTTAAATCTTCGAACAAAAGAACATTTCCTAACTCACCTGACAATAACCCTTCAACTCATAGCGAAAAAGTATTCAAGCTTCCAAAAAGAACAAAATTCACCAATCACATTCAACAGTTAAAAGATCAAGCAGCATCTCAGAGGGAGTTCTAAAACCAGGAATACTCAATTTTCTAGTCAACAAAGGTGCCAATAGCAACAACACTACAAAACATTAAGAAAACAAAGACCGGAACAAATAGAAATTAAGCCAGCCAGCCTCCAACGAAGAATTGATAAACAAATATAAATAATTAAACAAGTAAGGAAAACCATCTTCCAACACCGCCGGTCACCGCGGAAGATCACGACCATAACCCTCCAAAGAAAATATACACAGGAAATACATAGTATACCTACTTAGATATTGAATATAAACATACAAGGAAAGCACTTAGCGTTGATTTTTCAAGTGTTATGCAATTACGGAAGCAATAGCAGAAGTAAGAAAATCAAGCAATTTTATTAGTTCTTTAGAGGAGGCCTTGACCCGTAAGGAAAGAACCCCTTAGAGGCAAATTAGTAACTAAGCATTACAATGTCATCAATAAACTGAGAGATTTAAATAACATCAAACATATGAAAGTAAAAAAATAAATATAAATAATCTACTCTATAAAATATAGCTTGATCTCTGCGACAGCTGTCAGAAAAATCACACCTATGAAGTCCTGATTTTTTTAATAGTACAGACAGTACCTGTCAATGTCATACTTTATGGGCATGCCGATTAGTGATGGGCGACGAATGATCGTGACCACAGAGTTTTAGATAGAGTTTTATTTAAAATATCGATAGTTTATAGTAACGATATTTTAAATAAAACACAATTTATCATTAATTTCATTGTATATTTTAATATCGTAACATTATATTTTACATGTGTATACGTTTGTAATTAAATTTAACCGAATTATATGTTACATCAGCATCGACAACAGTGAAAAATATCGATAAATACCATCGTAACATTATTTTATTATAATTAATATCATAACATTATTTACATGGGTACATACTTGATCTTAAATATTAGTAAGTAATTAAATAAAATCCAATTTCTCACCTGGAACTAAGCTTTGTGCGTTTTAAGGACGACATCGGGCAGCTAGCGCCATCTATGTCACTTTCACGTAAACCATGCAAATAAATAAACATAATTTGAAAGAAAAGAGAAAGTTAGATTATTAATATTAACATAGTTAAATAGGTACTAGAAGTATATTATATAAGCTTAGATGTTTAGGTATTATAGTACAGATATACTTAATAAGTCGATAGAAGCTTAGGCACTTAAATAACATTATAAGGCGAGTTACATAATATTATAGTTTCATGCCTACAGATATTATAGTTGTTAAGTACATAATAGAAAAAAAAATTATAATTTAAAAAAACACTTTATTTTGATACGAAATATATGTAATAAAAATAAGTACCTTAGATAGAAACTTAAATAAATAAAAAGAAGTATGTAATTTGTTTTAGAAAATAATAAATTAGTGTTAAGTATATGTAATTTTTTGATGTTTTATAAGAGTGCAAGAAATAAAAGGCTATTTTATTTTATATTATTCATTTTGGGAGTTTACAGCTCTTATGTGTAACTTTTTTCATTGGTATGTCGAATCTATAAAAGGATCCGCATCAGTTATGGTGATTCAATGTGGTAATAATTTTATACCATCTGACCCTTTGATTATTTATTGTCCAGAAGATTACGTATGATTGGGTGGTGATCAAAATAATTGTACATTGGAAAAAAATGGGTTGTCCTACGTCTTTAAAAAATTGTCCTACGAAATTGTGACTTTATTATGTATGGTTTATTTTTTTTATTATTAGTGTAGTTCATGAACAGTCAGATTCTATTCTTTAATAGAGTTTTGGTGTACTAATATCGATTTATAAATAAGTTACAAAACGTTACGATTTTTATTCATACAAGAAAAAGTTGTCCTACGAGTTTCTGATTCACTTAAAAACCTCTATAAGCTATTGATTTTATGAACTTTCGTATACAATTTTTTGTTACTATTGGCATTGAATCTAAGGTGAACTTTGCTTTGTTAATTATTGTTTTGTGTAACTTTATAGTAGTTTTTTTATTTTTTTAAATAGTGTCCTATGATTTTTGACCGTTACTCACACATGTGAGTAACGCAGTTTTCACCCATTTACAATTGGTATTCTACCTACTGCGACACCAATTTTTACAAGCAGATGTCAACATATCGCTATTTTGTTCATTGCATCCTTAATGAATGCGAAATATTGTGTGTGATGAACGAAAAAGCTATTTTTACATGTGAAAAACGGAAGAGTAACTCCTAAAAGTATAAGTAGTTTTTGTTTCTCAGCATGCGTCAAGCACGAAATGTCACGTTACCTACAACCCCATCAGATAGGATTTGGTACCCCCCTAGGTTGCGAGGCGGCGATCCATGCCACCCGGGCGTTCGTTATGAGGGAGGGCTGTAACGACGTACTCGTCAAATTGGATATTTGTAATGCTTTTAACAGCATCGAGAGGGGCGCGATGCTGTCAGAGGTCAGGGAGTTAACGCCGTCCATTTTCCCATTTCTGCGCCAATGTTACGCGGCTCCAAGCAATCTTTCTTACGACGGTATTTGCATCTTATCTCAAACGGGGGCCCAGCAGGGAGACCCTCTTGGTCCTTTAGCCTTCAGTATGGCTATCCATAAGACCATCAAATCTCTGAAGTCTCCGTTAAACGTCTGGTATCTGGACGATGGTACTCTTGGCGGGAGCCCAGAGGTGGTAGCGAGAGACCTGAAGTCACTTTTTCCGGCTTTAAAAGAGTTGGGCTTGGAAGTTAATACCACCAAGTGTGAGTTTTACTCCTGTAACCCACTAACCGAGGAATTGACTGACTTGTTTTCATCTCTCGTGCCCGGTCTTCGTATTGTGGATAGGGAGAGTCTTTCTCTGCTGGGCGCCCCCATCTTTCCCGAGGGCGTTCCGAGCAGTTTACACGCGAAAACGCAGACGCTGACGTCACTTGGAGAACACTTCCAGCATCTTCCAGCGCATGTGTCTTTGACGCTTCTGAGAGCTTGCTTCGGTTTGCCTAAGTTGACATACGTTATTCGTACAGCTCCAAGTTGGAAGTTCTCAGAAGATGTTAAAACCTTTGATAACACCCTTAAAAAGACAACGGAAGAAGTCCTGAATATAAGCTTCAGTGAAGTGCAGTGGCGTCAGGCTGGCTTGCCAGTTCGGTTCGGCGGTTTGGGTGTACGATGCTTGCGGGAGACTGGTCCCATGGCCTTCCTCGCTTCCTCTCATGGGGTCGCGGATCTTGTCTCCTGCATTTTGCCAGAAACGTATGTCCCCATCCGTATCCCTTACTCTGAGGAGGCTCTCGTGGCTTGGTCGATGCTATGTCCAAACACTGACCAGCCTGCAAGACCAGAATCACAACGAAGTTGGGACGAAGTCTTAGGGAAACATATCTTTGTTCAGTTGTGTGATGGAGCTTCTGGTACCGAGTCAGCTCGCCTGAGGGCGGTGTCTAGGAGGGAGTCAGGAGCCTGGCTGCATGCCCTACCATCACCTCACTTGGGTACGCTACTGGACAACGACTCTCTCAGGGTAGCTGCGGGATTTCGACTGGGTTGTTCAGTATGTGAGCCGCATGTGTGTGTTTGCGGTGCAAGGGTGGAGGCCAATGGTTACCACGGTCTCAGCTGCACTAGGTGCCTTGGTCGCAGACCTAGGCATCATGCTATCAACGAGCTGATTAGGAGAGCGCTTGTTTCTGGCGAGATCCCGTGCGCCTTGGAGCCCCCGGGATTATCGCGTGCCGACGGCAAAAGACCGGATGGACTCACGCTGATTCCATGGCGAAGGGGACGCTGCCTTATTTGGGACGCCACGTGCGTAAGCACATACGCGTCCTGTCACCTTCCGGCTACGCAGCGGACCGCTGGCGCGGGTGCTGAAACGGCGGCAAAAGGCAAGCGTCTTAAATACTCTGCCCTGGAATCGGCGTATGAGTTTGTCCCATTTGCCGTTGAGACGGCGGGACCGTGGAGCGAAGAGGCTAAAAATTTCATATCAGCTCTGGGGCGTCGTCTCAGAGAGAGGGGGCGTGATCCACGTTCCGGGGACTACTTGGTCCAGAACATATCACTGGCCATTCAGCGCGGAAACGCTGCCAGTCTTATGGGCACTTTTGGACGTAGGGATGTCGAGCGCAGGGCACATCATTGTTAGGTAAATATATTATAGACAAGCGAAATTTTATTTTGTTAATTTAATATCTAATTTTGTAATTTTGTTTAGTAATTGGTGTTAATTGACATTATTTTGTAATAATTATTTTATTATTTAATTGTATATTGGAGCATGCGTTGTATTAAAAAACATCTCTTTTGTTCTATAATTTCTCTAATACATTCTTATGTGCAACATGTTTTTGAATCGAAATATGATGATTTAGAGGTCAAGTCGTGTTTCTATTACTCGGGACGTAAGCTTATTGCCACGTTTTTAGACCTAGCTAAGGCTTTCGACTCGGTATCCAGACGAATACTCATAAAAAAGCTAGAAAAAATAGGCGTGCGTGGAGTAGCTCTAAAATGGTTCCTGTCTTACCTCACTGACCGCAAACAAAAAGTCAGGGTTGAAGGACATTACAGGGATTCGATGGAAATGACTTTCGGAGTCCCACAAGGAAGCGTCCTTGGGCCAACACTGTTCTTGGTCTATCTGAACGACCTATGCTCCATCTCTTTAAGTAAGGCTAAATTATTTGCATTCATAGACGACACAGCAATAATTTTTGATGGCAAGGACTGGGATGAGGTTAGTGCGAAAGCCAACGAGGGGCTCAAAAAGGTTGCTCTTTGGCTCCAATATAATCTACTTACCCTTAACCCAGTTGTTACGGATATCCCTTTTTTCGGAGGATCGTTCTGATTTTTTGTATTCGGTCTAATTATAGACTTGCTATATGAAGAAAAAAAATAAAAAATGTAGGTGTTACGGAAAAGCTGGAAAATGGTGTTTGATATACGGAACGCTAGTAATATGTACTGCTATAAAGCAGATGTACCGTAAACATTAAAAATTAATGTATATTAGCTGTTTGGGTAGGTAATAAAATACAAATTACTCCATAAATAAAAAATATATATTTATTTTTTTAAGAACACCAATTACGTAGGTAGGTAAGTAGTAAGTACCTCAAAATAATTTACTCAGCATGTGTGTGATAGGTTTCCAAGCAAACTTTTGGGTGTAATGAGACATAACATTTTACAAAAAAAAATATAGCATTTTTATGGTACACAGCACATTGCAACTGTTCCGTTCTATACAAGAATAGCAATGGGAAATCCGGGAAAAGTACCATTTCTTTCCACGCCACGAATGGGAGTACGGTCTTATCCAATGTTTTGGTCAGATCTATTTACGCCTCCCATGTAAGACTAGAAAACTTTCCCAACTGCAAAAGAGATACATCCAAATTGATCAATCTGCTGCTATCAAGGCCCATAATGATAACATGAGAGTCGTAGGTAGATCTGACCAATACATTGGCTTATATCGTACTTCCATTCGTGGAAAGAAATTATACTCTTCCTTGATTTCCCATTGCTGAGATGGCTGTATATAATGCTTAGCACCTTTACAAAAAGAACGGCGGGGAGTATGGCAACTTCGGATTCCGAAGAAGCTTCGCTACATGTTTATTAGAATCTTACGGTAATGGTACAGCTTGATAGCCGGGCAGGCCAGGCAAGCATCAAACACTTTTCAAGAAACTTCACGCTTTGATGAAGTAGATCACATAAAATGAAGTACAGAACGGAACAGCTGCGATGTTCTGTGTGTCATAATAATGCTGTTTTTTTTGTTTAATATGTAAAGTCCCTTTACGCCCCAAAAGTTTGTTTCGAAACCTATCACACACATGCTGAGTAAATTATTTTGAGGTACTTACTTCGTTCCTACTTACGTAAAGTGGTGTTCCAAGAAAAAATTTAATTTTTTTTCTTATAAAGTGATTAAGTATACTGTATTTTACTATCTAAACTGCTAAAAATATTTTTTTTTTTTATATTTTAGGTACAACTGCTTTATAGCAGTACAAATTACTATCGTTTGATATACGGAACACCTACTTTATAAACAAATAAGTGACATAAATAGTTAGCGAATCAATAAACATATAAACTTATAATAAAGATAATACTATAAATATTAATATTTTTACAACAATTACCCAATATAAATACAATTAATATTATCTAATTACCTTGAAACACTCATGACAAATACCTAGACACGATTTATCAACACTTATAAATTTTACATATCCAACTCAAACTAGAACAAACCACGTCTATTCGACAAAGGGATCATTCAGCTATCACAAAAAATAAACAAAGAAATTTGAAACTATCCACGTTTTGTTTAATATTTTTTAGTGTTCATTGATCCGTATATCAAACGCTAGTAACAAGTGGGTTAATGCTGATAAGACTAAAGTCATTGCATTCCATGCATCAGTTCGTAGTAAGCCAAATGAAGCGCTATGTATAAAACTCCACTCATGTGAAGACTCAAACCATATGCAATCTACATTATTGCTGTACATTATTGGCACGAAGAATATTCGCTCCTATGAGTTGATTTGTCTGTGTTGACTTCTGTCAGTTCCACAGAGATATACAAAGCGCCACACAAGTCGGCGGATGAGAAGTTAGCCAAAGATGACACTTTGCCGTTGATTCGCTAATTATTGTGCATGTGTGCACAGTGCCAACGCTGCGTGGCGTAGTGGTAAGCACGGGTGAAGAGAGCACGCGGGGGGCATGAGGTGGGCGGGTGTGCCCTGACGTCTCGTTTCTCTGGCTCCTGCGCATACCTTTAAAGTATCCTTAACTCGTAATAAGGACAGGTTATTTCTGGCGCTTCGCCGGCCGCTGCCGCGGAACGCTCGCTTCGCTCGCTCGGCTCGCGCATTGTTATCACTGTTCAAACCTAATCTAACCAACAGAGTCGAATTACCTTTACACAAGGACTTTGTATACTATCTGGACTGCGCACAGACAAAATTTGGCTAAAAGTTAGAAAATTCAACCTTAATACGTTGTAACAAAACATATATTCCTTTGAAATGGCATAAGAGAGACGCTGTGCCGAGTGAGACTTACCAAAGTGATGAAGTTGTCCCGCTCGCACTATTGCCATTTCGAAACGACACTTATGTATGGTAGAATTATTATCTGTAAAGCCGCGACTGTCTTAACCAATTCTTAGTTTTTATAACAATGTATTTTGATAAGATTTTAGTTAAAATTGCAAATAGATGCTAATAAAACAGAGTTTTTATTTATTTGGATGAATATACCTACGTCTTTATGATTAATGGTTATTTTTTATTTTTGCTTAGAGTATCACCGTCGATTGCAAATGGCGTACTATGGTGTTATGCAAAGAATCAAAGTCTAGTGGTAGGGTGACTATGCTGGACATATTTCTTAGACAAGCTGGGTGTACAATTAGGTGTATAGTCGTGGGTGTCGTTTTTAATTTTTTTGGGTTGTAGATTTCAAAAATGGCATCCATTTTTAAATTAAAGATGGCGGACGTCACTTATTAGAATAAGTCATCATGGGTGTAATTATCGGGGTTTTTGGGGGTGTAGATTTCAAAAATGACATCCATTTTGAACTTAAAGATGGCGGATGTCACTTTTTGCAAAAAGTCGTCATGGGTGTCGTTTAATAGGTTTTTGGGGGTGTAGATTTCAAAAATGGCATCCATTTTGAACTTAAAGATGGTGGATGTCACTTTTTGCAAAAAGTCGTCATGGGTGTCGTTTAATAGGTTTTTGGGGGTGTAGATTTCAAAATTGGCATTCTTTTTGGAATTGGAGATGGCACCCCTAGGTAAAAACCTCGAAAACTACAACCGTGACGAGTTTTTCTAAAAAGTGAGTCCGCCATTTTTTATTTCAAAATGGATGCCTTGTTTACTACGGAAGCCTAAAAATGATTGTGACTTTTCGTAATAAAGTCTATTAAGATTTTTCGTGACAAAGTCTATTCGTGGAAAAGTTTTCATGATTAAGATTTTACGTGATAAGATCTTTTCGTGATAAAGTCTATTTGTGACAAAGTTTTTCGTGGTTAAGTACTGACAGACTGACACAGATTACTACCGTGGCTCGGATGACACGTTAAATTGTAGGTCCCGGTTGTTTTAACCGCTTAGCCATGTCAGAGGCTGTCAGGCGGCTTCAAAAACTCTGACACCAGGGCTAGCCACCCGGCCTATACGAACTTACTTACTTACTTACTGACACAGATTGCGTGATATGTGTTAAGAATACATCTATAAAAGTTAAACGTTGTTTAACACCGTAAATATGGATTCCAGACCATTACTGTCATCACATAGTCTAGCCTTGGTGCCTTGGTGGTCTAGTGGTAGTAACACCCGACCTGCAATCGTGAGGTCGTGGGTTCAAATCCCGATCCCGTACCAATGAGTTTCTTTGGAACTTATGTACGGAATTTCACATCATTGGCTTTTCGGTGAAGGAAAACATCGTGAGGCAACCTGCATACGTCCGTAGAAGAAATTCGATGGCGTATGTGAATCCACCAACCCGCACTGGGCCAGCGTGGTGGATATGGTCCAATCACCCTTCGTGGGTAGGCCTACGTCCTGCAGTGGACTATTAAAAAAAAAGGCTGGTACAGTACTGTCATCACAAAAGTGAAAGTACTCATCGAGACTTACATTTCCTATGACAGTTGTCAAACTTAAAAGTGGTTTATCTCCATTATTATCAATTGTAGACTATAATTGCTTTCTTAACAAAGGTGTAATAACTCTTCGAGATCTACATTTCTGATAACAGCTGTCAAACTTGAAACTGTATTATCTCCGTATATATTATTCTAGACCATTGCTTTTATGGGGATTGGTTTTATAGAGATCTTTAGGGAAGGCCTATGCCCAGCAGTAGCGTCCTATTGCTAAAACGACGACGATAACGAAATACGACGATTTAGGGGTAAGATAAC
The DNA here is from genome assembly GCA_949316475.1 of Hypomecis punctinalis. Classification (NCBI taxonomy): domain Eukaryota; kingdom Metazoa; phylum Arthropoda; class Insecta; order Lepidoptera; family Geometridae; genus Hypomecis; species Hypomecis punctinalis. The sequence goes on from OX438823.1 coordinate 6,684,420, forward strand.
TGCGATTCCTGCGTGCAGTAACATTCCAAAGAAATATTATATCCCAAGATGATCGAGATGTTTTGGTCATCCTACTTGGAAAAGAGACACAATCATCTGATGTGGTATCCTTGTCGGCACGTTTTTCTTTGCCAGTACTCAATCCTGTTTATATGATAAATCCATGCCTTTACATACCTTGCCATAAATAACCAAGGTCCAGGGACACAAAACATCAGGCTGTACAATATCGAGCTGTGCAATACTGTGCTGGACACTAAAGGTGAGCATACACGGTCAGTTCAACTGATCAGTTTTTCGCGTCACTCCAATTGGGGCTCATTCAGTAAACTAAAAGGTGGGAATTGGTGGCTCCATGTATAAACCACTACCAGAAGCTGGGCACACATGATGAAATGATCGCATCAGTTCATCAAATAATTGCAGCGGGGTCCTAATGTAGTCAACTATTGCCGATAGGTACTGCGATGGTTTGCATGTTTGTACCACTTCGATGATTAACTGAATCTTCAGTAACTCACTTAACGTAATTTCAATTTTTTATAAAAAAACATCTGAACCAAAGTTGTTTGGAATTTGATTTACTACAACTTTAATTCACATCAACTTTTGTAGGACGGATATTTTTCGAATATGACAGTGGTGCCATTGTAAACAATATGGCACCACCGTCTTATAAAAAAAAATATCGATCCTAGAAAAAATTGATGGGAATCAAAGTTGTAGGAAATAAAATTTCGAACATTTCTGGTTTCCAAAATTTCTCATGAAAAATTGAAATAACACAAGTTATGGAAGAAGCAAAATGGCACCACTGCCTTATTAAAAAAAATATCGATCCTATAAAAAGTTGATAGGAATCAAAGTTGTAGGAAATCAAATTAATAACATTTTTGGTTTTATCATGAAATATTGAAATAACACAAATTATAGAAGAAACAAAACAGCACCACTGTCTTATTAAAAAAAATATCGATCCTAGAAAAAGTTGATGAGAATCGAAGTTGTAGGAAATCAAATTTTAAACAACTTTGGTCCCGATAATTTCTCATGAAATATTGAAATAACACAAGTATGAAAGAAACAAAATGGAACCACTAACTTTAAAAAAAAAATATCGATCCTGGAAAAAGTTGATGAGAATCAAAGTTGTAGGAAATTAAATTATAAGCAACTTCGGCTTCGATAATTTCTCATGAAAAATTGAAATAACAAGTTATGGAAGAAACATAATGGAACCACTAACTTATTAAAAAAAATATCCATCCTGGAAAAAGTTGATAGGAATCAAAGTTGTAGGAAATCAAATTTCAAACAACTTTGGTTCCGATAATTTCTCATGTAAAATTGAAATAACACAAGTTATCGAAGAAACATCATGGCACCACTGGCTTATTATAAAAATATCGATCCTAGAAAAACTTGATGAGAATCAAAGTTGTCGGAAATTAAATTTCAAGCAACTTTGGCTTCGATAACTTCTCATGAAAAATTGAAATAACACAAGTTATCGAAGAAACTTCATGGCATCACCGGCTTATTAAAAAATATCGATTCTAGAAATAGTTGATAGGAATCAAAGTTGTGGAAAATCAAATTTCAAACAACTTTGGTTCCAATAATTTCTCATGAAAAATTGAAACACTTAACACAAGTTATCGAAGAAATATCATGGCTCCACTGTCTTCAAATATGGAACCACCAATTCCCACCTTTTCATTAACTGAATGAGCACCCAGTTGGAGTGACGCGAAAAACTGATCAGTTTAACTGACCCTGTGTGCCCACCTTAAGCGGATCAAAGCCGGACATTATTGACAGAGGCCGATAATGTACGGCCTGTATTTCACAGCCCAATATTGCATTGCCTGATATTCCATGGCCAGTGACAAGAAGGATGCGATAAGCCCATACATACCAGAACTTGTCATATACGAATACACTAATTTCTCCTCTCTTATTTTCTAAGAATGTTATGTTCACCAATGTAATTTATGACGCTTCTAAAATTGTTCAGATATGTACAATTTGGCTAAAAATTAATATAAAATAAGACAAAACGAAAACAATTTTCAAGCTATAAGTACCTATATTGATAGACACCAAAAATTAAGGATTGCCAGATTTGTTATGTTTAGAGTGCTAAAATGGTGCTAGATTTTAAAAACATGAATGTTATGTATTTTTAGTCAATATTGTCTCAATGATATGCATTTATATTGATTTTTTAATCAGTCCATGTCATTTTGTCTGTAATTTCAGATTACTTTTTGGAGTTCATCGATTTATAAGACGTTGTCAAGTCAATCAAAGCTCAATGTATGAGACTATTATAAAAAGAAAATGAAAAACGGAATGATAAAGAAAAAGAAAAACAAGAACCGCAACTATAAGTTAAGCAGCTATTCGAACCTCGGCTGCAGCCTGCGGATGCAACAGCTGTAATAGTTGTAATTTCAATTTATGCGTAAACCTGGTGTAGCCACAGCCGGCCTAGTGCAGCTGCTGCAAGTGTAGTAAAGCAAGTGTGTAGTAGAGCTGTAGCCTGAAACCAAGATTCGAATAGCACCCTTAAGGATTATTACGAGTAATATTAAAATGGCCACGAATTTCTCGGATAACTTCAACTACAGCTTTTTGTTTTTAGTAGTAAAGTATATGATAAAAAGTACATATAAAAATAAGAGTATTCTTTCTTTTTGATAATCTTTTAGTATACAAAAATGTATGTTTCTATAAAAATGAATAATAGCACCTCAGTTCGTAAATATTACGGGCTAAAACGAGTTAACGCAGGATTATGTGCCAATAGTTTAAAAAAAAATTATTACATTAACACGTCATCATTTCCAAAATTGCTAAGTCTGGATACCGAGAACGAAGTATGGCAACACTGAATACATCATCTGATTGACTGAATTTGACACTTCCTATTTTTTGATAGCAACAGTAATAAAAGATTGATTATTTTTTTCAAATGATTCGCCCATTTTTGGACAGGCTAAGGCCTTTAAGACCATACGCCACTTCTTATGTATGTAATCCGTAATGTAAAAACAATAAAAAAATCATTGTAATTTTTCTGGTGGGTTAATTTTAATTTTAATTAGTGATATGAAAACAGCAAAAAATTCCTATATTTTTGAAGCACATATAATTTTTAGAAAATATGTTTGGTTTTTTACTAACAAAAAAAAAACAAAATATTGACAGGTTAATTCCGTGCATCCTTCTTATCATGCCCTACAATATCAGGCTGTACATTATCATGTCGTGAATGACTGGGTCGTACCGTACATTATTGGCTGTGTCAGTGTAACTGTAAAAGTGTAAACAGTGGACGCGAAGAGAGTTTTGGCGGGAACGCGGAAAAATCATGTCGCCTCATTGTATTATTTTGTTAAACTTGTGTTTTTATCCGTGATAATTAGTGAAAAATGGTGGTATTTCGTTGATTATGAGCTGATTTACGCGCATGAGTGTAGGCAAGTGATATAATGTGACGTATCATGTTGTCCCGTGTTGTTACCAAAACTCCATAGACGCCTCTAGTAAAGTCTCCACTGCTTTACTGAGGTATGACTTGGACTATGATTGGACTTGACTGCGACTTTACTGGACTATGACGAGACTACGACAGTGACTATTTTGATAAAATATTATCAAAAATTATTAAAACTTAATACTTGACACTGGCAAATGCACAATAATGCGACGCCAAAACTAAGAAGAAGAAGAAGAAGTGGACGCGAAAATAATTCATAATCTTATTTCTTCCTGCTATTATTTTCCTTGAAAAGATAATCTGCCTAATTCTTATTACCTATGTATATCTGATGTTACTTCTTACTTAAATCGTAATCGTATAATAGTTGTGAGTAAGCTTAAAGGTTCTTCAATTTTACTTCCATAAATATAAAGTTTCTAAGAGAAATGTCCGACGAAGAAGTACAAATTCCGCCCACTTTCAAAAAGCGCAATATCAGGAACAAGGGAGGCAGGAAGCGTAAAACCTCTAGTTCAGAAGGTAAGACAGCTTATTAAAACGTTATAGTCGTCATAAGATCTGGTAATTTCATGTTAAATCCCAATAAATAAATTGGAAAAAGTTGAGGTTATGTTTACAAGTTTTGGCCTCAGACCAAAAAAAAAAATGTTTATTTGCTCGGAGGTTTTGCTGTGAATTTTGAAAGATGTTGATTAGGCTTGTGAACGTGGAGTGATTATAGGTGGAGTTCTCGATTGCGCATAGGGTGTGAGAAAAAAATGTGCTATACATACTTACATAGCTAATAGCTATATATGTACACGTTGTGACCGTTTTTAAGATGTCCCCTAAAGCCGGAAACATACTATAGGACGCGGCTGACAGCCGCGACTTAGCAATGTGCACAATCTTAAAACATCCGGTGTGCCAGATCGCTCTCGGACGTCCGAACGCTCAAGGTCGTCTGCGACTTCTCTCTGCTGCGGCTCAGTATACTTTCATAGTCTAGATACTTTTCAGTCGCGTCCGTAAACCGCGTCCGATGGTATGTTTCCAGCTTTTTAGTTGTTTATTATTTTAAGATGACAGATTTGTAACTTTGCCATTGAGGTTACAATCTTTAACATGCTTTGTAGTTTTTCTTCACTGAGAATAACAAAGTTAGACAACATCCAGCACAGTCAGTCTTCGGATAGGTGACCGTGGGTGGCATTTATGAACTTGGTTTTGATTGAGATTGGATTTTGTAAAGCTTGTAACTATAATCACAAGAAGTTTGATTCGGCCTATTTTAAATTTTTTTGTAGTTTTCCTTCCCCGAGAATAGAAAAAAATAGTCTTGATAACAGTTTTATTCCAGAAAAGAACAGCTCGGACTCAGAAGACCAAACCGTAGTGTTGCCAACGAAGAGACTGCAGAAGCATAACCCAAATATACAGTCCACTTCTGGTCCTAAGAAACATAAAGCTGAAATTGATGAAAACTGCGATAAGAGCAGTGATGAAGAAAAGGTATGTACAAATATTTTTTTTATATTAAAATTATACCGCCATACTACAAAAGTTTTAAACACGCCTTAAAGACGATGTAGCCGCGTAATTTGTATTGTTAATCATAGTCTAAAGTGTGCATAAAATGTTTGTAGTAAGACGGATAATATTTCTTATATGTACAGAAAAAATATTCTTCAAATGGAAATTCCGGAGCTCAATGTTTGACTGTTAGCCTAGGAGGTAAGTACAAAAATGCAACAGCTTTCTAAAAGTTTTTTTTTTCATTGTTTAAATAAATCAAAAAATAAAAAATAGCCTTTATTCACTAATATATGCATTCTCAAAACATTACTCTTATTTCTATTTCTTAAATATTAGGTTGTCCACCCTGGACATAGGCCTCCTCTAGAATTTGCCAGAGCTCCCTATCTCTGGCTTTCCTGCTAGCAGGTCGTTATCCCACCGTTTTTGAAGTCTTCCCCTGAATCGCTTCCCGTCACTTGGGTTCACCAGAACATTTATTTTATCTTTTTTGCTTTTCTGTACATGCCCAACCCAACGCCATTTTAATTTTTTTATTTTTTGGCTTGCATCTGCTACGCCTGTGGCCTTTCGGATTTTTGTTAGTCTCCACCTATCTTTTAACTTTATATGGAGCATGCTTCTTTCCATCCCCTGTTGGTATACTGTAAATTTTTGTATGTGTGCCTTTGTCAGGCTCCAGGTTTGGCATCCATGTGTTAGTATAGGTAGTAAGCACATACTGAATACATACTTTTCTTTTCGCAAACATTGGGGCTTCTTTGTTTTTAAAAATTTCTTTCAGAGGCCAGTACCGAGCCCAAGTGTTGCACACTCTCTTTTGCACTTCTTTTTCCATCATTGAACCCGGAGAGATAATTTGGCCTAAATATATATATTCCTCCACATATTCTATCTCTTCGTTATTTATTTTAATAGCCTGTTTGTCATCACCTTTGTCTTTGAGGTATTCATTGTGAGACCTGCTTTGCTACTCTCTGTTGCCAGTTGCTGGAGTGTTTCTTGTAGAGTGTTAAGATCTTTTGCAAACAATACCAAGTCATCTGCAAATCTCAGGTGTGAGAGCATGCTTCCATTTATATTTTTCATTGTTTATTTATTATTTATTTTAAAGAGTTTTTTCGTTTACTTGAACAGATTATGTCGATTTTAAAAGTTCTAAAAGTTGATAAGTAATACAAAAAATTAAGCTTTTAGAAAGTAGTTGCATTATTATGTTGACTGCCTCGGTGGCTCAGTGGTTAGTGACCCTGACTTCTGGATCAAAGAGGCGTGGGTTCGATTCCCACCAGGGCAAGCATTTTTGTGATGAACATAGGTGTTTGCTGTGTGTCTGGGTGTTATTTAGGTACTATCTATATAAGTATGTATTTAAAATATGTATATGTAGTATATCAGTCTCTGGCAGCCATATCACAAGCTTTGCTTAGTTTGGGGTCAGAGACCGTGTGTGAGATGTCCCCCAATATTTATTTATTTATTATTATTTATTTATTTGCGCTTTCTCTTGGGCTTTTCAGACTAACTTAGATTTTCAATCATCACTCTCACTCAATCTTATTCTGTACATCATGATGACCTACCTTTACAATGAGGCCAATCCGAAATTTAGAAAAAAATAGCTGTTCCATACAAAAATATCATTGACCCTTAACAAAATAGCTGTTCCATACAAAAATATCATTGACCCTTAACAAAATAGCTGTTCCATACAAAAATATCATTGACCCTTAACAAAAAGGTAATGATTTTTGACCGACGAACCGGAAGAGGTATACAATGTATATTTTTTTATGTATAACCACACATAACTTGTAGTTTCATCACATTCATAGTAGTTTGACTACTATGATTTTCAATAATTCTTTTTTTTATTGGAAAGAATATACTTCGAAATTGGTCCCATTAAAATTTTATCGAAATCGCTTGAGCCATTTTTGATAAATCAACAATAATGTGAAAAATGCTACACCGACCCGTGCATAATATTTGCGTTCTAGCGATGCGCCTCGTCTTCGCACAGATGTATTATGTGTATAAACATTTCTCTTGAATTACTCTATCTATTAAAACAAACTGCATCAAAATCCGTTGGGTAGTTTTAAAGATATAAGCATACACGGGGACAGACAGCGGAAAGCGACTTTGTTTTATACTATGTAATGATTCTGTACACGGGTGAAGTCGGTCATGCTATTTTTTGCAAAAAATAATTATTTTGTTTAAGAAACGCTGACGAGCTTTTCTTAAAAGATACTATCTAGCTATGGGCTAATAAGTAATTTAAATGTAACTTAAATTGCTAGGTATAATAAACTAAAAGTGTGTCCATCAACACTTTTCTTTTTGTCTCTATTAAGGCGAAGACACTACGTTATTGTGTTATTTATACGCGGCACTAGCACTATAGCACTATGATTACGAGTTAGCACTCAATAACCTTTAAAACTAATTCGAACGGTTTTGTTTTAAGTCTTCTCACTGTGTCCGTTTGGTCGAGGAGCTGGATTGCCTCAACATTCACATGGTGGTGAAGTCTATTATATAGTCGTGAGCTTCTGCGTATTTTTATTATTAGTATTGTACTTTTTACGGATTCCACTTCAAGGTCCCGGTGGAGATCATCATTTCTTACGTACCTTTTGTACGTTGAGCTTGACCCCATTGAACATCAAGTTACAATGTTGAGTAAAAAGTTGTTGTTGTAGTTATAATGTTGAGTAAAAGGTTGTTGTTGTAGTTACAATGTTGAGTAAAAAGTTGTTGTTGTAGTTATAATGTTGAGTAAAAGGTTGTTGTTGTAGTTACAATGTTGAGTAAAAAGTTGTTGTTGTAGTTATAATGTTGAGTAAAAGGTTGTTGTTGTAGTTACAATGTTGAGTAAAAAGTTGTTGTTGTAGTTATAATGTTGAGTAAAAAGTTGTTGTTGTAGTTACAATGTTGAGTAAAAAGTTGTTGTTGTAGTTACAATGTTGAGTAAAAAGTTGTTGTTGTAGTTACAATATTGAGTAAAAAGTTGTTGTTGTAGTTACAATGTTGAGTAAAAAGTTTGTGTAGTTACAATATTGAGTAAAAAGTTGTTGTAGTTATAATGTTGAGTAAAAGATTGTCATTGTTTCCTAAATTATTGTAAAATAATTAGTTAAGTACATACTTTTAAGTTGTTTCATGAAATGCATGTTAGTTAAAAAATCCTTATGTTTTTTCTTCTAAATATGTTAATAAAACATGTTAAAATTGGTAAGCATAACATTAACAAATTTGTTGTATTCACTTTACGGAGAAGTCTTTGGCTGCTGAATTACAGTTTTCAACGTAGTTTTGGAGCCTTGGGTTAATTTTTATCTAGAGTGTTGTTATTTTAGAACCATTTATTTATTCATGAAACATTTTTGAAGATAAAACATCTTTAACGCCATTGTGCACTTTTTGTGATGGGTAAAAAATGTTAAACTTGCGTTAGGATAAGTGGCCAGATTAAAAATTCGGTAAACACGGAGGGAGAGTAGACCGCTGCCGGACCGGCGCGGCATAGGAGAGAAAGTAATATCCTCCTCTCTAACTACCGCGCGGCGAAAATGTATGCTTGCTCCCTGCACCTGTTTCGCTTAAGCGGCGGGGGGCGCTTGCGCGAGTTTGCCTGTGTGATATAGTATTATACCACTTAAATGATAGTACTTATATGTGATGATGATATGCGATTGAATTTTATTATTATTTTAATTTTGTATAATTATTATTATTTTTTTATTCCAAATCAAATTAATTTAGTAACTTTTATTGTTATATATTGAATTATTTTTTATTTTGTTCTTCAATACTTTTGTATCTACTATCTACTTAACAAATGAATGGTCTAAATGATTTACTTAACTAAGATTTGAATGACATGTAATTTTTAAAACCAAATTACCAATAAATATGTTTATCTGTTTACTTTATATGTTCATATGTTTTCGCTTCTGCCGGCACTCCCGGAGTGCTACCCTTTGTTTATTTTTTTACATAACATCGTCCATGTGTCTAACATCCATGCCATCCATCAGCCGTAGGACGTCCACTGCTAGACAGTCCTTCCCAATGAATTTCTATTAAGGCCCGTTGAAGCGGCCTGCATCCACCGCGTTCCTGCCATTCCACCAAGTTGGTGGACGACCTACGCTGCGCTTGCTGGTCCGTATTCTCCATTCTAGATTTTACGGCCCCATAGATGATCCGTTCTTCGAACTATGGTATTAATACTAACATAGTTGAATATTATGTTTTTCCAGGCTCAATCTCGTGTGACACTGTCGGTGCAGCAGCAGCGAGAGAATGCGACGGCGACATATGAACTTGACACCGAGAGGGACAAGGACGCACAAGCCATATTCGAGAAGGCGCAGAAAATCAATGAAGAACTGGAGGGGATGGCTGACGATAAGGTTTCATACTCTTTTTTAACACGCTTTTATTAGTTTCACCTGTATGCAGTAGCGGCGTTAGGGTAGGGCGCGGTTGGGCGACCGTCCAGGGGCGCGGGACATTAAAGGGCGCTACATGCGCCCCTTGTCACGCGTCGCAGGCGCCCTTACACGCGGATCCAAGATGAGACGGTAGGTATAACCAAATTTTGTTCTTCATTGAACAAAAAAGCAGAAATAAAATCACGCTCGCTACGCTCGCGCTCAATCAAACTAGGGTACTTATACTTGCTTCCTCTGTTCTGAAATTATAATTTGGTCTTTAGCTCCGCAGGCGCGCCTTCGCGCAGAGCGTTAATACAATATCAAAATCATGCATAGGTCATACAGCTCTTCTAGAAGTGATAGAAGAGCTGTATGACCTATGCATGAATAGAGCTTATTGGAGAAGAAAAAAAATTCCCTTGTTAGTTAACATACACTCTAAACTGAAAGATCAACTTGTGAAGTCATGGCCTAAACTATATATTTATTCTCTTGATAAATGGATAAGTTATTTTGATATCTCAGAGAATATTATAAGTAACATTGAAGGAGTTAGCTCACCCAAGAAAATTTATAATTCGGCTGAGTTGCGTAGTATTTGTGCTGCATATTGTTACAATAAATACGACTCCTTTTATGAGATTTATACTGATGGATCTAAAATTGAATGCACTTGTGGAGCTGCATTCTTTGATCCGCAAATAGATTTAAGAGCAAAATTTAAAATTGAAGTAAATATATCCATTATCATATATTTTAGATATAAATGCCAAACAATTTGTAATATTTACGGATTCAAAGAGTGCTCTCCAGCATCTGGCTCGGATGACCTCGAACCTTCGAGGATATCCGATAGCCTATACTATCCTGGACAGTATGTATAAGCTTAAGGCTACAGATAAGGTTGTATATATTCAGTGGGTGCCTTCTCATATCGGTATCATGGGTAACGAGGAAGCAGATCGAGCCGCCCAGGAAGCAGTTATTGAAGGTGACTCATTCAGTTGCCTCCCACTTCATAATGAGATGCTTCATAGTGTAAAAATGCAGTGCAACTTGAACTGGCAGGAGTACTTTGATGAACGGTCTCGATTTGTAGGCATTTGGTACAAAACTGTACAGTGTCAACTCCCTCGTTACCCATGGTTTGATAATTGTGACATGAAGAGGCAACAAATTGTATCTTTACTAAGGCTCCGCGCCGGGCACATTCCGGGCAACCAATTTAAATACTTGATGGGAAAAGTGGACTCGCCACTGTGCTGTACCTGCGGGTTGGTCGAGGATGTACATCATGTGTTGTCGGAATGTGTCCGGTACGGAGTCCAGCGGAATATGTTAAAGCGGAATGACTGCAATCTAGGTGTCTGTAACAGTATCTTGGCCTCTCCTGGTTCGGGAGAGGCTGGGATACTGTTGCAGATTTATTCCCAGTTCCAAAGTTATGAATGCGCTTGTGGTAATTAGTGTTAGATATAATAACAGTGAATGTAATTAGTGCAGTAGTCTTACGGGGTGACATTGTCATTGTTGACAAAACCCTTTTAAAATAAAGATTAAAAAAAAAATATCAAAATAAAATCTGGCCCTTATTAAACAAACACAAAAAAAAATTACTATGGAAATTAACGTGGTTTTCACACATTTTATACTATATATAACGGGACTGAACTCACGTGTGGGGATAGTCGTAACTACTATAGTTTCGGTCGCATTCGGCGACCTTTCTCAAGTTGGCGAGTGCTAGCACGCGGAGCCGTCTCGCAATGCACTGCTGAAACTATAGTAGTTACGACTATCCCCACACGTGAGTTCAGTCCCGTTATATATAGTATAAAACAAAAAAAAAATATATCTCGCTACGCACATGATTGAACTCTCGCATTCAATGAAACTGATGTGATTTCCTTTTTTGCCTCTGCTCTGAAAATTTAAAATCTGTTGAGGAAACGCCAACACAATGTCGTACTCGCTACACTTACGCTTAGACATAATTAATTATTAATCATGTATTTTAACTTTTTTTTGCACACCGTACGGTGTGAGCGATAATTGAATCAAATGAATCCATTGAATTAAAATAAACACCCGGTCCGTACCAATAAGTTCTTCGGAATTTATGTACGGAACTTCACACCACTGGCTTTTCGGTGAAGGAAAACATCGTGAGGCAACTTCCATACTTCCTTATAAGAAATTCAATGCCATATGTGAATCCACCAACCCGCACTGGGCCAGCGTGGTGGATATAGCATAATCACTATTTGTGGGTAGGCCTACGTCCTGCAGTTGACTATTAAAAAGGCTGGTACAGTACAAGAAATCCATTGAAAAATAAAATCGAAAAATTTCGCGCTCGCTACGCTCGCGCTTCATCATTCAGTCACAATATTGTAGTACTATCGAAGGATTGCTCAAACTAATTGCTCAGTTTTATTACTTATTATTTGAATTTCAGTTTTTGCGCGGAAATCTCGCCCAAGGCGCTGGTAGTGCTAAAACCGGCACTGCCTGTATGTTTGCTTGCTTGTAACCAACCCCATTGAGCTCGATTTTGACCTACTTTGAGCGATTAGATTTTCTTTAAACTTTGCACACCTATCAAAGATGACACCTATCGAAAATGACAATGCAGTTATAAAAAAAAAAGACTCCTAAGCATGTTTTTCAGTTTTTTTTAGGGTTCCGTACCTCAAAAAGAAAAAAAAACGGAACCCTTATAGGATCACTTTGTTGTCCGTCTGTGTGTATGTCAAGACTCTTTATCTCGGGAACGCGTAAAGATATCGAGTTGAAATTTAAACTGTATACATATATCTATGATATCTTGCAGTTGTGTAAAAGAAAAACTTCTCTGTTATAGTTTTAAAAAGTTAGAGCCGTTTATGTCGTAAAAAACCGCATATTTCGACACTCAACAAAAATCAAAACCTACAGAGTACTTCCCGTTGATATAGAACTATGAAATATGGCGAGAAGCATTGTCTCAGAGTACACATATAGGAATAAATCTGAAAACTACATTTTTATTTGAATCACTAAAAAGTAAGGCCTCAAAATTCACAAAATATGGGTTCAAAATTCATGTAAAGTATCATATAAAAGAACTTCATTAGCATATGCTAAAACAGGTTTTTAATTATTTTAACAATGTGTAATGTTCGATGAATGACGAGAAAATTGAAGAAAAAAAAAACTTTTTTGTCTATGGTTATAGTATGGAGATTTTAACATCTTACTTCCCAATTTTGTGATATTTCTGGATTTGTACGGAACCCTCGGTGTGCGAGCCTGACTCGCACTTGTCCGATTTTTTAAAATAATATATTATTTGAAGTCAAAGCTTCTTTAGCGGCATTGTGCACTTTTTGGGATGGGTAAAAAATGTTAATCACCATCGGACACTTTCGACTTGAGGCACTGAGGTATGTCGGACGAGAACACGTTACGCAATTTTCCGAACAATTATTATAATCTGAAAGTTAATCATTGTTCCTGTTTATTTCAGGTGTACCGAGGTATCAACAACTACGCGCAGTATTATAAGAAAAAAGACACGGCTGCTGGAAATGCTAGCTCTGGCCTCGTCAGGAAAGGGCCAATTCGAGCCCCCGCAAATTTAAGGGCCACTGTCAGGTACTTCACACATCTATAGACAATCACTAAGTGAAGCTAGCTACAATCTGCTCAAATCAACGCGCAGCTTCATGTGAGCTTCAGTCAGGATTGTATATCCTATCCTAGTAATATTATAAACGCGAATGTTTGTGAGGATGGATGGATGTATGGATGTTTGTTACTCTTTCACGCAAAAACTACTGAACGGATTGAGATTAAACTTTGCAATAATATAGCTTATATATCAGAATAACACATCCTACCAATATTATAAACGCGAAAGTTTGTGAGGATGGATGGATGGATGGATGTATGGATGTTTGTTACTCTTTCACGCAAAAACTACTGAACGGATTGAGATGAAACTTTGTAATAATATAGCTTATATATCAGAATAACACATAGGCTACAATTTATAAAGATATTTTGTGAATTGTCCAAAATACGAGTATAACGATAAATGTTGAGTAAGTAGGAAAATTCTGCCATCTGCGAGCTACTCTAGCGCGCGCTGCAAGAATGTCAAAATAAACAACTGTCGATCGAATATCTGTCAAATCAACCGATGAGCAGTCCTTGGATATCATCATACTGATAATAGATTATGTACCTATATATACCTATATTTAATACTAGTTTTTCCCCGCGGCTTCGCCCGCATACGCAATATATCATTATAATTTATAGGCTATGTGTTATTCTGATGTATAAGTTATATTATTGCAAAGTTTCATCTCAATCCGTTCAAGTAGTTTTTGCGTGAAAGAGTAACAAACATCCATCCATCCATCCTCACAAACTTTCACGTTTGTAATATTAGTAGGATTATAAATCCAAAAAGTTTGTTAGTTTGTTATTCTTTCACGCAGCAACGGAGCAACGGATTTACTTGATATTTGGCATAAATATAGTTCGAGAGCCGGAAAGTGACATGGGCTACTTAAATAAAAGATTTCTGTGAGATAGCATAAATGTCTAATTCCACGCGGGCGGCGCCGCGGGTAGAAGCTAGTAGGATTATATATACAGCTTGTTGCTAACTTCACATCCGCCGACTTGTATGATTCGGCCTGTGGCTAACTTCGCATCTGCCAAGACAAGAAGCCAGCCCCTTTCGGCTTACTGTACTGTACCAGCCTTGTTAATAGTGCATTGCAGGACGTAGGCCTACCCACGAACGGTGGTGATGAACGGTGTTCGGGCCATATCCACCACGCTGGCCCTGTTCAAGTTCGCTACTTATTAGAAGGCGTCCTCAGGGGAGTAGTAACAACCCAGTGGTACAAGCTTAATTTATTCGACCGTTAACAAAAACCCCGCGATTTGTCGAACAACAAACGTTTGCGCGTTTTAATTTGTACAGTGGCCCCATCTGTTATCGATAGTTAAAACTAAAATTGGTTCACTATGCAAATTGCTTGAACAGCCCAGTGTGGGTTGGTGGATTCTCATACGCCATCTTCTACGGACGCATGCAGGTTGCCTCACGATGTTTTCCTTCATCGAAAAGCCAGTAGTGTTTAAACGTGCGCCTCTGCACCGGTTGGTGGATTCGTACAATAGACATTTCATAGATATAGATTTTTTGCTTTGTCTGAAACTAGATTTAAAAAAGCTGTGATAGGTAGCTTTACTTAAAATGAAATACTTGGTTTATATTTGTTTGTTTAAATATGGTATAATTACTTTCAAAATTATTACTGAAATATATTTAAGTATGTACTTAGAAAACCACGCCAGCAAGGACACTTGCTATTTAGTAAATGGTGGATAATGTAGTTGGTGGCACATTTATTAATGTATTTGGTTAATTGTTTTCGTGTAATGTAAATAGTGCTATTGTTTGTTATCCCAAATAAATAAAATAAAATCTTAATATATATATAAATCTCGTGTCATAATGTTTGTCCTCAATGGACTCCTAAGCCACTTAACCGATTATAATAAAATTCGCACACCATGTGCAGTTCGATCCAACTTGAGAGATAGGATAGTTTAAATCTCAAATTATAGTCGCAATTTTAATTTATTTAGCCACAGCAACGCGTGGCCGGGCAGCTAGTAGTGTTATATTCTGTAGTTTCTGTACATGCATTCCAAGAGATTCGTTGGTACGGGGCCGGGATTTGAACCCACGACCACTATTGTAAAGCGAGTGCCATTACCACTAGGCCACTACGGCTTCTCTGAAGGATAAAATCAATAGAATGTAATACATAAATATATAAATGAATTGTTGTTGTTAGTCTCGCTAAACTCGAGAACGGCTGAACCGATTTGGCAAATTTTGGTCTTGAAATATTTGTGAAAGTTAAGGGAAGGTTTAAACGGTAAGAAAAATTATAAAAGTTACGAGAATAATAATAAAAACATTAATTTCATTTTCCCATACAAAATGTTCCTTCTTCTTCTTCTTCTTAGTTTTGGCGTCGCATTATTGTGCATTTGCCAGTGTCAAGTATTAAGTTTTAATAATTTTTAATAACATTTTATCAAAATAGTCACAGTCGTAGTCTCGTCATAGTCCAATAAAGTCGCGGTCAAGTCCAATCATAGTCCAATTCATACCTCAGTGAAGCAGTGGAGACTTTACTAGAGGCGTCTATGGAGTTTTGGTAACAACATGATACGTCACATAATATCACTTGCCTACACTCATGCACGTAAATCAGCTCATAATCAACGAAATACCACCATTTTTCACTAATTATCACTGATAAAAACACATGTTTAACAAAATAATACAACGAGGCGACATGATTTTTCCGCGTTCCCGCCAAAACTCCAAAATGTTCCTGCATGTATAAGTTGTCATTGACAGTTGACAGTTGGTGAGATGAAGTTCGCCAGGCAACTAGTAATCGATAATTTTATTTACAGATGGGACTACCAACCGGATATATGCAAAGATTACAAAGAAACAGGATTCTGCGGTTTTGGAGGTAAGTCAGACTATCCGAAGAGATATATTTTAAGGTTCTACAGGGTTATCCAGAACTGGTGCACAAAGCCGAAAGGAAGACAAATCTAAATTGAGAAAAAAAAATTCAGCTGTCTTGTACATTTGGTCCAATAGATGGCGACAATAGTTTGAAATCGTACTGTCATTGTCAAGATGTCTTCTTCTTTTTTTATGTTTTGGCGTCGCATTGTTGTGCATTTGCCAGTGTCAAGTATTAAGTTTGAATAATTTTTGATAATGTTTTATTAAAATAGTCCCGTCATAGTCCAATAAAGTCGCGGTCAAGTCCAAACGTAGTCCAAGTCATACCCCAATAAAGCTGTGAAGACTCCTCTCACCCTATTCCAGTTTTCAATGACAGATCAATTTATATGAGTATTACGTCATCTAGTAAGTATTGTCAAACTATTATTTTTGAAAACGCCTTGTAATTTTCAATGGAACAGATGATTTATTTTTCTCGAAGTTTGGGTTTGCCACGTTGTTTATAATGATGGTCTTGATCACTCCCTTTCGAATTAATACAGAGGCGGCAGCGTAAATTTAATAGCAACGTAAAAAGCGTTATCTCTATCGAAAGCCTCAAGTGAAAAAGTAACGGAACTATGCTATTTAGCTATTATAATTAGATTAAGAAGAGGCCTATACCCAGCAGTGGGTCGACACAGGCTGATGATGATGATGATGATACAAAATAGCATATCATACTCTCCGACGACGTATCACTACTGTCGTCGTTTCCTACATTTATTACGAATACACAAACCATTTCTCGAGTTGAGCATTCCGTCACAAGTAAGAACACGTCTGCACAGTACGGGAATAATGAGTAGACTAAAAAGTACTCGTACTGTGTACACCGCCCTGACCAATCTCAGTTAAAAAATTGTGTGAGTGAGATAGCGCTCTACTAACTCGTTTCGGCGAATAGACTAAGGACTAAAAGTTCGCTGAAAGTACTGTTTTGAACTGAATAACTAAATAATTAATCAGCAACCAGTTGGTCATGTTGTCTTTTGACGTGGGCCTCCCCTAGTTTCTTCCACTTTTCTCTATGACGAGCTAGTCTTATCCATCCTTTAGGTAGATCATCTTCTCATCTCTTAGTCTGGCGTCCTTTTTGCCTTTTTCCACTTCTGGGATACCATTCCATTACATCTTTCGTTCATTTGTCATTCTTAGTTTTCATCATGTGACCAGTCTAGCCCCCCGACCGCTTAAGCAATAGCAATCGTAATAGCAATCGTTTATGACTTCATTTTAGTCATTTGGCACCGCCTATGTGACGTTAGCCATCAATTGCTTTGCGCGGATTGCGAAAGCAATCGTTAAATGAACAACTTTCAGTTCCTTTTGAGCGGTTTTATCTTTTGTAAAACATCCCAGACTTTTGTTTTTTTTTCCTTATTCTGAATATTTTCCATATTTTAACTTGATACCAAGTCCAATTATGAAGGCGCCATCGTAATTATAATAGCTAATTAGAATATTTCTGTTTCTTTTTCACTTTAGGCATTCGATAGAGAGAACACTTTAACGTTGCTATAAAATTTACGATGGCGCCTTCATAATTGGGCCTATTTAACATGCTTCTTTCCATGCTGTGTTGACAAACTACGAGCTTTTGATTGTTTTTGGTGTCAGAAGGCCAAGTCTGACATCCGAAAGTCTATTATTTATAACTTGCTTACTTTTATCTATGTCATCCCCAGATTCGTGTAAATTCCTACACGATCGATCGGACTACAAGCACGGCTGGCAACTGGAACGTGACGAAGGCAACCCTGCACAAACCTCGGCAGGAGACTCCGACTACGAAATACATAGCGACGAAGATCTGCCCTTCAAGTGCTTCATATGCAGGGGGACCTTTAAAAGCCCCGTGGTCACCAAGTAAGTCGCTCTTTTAATTATTTTTTTTACTATTTCTAAGAAAAAAAAGTGTTATTAGTTATATTAAGACTATTGTCATGCCGGAAAAATCGTAGGATGCCGTGGCAAACCGTGCGCAAAGCTAGTTTTTTTTGTCACTTAAGTATGTATCTAATAAATGTAATCTTATCCTTTACTAATATTATAAATCCTAAATTGTGTTTGTTGGTTTTTTTACTCTTTTACGCTGCAACGGATTGACTTGACTTCTAGTATGGATTTCGTTTTAAAGTCGGAGAGTGTCTTAGGCTATTGTCATCCCTGAAAAATTATAGGATGCTGTGGCAAGCCGTGGGTTAGCCTAGCTGTTTGATGAGTATATCTGTCTCTGTATATTTGGCGAAAATGAAACTGACTGAAGCTCACATAAAGCTGCGCGTAGATTAGGTTTCTCACAGCTTGTATAGACCGCGTCTCACAAGTTGGCGGAAATGAAGTTAGCTACAAGTTGCGCAATATCCAATCAACGTACGGCTTTGTGTGAGCTTCATTCAGGATGGGATCATGACATTGCCAGCGCTGATTATATTTCAGGTTGCGGTTTATGTCCGATTAAACCAAGCCTCCTACGAAAAACGTGTAAGCGCCCGCTATAAAGATAAGTTAGCTTAGGTACCCCGCGCGTTAGAAAAGTCGGCCAGGTCGACGCATGTGATGGGTCCGACTGTGTATAACAAGCTGCCTACTCATATCACCACAGCGCCTACAATAGGCAGTTTTAAGTCACGGCTCAAGCGCTGGCTTGTCGAGCACGCTTTTTACAGTTATGAAGAATTTATTAATTCTTAAACCGTAATCATTGAGTGTAAATTATCTATCTATTATGTTTGGTGACATTGTTTAGTTTATTATACGTTAACATTGTTCCTAGTATTTTTGTGGGCAATCATTAACATTCTTGACGTTGTTTTAAGTATTTTTGTAAGCAATAGTTAATATTTATGCATTGTAGACATCATATTGTGTTTAATTAGTTATAGAATTGTAATTTTATCATATTACGTAATTAATTGACTGTCTAATTAAATGATAAAAAATGTCTTTTTACATAGTAAAAAGTACAAATTATATTTGTAGAATATTCAAGACGCGATGTTTATATCTGAATTATATGACTTGTAACATAATGTTATGAATAAAGTGATTATGATTATGATTGGATATTGCGCAGCGTGTAGCTAACATTTACGCCAACTTCTGTGACGCGCTATATAACTAACTATAGCTTACTCAGCTGACTTGTATGATTCAGCCTATAGTAAATAGTTCAATTGAAAAAATGTTTTCTCCTTGTCCACAGATGTAAACACTATTTCTGTGAAAAATGCGCCCTGGACAACTACAAGAAATCGGCGCGATGTTATATCTGCAATACTCAGACTGGAGGAGTCTTTAATCCGGCGAAAGAATTAGAGGAAAAGCTCAAAAAGATGGCTAGCGATGATGACGATGATGATGATGATTAAATAAAATGTTGTAAAGATATTTTGTTTTATTTAGATTGTGCAGTAGAAATTAACCTTAAAATGTTAGTCGCTGGATGTAAACCGCCTCGAACTAGAGTTTTATTCACCTTTTTTGACCGACGAACCACTAGCCCTACGTGCTATGGAGAGGGCTATGCTCGGTGTCTCTCTGCGGGATCGAATCAGGAATGAGGAGATCCGCAGACGAACCAAAGTTACCGACATAGCCCAACGGATTAGCAAATTAAAGTGGCATTGGGCAGTACACATTGTTCGAAGGATGGCCGATGGGGCCGGAAAGTTCTCGAATGGAGACCACGGACCAGCAAGCGCAGCGTAGGATGTCCTAGGTGGACTGACGATATGATAAAAATAGCAGGAACACGATGGATGCAGGCCGCTTTCAACCGGCCTTATTGGAAATCCATGGGGTAGGCCTATGTCCAGCAGTGGACAACCTACGGCTAATAGATAGATAGAACCACCGGAGGAGATACTCAATTCGGCGCATATTTTTTTTCTGTATAACCACGCGTAACTTTTTACATAGTCTGATTTCAGTGATTCTTTTATTTATTGGAAAAAGTATACTTCGAAATTGGTCCCATTAAAATTTTATCGAAATCGGCTGAGCCATTTTTGATAAATCAACAATAATGTGAAAAATGCTATATCGATCCGTGTGAAATACCTATTCGCGAATTCTGTTCACGGATGAAGCGCGATCATGCTATTTTTGCAAAAAATAATTAATGTCCTCTCGATGTTTCAATTTTCTTTCGATCGAAATAGTTTTATTGAAAGTATTTGAAAGCCTATGTCTAGCAGATGTCCTATGGCAGATTTTTTCTTTTCCTTTCCAACTGCCAGCCATAGAACGCCCACTTCTGGACATAGGCCTCCCCAATGGATCTCCAATAAGACCGGTCGGCAGCGGCTTGCATCCTGCGTGATCCTGCGGTCTTAATGAGGTCATCCGTCCACCTTGTGGGTGGACGTCCTACGCTGCGCTTGCCTCTACGTGATCTTCACTCGAGAACTATTCGACTGTCTGTTTGTCATTTCAACTTGCCCAACCGCTAAGCATTTCGGTAGCTTTGGTTCTTCTACTAATTTCCTCATTCCTGATTCGATCTCGCAGAGAGACTCTGAGCTCCACGGCTCGTTGTGCTGCTTGGAGCTTATAAATAAGGTCCATAGTAAGACACCACGTCTCAGCGTCATAAGTCATCACTGATATGACAGACATGGTTGATATGATCGTCATAAAATGTGGAAGAATACAGTGACATCACTACAAAGTATAAAATAAAGTCGCTTTCCGCTGTCTGTCCCTATGTATACTTATATCTTTAAAACTACGAATCGGATTTTAATGCGGTTTTCTTTAATGGTTACAGTGATTCAAGAGGAAGGTTGAAATGTATACCCTAAGCTACAAAGCATGAAACTTGCAATAAGTTGTAAGAAAATTAAAAACAAATGTTTTTTAGAAACTGAAAACTGACAAACATAACTTTGCGACAACAAAAAAGCAAGCCACGTGCAAGTTTCATTTGTAACCTTTTAGCAAGATAGTTCAGACAAGTTACTATTAAAAGTTGTGGAAATGTTAAACGTCATACTTGCGGAAAGTTAACTTTTATTTTATGTTTTATGTGTAATTCAAAATTACTGCAACTTCAATTTTAAAGTTATAAAAAGTTTTGGTGATCAGAGTGTCAAGTGGGAGATTTGGAAATCAAATCGAATTACTTTTACGTCACGTTGACCGAGCGCGCCGTGCAAACGCGCGAGCGCTTGAATTAGCCAATCACAGACGTTGCCGCGCTCGTGTTCGATCAGTTTGGCGCTCGTTACATTACCGGAAAAAATACTCACACTTAACTATTCAGTTTTCTGTACGTGACACAAGATGGCGCTGTGCCATTTCCATAGAAATCACATCAAACGTTAACGCGATCGAGCTCGAGCGAAAATCTTTGCCTAACTTAGCCCTCTGCTCTAGGCAAGTTACAGGGTTTATCTACAGGGTTTATCGTTAGGGCTTCGTTTCAAGCTCGCTGTACGCTTGCAAGAACGTTGCAACCTTATATTTATTTTGTAAGTCCGGACAGCCGAAAGCAGAATCGTTGATTTGAAGCGAAGACCTCTCTGACTTCGTTCACTTCGCTCAATTATGCCTTGCTATGCTAATTAGAAATAATTATAACGCCTGCCATTTTTCTGTCTGTAGATTTGAAGACATCTTGTTTCAATGTACCGTATGTAATTTTATTATGCTAACTAGCAAGTTAATTCATTGTTTCGAGTAATGAGAGCACGTGGTGGTCTAGTGGTAGAGACACCCGACTTACAATCGTGAGGTCGTGGGTTCAAATCCCGGTCCCGTACCAAGGAGTTCTTTGGAATTTATGTACGGAATTTCACGCCAATGGCTATTCCGTGAAAACATCGTGAGGCAACCTGCACACGTCCGTAGGAGAAATTCGATGACGTATGTGAATCCAACCAGCACTGGACCAGCGTGGTAGATATGGCTCAATCACCATTCGGTGGTAGGCCTACGTCCTTCAGTGAACTATTAAAAAAAATGTTGGTAACATGACTAAGCGTTTCTAATCCACATTCCTCATTCGAACAGCTAGATTTTAGAACGCTTTGCCTGGGTCTGTCTTCCCGCTTAAGTACAACCGTAGTATTATTATATCTTCTTTGGTACAACGTAGGTGTAAAGTACAACAAATCCCGAGTAAATAGGTATCTTCTAGGTAAGCGTGTTACACCCTAGACCGGAAATCTGCTTAACATCAGGCAGAGTGCAGTAAAATGCGAACCTATAAGAAAAAAAATTTCTAAAATGAATATCTGACGCCTGCGATTTGTATGGTTCCGTACCTCAAACGGAAAAAAACGGAACCCTTATAGGATCCCTTTGTTGTCCGTCTGTGTGTATGTCAAGACTCTTTATCTCGGGAACGCGTAAAGATAACGAGTTGAAATTTAAACTGTATACGTATATCTATGGTTTCTTGCAGTTGTGTAAAAGAAAAGCTTCTCAGTTATCGTTTAAAAAAGTTAGAGCCGTTTATGTCGTAAAAAACCGCATATTTCGACACTCACAAAAATCAAAACCTACTGAGTAGGTACTTCCCGTTGACACAGAACTATAAAATTTGGCGAGAAGCATTGTCTCAGAGTATCTACACATATAGGAATAAATCTGAAAACTGTAAATTTTTATTTAAATCACTTAAAAATAGGGCCTCAAAATTCACAAAATATGGGTTCAAAATTCAAAGTGAGTAAATCGTATCATGTAAGGTATCATATAAAAGAAATTCATTACCTCATGCTAAACAGGTTTTCAATTATTTTAATTTTCGATGTATGACGAGAAAAGTGAAAAAATAAAAACTTTTTGTCGATGGTTATAGTTTAGAGATTTTAGCAACTTACTTACCAATTTTGTGAAATTTTCTGGATTTGTACGAAACCCTCGATGTGCGAACCTGACTCGCACTTGTCCGGTTTTTTTTCTACCTAAAATTGATTTGAAGACGACTTGTTTGTAGGTAGGTACGTAAATATCTACCCATGCTAACTAGTACCTAACTTAATCCATAGTACCGTGTAATTATCATGCAATACAGGATTATATCCAACAGCCGACTGCTTCCAAATTCCTAAAGATATTCAAACGCCGTATAAAAACCCAGTTCACCTATATTTACCTACGTTTCTAGAATCGCTTAACTCACTTACATTTTCTGACCAAAAGAATAACGTCCTATCTCACTACCGCAATAACTCTCATACGACCTTCTCGAAATGTCATCCAGTAAATAGTATACTACTTTTGCCGATGTTTAGCTTGAAGCCGAAAAGACGTAAGTGCTAGGCTAAAACGCGTTAGGATACGACGTTTTGGAGGGACACGGAAATTGGTCTGGTTTGAAAATGGTATACCACTTTTACAAGCGTTTTGGCGCAGTTCTAAAATGGCGTAAGCGATGCAGTTTTGGCTGGGGAATTGTCGTTATTGAGCTGCTGTTTTTAAGTTATTTAGTTTTTGGAAAGTGTTACAGCAAATTACGATATACGTTTTTTAATGATCGGTCTTACATCCGTGAACATGTTTTTGTTTACGAAACAGTTAATAAAATAGTATTATAGGTGAATTGGCTAGTTTGTGTTAAAACCACTTTAAATAGGTGTACGTATAGGCCGCGTCACACAAGTTGGCGGATGCGAAGCCAGCCACAAGCTGCGCAATATCCACTCCTGACAGAAGCTCACATAAAGCCACACTGTAGGTACTGTACTGTACCAGCCTTTTTAATAGTCCACTGCAGGACGTAGGCATCCCACGAAGGGTGATTGGGCCAAATCCACCACGCTAACCCAGTGCGGGTTGGTGGATTCGCACACGCCATCGAATTTCTTCTACGGACGTATGCAGGTTGCCTCACGATGTTTTCTTTCACCGAAAAGCCAATGATGTGAAATTCCGTACATAAATTCCAACGAAACTCATTGGTACGGGATCGGGATTTGAACCCACGACCTCACGATTGCTGGACGGGCGTTACTACCACTAGACCACCACGGCATCATAAAGCCGCACGTTAATTGGCTATTGCGCAGCCTGTAGCCAATCTTACATCCGCCAATTTGTGTGGCGCGGCCTATACCTTCCTTTATAATAGTCCTACTGAATATAGGCCTACCCGCGAAGATAAATTGGGGACCACCAAGCTGGCCTAGAGCGGGTTGGCGGATAAAGTACGGTTCTTCTAATTTCTGTACTAAAAATCATCAATGCAATGATGGTGTCAAAGGTCATTATCACCGTAATTTCAGTCTTGCGACCTTTATAAAGGTTGTTTCTTTAGACGACGGATACCTATAGTACTTATCTACTTTATTTTAGGATTGTTATAATGGAGCTATACCAATATCATCGCGTTTTTGAAGTTGGTCTCATAGTAAAAGTTGGGTGTCATGATAAGTAGTATATGTATACTACTACAAATATCTTTACTCATTGTTATACCTAATGGAGCTACCAAAATCATCGCGATTTTGAAGTTGGTCTCATAGTAAAAGTTGGGGTCATGATAAGTAGTATATGTATACTAGTACTAATATCTTTACTCATTGTTATAATGGAGCTACCAATATCATCGCGTTTTTGAAGTTGGTCTCATAGTAAAAGTTGGGTGTCATGGTAAGTAGATATTTTAGATCTAGAATATTTTGGTAATCAACCCCGTATACCTACCTAGTTATTTATTTAATTATTTCTTTATTTGCACAATGTAGTGTACATAACAATGTTAAAACTAATTGTAGTACAAAACATAGACCCCGTTAGGGCGCTGCAAGAGAACAATACTATTAATTACTTATATTACTTATTTATGCTAAGTATAACAATGTAATTGTAGGTTAAATACCTAATGAAATTATTTACAATTTAGTAATAGGGTTACAATATACCATAGGAATTTTACAAGCTATACACAGGCTAATTATATCTTATTTTTTTACTGTACTGAGTTTATTATAATTATTATTATAAGGGTTATATATTTTATATAAGTACTAGCTGCCCGTCCCGGCTTTGCCCGGGTATGATTGGCTATACATATACTTACCACGTAATGTGTAGGTATGCGCCACACACATGCTAGACATACCGGATGAACCATTATGATGAGTTAAAACCTACCCAAATCGCGAGAGTTTCCATAGTCTTAAACTGTTCGAAGTTTATGAAAAAGAGATAGTAGGTATTGGCATATCTAAATAAAAGTGAGTTCGTATGTATTGGGTGGCTGTACATAATATATAGCCCTGATTTCAGACAATGACAATGATGAGAATGAAAGCGACGTTAAAATATTACAGACCCACAGTCTATACATTCTACCCATGTAAGTTAGTTTCTTGATCTTGTCTTCACTCGAGAATTTTGAAAAACATTGGACATCAGTTTTACTTCTACGAATTGTGTGCCCTACCTAAGGCCTCTTCAACTTGCTAACCCAAAGAGCTGTGATGGAAGGAATCGAAGCGCTGGCATCCAACGTGTTCCGGACGTCACGACCAGATCTTAGATTCACGTGAAGACCTTCGCTACACTTGCCAATACATTGTCTACATTCGAGAACTTTAAGGTCGACAATTCGTTTCACATACTATGTGTAGGGGCGTAGCTACCGCAGTATCAGCCGTGTCAATAATACGGGGCTCCCGGGCTACAGGGGCCTTAACGTGTGTAAGCAAAACCTAGTAAAATGTTATCCACAATGTCACTTAATCTCGTGCTTCCCGAAAAAAAATCATCTCATTTTTTCCCGGGTTAAGCATTCTTCCAAAAGTTGTCCTAAGAGGCAGAAATTTTATAACAACTGAAATCGTCTTCAGCTAGACTTACTTAGCTGATATAGGTAATTATATTCTATTCATTATCAATTTCCTGAAAAAAAGGCAAGAAAAGTGTATATTTCATTTGAATTGTTTGGCTAGCTCAATTTCTAGGAGGAAGTGACAACTTATAAATAACCGTCTTACCACTAAAGTTTTAACAGTACAAATTGTACGGCTAAACAGTGTTTAAATCTCTTGCGGTAAGGCGGTATATATTTATTTCAATTTAATGCAAGCATATTTGTTTCTTTTGTGAGAAATGAGTGATTTGCGCTCCCCAACTATGTTTGATTCTGGGCTCCTCCAAGGCACTCTACGCCACTGCATACCTATTTACTACCAATAAAACATAAATCGACACACTAATGGCGGAGATATATAACTTTGGTGGTCTAGTGGTAGTAACGCCTGTCCTACAATCGTAAGGTGGTGGGTTCAAATCCCGATCCTGTATCAATGAGTTTCTTTGGAACTTATGTACGGAATTTCAAATCATTGGCTTTTCGGCCAAGGAAAATATTGTGTGGCAATCTGCACCAACCCACACTGGGCCCTGGCACTGGTGGTGGATATGGCCCAAGCACCCTTCTCAATTCTCAATGACCCGTTTCCTCGAATCTCGACGTTATGTCACCTAATAAGTGCCTGTAACCGAGCACTTTGGCATCGCGCGGCGTTGTAGTCGGCTTGGAATCGCCTTACGACTAACTAAAAAGCCTGCCCACTACGTAGCTTGGGCAGGATTTTGGCTCGGACACTTTTTTCACGATTGTGACTCTATAGATATTTGCTCGAAGTGAATTTTGTATTATGTACATTGTACAAAGTACATGAATTGCCAAGCGGAGTGAGCGGCGAAACGAAACTTTTATAATACTTACATTTTTGAACTCGTAATATCTTTGTAATAAAATGTCTGAATTAAATCATTTAAAAAGTTGCATAAAGCAATTGAAACAGTCTTGAATATGAAATAATTTATTTTGATAAGGATTAATACCAAGATACAAATTAAGATCCTTTTCCTGTGACGGTATTTCAATTAATTTTTAAGAATAAAATAACAGTTATTACGGCTTAACTATAATAGTTAGATATATGCTGTCGCGACATTTTTTGTAAATTATGGTGTTTTCTATAAAGTCGTAGTACATTATTTTATTCCATCATCAATAGTTTTCGCAGCGCACGCGACGTAAGGAATTTTTCAGGTCTTTTTTTACACCTTATATTACATTATTGGAGTTTTAGTAATGATTCCTAATTTTTTTTTAAATATAATATAGCCTATGTTACTCGGGGATAATGTAGCTTTCCAAAGGTGAAAGAATTTTTGAAATCGGTTCAGTAGTTTCGGAGCCTATTCATTACAAACAAACAAACAAACAAACAAACAAACAAATCTTTCCTCTTTATAATATTATATTATTAATATTATTAATATTATTAATTATTAATATTATTAATTATTATTATTATTATTATTCAGTAAGTGTTGCGGTTCTCGAAATATTTAAGATATTTCGGTTTAATGATGATCACGGGCCTAAGCCAAGTGAGCATCATTTTCTACTTCGTGGTTATTAAGGTCTTCCTGCAAGAATTTCCGGACAATGCGGCATGTGTTCAGTATCACAGCTTTTTGCATAGTCATATATGTGTGCTCTGCGATATCTATTATTTTTAATGATTGGAGGAGGTGTTTTGGAATTACACCTGTACTGGAAAGAACCAGAGGCACGATGTAAACTTTGTTCATTTTCCAGATTCGTACTATCTCTTCTTTTAATTCTGTATATTTATTAATTTTCTCTGTGATTGTTTTATGTAGGTTATGAGTATTGGGTACTGCAATATCAATTAAGTATACTATTTTTTCATATTTGTCAATTAATGTGATATCAGGTCTATTGTTGTGAATAGTTTTGTCGGTTAATATTGCGCGGTCAAAATATAATTTGTGTCTGGTGCTCTCCAATACAGGTTTTGGATTATATTGGTAATAGGGTGCAATTTTGACTGGTATGAGTTTATGTTTAAGAGCTAGTTTCTGGTGTATTATTTGTGTTACTTGGTTGTGTCTATGAGTGTAATCTGTTGGTGCTAAGGATGGGCAGGCACCAGTTACGTGTTGTATGGTCTCAGGTTGTCGGTGGCATTTCCTGCATTTGTCATTTTGCATATTAGGGTCTTTGATTATATACTTCCTGTAGTTTTTGGTGTTAATAACCTGATCCTGTATCGCGACCATGAACCCTTCTGTTTCAGGGAATAGCGACCCTAGCTTCAACCACTTATTAGAGGCTTCTGAGTCAATGTGGTCTTGTTCAAGGTCATGTATATGTCTACCGTGTAATTCTTTCCTGCGCCAGGTATTAAATTTATCGGTTTCGGCAGTTTTTGGTGATCGAATCTGGCTGTCTCTAGATTTTAAGTTTAAAGGTGTATAATTTTTGTCAGACTCTACTATGGCTAGATGTAAATCACTATGTTCAGCTTTATTGTAAAAGAATTTCCTTAGAGTATCGACCTGGCCTTCCCAAAGCACCTTCAGATCTATAAGGCCTCTTCCTCCTTTTGCTCGTTTAACTGATATTCGCTCAATCGCTGACTTTGGATGCAAGCTATTATATTTTGTTAGTGTGGTTCTAGTTTTGATTTCTAACTGATTGATGTCAGTTCGTGACCACTTAATAATCCCAAAAGAATATGTCAGCACTGGGATCGCATACGTGTTTATCGCTTTAAACAGATTTTTGGAAAATAGTGACTTTTTACATATTAGATTCAGTCTACGTGTGTATTCTTCCCCTAGTTTCTTTTTTATATATGTATGGTTTATAGTTTTTGATTCCAGAATCCCCAGATATTTGTACGTGTCTGTCGTATCCATTTCTGAAAAATTAGTTTCACTGGTATCATTTTCTTGATTTGTATTTATGATTTTACCTTTATGTATATGTAGTGTTTTGCATTTATCCAACCCAAATGACATTTTAATATCTTTACTAAACTGTGTTGTTTGTTTTATGAGATTTTGTAAGTGATTTTTGGATTTGGAAAATAATTTTATGTCGTCCATGTACATTAGATGACTTATTTCTGTATCTGTCGTTAACTTGTATCCACTATTTTCGCTGTTTAGTATATGAGACAATGGATTTAGAGCAAGGCAAAACCACAAAGGACTGAAAGAATCTCCCTGGAAAATACCATTTTCAATAGATATTTCATCAGTGCTGATGGTTTGTGCTGAGTTCGATAGAATAAGCATAGTTTTCCACTCAGTCATGGTATTTTCCAGGAAAGTAATTATGGTCGGGTTAATTTTATAAATCTGCAGAATACGGATGAGCCAAGAATGAGGTACACTATCAAAAGCTTTTTTGTAATCTATATAAGAAATATGTATATTTCTGCTATGGGTTTGTGCGTGTTTCAGTATTGTAGAGTCGATAACTAGTTGTTCCTTACAACCTTTGTGATGTTGCCGGCACCCTTTTTGCTCTTCGGCGATTATATTGTTTTGAGTTAGATGAATATTTATTTTGTGTGTTATGCATGAGGTGATAATTTTGTAAATGGTTGGGAGACATGTGATTGGTCTATATTGCGAAGATATATTTTAAGGGTTAACACTTCCTGGGCGCATGCGCATTATTCAAAATCACCGCCATATTAGCTGCATGGTGTCAGCTGCTAGACATAGGAACACCCAATAGGACCGAGGAGCGAATTGCATTTGCACGTTCCTAAAGTTATTATGAGGTCGACTGCTTTGACGTCATTTTGTAATGTTGAGCAAGTCGATGTGTATCGATTGAAAACTTAGCATTTAGTCTAAATTAGTTAAGTTAAGTTACTTTAACTTTACTTAGCATTTAGTCTGTAGGACGTCTACTGCTCCACATACCTAAGCCTCCCATTTATTTTATTTACTTAAGCCTTTATTGCCAAACTAAATATAATATATGACGAAGAAAAAATAGCAATCTGTCAGAGAAAGATGGAAAAGAGCATGCTAAATATAAGGCTCTCAGACAAAATAAGTAACCAAATCATAAGATCAAAAACTAAGGTACCTGATGCTAAAGAAAAGATACGCCGACTAAAATGGAACTGGTCATATCTGTAGACTTGAGAACTCAAGATGGACTAAAAGAGTAACGGAATGGACCCCACGGGACGGAAAAAGAAAGCAAGGAAGACAGAGGAAAAGATGGAGAGATGTTTTCACAGATAGAGCTGGACCTGACTGGATGACAAAGGCAAAAGATAGAGAAGAGTGGAGGGTACTAGGGGAGTCCTATGCCGAAGAGGCAACTACTACGGATAGATAGTTATAGTTGTACATTTATACCGTTAGTTAGTTTTTAAGCGAAACCGTAGTAGAATAAATGACTTTTTTATTTATTTTATATACATAATAAGCCCGATTACAGAGGCGCCAGCGTAAATGAAATAGCAGCGTAAAAAGCGTTCTCTCTATCGAATGCCTAAAGTGAAAAAGAAACAGAACTATGTTATTTAGTTATGCTGGCGCCTCTGTAATCGGGCTTAATATAAAACTTAACCTAATACTAATCTAACCCATCGGAATTTCGGGTTTAGTGGTCGGCGTGTCTTGTGACACATAGGCCTCTTCCAGCTGTTTCCAGGCTGTTCTGTTGTTGGCATTTCTGAGACAAAATGCTCCTCCAGTATTTTTGATGTCATCCATCCGTCATTTTATTTGTCTTCCCCTTCTTCGTGGATGCGATTCCGTAATAATCTTTGTCCATTTAATCTTGCTAAAGCCTCCCCATTTAAGATGGTTTCAATACAACTCGCGAAATTCAACAAAAAAGAACAAAAATTTTGAATAATAAATTGGTAGGTAAGTTGCTTCCAGCACGTTCTTTCCTGCAGTCATAATCTGAGCCCTTATTACTGAGCCCTTAGTCCAGATTTTGCGAAAATTCGCGTTCGCGTGTGGCTCCATACATTTTGGTTAGTTCTTCCTCGTTTCCGCCAGGGGCGCTCAAAGATGTCTAGAGCCATAAGGTGGGCACACACGGTCAGTTCAATTGATCAGTTTTTCGCGTCACTCCAACTGGGAGCTCATTCAGTTAATGAAAAGGTGGGAATTGGTGGTTCCATATTTGAAGACAGTGGAGCCATGATATTTCTTCGATATTTCTTCGATTCAATTTTTCATGAGAAATTATTGATACCAAAGTTGTTTGAAATTTGATTTTCCACAACTTTGATTCCTATCAACTTTTTCTAGGATTGATATTTTTTTAAAAGCTAGTGGTGCCATGATGTTTCTTCGATAACTTGTGTTATTTCAATTTTTCATGAGAAATTATCGGAACCAAAGTTGTTTGAAATTTGATTTCCTACAACTTTGATTCCCATCAACTTTTTCCAGGATCGATATTTTTTTTAATAAGTTAGTGGTTTCATTTTGTTTCTTCCATAACTTGTTATTTCAATTTTTCATGAGAAATTATCGAAGCCGAAGTTGCTTGAAATTTGATTTCCTACAACTTTGATTCTCATTAACTTTTTCTAGGATCGATATTTTTTTAATAAGCCAGTGGTGCCATCATGTTTCTTCGATAACTTTTCAATTTTTCATGAGAAATTATCGCAACCAAAGTTGTTTGAAATTTGATTTCCTATAACTTTGATTCCTATCAACATTTTCCAGGATCGATATTTTTTTTTATAAGTTAGTGGTTCTATTTTATTTCTTCCATAACTTGTTATTTCAATTTTTCATGAGAAATTATCGAAGCCGAAGTTGCTTGAAATTTGATTTCCTACAACTTTGATTCTCATCAACTTTTTCTAGGATCGATATTTTTTTAATAAGCCGGTGGTGCCATGATGTTTCTGCGATAACTTGTGTTATTTCAATTTTTCATGAGAAATTATCGCAACCAAAGTTGTTTGAAATTTGATTTCCTATAACTTTGATTCCTATCAACATTTTCCAGGATCGATATTTTTTTTTAATAAGTTAGTGGTTCTATTTTGTTTCTTCCATAACTTGTTATTTCAATTTTTCATGAGAAATTATCGAAGCCGAAGTTGCTTGAAATTTGATTTCCTACAACTTTGATTCTCATCAACTTTTTCTAGGATCGATATTTTTTTAATAAGCCGGTGGTGCCATGATGTTTCTGCGATAACTTGTGTTATTTCAATTTTTCATGAGAAATTATCGGAACCAAAGTTGTTTGAAATTTGATTTCCTAAAACTTTGATTCCCATCAACTTATTCCAGGATCGATATTTTTTTTATAAGTTAGTGGTTCCATTTTGTTTCTTCCATACTTGTGTGATTTCAATATTTCATGAGAAATTATCGGAACCAAAAATGTTTAAAATTTGATTTCCTACAACTTTGATTCCCATCAACTTTTTCTAAGATCGATATTTTTTTTAATAAGGCAGTGGTGCTATTTTGCTTCTTCCATAACTTGTGTTATTTCAATTTTTCTTTGATTTCCTACAACTTTGATTCCCATCAATTTTTTCTAGGATCGATATTTTTTTGATAAGATGGTGGTGCCATATTGTTTACAATGGCACCACTGTTATATTAAAAAAATATCAATCCTACAAAATTTATGTGAATTAAAGTTGTAGTAAATCAAATTCCAAACAACTTTGGTTCAGATATTGTTTTTATAAAAAATTGAAATTACGTGTGTTACTGAAGATTCAGTTAATCATCGAAGTGGTACAAACATGCAAACCATCGCAGTACCTATCGGCAATAGTTGACTACATTAGGACCCCGCTGCAATTATTTGATGAACTGATGCGATCATTTTATCATGTGTGCCCAGCTTCTGGTAGTGGTTTATACATGGAGCCACCAATTCCCACCTTTTAATTTACTGAATGAGCCCCAATTGGAGTGACGCGAAAAACTGATCAGTTGAACTGACCGTGTATGCCCACCTATACGGAAACAGCTGTAGTTTCAATTGTATGTGTAAAGGTGGGCACACACGGTCAGTTAAACTGATCAGTTTTTCGCGTCACTCCAACTGGGTGCCCATTCAGTTAATGAAAAGGTGGGAATTGGTGGTTCCATATTTGAAGACAGTGGAGCCATGATATTACTTCGATAAATTGTGTTAAGTGTTTCAATTTTTCATGAGAAATTATTGGAACCAAAGTTGTTTGAGCCGGTGATGCCATGATGTTTCTTCGATAACTTGTGTTATTTCAATTTTTCATGAGAAATCATCGGAACCCAAGTTGTTTGAAATTTGATTTCCTATAACTTTGATACCTATCAACTTTTTCCAGGATCGATATTTTTTTAATAAGACAGTGGTGCCATTTTGTTTCTTCCATAACTTGTGTTATTTCAATTTTTCATGAGAAATTATTGGAACCAAAGTTGTTTGAAATTTGATTTTCCACAACTTTGATTCCTATCAACTTTTTCTAGGATCGATATTTTTTTTAATAAGCCGGTGGTGCCATATGTTTCTTCGATAACTTGTGTTATTTCAATTTTTCATGAGAAATTATTGAAACCAAAGTTGTTTGAAATTTGATTTCCTACAACTTTGATTCCCATCAACTTTTTCCAGGATCGATATTTTTTTTAACAAGTTAGTGGTTCCATTTTGTTTCTTCCATAACATGTTATTTCAATTTTTCATGAGAAATTATCGAAGCCAAAGTTGCTTGAAATTTGATTTCCTACAACTTTGATTCTCATCAACTTTTTCTAGGATCGATATTTTTTTAATAAACCAGTGGTGCCATGATGTTTCTTCGATAACTTGTGTTATTTCAATTTTTCATGAGAAACTATCGGAACCAAAGTTGTTTGAAATTTGATTTCCTACAACTTTGATTCCCATCAACTTTTTCCAGGATCGATATTTTTTTTAATAAGTTAGTGGTTCTATTTTGTTTCTTCCATAACATGTTATTTCAATTTTTCATGAGAAATTATCGAAGCTGAAGTTGCTTGAAATTTGATTTCCTACAACTTTGATTCTCATCAACTTTTTCTAGGATCGATATTTTTTTAATAAACCAGTGGTGCCATGATGTTTCTTCGATAACTTGTGTTATTTCAATTTTTCATGAGAAATTATCGGAACCAAAGTTGTTTGTAATTTGATTTCCTACAACTTTGATTCCTATGAACTTTTTATAGGAAAGATATTTTCTTGAATAAGATAGGTGTGCCATATTGTTTCTTTAATAACTTTTGTTATTTCTTTCTTTAATGAGATATTAACGGATCCAAAGTTGTTTGAAATTTGATTTCCTACAACTTGGATTCCCATCGACTTTTTGTAGCATCTATATTTTTCGAATAAGATAGTGGTGTCATTTAGTTTCTTCAATTAAGCTTACCAGCAATAGTTATCAACATTAGGCCCCCGCTGCACTGATCTGATGATCAGATGCGATCATAGCATCGTGTGAGCTCAGCTTCAGGTAGTGGTTCAAATCGTGTACCACAAATTCCTACCTATTAATTTACTGAATGAGCCCCATTTGGAGTGACGCGAAAAACTGATCAGTTTAACTGACCGTGTATGGCCACCTTAAACCTGCTGGACTAAGCCCTCTAGTATGAATCTCTCAACTACGACGTCCTACGATCTGGTCATCAATGCGTAGTTTCTATTCAAGAACATTGCGACCTTATCGGTCATCAGTTCTTAGTAAATACTAAATAATAATACTCGTAAACTTCTCGTTGCTATTTGAATTTATCTAAAAAGATAATAATACATGTTTACAAAATATAAGATAAATGACGTAAACGCACTTACGTCTTTTCAACACAGACGTATTTAGCCAAGGACTTTGTATACTATCTGGACTGCGCACAGACGAAATTTGGCTCAAAGTTAGTTTAAGAAAATTCAACCTTAACGCGTTGTAACAAAACATATATTCCTTTGAAATGATATAAGAGAGACGCTGTGCCGAGTGAGACTTCCCAAAGTGATGAAGTTGTCCCGCTCGCACTATTGCCATTTCGAAACGACACTTATAAATGGTAGAATATTACCTGTAAAGCCGCGACTGTCTTAACCATTTCTTAGTTTTTTTAACAATGTAGTTTGATAAGATTTTAGTTAAAATTGCGAATAGATGCCAATAAAACAGAGTTTGATATTTATTTTTTATGAATATACCTATGTCTTTATGATTAACGGTTATTTTTTATTTTTGACTAGAGTATCACCGTCGATTGCAAATGGCGTACTATGGTGTATACAAAGAAATGTAGTAGGGTGACTATGCTGGACATATTTCTTAAACATGCTGGGTGTACAATTGGTGTATAGTCGTGGTTGTCATTTTTAATTTTTTTAGGTTGTAGATTTCAAAATTGGCATCCATATTGGAATTAAAAACGGCAGACGTCACTTTTTTGAAAAAATCATGGGTGTAGTTTTCGAGGTTTTTTGGGGTGTAGATTTCAAAATTGGCATCCATTTTGGAATTAAAAACGACAGACGTCACTTTTTGCTAAAAGTCGCGATGGGTGTCGCTTTTGAGGTTTTTGGGGGTGTAGATTTCAAATATGGCATCTATTTTGAAATTAAAGATGGCGGACGTCGCTATTTTGAAAAAGTCGTCATGGGTGTCGTTTAATAGGTTTTTGGGGGTGTAGATTTCAAAAATGGCATCCATTTTGAAATTAAAGATGGCGGACGTCACTATTTTGAAAAAGTCGTCATGGGTGTCGTTTAATAGGTTTTTGGGGGTGTAGATTTCAAAAATGGCATCCATTTTGAAATTAAAGATGGCGGACGTCGCTATTTTGAAAAAGTCGTCATGGGTGTCGTTTAATAGGTTTTTGGGGGTGTAGATTTCAAAAATGGCATCCATTTGGAAATTAAAGATGGCGGACGTCAAAATTTTGAAAAAGTCGTCATGGGTGTCGTTTAATAGGTTTTTGGGGGTGTAGATTTCAAAAATGGCATCCATTTTGAAATTACAGATGGCGGACGTCACTACTTTGAAAAAGTCGTCATGGGTGTCGTTTGATAGGTTTTTGGGGGTGTAGATTTCAAAAATGGCATCCATTTTGAAATTAAAGATGGCGGACGTCACTATTTTGAAAAAGTCGTCATGGGTGTAGTTTTCGAGGTTTTTGAGGGTGTAGATTTCAAAAATGACATCTATTTTGGAATTAGAGATAGCAGATGTTGCTTTTTTGAAAAAGTCGTAATAAGTGTTATTTTTTGAGAATTCGGGGTTTATATTTCAAAATTGGCATTCATTTTGGAATTGAAGATGGCGAACATTACTTCAAAATGGATGCCAATTTTGAAATATACACCACCAAAAACCTCTAATACTACACCCATGACGACTTTTTAAAAAAAGTGAGTCCGCTATTTTTTATTTCAAAATGGATGCCTTGTTTACTACGGAAGCCTTAAAATTCTGTTAACTACGGAAGTCTATTCGTGGACAAGTTTTCGTTATAAGGTCTATTTGTGACAACGTTTTCCGTGAAAAAGTTTTTGTGAAAACATTTTTCGTGGTTAAGTACTGACACGGGTTGCGTTATATGTGTCAAGATTACATCTATGAAATTTAAACGTTGTTCAACACCGTAAATATGGATTCCAGACCATTACTGTCGTCACAAAAGTGAAGGAACTCATCGAGATCTACATTTCCGATGACAGCTGTCAAACTTAAAAGTGGTTTATCTCCGTCATTATCAATTCTAGACCATTGCTGTTTTAACAAAGGTGAAAGAACTCTTCAAGATCTACATTTCCGATAACAGCTGTCAAACTTGAAACTGAATTATCTCCGTGTATATTAATTCTAGACCATTGTTTTATGGGGATTGGTTTTATAGAAATCTTCAAGGAAGGCATATGCCCAGCAGTAGGCGTCTTATTGCTAAAGCGACGACGATGACGAAGGACGACGAGTTAGGGGTAAGATAACTGCGATTCCTGCGTGCAGTAACATTCCAAAGAAAAATTATATCCCAAGATGATCGAGATGTTTTGGTCATCCTACTTGGAAAAGAGACACAATCATCTGATGTGGTATCCTTGTCGGCACGTTTTTCTTTGCCAGTACTCAATCCTGTTTATATGATAAATCCATGTATTTAGCTGACAGATAAGAGATGTCAAAATATTTTGCACATTTCGCTAAATTACAGACTTATCTTGGACTATGATTAATTAAAGAATTAAAATGTTTATTTCAATCTTGCGTTCGTTTGCTTAGAAATTGCGACAGTGGCGCCACGTTTCAGTTTTATGTTATGTTGGTTGTACTAATGTAGGTACTTTATTCGTACTGACTGGCCTAAATATGGAGAAACTTATCGGTGAAAACCATAAAATAGTTATGACGACCACACCCTCATATTATTATTAAAAACAATACGCTATTTAGTCATTCATAAAATTATTTTATAACATATTTGCTCGTAAAGTGGCTGTAATTACACCAATTTCAATATCGTAATGTATTTCATTACGCACTTGTGTGTTATTGTATTGTAAACGCACGAGTTTTTTTTAATGAAGTAACATGCACGGTTTTTTAAGATGCCCCGTCTAAAATTACTGATACTTTTTAAAATCTTAGCAAAAAGTTTTTATGTCAGGAAAGTGGTCAATATTCTGGCAACGTAACAATCACTTTTAAAAATTGTTCAAATTTCTATAACTGCTTTAACAAGTAATTAAAGAATTATTCGTTTAAGAAAGTCAGAGTTTTATTAATTTCCTCGCAAATCCTACTAATATTATAAACGCGAAAGTTTGTGAGGATGGATGGATGGATGGATGGATGGATGGATGGATGGATGGATGGATGGATGGATGGATGTATGGATGTTTGTTACTCTTTCACGCAAAAACTACTGAACGGATTGAGATGAAACTTTGCAATAATATAGCTTATATATCAGAATAACACATAGGCTATAAATTATAATTATATATTGCGTATGCGAGCGAAGCCGCGGGTAAAAACTAGTATGTTATAAAACGTCGTATGACATACGTGCGCTTTGAAAATTACAGCCTCTGCTTCCTTATAGCAATATCGCCTCGGCTGTCATTTTCAACTTACCGCATTTATATCATAATGTACTATTACTAAATGACGTAAAGAAGACCTTGTAAATAATTTCGCGCACTAGCACTAGCGGCTAGCTGTCGCACTACTCGCACTACATCTCCTTTCTAGTTTTTTAAGAGACACCCCTACGTAAGTTATCAAGAAATGGTAAATCCCACAGCCAGTAAAATCCCAACGTGCACTACATCTCCTTTCTAGTTTTTTAAAAGACACCTCTACGTAAGTTATCAAGAAATGGTAAATCCCACAGCCGGTAAAATCCCAACGTGTGATGTAATGTATAGGTACCTATACTCTGTAAAATTTAACTTGATCTCTGCGACAGCTGTCAGAAAAATCACGCATATGAAGTCCTGAATTTCTTAATAGTACAGACAGTACCTGTCAAAGTCATACTTTATGGGCATGCCGATTAGTGATGGGCGACGAATGATCGTGACCACAGAGTTTTAGATAGAGTTTTATTTAAAATATCGATAGTTTATAGTAACGATATTTTAAATAAAACTTAATTTATCATTCATTTTATTGTATATTTTAATATTATAACATTTTTTGCATGCGTAACTAAATTAAACCCAATTATATGTTACATTAGCATCGATAATAGTGAAAAACGTCGATAAATACTATCGTTACATTATTATGAGTATTTAATTACCATCATATCATTATTTACATGTGTACATATTTGATCTTACATAATAGTAAGTAAATAAAATCCAATTTCTCACCTTCAACTATTCATTCGATTTCATAACAACATTGTTTGAAAATCGATTTATTCCACCACTATCTCAACTCTAAAAATGTCAATCTTTTATGTTAATGTCACTGTCGCAGAGATCAAGTTAAATTTTATAGAGTATACTAAGTGTATTTGACCGAAGTGAAGCGACGTTTGTGCTTCGATACGACGATTTAGTTTTCGTCTATCCGGATGTTGAATTTAGTCTACAGGTGGCTTTTTTCAACGACTCATCAAAACTTGGTTGGTACACATGCTCTAAGCCTGTACATGGTCAGAGGTATTAAAACCTTTAAGGGCGGGTCTAGTACATCTAGATTCTAGACAAACAACTTATGTTCTAGGAATTTTAGTAAATTACAAAAAAGAAATCAGCTTTTTCATACAAAAAATTCGTTAACGCGCGGCAAAATGTATGGAGAAGAGAATTTTCAAAAGTCGTAGTAGGTAGGTACAAAAGTTATTTGTCTAGCTAGAGCTAGATGTATATGTCATCGGCATTTTTCGATAGGGGAAACAAACAAAAACCCCAATCAAAAACTCTGTAAAAGGAGGGAAAAATGTCTCTCTGGTGAGACGAAAATAAATATTGGGGACATCTTACACACGTTGTTTTTAAACTTTCGCGATTTGAACACATTATTATTATATACTACGGTCTACCCGTGACCGCCGATGCAAGTCGGCCGAAACGTCGGGATGATGAGGTATTTATTTATCTCGTAATTTTAGTGCGCGATTAGTCCCGTAGTATAATATAGTATAGTAGTATAGTATATAACCTTACACACGGTTTCTGACCCCAAACTAAGCAAAGCTTGTGACGTGGCTGCCAGAGACTGATATACTACATATTATACATATTTTAACTACAAACTTATTTAAATAGTACCTACCTAAATAACACCCCGACACAGAGCAAATACCTATGTTCATCACATAAATGATTGCACTGGGTGGGGATTGAACCCACGCCTCTTTGATCCAGAAGTCAGGTTCACTAACCACTGGGCCACCGAGGCAGTCAAACATGGCAATATGCAAGTTTATATCGCAGCAAGATATAGAAAACATTCTAAATATTCCATCTCATTTGATTTCTTGATGATACAATGTTCTGGACAAATTTAACGGGAAACAAGCAAAACACTATAGTAGGTATTTAATTCAGTGCGGAGAGTCACCTAGTTCATTTTTAGGGTTCCGTACCTAAAGGGTAACAAGATTATTTTTTGCAAAAATTAGCATGACCGACTTTACCAGTGTACAGAATTCGCACGAATCGATGGAGCATTTTTGACATTATTGTTGATTTATAAAAAATAGCTCAGCCGATTTCGATAAAATTTAAATAGGACCAACTTATTTTTTACTCTCTGGCTCCCGCGCATACCTATATTTCGGCTTTTGCGCAGCGTTCAGCGCATAACTTCCCATTCGCCGATTTGTGTGGCGCTTAGTAGATATGCTGTACTTTATCAGCCTTTTTTAATAGTCAACTGCAGGACGTAGGCCTATCTACGAAGAGTGATTGGGCCATATCCACCACGCTGGCCCAGTGCGGGGTGGTGGAGTAAGAATATGCAATATATGCAGGTTGCCTCCCGATCTTTTCCTTCACCGAAAAGCTAATGATGTGAAATTCCGTACATAAGTTCCAAAGAAACTTATTGGTACGGGATCGGGATTTGAACCGACGACCTCACGATTACAAGTCGGGTGTTACTACCACTAGACCACCACAGCTAGGTAGGTATCTAGTAGAGAACTTGCGTTGATAGAAATGTATAAATTGAGCGTGCTTATTCAATGACATGCTTCAAAGTGCCAGCGTGATGGATATGGCCCAATCATCCTTCGTGGGTAGGCCTACGTCCTGCAGTGGACTATTAAAAAAAAAAGCTGATAAAGTACAGTATATTTACTAAGCGCCACACAAGTCGGCGAATGGGAAGTTATGCGCAGAACGCTGCGCAAAAGCC
Source organism: Hypomecis punctinalis (assembly GCA_949316475.1). Lineage (NCBI taxonomy): Eukaryota > Metazoa > Arthropoda > Insecta > Lepidoptera > Geometridae > Hypomecis > Hypomecis punctinalis. Next base: position 6,725,145 of record OX438823.1, read on the forward strand.
GAAATATAGCGCGGGAGCGAGGGAATGTTGTTCGTTCGTTAGCCGCGTACCCACCTAGCGCACAGGCTCGCGCGGCAGCCTCGGTGTCCAAATCGCGAGCGTTGGCTCCCGAGGCAGCCTCAGTAGTTTTGTTCAATTTACACGAGGCATGAAGTGAAAGAAAGAGATGCATTGATATAATATGGCATGAGTAAGAAAGAGACATGAAAAATATCTCGATTTGCCGTGTTTTTGTCCCGATAGTTTTAACTTAGTTAGTGAGGGCGCACCAAAATCGTCACCACTACATATATTTGACAGTTGACAACTAGTGATAGTGTTTGTCCGTACATTTTTGGGGTTGAAAATTACCTCAAGCGACAACAGCGCTATCTTTCCTGTTGTACTAGCTTTATGAGAAGCAATAACGAACACATTAGTACCAGTCGTAGGTAAGTAGAGATGGCTAGGCGAATTGGCTACGGAAAGTACGAAAATCGAGAAAAAGAGGACATCAGTGTTGCCAACTGCACCGTAATTACGATAAAAACACCGTAATCGGCCTCGATCTACCACCTATCGTAGCAAACTAATTACGGTAGCAAAAACACCGTAATTCCCTTTGAACGATTTGAATGAATCTTATTTTTTAAATCTAGTAGATACTGCCGAAATAAGTGTTATAAAACGCCACTAAAATGGAAATAAAAATAACATCGATTGAGAATCATAATATCGATATGTATAAAAATATTGAAACACTAATCATGAACTTGCTACTATAAAGGCAAGGTAATCCCACCGTATTTCTAATATAAATTACAACATAATTTTGGAAAATCTACGGTATTTTTCGAAGAGTTATACGGTATACCATCCGATAAACTTTAGAGTTGGCAACACTGAATGACATAACCTGATTTCGCCACGTAACCGCTGTAACGTGTAGTCGCTGAAATTAGCAACTGACACATTTCCAAAACTTAAATTATAACCATTTAACCATTACAGTCTCACCTGTGCAGTATCGTTCGAAAGACACACCTAAATGATACTACGAGACTGTTGAACAATCCGTTTGTGAGGGCTAACTTTTCTACTAACGCCATCTATTATCTTCTTCGGTAAACTTTTCATGTTAAGAGTGGTATAGGCTCAGAGCAAATATTTGGTCTGAGGGTATAGGCCTAATTTAAAGGGCACGGTTAGTCTTTAGATAGGTAACCGCGAGTGGCATTTAACAACCGATTAGCCATGTCAGAGGCCTTCGGACGGCTCAAAACTCTGACACCAGGGCCGCCCGGTCTATACGAACGATGCCAAGTCACTGAGGCTGAATCAAAGTTCTTGGCGTCTGTGAAGTTAGCTACAAGCTGCGCAAAACCCGATCCTCGCATTTAAATGACCTTAAGATTAAGAGTGCGCCTATAATGCCATGAATAAAACAGATTTCACCCGCGCTTCTTGCATCGCGCGCTATCATCGTGACTGCCTCGGTGGCTCAGTGGTTAGTGACCCTGACTTCTGGATCAAAGAGGCGTGGGTTCGATTCCCACCAGGGCAAGCATTTTTGTGATGAACATAGGTGTTTGCTCTGTGTCTGGGTGTTATTTAGGTACTATCTATATAAGTATGTATTTAAAATATGTATATGTAGTATATCAGTCTCTGGCAGCCATATCACAAGCTTTGCTTAGTTTGGGGTCAGAGACCGTGTGTGAGATGTCCCCCAATATTTATTTATTTATTATTTAATTATCTATGCTGCTTTGTTTAGAGTCGAAAATCGCATGACACAGTTCACGATGATGTTGGCTTCGAGCGCCAGCTTACATTTTTAGGTGACATTTATTTATTCAAAAGGACATGTCCACTAAATATATGGAGGCTGGTATAATAATAATCAAAAAATCTAACCACAACACTCGTTACATTTCGAGAAAGTTCATATTTTTCTGAGTCTATTACATCAGTTAAAACTAAAAAAGAGCCCTCCGATTTTTTTAAATTAATTTTGAATCTATTAGGATAATTAAATGTATTTGGCTCAATGGGTAGTTATATCTAGTAACCCTGGTTAAGTAACCTCCACTATTGTTAAATAGAAGCATTTTTACCAACTAGACACACTTTTTAAGTGATTTTTTGTCACATTGTACCTACTAACTGGTCACACTGGTAGGTTATAATTTTTAATGTTAGCTAATTAAGAGATGAATGTGGAAGAATCAGCCACGAATGCAAGTAAAATAACGATAAAGGCACTTTATTATTGCTAAACTAGAAATAATACAGAGCTGTATTATTATTTTTCATACAATTTATATTTCACATGAGGACACAAAATGGACATAAAATGGAGGAATAAAAAATCAAAATTAAATATTTTGGAGAATCCCATAAATCAAGCTTTCAAATGATGTATATATCATCTTGGTTCGATTTTTCTCTGAATAATATACCACTTGTGGACGTCACCTTTAACTTGATCTCTGCGACAGTGACATTGACATAGAAGATTGACATTTTTAGAGTTGAAATAGTGGAGGAAAAAATCGATTTTCAAACAATGTTGTAATGAAATCGAATGAGTACCTAGTTGAAGGTGAGAAATTGGATTTTATTTACTTACTATTATTTAAGATCAAGTATGTACACATGTAAATAACGTTTTAATATAACTTAACTTTAAATAACGCTTTCCAATCTCAAAATACCTGTGTAGAGCTTAAACTGACTTTACTCCATCAAACTTTGAAGTTGTCGGATAGATAATAATTATTTTTTGAAAAAAATAGCATGACCGACTTAAATTCACCCGTGTACAGAATCATAACATGGTATAAAACAAAGTCGCTTTCCGCTGTCTGCCCCCCATGTATGCTTATATCTTTTAAACTACGCAACGGATTTTGATACAGAGTAACTAATTCAAGAGAAATGTTTATATGTATAATACACCTGTGCGAAGCCGGGGCGCATCGCTAGAACGCAAATAGTATGCACGGATCGATGTAACATTTTTCATATTATTGTTGATTTATCAAAAATGGCTCCGCCGATTTCGATAAAATTTAAATGGGACCTTTCGAAGTATATTCTTTCCAATAAAAAAAAAATTGAAATCGGACCACTATGAAAAAAGTTATGCGTGGTTATACATAAAAAAATATATACGCGTCGAATTGTATACCTCCTCTGGTGGTTCGTCGGTCAAAAATACACAATAATCATACTTCATACTAATATTGTAAATACGAAAATTTTGTCAGTTTTCACGCTCTTTCACGCAGCAACGGAGCAACGGATTGACTTGATCTTTAGCATCGGCATAGTTTGAAAGACGGAGAGTGACATCTTCTTCTTGATCGTTGCGCTCTTAACAGAGCGGTCGTGGTCATCAAGTAGAATTATTATTTGTACAGGCAGATGTAATGCGCCTCACGATGTCTCGCCATATCTCTCTATGGGATGTCAATCGGGTACACTCATGCACGGACCCACCCACAGCAGACTTGATCTGATCGGTCCATCGCATGGGCGACCTTCCGCGTGGTCTTGTCCCCTTAACTTTTCCCTGGACGACAAGACGCTCTAAAGACCGATTACCTCGCCTTGAGATGTGTCCGAAGTAAGCGAGTATGCGAGACTGTACTATGGCTGATAGACGCTGCTTGATGCCGAGTTCTTGTAGTATCAAGACGAGGCTGATTAACAACGACACCTTGACTAAGTCACAGCTGCAAAAACTTGAGCAACGTCGCAAGGTAGCGTGTTTGTCGGCCTTTTACCGGGTACACTTTGGAGAGTGTGCCCAGGAGTTGCACAATCTGGTCCCCCTGCCCCTTTCTTCTATCGTACGGCTAGACAGACGCGACGAAAGCGCCACCCTTTTATGGTGGACATTCCGCGCGTTAGAACCAAGCGTTTCGAATCCTCATTCCTCATACGAACAGCCGGAATGTGGAACGCTTTGCCTGGGTCTGTCTTCCCGTTAAAGTACAACGTGGGTGTCTTCAAATCCCGAGTAAATAGGTATCTTCTAGGTAAGCGTGCTACACCCTAGACCGCACATCTGCTTAACATCAGGCAGTGTGTAGTCAAACGCGAACCTATTCGAAATAAAAAAAAAAAAAAACATTGGTACGAAATTCAGTCCACAATACCCCAAGCATTCTTCTTCAACACCACATCTCTAGAGCATCAACCTTTTTCTTTTCAATATCTCGCAGCGTCCATGTCTTATAGACATACGAGTAGACTACTTTTTATCCCGGAAATAGGTTCCGTTGAGATACCACAAAAATCAAAATAGTACGCGGACAGAGCTGCGAGCAAAAGCTAGTATATAATAAGCTGTGGTGGTCAAGAAGTAGTGAAAATCGGTTTACAATCATGAGGTCGTGTGTTCAATTCCTAGTCCCGTATTAATGAGTTCTTTGGAAATTATTTACGGAATTTAACACCACTGGCTTTTCGGTGAAGGAAAACATCGTGAGGCAACCTGCATGCGTCCGTAAAAGAAATTCGATGGCGTATGTGAATCCACCTACCCGCACTGGGCCAGCGTGGTAGATATGTCCAATCATGACCGACGTCCTGCAGTGGACTATTAAAAAAAGGCTGTACAAGCACAGTACAGTACACAGTAATAATATTTTCAAAACTATAATGTAGATACACAATTCAGTTAACTTCGCTCGATAGAATAATTATTTTTTTTTCCAAAAAATAGCATGACCGACTTCACCCGTGTACAGAATTCGCGAATAATTCGCACGGATCGATGTAAGTAACATTTTTCACAATATTGGTGATTTATCAAAAATGGCATAGCTGATTTCGATAAAATTTAAATGGGACTAATTTCGAAGTATATTTTTTCCAATAAAAAAATACTGAAATCGGACTACTGTGAAAAAAGTTATGCGTGGTTTAACACAAAAAAAAACAGTTCGTCGGTCAAAAATAAGTTGTAAAGTGCGTGTCGAGACATGCGTATGATAGTTTCCGTAGATGGTGACGATGATTATAATGATGATAATAACCAATTTTAATTATGTCATTAGATGGTTCTGATAAATATGTTTGTGACGTCAATGACCCTCAAAGCTATGTGCAAGTTTATAAAGTTGACGTTCACAAGTGGTATATTATTCAGAGAAAAATCGAACCAAGATGATATATACATCATTTGAAAGCTTGATTTATGGACTACTCAAAAATATAATATTATTAATTTTGATTTTTTTATCCCTCCATTTTTTTTAAATGTGAAAATTAAATTGTATGAAAAATAATAATACAGCTTTGTATTTTTTCTAGTTTAGCAATAATAAAGTGCTTCTATCGTTATTTTACTTACATTCGTAGCTGATTCTTCCACATTCATTTCTTAATATGCTAAAATTAAAAATTATAACCTACCAATGTGACCAGTTAGTAGGTACAATGTGACAAAAAACACTTAAATACTCCCGGGCTAAAAGCTTGTGATATGGCTGCCAGAGACTGATATACTATACATATGGAATTTAAAAAAAAAAAAACTTATTTAGATAATACCTAAATAACACCCAGACACAGAGTTCATCACATAAATATTTGCCCTGGGTGGGGATCGAACCCACGCCTCTTTGACCCAGGAGTCAGGGACACTAACCACTGAGCCACCGAGGCAGTTAAAAATAATAATTATTACAAAGTAAGAGAGCGTGATGTGCAATTATGAAAGTGTGAACAGGATGAAATTAATATTTTGTCTCCGTTTGCGTTTACGCATTTTTTTTCAATTTTTTCGCGCCAACCCTTGAATTTTTGATGAGATGCAATTTTCTATTACTTCTATTGGTAATAAGCAGTTTTTACTATTTTTTAGAATCGATATATGATAAAATCATAGCAACGTGTTTACAATCATATTATAGCTATCTAAGTGGGTATAGCACATCTTTTTTCTCACACCCTATACGCCAGTTACTTCTTTTTTTTTTTAATGACTGTGAGCTGTTGGCCTCTGAGGCCTCTACAGCTTACCGGGCATGGGCGAGAGAAGGCGGATGAGCCCCAAGATTGGGTTAAAGGGTACTAGCGCAAGGGCACCTGAGAAGGTACGGACCTCGGCTTGGGCCGTCACCCGGCGGGGAGATCAGACTTGCCCGGGCACCCCAGAAGGGGTGTGCCCTGTGGCCCTAATAGGTTGAGCTGTTTGATTATTAGCGGTGCCCGGGCTGGTTAGGTTCTCTCCAAATAATTATTTGGAGAGAACCTAACCGATCTTCTATCAGATCCTGAAGGTCCTCGACCTGGCCGGCGGGGTTGGTGTCTGACTGTGTACCTTTGGTAACCGGCGCCCATACCAAATACGGAATACTTCCTGTTGCAGGGAGCTGTCGAATGGGACGCCAGTGACTTCTCCACCTGTTCAAGTCAAGTCAATTATTGTCAAGTGGAGGGACTCCACTTGACAATAAATAAGGTCGCTTGACCTTTGCTTTGTTAGCACATTTTGCATTATTTTTTGCATAATGATACTGTTTCCTGTTCAAAATCTACAAAATAACGTAAAACGAGAAAAATGCTAGGATGTTACAGATCTGTTCACTCACGAAGGCGCGCCCCTCCATATTTATTGAATTTATTAGTACGACAGTTAGGGTTACACCCCTCTAACCTAAGTGATCATATTTTATATATTTTTTTACTGTCTGTACTATTAGTACGTAGTATTATTATATCTTCTTTGCTATTAGCCTCTACACGCACACAAGGCGTTGTGTACAAACGAGGTCTACGCGTATAAATGCAAACCAATAATTTACTGTGGAGGGGCGCGACTTCGTGAGTGAAACGGTCTGTACCAATTATTGGCAGCTCAGATTGTGGTTCCAGCAAAAGTGATAATTTAGTTCCCGAATACTTTATTTCCTCTCTTTTATGTCGCACTGTGGTGACTGTAGTATCACGCCTGAAGCGACTTGCTATCAGTTTACTTGTAGGCGCTACAAATCCACGACTCTATTCCATTGGAATATGCCAAATGCCTACTATAGCAAAGAAGATATAATAATTCTACTGTAGTGCAAATGCCTAATCAAACTCCGAGACAGTCCTACTACTCAATCCTGACTGAACTCACACAGCAGCTACGCAAGGAATGGATTTTGCGCAGTTTGTAGCAAATTTTTAATAGCCCACTGCTGGACATAGGCCTACTCACGAGGAGGGGTGGGTACAGCCTTTATTACCCACAGGGTTATTTACAAATAAATATTTTGGGACATCTTACACACGGCCTCTGACCCCAAACTAAGCAAAGCTTGTGATATGGCTGCCAGAGACTGATATATTACATATACTTATTTTTAAATACAAACTTAATATATAGATAGTAACTAAATAATACCCAGACACAGAGCAAACATTTTATGTTCATCACATAAATATTAGCCCTGGTGGGGATCGAACCCACGCCTCTTTGATCCAGAAGTTAGGGTCTTTAACCACTTAGCCACCGAGGCAGTCACAGAAATGATGCACTAAACGGAAAGGGGGTGATAGAGATCAAAATTATACGCAACCTTTGCTATGGTCCAACCTGGAATTCGTGAGGAAATCGGTTGTTCCAAATCAGCCGTAGGATGTCCACGACATAGGCCTCCCCATGGATTTCTTGTAAAGCCGGTCGCATCCAGCGCTTTTCTTGTAGTTGTAGTAGAATCCACCTATGGACATCCTACGCTATGCCTGCTGGTACCTGCTGCCATTTTAACTTATTAATCCGCTGGGCCATCGTCATCCGCGTCAATCTGCGGATTTCCTCATTCCTGATTCGATCTCGCAGGGAGACTTCGAGCGTAGCCCTCTCTAATTTAATACGAGTAGGATGGTATAATTAATTCAGAAAGTGTGTAAGCAGAAAGGAAAAGACTTAGAAAAGACCACCATTATGAACTACGTTTACTATGGGGCTAACCCGGAATTCCAGAAAAAATTCAGCCGTCCCATAAGTACAAACTTTAAGGATAATTAGGATAATTTAAGGATCAATACAGAGTTATACAGAACTGATGTATACAGGGTTATTTCTAATCAATTAGCATCCTTCTAGGGGCTTATTCTGTACATCCAAAACTAACAACTTTTGTTCTGCGACTTTTATCAAAACTCAAAAAAATCAGCTGTTCCATATAATTTGTCGCGGGTGAACAATATTTTACTATGGAACAACACCTTTTTTTTGAGATTTGACAAAAGTCGTGGAACAGAAGTTGTAAGTTAACAACTTTAGTAAGCCGTGGTGGTCTAGAGTAAGCCGTGGTGGTCTAGAGGTAGTGACACCCGCCTTACAATCGTGAGGTCGTGGGTTCAAATCCCCGGTCCCGTACCAATGAGTTCTTTGGAATTTATATACGGAATTTCACACCACTGGCTTTTCGGTGAAGGAAAACATCGTGAGGCAACCTGCATACGTCCGTAGAAGAAATTCGATGGCGTATGTGAATCCACCAACCCGCACTGGGCCAGCGTGGTGGATATGGCCCAAACACCCTGCGTGGGTAGGCCTACGTCCTGCAGTGGACTATTAAAAAGGCTGGTACAGTACAGTTTTTTAATCCTGTATACCTACTAAGCACAGAGGAGGTGATCCATATCAATATGAACAACTTTTACTATGGGGCCAACCCATAATTCGAAATAAAAATCAGCTATTTCATACATTAATTTATGCCCGATACGATTCCGAGTTGCAATTTTGTAATGCTGATTTTTTTCTCGAATTCTGGGTTTGCCCCGTAGTAAAAGTTCATAATCGTGGTCTTAATATAATACTCCTTTCGTTATAGTACAGGGCAAGCAGATAACCCTGTATGCCTGAGTCTTTATCCTTACTTATTCTAATATTAATAATTATATGTGTAGATATTTTTTGTGATATTTTTAGGAGTACAAAGGTGTCAGATATCGGATCCCGTATAATCAATCTCAAGTGGCGTTGGGCAGGGCATTTAGCCAGATGTGATGATATGACGGTAGACCCTTACAACGGTGGCGAGATGACATCCAAAAGTTTTGCGGCAACACCTGGATGAGACTGACACAGGACAGGGATAGTTGGCGTAAGGGGGAGGAGGGTTATGCCCTGCAGTGGGCCCAAATAAGCTGATGATGATGAGGTATTTGTTGGTTTGTTTCTTTCACGGTGAGTTTTTAGCGATTAAATTAAATGATGATTCTTTTGATGATTAATAAAATAATATTTGATATTTGACATTGATTCTATATTTCTATATTTGCATGCAACTCCATACATTTAGAAAAGTTCCACTACAAAACAAATTTTATGACTAATATGCCTGCTGGTACCTGCTGCCATTTTAACTTATTAATCCGCTGGGCCATCGTCATCCGCGTCAATCTGCGGATTTCCTCATTCCTGATTCGATCTCGCAGGGAGACTTCGAGCGTAGCCCTCTCTAATTTAATACGAGTAGGATGGTATAATTAATTCAGAAAGTGTGTAAGCAGAAAGGAAAAGACTTAGAAAAGACCACCATTATGAACTACGTTTACTATGGGGCTAACCCGGAATTCCAGAAAAAATTCAGCCGTCCCATAAGTACAAACTTTAAGGATAATTAGGATAATTTAAGGATCAATACAGAGTTATACAGAACTGATGTATACAGGGTTATTTCTAATCAATTAGCATCCTTCTAGGGGCTTATTCTGTACATCCAAAACTAACAACTTTTGTTCTGCGACTTTTATCAAAACTCAAAAAAATCAGCTGTTCCATATAATTTGTCGCGGGTGAACAATATTTTACTATGGAACAACAACTTTTTTTTGAGATTTGACAAAAGACGTGGAACAGAAGTTGTAAGTTAACAACTTTAGTAAGCCGTGGTGGTCTAGAGTAAGCCGTGGTGGTCTAGAGGTAGTGACACCCGCCTTACAATCGTGAGGTCGTGGGTTCAAATCCCCGGTCCCGTACCAATGAGTTCTTTGGAATTTATATACGGAATTTCACACCACTGGCTTTTCGGTGAAGGAAAACATCGTGAGGCAACCTGCATACGTCCGTAGAAGAAATTCGATGGCGTATGTGAATCCACCAACCCGCACTGGGCCAGCGTGGTGGATATGGCCCAAACACCCTGCGTGGGTAGGCCTACGTCCTGCAGTGGACTATTAAAAAGGCTGGTACAGTACAGTTTTTTAATCCTGTATACCTACTAAGCACAGAGGAGGTGATCCATATCAATATGAACAACTTTTACTATGGGGCCAACCCATAATTCGAAATAAAAATCAGCTATTTCATACATTAATTTATGCCCGATACGATTCCGAGTTGCAATTTTGTAATGCTGATTTTTTTCTCGAATTCTGGGTTTGCCCCGTAGTAAAAGTTCATAATCGTGGTCTTAATATAATACTCCTTTCGTTATAGTACAGGGCAAGCAGATAACCCTGTATGCCTGAGTCTTTATCCTTACTTATTCTAATATTAATAATTATATGTGTAGATATTTTTTGTGATATTTTTAGGAGTACAAAGGTGTCAGATATCGGATCCCGTATAATCAATCTCAAGTGGCGTTGGGCAGGGCATTTAGCCAGATGTGATGATATGACGGTAGACCCTTACAACGGTGGCGAGATGACATCCAAAAGTTTTGCGGCAACACCTGGATGAGACTGACACAGGACAGGGATAGTTGGCGTAAGGGGGAGGAGGGTTATGCCCTGCAGTGGGCCCAAATAAGCTGATGATGATGAGGTATTTGTTGGTTTGTTTCTTTCACGGTGAGTTTTTAGCGATTAAATTAAATGATGATTCTTTTGATGATTAATAAAATAATATTTGATATTTGACATTGATTCTATATTTCTATATTTGCATGCAACTCCATACATTTAGAAAAGTTCCACTACAAAACAAATTTTATGACTAATATGTAATTTTATTTTTGTGATTTCCTATGACGTATCGCTGATGTATAATTTGACTTTTGTTATTATTTTATTTACTATTGATTATTAATGTTTATGATTAAGAATTTTTAAATTACATAGTTTCTATATTTTAATTTTGTAAACTGACTTACCTTGTATGACTGACATGTTATAAATGGCCAATAAATGATCTGAATCTGAATCTGAATCTGAATCACGCAGCAACGGAGCTACGAATTGACTTGATTTTTGGCATGGGCATAGTTTAAAAGACGGAAAGTTACTTAAGCTTTTTTTTTGTGCCAGACAATAAAATGTTACCATGGGATAACACACAAAGCCGCCTGAGAAAGCTAGTACCTAACTACCTAATAATATACGACTACCTATTTATACACAGTTTCCTGAACCTGTACATATTGTAAGAGTTTAGTGATATATTGATATAATTTCTCGTCAGAAAAAGATAGGTTACTTTCCGAGCGCGAGAAATGAAAAACAAGTTTCATATCTAGAGTTATCCGACCTTATTGGATTGGTGCGTTGCGATACAAGGGCCAATACTCCTCAATAGGTACTCTCGAACGATACGGAGAAGACGGCTGTGTGGCCATTAGTACTCCAACCGCGTCGAATTAAAAAGTTAACCAGCATCTGTCAAAATAAATAAAAGTCGCGCGAAAACAACTGTCATTCGAACTTAAACGTCGCTCGGAGGAGGTTGCATTTCTTCATTTAAAAATTACGACTTGTTTTAAAATAAAAAGTGACGTGTTATTTTTTTTAATTCTGTTTGGCTTGTGCAAACCATTTGCGCTTTCGTTATTTTAATGTTTTAAGTGAAAAGTGGAAAAAAGTTGTTATTTCTCTCATAGTGTCGAGAAATTTCTCGGGAGTTACAAGTAAGTGTGATAAATGTTGACTCGGTTCTGTTATCTGAAGTGTCTCAAATAAATGAATGATAAATGGCAGTATTTACCTAATTATCTGTTATTAAGTGTAGTGAGTGTCATCGGTCATCGCTAAAAGCTTAGATAAAATGTTAAAGTGCCGATCTTTGTGTTGTCCCTTTTGCACATAAATTAGACCGGCTTTGTGAAAAAAAGTAAAAAAAAAACCGGACAAGTGCGAGTCAGGCTCGCACATCGAGGGTTCCGTACAAACACGTTGTTAAAATAATTAAAAACCTGTTTTAGCATGTGCTAATGAAGTTCTTTTATATGATACCTTACAAGATACGATTTACACACTTTGAATTTTGAACCCATATTTAGTGCATTTTGAAGCCCTATTTTTTTGTGATTTAAAAATAAAAAATGTACAGTTTTCAGATTTATTCCTACCTATATGTGTACTCTGAGACAAGCCAAATTTCATAGTTCTATGTCAACGGGAAGTACCCTGTAGGTTTCTATTTTTGTGAGTGTCGAAATATGCGGTTTTTTACGACTTAAACGGCTCTAACTTTTTTATACGATAACTGAGAAGATTTTCTTTTACACAACTGCAAGAGACCATAGATGTATACCTACAGTTTAAATTTCAACTCCATATCTTTACGCGTTCCCGAGATAAAGAGTCTTGACATACAAACAGACGGACAGACGGACAACAAAATGATCCAATAAGGGCTCCGTTTTTTCCGTTTGAGGTACGGAACCCTAAAAAAATTGCAACTTAATATTATTTGTAGCGCTCGTAGCTTAGTTCGACTACGAGTATAGGTATTTGTCAGCGATCACCGAAATTAAACAACGTTCCGCACGGTTAGATATTTGATGGGTGACCGCGGGTGGCATTTTCCAACTGAGCGCTACCGTGGCTCGGATGACACGTTAAATTGTAGGTTCCGGTTGTTTTAACCGTTTAGTCATGTCAGAGGCCTTCAGGCAGCCTAAAAACTCTGTTACCAGGTCTAGCCACCCGGTCTACACGAACTTACTTACTTTTTATCTATATCTTACGATCAATTCGTAATTAAATCCTTTCGAATTTGAAAAAATAAAACTCATAAATTGAACCCCCTTCTTGTTTGAATTGAAATAAAATATAGAAGAATTTAAATTTTCATTTTCCTTTTAACTTTATATGAGACTAAAAATATAAATAATAAATAAATAATTCTTTTTGTTTCACACCATAACAGAAAATATAAATCAATAGGTACAATTGTCACTTAACCTAGTTTCAAACAAACGGCGGCTGGAAGCGATTTCTTCCAGGCAACCTCAAGGTACCCCAAACTAGGGTGACCTGTGTCGTGTGATCCAGGCTCTTCTTAATCAGGTTACATATTGTACGAAACAGTACTCAAATTACAACAAATAAATAAATTACATTACTTTTGCTTAAACTTAAAAGTAGCGTCACCGTGAAAGGCATGAGATAGGAAAAAAACCTATAAGCTAGAAATGGTACTATCGTAAGTTTAATACATATATCTGTAGTCCGTAGTATGTGTAAACAACTAACCTTGTAATGGCGTAAAACACAGCTGTTCCATACATACGTTTTGTTGAAGTTAATGTGTTAAGCTGGAAACATACTATCGGACGCGGAGTACGGACGCGACTGACAGCCGCGACCTAGACTATGAAAGTACCTATACTGAGCCGTGCACACTATCGGACATCAGTCGCGGACGTCACCTTCGGACAACAGACAACATACTATCGGACGCGGCTTACGGACGCGACTGACAGACGCGACTTAGCAATGTGCACAGTCTTAAAACATCCGGTGTGCCAGATCGCTCTCGGACGTCCGAACGCTCAAGATCGTCCGAAGGTGACGTCCGCGGCTTATGTCCGATAGTGTGCACGGCTCAGTGTACCTTCATAGTCTAGATACCTATCAGTCGCGGATGTCAGTCGCGTCCGTAAGCCGCGTCCGATAGTATGTTTCCAGCTTTAACGATTTTTTTGTATATACCCAAGTACCTACACCTGATTTTCCGCGATTTGGAAGTTGGTTCCATAGTAAACGTTAGTGATAACGATAAGTAAAATATTATATTCCAAAATATATCCATCGTATAGAGACTATGACTATACAGGGTTACTTATTTCTTTTGATTATACATCTGTCTAGATGGACAAACATAAACATTCTTCTTCTTCATCTTAGTTTTGGCGTCGCATTATTGTGTATTTGCCAGTGTCAAATATTAAGTTTTAATAATTTTTGATAATATTTTATCAAAATAGTCACTGTCGAAGTCTCGTCATAGTCCAATAAAGTCGCGGTCAAGTCCAAACATAGTCCAAGTCATACCTCAGTAAAGCAGTGGAGACTTTACTAGAGGCGTCTAAAGAGTTATGGTAACAACACGGAACAACGTGATACGTCACATTTTATCACTTGCCTACACTCATGCACATATATCAGCTCATAATCAACGAAATACCACAATTTTTCACTAATTATCACTAATAAAAACACAAGTTTAACAAAATAATACAATGAGGCGACATGATTTTTCCGCGTTCCCGCCAAAAACTCCAAACATAAACATTAATCACAAAGAAAACGGCCCAGATCATTGACAATGAGCGCGTACTTAATATGTCAAACCTGTCAGAATTTGTATGGATATAAGGTTCTTATGTTTCCTAGATTCTATTCTCCTTATACTAATAAGGAATTGTTACTCAAATAGGTAAACGATGTGTTTATCTGAGAACAAAGTTTTTATTTTAGTTTACAAAAACTATTACTTACATAGAAAACTTACAGTGCGACATAAAAGACTTGAAAATACATGAGGTCGCCACTATCGCTTTGTTAGCACTTTTTGCATAATTATACTGTTTTTCTGTTCAAAATCCACAAAATAACGTAAAACTAAAAAATGCTTAATACTTTGCGCTTTCTGATACGTGGTCTCCACTCGACAACTTTAATTGCACAGTGGTCAAAATACCTAATTTCCTTAGAACGTTTTTAATTTGGTCTAAAGCCTCAAAAATTATGCGCTGAATCAAACTTTATGGTGTTTGTAAAGTTATCAATGTAAGTTAGCTACAAGCGCGTACATCCCCACTTCTCGTGAAGCTGACAACAAATATTCTACTGCGCAATGACTTGCTTCGTGTTTACAGACGCCATAATGTATAATTCGATTTATTTTACAAATTAACTCAATTATGAAGGCGCTACTGTAAATTTTATAGCAACTTAAAAAGTGTTCTCTCTATTGAATGCCTAAAGTGAAAACGAAACAGAAATACTCTAAATTGCCAATATAACTACGATGACGCCTTTATAATTGGGTCTACTGTTAAACCTAAATGCCTAATTAACTAAATGTTAGAAAGCTATGTACCTAGTTGTAATGTGCTCCTGTTATTTTGCCACAGACTATGGACGTAGACAACGCAAATTGTAAGGTGAAGGTGTCACAATGCGCCGACATGGAATCTCTTACCATCGAACGCCCCATCAAAATAGACAGGTATGATAAAATGTAATTTTTATTTCGCACTATGCGTATACCTATCTCAGAGGAGGGTATACACATTTGCCGCATGTAGGCTAACTTTGCCGCCCCTATCTTCCTTTAATACGAGACGGTGGATGAATAGTACATTATGGTACAAGTGTGTAATGTAGGTGATTACCGCTGAGGCGCCATTGAGACCCGAGCAGGAGGCGAGGGTCTTAAGAGAGCCGAGGACGGTAATCATCAATACACACGTGTAGCATACGATGATTTGCAACACACTTGTGAATAAAATAATACTAAAAAAATATTCTCAACAGTGAAAACGAGTTGTGAAAAATGTTTCAAAATGGCGGGAAAAATTAATCAGTTTTCCTATGCGCGCGCAATGGCAATCGGCCATAGACTGAAAGAATGAGGTTTCTTTTTTTTGGCTTTTCGCGGAAAGCGTTTTAGCCATGCACAAAATGGATTTTCAAGTTTTCTTTATTGATTACAGATTAAACAAAAGTTATATTTGAGTGAAAGTTTTATTTATTAAATACGTACAAGTTGAATTATCTATTTAAATACGAAGATGCATGTTAAATGAGCAGGCAATAGGTACATTAATTTATTTGTGCATATTATTAAACACGATCTTTTTTGTATCGAAACTCTTTTTAAGAACATAGCAACTCAACCAATTAAATAAAAAAGAACTCTATAACTCACTTGTGAGTAGATAATATAATCCCGAGCATGTTTTTCAATCCCGGGACTACGGGTTGACTTTTGTTCAACGACAAAGTCAAACGACGTTCAAAGTCGTTGAACAAAAGTTGTTAGTTTTGATGTAGAGACTAAGCCCCTAAAAGGATGCTAATTGTTTAGAAATAACCCTGTATACTGTTGAGCATAGGCCTCCTCATCCCTGATTCGATCTCGCAGAGATATTCCGAACGAGGCCGTTTCATACCGCTGAAAAAGCTAACAACATAAGTAGGGCTTATTTTGAATTATTTGGTTTTATTTTTAGAGAAATCACCGGCCTAGAGAAGCTAGTAGAAGAGCTACACAGGGTGTTCTCAAACGACCACGTGAACGTACAGGATGTCCAGAAACTTATGGCGGGCTACAAATCCGACCCTAAAGACTGGCGCAAATACGCAAAATTCGACCGTTTTAGGTAAGTGATAAAACATTTAGTTTTAGCTGGTGTACCGGTTGTGGCCATTGATCCGGTTGTGGCTATTTAGTGACAACATTATTGCATGAATGATAATTATTTCATTAATATTGTTTATGTGAATCTGTTTTATTGTGAATTGTTTATGTGAAAAAGCCGTGACACCCGCCTTACAATCGTGAGGTCGTGGGTTCGAATCCCCGGTCCCGTACCAATGAGTTCTTTGGAATTTATGTACAGAATTTCACATCACTGGCTTTTCGGTGAAGGAAAACATCGTGAGGCAACCTGCGTACATCCGTAGAAGAAATTCGATAGCGTATGTGAATCCACCGACCCGCACTGGGCTAGCGTGGTGGATATGGCCCAATCACCCTTCGTGGGTAGGCCTACGTCCTGCAGTGGACTATTAAAAAGGCTGGTACAGTACAGTACAGTATGTGAATCTAAATGTTTGAAATTTCTTGAAAGTTATTATCACTACATAGTATAAAACAAAGTCTTCCCTGTCTGTCTGTTCCTGTGCATGCTTATATCTTTAAAACTACGCAACGGATTTTGATGCGGCTTTTTTAATAAATAGAGTGATTGTGATGTGTGATTGATGAAAAAGGTTTATATGTATAGTACACCTGTGCGAAGCCGGGGCGGGTCGCTAGTTTTGACATAAAATATCTTATTAATCCTTAAAATTCAAAGTGGCCATAAATGGTACTAAGATAGCCACAACCGGTGCAACTACCCTACCTGCTTATACATAGTATGTAGTCTGTGTAGTTACGCGGTCCTTGGTCTCCACTCGAGAACTTTACGACTGTATTGGCCATCAGTTACCTATTTATTATAACGCTACGCAAATCATCATCATTCAGTAAACGTGTGAGATCCATTCATTCTGCGACACCCTGTATAACAATTTTTTTTGTATAAATGTGTGGTCTTCCGTCTTACTCGATATCGATAATGAGAAATAAAACATGGAAAATTTACACTAAACAGTCAATAATTGAAAACAACTTCGCACACATATAATAACAAATAAAACCAATTTATTTCCAGTAGTCGTGTATTACTTGTACTAAAGTTGTAAACTTAAACTTTGATCAAGAATCCTATTGTGGCGCCCCCACTGAATTGTTCAGTTTAGTTGGGAGGGTAGGTAGCATCACGTCAGCTGATAACTTACTTTTTGTTGCTATAACGATAACTTATTTTGAAAACTTAACTGAAGTCTTTTTATCTCGAGTTCGAGAAGGTTTGGGTTTTTTCTATCTGTAAAATAATGACGTCTCATTTCTTAAAATCGATATCGATTTCTGAAAAATTATCCTCTCCAACGAAGAGGTTCGTTATTGTTTGGCATAAAATTAAATATCATATTTAAAATGAAACATATTAAAAACAAAGCAGTCTTACCACAAAATCTTTAAACTCGCTTTAAACACTGTTTCAACATGCAATGTGAACTATTAAACACTGTCTAAGACATGCGTAAAACTTTTGTGTTAAGACGGTCAGTGTATAAGTCATTTTTTTCATGAATACAGGTACTACATCAATATCTGAACATTTTATTCTATATAATTATTTT
This sequence comes from Hypomecis punctinalis, assembly GCA_949316475.1. Taxonomy (NCBI): domain Eukaryota; kingdom Metazoa; phylum Arthropoda; class Insecta; order Lepidoptera; family Geometridae; genus Hypomecis; species Hypomecis punctinalis. Next base: position 6,743,286 of record OX438823.1, read on the forward strand.
TGCAAAAAATAGCATGACCGACTTCACCCGTGTACAGATTTCGCGAATATTTCGCACGGATGTAGCATATTTCACATTATTGTTGATTTATCAGAGAGTGGGGGCTCGTGACGGCCCTAGCCGGTACATTTCATAGCGGTTAGTGACGTCACGCGGAACTTTAACAGGCTATCTTCTTCTTCAATTTGAGTTACATTGACAAAAGAAAAAATACGTATCTAATATTTTTTGACAATCTATTTGATGGACTAAGAGTTATTTTTGTGATAAACAATTCAAAATTATTCACGGATGCAGGACTCGAACCTTGCGTCTTCGGAACACTAGCCCGACGCTCTGCCCAATACTGAGCTAATCCATAATACTCTTAAGAATTTAGCTACTGGAGAAGAATTCAGTACGCGTACCCCTCTGCCACGGTATAAGAAAAATTGTGCCTACACGTAAAAGAGACACCGGACATTTTATTACACAATTTTAGACTTAAGCGTTCAAGCAATTAAGGCGAAAATGGATTATCAGCATCTGGGTGCATTGTTCTCGCTCGCTCCGCTCCATAAACTCGTCACCCGTTAACGTTTCGACTTTACCCTGATATGTTTAAGGTCGAAATTTCAGTGAACACCTCCTCCCCCGTGCCTCACGTAAAGCTGACAGAATGTAGTGAGTGCGAATGGTAGTGCGTTACTAGTCCGGAGATAAAACGTCCCTGATAATACTGCATACGCGTCGAATTTTGAAGTGTTTATCATTTAACCAACTTATAGCGTTGGCGGCGCCACCTGTGATACCCGTATTAGACAGGTTATCACTCAATTGAAGTTATAAGAACTTCTGTATATTGACGAGAGATGGCGCACTGCTAAATCAATTAAATTATTTTAATTTTATAGTGCATCCCACACTAGGTTTATCTCAAAGAGTTATTTTTGTGATAAACAATTCAAAATTATTCACGGATGCAGGACTCGAACCTTGCGTCTTCGGAACACTAGCCCGACGCTCTGCCCAACTGAGCTATAGTAGGGACAAGATAATAGGTCACTTTTGACATTTCATCAAAATTCAACAACGTAACCTTGTAACGGCGGGCATAAAATAAGAACTGCACAATTGCTTAACTTTTTTCAATTACGTTTACATTTTTATTGTAATAATGACCGATACGAGTAATTTTACGATTTGCTTTCACTAATAAACCATTCTAAACATAATAAACAATTTCTGATCTAAAGAACTGAACGTCGTTACAATGTTGCGTCAGTCAACCCTTTTTCTTTTTAAACACTAGGGATGTTACTCTAAAAATCGAAAGCTGATAGGATTGTAAGTTGAATCGAATGCAATGATTACTTGTGAAGAAAAATCACCATAAATTTATAACCACGTTGTGATTATAATAAAACCTAATTATACATATTTATTATTCTTTTAACTAACTATAAAAATACAAAAAAATAACTAAATAGAAAGGTCATTGATGTTGGGTGCAATTTAGGTGGATGTCGCTGGCAACACCAGTGCCTGTCGATGACGCATGTCATGTCGCCATAACATGATGATGACGCAGTCTTTTGTTGTTGTGCGAAGTGACTGTGCGTTTTTGGTGTGCTCTCTGTTATTTTCTTCTGATCCGGCTTTTTCATTGAACTGATCTTACTGACTACGTTTACCTGGCTATAAATTGGACTCCGATTGCTTAACGATTATTAAACAAGAAAAACATTACAGTCTTACTATGTCGAAACGGGGGAAAACTCTAAACAGTCAATCTCGCGAACTAGTGCTGAAATTGAATCGCATGATCATTTTTAAAATTCACATATGTTTCAAGTCTGTATCGATTCATTCGATTCATTCATTTAATCGATGTTTTTAAGCAGGTCACCTCACTATGAATATAAAACTGACATCTGTCAAAAGTGACCTATTATCTTGTCCCTATTTTAATCCGTAATACTGCATACGCGTCGAATTTTGAAGTGTTTATCATTTAACCAACTTATATGCAGTATTACGGATTAGCTCAGTATTGGGCAGAGCGTCGGGCTAGTGTTCCGAAGACGCAAGGTTCGAGTCCTGCATCCGTGAATAATTTTGAATTGTTTATCACAAAAATAACTCTTTGAGATAAACCTAGTGTGGGATGCACTATAAAATTAAAATAATTTAATTGATGGACTAATTATATTTTTTTAGTAAACATCCCTATTCTTCCTCTATTGGAAAGAGTATACTTTGAAGTTGGTTCCATTTAAATTTTATCGATATTGACTGAGCCATTTTTGATAAATCAACAATAATGTGAAAAATGTTACATCGATCCGTGCATAATATTTGCGTTCTAGCGATGCACCTCGGCTTTGCACAGGTGTATTATACATAATTATAAACATTTCTCTTGAATTAATCTATGTATTACATCAAAATCCGGTGGGTAGTTTTAAAGATATAAGCATACATGGGGACAGACAGCGGAAAGCGACATTGTTTTATACTATGTAATGATTCTGTACACGGGTGAAGTCGGTCATGCTATTTTTTGCAAAAAAACAATTATTCAAAAACAGCTTAGTCGATTTCGATAATTTTTTTATGATTCGGTTCACAATGGCGAAAATATCGATGAACAAAAAAATACATACAAACGAACATAGAACCTCCTCGTTTTTGGAAGTCGGTTAATAAATAAGGATAGTTTCTAAAGGCAGCAGTTTTAGGAAAACGCTACAGTAATAAATGTGACTGTTTGGACTTCAAATTATCATACAGATGTTAACGTCTATTCAGGACCTATTGGAATCATTCTAGTGAATTTAAGATAACGATAATACTAAAGACTATCGCTAACATTGGTTCGTCTGCGGATCTTTTTATTCCTGATTCGATCTCGCAGAGAGACTCTGAGCATAGCCCTCTCTATAGCAGGTTGGGCTACTTTGAGCTTGTCCACATAGGCCACATTGAAAGACCACGTTTCATTTCCATTTGTTATCACTGATAACACACAACTGTCAAAAACTCTCGACTTGAGGCATTGAGGTATGTCGGACGAGAAGACGTTACGCAATTTTCCGAACGCTGCCCAGCCGAGTTGGATTCGGCGATCGGCCTCTTTCTTGAAGTCGGACCTATCTAACTGGACTACTTGTCCTAGGTAGACGTACGAGTCAACAATATCACAAACCGAGGTCTCAACATCCACTACATGATACAACATGAGCAGTGATTATCTTTGTCTCATCCATGTTCATTTTAAAACTATAGAGAAATCATTATAATGTCAAATAATAGTATAGTATAGGTAGATACGAGTACATATGTTTTTAAAATGTTTAGCTTCCCTTTCTACTCTGTACTGTTCCAGCCTTTAGCCCACTGCAGGACTTAGGCCTACCCACGAAAGGTGATTGGGCCATATCCACCACGCTGGCCCGGTGCGGGTTGGTGGATTTACATACGCCATCGAAATTCTCCTACAGATGTATGCAGGTTGCCTAACAATGTTTTCCTTCACCGAAAAGCCAGTGGTGTGATATTCCGTACATATAAATTCCAAAGAACTCATTGGTATGGGACCGGTATTCGAACCCACGACCTCACGATTGTAAGGCGGGTGTCACTACCTCTAGACCACCACAGCTTTTCCCTTTCCCTCAATAATTCCTGTTTGTACCCTTCCAGGTACACCCGTAACCTAGTGGACGCGGGAAACGGTGCCTTCAACATCATGATCCTGTGTTGGGGCGCGGGACACGCGTCAGCTATCCACGACCACGCTGACTCGCACTGCTTCATGAAGATGCTCAGTGGATGCTTGGAAGAAGTCAGGTAATTACCTTAGATTAGGAATGTCACCCTCTCCATTTCATTCCAATGCGTTTAATATCATGAAACCCAGATAATGTGGTAAAAGCTGCGTTTGATGTCATGAAATCCAGACGATGTAGTAAAATTGCGTTTAATTAAGCGTTGCGTTTAATTTGTATTAATTATAATTAATTACTACATGTTTTGAGTTTTGACAAAAGTCGCAGAACAAAAGTTGTTAGTTTTGATGTACAGAATAAGCCCCTAAAAGGATGCTAATTGATTAGAAATAACCCTGTATAACTCCCGATTATTTATTTTAACCATTTAGCCATGTCTCAGGCCTTGGGGCGGCAAAGAAAAAGACCAGGGCTAAAAATGTAGCCTACCTATACGAACATACATAGAGTTTGTGCTAAAAGAGAAGCGTCGTAGGTGAGGTCGCCCGTGTGCCATTTTACTAATGTTGTTACGTTGACAATACTGCTCTGTTGCTAGTACAAGTAAAAGTGTTTGATACTTGGTAGACACCAATTCGGTTTTCATCAGTACTCGCGTCTATCAAGTATAGTCGGTACCTTGGCTGCTGATTAAAATCTTATTGTTAGTTTACTGTAAAGCCACGACGCCGACGGTTCTCTTTTTGAACAAACTCTGCGTACTGTACTGTACTAGCTTTTTTAGAAGTCCACTGCAGGACGTAGGCCTACCCACGAAGGGTGATTGGGCCATATCCACCACGTGTTGTGGTGTTGGTGGATTCACATATGCCGTCGAATTTATTCTACGGACGTATGCAGGTTGCCTCACGATGTTTTCCTTCACCGAAAAGCCTGTGGTGTGAAATTCCGTACATAAATTCCAAAGAACTCATTGGTACGGGACCGGAGATTCAAATCCACGGCCTTACGATTGTAAGGCGGGTGTCACTACTTCTTGACCACCACGGCTTTTAACTCTGCGTACTTAGAAGGTATTTTTTCTTCCATAGAATTTAATTAATGCCTACATATGTTTTCTTATCACGCATGCGTTCTGAACATAAAATATAATTATTACTGAGTATTGATTGTAATAGTTAAATCTATCGTCACATTCTGGTTTTTACCAGCAATTCCGTTTATCAAGTGTGTACAATTTATTCATGTTATCGTTGAGAAAACTAAATGGAACTAGTTACTATCATTATTTGTAATTAGAGTATTCATTAAAAAATGATAGCGCAGCATTATTAAAATATTAGTGAAGTAAATTGGTATAGCTAGGTAAATGAATAAAATAATTATTCAAACTGAATAACTAAAATATTTTTTGGATTTAACTTAGTTTTTAATGTGTTGTCTAAGTAAGTATGTTTGTATAGGCCGGACGGCTGGCTAGCCCTGGTGTCAAAACTTACTTTCTTAAAACAGCTGTTACTGTTTTTTTTATTGAGGAAATGTGATATGTCGACGGGAAGTACCCTGTAGGTTTTGATTTTTGAGTGTCGAAATAGGTATGCGGGTTTTTACGACATAAACGGCTCTAACTTTTTTATACTATAACAGAAGTTTTTCTTTTACACAACTGCAAGAGATCATAGATATACGTACCTATACAGATTTTTCAGCTCGATATCTTTACGCGTTCCCGATATGAAGAGTCTTGACATACACAGACGGACAGACGGACAACAAAGTGATCCTATAAGGGTTCCGTTTTTTCCTTTTGAGGTACAGAACCCTAAAAATGCCAAGTCGATGAAACAATGTTTCTGACGTCTCTTTTGAATTTCCTTATACTCTATAAAATTTAATTTGATCTCTGCGACAGCTGTCAGAAAAATCACGCCTATGAAGTCCTGAATTTCTTAATAGTACAGACAGTACCTGTCAATGTCATACTTTGTGGGCATGCCGATTAGTGATGGGCGACGAATGATCGTGACCACAGAGTTTTAGATAGAGTTTTAATTAAAATATCGATAGTTTATACTGACGATATTTTAAATAAAACTTGATTTATCATAATTTTTTTTGTATATTTTAATATCATAACATTTTTTACATATGTGTAATTTAAGTAAACCCAATTATATGTTACATTAGCATCGATAATAGTGAAAAACGTCGATAAATACTATCGTTACATTATTATGAGTATATAATTAATATCATAACATTATTTACATGTGTACATACTTGATCTTAAATAATAGTAAGTAAATGAAATCCAATTTCTCACTTTCAACTACTCATTCGATTTCAATACAACATTGTTTGAAAATCGATTTTTTCCACCACTATCCCAACTCTAAAAATGTCAATCTTCTACTGTCGCAGAGATCAAGTTAAATTTTATAGAGTACTTATAGTTTTTGATCAAACACGTCAATAGACGCGTGATGTTTTATCAAGATCTCATTGTATTGGCGACATATTCTTACTATAGGATTATAGAACGAGGTATTACTTTTATAGACATGTAGTATAAATGTTTTAGAAAAGCTATCGCGAGTTCTAGGTTTAGTGTTTATGTTTATATTTGAAAGAAGTGAAGGAGAGTCGATCTGGGAATGTAATATTTTGAATAAACAAACTAAATCAGCACTTGATAGTCTGGATTCAAGGGTTTGTAACTTATATTTGGCTAAGATAGGTAGATATATTTCTGACCCGGGTTTGAACCCGTTATCTGAACGGAACTTATGAGATAGTATTTAGTTCGTAGGAATTTTGACTGTAAACAATAAATGAAATTTGCTTGATTTGATTGCGTTTTCCTTGTTCATGTACCTAGCGATATAATTGATTCCTAGGCTTCTTCAGTGACCTAATTACAGTACCTAATTATTACAAGATTATTTTTTGCAAAAAATAGCATGACCGACTTCACCCGTGTACAGAATTCGCGAATATTTCGCACGGATCGATGTAGCATTTTTCACATTATTGTTGATTTATCAAAAATGGTTCAGCCGATTTCGATAAAATTTACATGGGACCAATTTCCAAGTATACTCTTTTCAATAAAAAAAATATTGAAATCGGACTACTATGACAAAAGTAATGAATGGTCATACATAAAAAAACAAAAAAATTTTTTTTGCAAAAATTAACATGACCGACTTCACCCGTCTACAGAATTCGCGAATATTTCGTACGGATCGATGTAGCATTTTTCACATTATTGTTGATTTATCAAAAATGGCGCCGCCGATTTCGATAAAATTTAAATAGGACCAATTTCGAAGTACATTCTTTCTAATAAAAAAATAATTATTGAAATCGGACCATTATGAAAAAAGTTATGGGTGGTTATACATAAAAAAAACGCGTCGAATTGTATACCTCCTCCGGTGGTTCGTCGGTCAAAAATACTTTATTCTTCTGATAAAATATCATAACATTCCTATTAAAAATTGCCGACGACAAAACATTTCTAAAAAAACATCTAGCTACCTGTAATGAACCAGTAAAGCAAGTTTCTTAAAGATTCGTTAATAAATGTGAACTGTACTGCAACTACTACTTCTACTACTACTGCAGTAGTAGCAACATCCAAATTAATTTCCAGGCCAATTTTAGGTAATATTGTAAGGACAAAATTGAGATGCTTCGTTCGGTCAACAACGATTTCGAATAATTGTTGTTGCCGTTTTTTGTTTGACTGAAATGGGCTCCGGAAGGGTTAGGCTGGGTTTACACGTAAACAGAAACTACAGTTGTTTCCGTGTGGCTTTATACATTTTTGTACAGCGCCCCTGGCGGAAACGAGAAAGAACTAACCGAAATGTATGGAGCCACACAGGAACGCGAAAATTTAAGTAAACTACGCAAAACCTGCCCCCCGACCGCCTAAGCAATAGCAATCGTAATAGCAATCGTTTATGACTTCATTTTAGTCATTTGGCACCGCCTATGTGACGTTACCCATCAATTGCTTTGCGCGGATTGCGAAAACAATCGTTGAATGAACAACTTTGATGGCTAACGTCACGTAGGCGGTGCCAAATGACTACAATAAAGTCATAAACAATTGCTATTATGATTGCTATTGCTTAGGCGGTCGGGGGGCTGGACTAAGGGCCGTATTTACAGGGTTATTACTAATCAATTAGCATCCTTCTAGGGGCTTATACTGTACATCAAAACTAACAACTTTTGTCCTACGACTTTCGTCAAAACTCAAAAAAAAATCAGCTGTTCCATACATTTTGTCGCGGGTCAACTATATTTTTCCATGGAACAACAATTTTTTTTTAAGCTTTGACGAAAGTCGTAGAACAAAAGTTGTTAGTTTTGATGTACAGAATAAGCCACTAGAAGGATGCTAATTGATTAGAAATAACCCTGTATAGTTCGTATAGGCCGGGTGGGTAGCACTGGTGTCAAAGTTTTTAAGCTGCTTGAAGGCCTCTGATATGGCTAAACGGTTAAAATAGTCGGAGCCTACAATTTAACGAGTCATCCGAGCCACGGCAGCGCTCAGTTGTAAATGCCACCCGCGGTCACCCATCCGAAGACTGACCGTGCTGAACGTTGCTTAACTTCGATGATCGCTAACGAACAACTAGTCAAACTATACTATGAGCGCTGTAGGTATAAGGCATCTCGTAGTAAGTAAAGTACTCGTAATTTTCTGTTGTGCAAACGCGCTATTCAAGAATGCGTGTAATTCGAAATTATAGTAATAGGGTAAATTAACAATAAACCTAGATACTGCGAATACCGAAGTTTGTATTCATAACTACTTGTTCTTATGACCTAAGTCTTGACTAAGTATAATGTAGGTCCCGTAGTAAAAGTAGTTCATAATGTTGCAATTAAGTTGTGGTTTTGTTATTTCATCCATCATCCATAGGACGTTCAATGCTAGACATTTTTTTATGCCTTGTAGGTTTGCGTTTGACTACATACAGCCTGATGTTGAGCAGACATGCGGTCTAGGATGTAGCACGCTTACCTAGAAGATACCTATTTACTCGGGATTTGAAGTCACCCACGTTGTACTTTAGCGGGAAGACAGACCCAGGCAAAGCGTTCCACATTCTGGCTGTTCGTTTGAGGAATGAGGATTCGATACGCTTTGTTCTAACGAGCGGAATGTCCACCATAAAAGGGTGGCGCTTTGGTCGCGTCTGTCTAGCCGTACGATAGAAGAAAGGGGCAAGGGGCACCAGATTGTGCAACTCCTGAGCGCACTCTCCGAAGTGAATCCGATAAAAAGCTGACAGACACGCCACCTTACGTCGATGCTCAAGACTTTGCAGCTGCGACTTAGTCAAGGTGTTGTCAATCAGCCTCCTGGCTCGCCGCTCAATCGACTCCAGAGCCTCCAGTTGATATTTGGCAGAGCCATCCCAAAGGTGAGAGCAGTATTTCATGCAAGAGCTGACTTGTGCTTTATAAAGGCTAAGTAGTTGCTCAGGTGTGAAATACCGTCTCACCTTAGAGAGAACACCAAGACATAGGCACGGTAATGATTTCTAACAGTATTTGACTCGGCCCTGTCCTTGAGACATATATATGCAGCGCCACGTGGTCACGTAGAACGTATCACACGCGCTAGGGTTGCTCGCCTTTTAATTTCATCTACTTACTCTTTACCTACTTGAGTTTTTTTCTAGTTTATATCTATTACTAGTTTTTACCCGCGGCTTCGCCCGCATGATATTTTGATTTTTGACGCAATATCATTATAATTTACAGCCTATGTGTTATTCTGATATATAACATTTATTGCAATCTTTCATCTCAATCCGTTCAGTAGTTTTTGCGTGAAAGAGTAACAAACATCCATCCATCCATCCATCCATCCTCACAAACTTTCACGTTTATAATATTAGTAGGATATGATGATGTAAAATTATTATATTTATTAAAAAAAAGAAATTCGCTGTGAAGTCAAAGTCAAAGTCAAATCATTTATTGCAATGAAATTTACATGCGGTTCTTAGTTAACATGTTTTGTATAGTAATACATATGACCCTTTATGGGTATGGCAATTTTATTATTTGTATTGGAACGATTTTTTATTGTTTTCTAGATTATCGTTAAAAAAATCGTGTAATAGCATTTCGATAAAAGGATTATTTTTAGTTGTTTTATGAAACAGTTTTCTCTTTCGATATCTTTTGATTAATGAAAAAAGAAGCGTTCAATAAAAATACAAATTGTGTTTTTTGATGTTTTAAGTAAAAACGTAAATCGCACTAGATACAAATCCACATGTTCGTTCTTCACTACGACGCGCCGCGACTGACTAGCATACCGAACTCCGAGGCGCTCCGAAGGTTGCAATCGTTTTACGACTAACTAAAAAGCCTGCCCACTACATAGCTTGGGCAGAGTTTTGTCTCCGATACTTTTTTGCACGATTGTAACTCTATAGATATTTGCTCGAACCCACTGGGACACTGAGGCAGTCAAAAGACTCAAAAGGCTACATTATATCTCGAAAACCGGGGGTAAACGCAAGTTATAAAATCTTCCTTACAATGCATCACCGGCCAGTTAAGTGGTAGTTTAGAACTCAGTTCAGGTTCAGCTATTATTGAGTACTAGCGGAATAAGACAGGTATTTCAAGGCAAAAACTAGACCTCGTCTGAACCTGTAGTGTTATACGGGGTGGAGTTGTAGACTACAGACATTTTTCAATATTCTAGTACGTTTAAAGAATCGCGATTTGAACAAAGTATTCTTATATGTATATCTCAGTCTGCCCGTGCAACTCGATCTCAACGTCGGGACAATGAAGTACTTACTTATAAAGGGGTTTGATCATTGTTGTATGGAAGCTGGCATTTCCACCTGCCGCCATTTTTTTCACAAGTTTCCGCGCAAAATGAGTAGGGGACACTTTTTGTTAGTAATTTTTTTTTTCTTTATCTTCTTTTTCGTCATGAAGCCGCCATTGAAGAATCGCGAAAGTACTAGAATATTGAAAAATTACCGTAGTCTACAACTCCACCCCGTAACGCAGCAAAGCGGCCAAATATTCACAGAACCCAATATTTGGCCGCGCAAACGAAGCGGTCAAATATTGGTCGAACCCAATATTTGGCCGCGAACACGAAGCGGCCAAATATTGTCAGAACCCAATATTTAGTCACGCAAACGAAGCGGCCAAATATTGGTCGAACCCAATATTTGGCCGCGAACACGAAGCGGCCAAATATTGCCAGAACCCAATATTAGGCCGCGCAAACGAAGCGGCCAAATATTGGCAGAATCCAATATTTGGCCGCGCAAACGAAGCGGCCAAATTTTGGCAGAACCCAATATCTGGCCGCTGCGACCCCGCAGGGTTGTAGCCTGGTGTAGATCTTTCATCGTGCAGGGCTCGGACACTGTGGGCACTGTCTTTATTTATTATTTATTTTTTATTAATATTATTGACTTATTTAATATTTAATTTGGTACACATAATATAAGCATAAAAACGTCCATTCTTTAAAAAGAACACCCTGTAAAATCCTTGCAGAGCCCGTCCGAGAAAGTACCATACCTTTACCTGTCAATCACCCTGTGTTATGCAAGCACTGATGCTGCTGATGACAGGACTACTAATAATAAAAATCACAATATCTATGTCCATTTCTTCTGAACAACATTTGATAATTAATTTTCCCCAAATTGGCATAAGAGGCTTCAACCGTGTACCTACAGAATTCGAATAGTCCGCATACGTTTGCTCGATAGGTTAAGCGAGAAGAACACGAATTTTTGTATTTGCGGCGACACGAATGTCAACGCCCTAGACTGTGATTCCACAGATTACAAAAACTGCTGGACATAGTGACTTCTCATAACGTGCACTTAGCAGTCGACTTTCCCACACGCATCTCAGGGACCACGTCCACATGCCTAGACCACGTCTACACGAACCTAGAACCAGAGTTAGTCTGCACGGCCCCCGTGCGTACGCTCCTCTCTGACCACCTAGCGGTTCGTAGTGTGATATCTCTTCCCCGCGCACCTCCCGCGCCGCTCACCCGTCTAGTTAGAGATTTTTCACGCAATAATCGTGCCAACTTTGTGCTGTCGGTTGAAAGTGTAGATTGGTGCGAGGTAAGGGAGCGGAATCAGAGCGCTGAAGCGTTCGCGTTGGCGGTGACTAATGTCATTGTTAATAAATATGACATATGTTTCCCAATAAGGCGAAAACCCAATAAAAATATTAACTCGTCGTGGGTGACCCAAGAGGTCATTAACTCTAAATTGTTACTCTTTGACGTTACAGAGTTAGGTAATTTATTTCCTGACATTTTGACATTGAATTCAATTATTGACGACCTAAATAAAAAATACAATTTAACCGTTGACATTGCAAAAAAGAAATATTATAGTTCTACGATTCAAAATAGTATTAACACTTCGAAAACTATGTGGGGAATAGTCAATACCGAGAGAGGTAAAAACAACTCCCCCAAACTAAACTTTTCAGAGGTTGTGAAAGACGCAAACGGGATGAAATTCGCTTCACCGAAAGATGCTGTACATGCGATGAATACAAGATTTCTAAATGCTGCTGTAGCAGCTCGGTCACCAGTAGCGGATGTGGCCAAAGTTAAGCGTATTTTAGAGGCATCGCGCCAGCCGTGTGACCGCTCCCTTAGGTTTCTGACGTTTTCCGCTGACGAAGTATTCCGTATAGTAGCGCACAATATACCACCAAAAACGTCGAAGGATGTTTACGGGTTGTCTATGGAACTCATTAAAATGGCAATAATTCCTTTGGCGCCGGTTCTAGCTGACCTATTTAATGAGTGCCTAAAGGAGGGATCTTACCCCTCACCACTGAAGATATCTAAAGTCTCCCCAATTTTCAAGGGCAAAGGTAAACGTGACGATATAGACGGGTATAGACCTGTGGCAATAATACCAGCAATAGCTAAAGTGTTCGAAAACGGGCTGAGTTCTAGGGTGGTCGATTTTCTTCAGGATACAGACGCGCTCTCAGAGTGTCAGTTTGCTTACCGCAAGGGAAGATCCACCACCTCACTTACTCGCGAGCTGGTCCGCCGCGTGATGGCCGCTCGTGAGCGCAAGCAGCAGGTAGCAATCTTGTGCTGCGATTTATCCAAGGCCTTCGACGTTGCGGACCACAAAGTACTCGCCGTTAAACTCGGGCACTACGGGTTCCATGGCAATCCGCATTCCGTACTGACGGGCATCATGCGGGGCCGCTCGCAGGTCGTTGATGCCGGTGATGGTAAAACAAAGTCAGACCCACTGTCGGCAGAAATGGGAGTCGCTCAGGGATCATCAGTCTCAAACATAATGTTTTCCCTTCTGCTAAATGATCTGCCTGATGCTGTAACAAACGCGGATATCCTAATGTACGCTGACGACGTAGCTGCTATTGTAACCGCGTATAACTCAGACCAACTAGAAGCGAACCTTAATGCAACTGCCCTAAGTCTGGCTGAGTGGTTTCAGGCGAACGGCTTGGCTCTAAATTTAAATAAAACCCATTTTGTGCACTTCTGCCTCTCAGGCCACGCCACGAAAACACTAAAAGTGATGGTAAATGGCGACGATATTAAGCAGGTGCACAGCACAACATTCCTAGGGTTCGAGATTGATAGAAGTATGACATGGGAGCGCCACATTGACAAGCTTTGCGGAAAAGCAAGCAGCGCGTGCTTTGCGCTCAGACGGCTCTCCAGAGTGGTGTCGGCGGAGGTGTCTCGTGCGTGCTACTTCGCCACGGTGCACTCGAGACTACAGTATGGTGCAGAATTGTACGGACGCGCCGCCGACTGGAAGCGCGCTTTCCGGGCGCAAAAACGTGCCGTGCGTGCGATAGTGGGGGTGTCGCGATGCACCTCCGTGAAACCCTATTTTAAGGACCTCGGAATTCTCACGTTGCCGGCTATCCTGATCTTTCAGGTGGCTGTTTATGTGAGATGTAACCTGGGCATATTTAAAAAACACAGCGATGTGCACTCGTACAACACCCGGAATGCTAATAAGCTTGTGAGCATACCGCGCTCACTCACGAAGTCTGGTAAGCTGACGCACGTTATGGGACCGGATGTTTACAACAGACTGCCTGAAAAGGTCACTGAGGCTCTCAGCCTCAACAGTTTTAAAAGCAGGTTGAAGCGCTACCTAATCGAGCAAGCGTTCTACGACTTTGAAGAGTTCATACATCATAGATAGTAGTAGGTACTATGTAAAATTATATTAATTGACATTATTTGTGATTATACTATTGTTTATACATATATTTGTTGACTTGTAAACTATGTTTATGAATAAAATGACTTTGACTTTGACTTTGACTTTGACTTTTAAGTCGATGTAACATCAACGCAGCAATTTTACCATTGTTGATTTTTCAAAGAGGACTTCCGTTATCAAAATAATCAAATATGACTCTAAAGTATCTTCTATCTATCAAACAAGAAAAAAACCGGACAAGTGCGTCAGGCTCGCACATCGAGGGTTCCGTACAAATCCAGAAAAATTCACAAAATTTGGAAGTAAGTTGTTAAAATCTCTGTACTATAGCTATCGACAAAAAAGTTTTTTTTTTTCACTTTTCTCGTCATACATCGAAAATTACACATTGTTAAAATAATTAAAAATCTGTTTTAGCATGAGCTAATGTCAGAGGCGGACTAGCACATTGGGCCGCCATAGGCCAGTTAGTTCAGCCGCCCCCTTTTTTTCTCCCTTCTAGGATTCTCTCAAGGGTGAAAGGGAAGGATGTTATCAAGGAATTTTCGATGGTTACTAGGAAAGCCAAAAAAGGAAAGTCAGGATTGAATACTAGCATAAACATATTGCGCGAGTGCAGCCAGCGGCCACAATCTTTTTTTATACGTTTTGACGAGTCCTACGTTTTAATCCGACTGTCTAAAAGAGGAGTAAGGATTTTGGTAAAAATGTAATTATGTAGATGATCGTAGAAACATATAGTTAAGTAGTATCAGGTATGTTTATACCTCTTCCTACTCAGATTTAGCTGCTGCACTATTTTGATAAGAGTAACGGAAAAAGTACCTAACTTCCGTGAAGTTCAAACATTTGTGAAGTACAATAAAAACAAATGTTAGAAATGTTGGAATTTGAAATCAACTCGCACTGATTTATTCGAATTTAAGTTTATTTAGTAGATATTTTTGAACATTTTTATTCTAGTAAAAAATAGAATTGTTGATAATAAAAGTTCAGGTACCTAATGATGAGAGTAAGAAAATATTCGTTTAATTTAAATCGCACCCATATTTACCATAATTGTTAGTTATAGGTATTAACCCAACGACAATTTCAAAGAAAATGTCAATGTAAGTATAAAGCTCTCAAATACACTCAAAACTTGAGGTACAAAAGAAACACAATTTTGAGCGAAGTTCATTGTTATTGATAACCGGGCGGCGGGCATATCGTAAAACATCCTAAAACAATAAGTTGTGAACTTGGGGAATTGCACAATGCAACTCCCAAAAAGGATATTTTTTTGTATTAAAACTATTTCCGTACATGTGTATTGTGCATTCGTTGACCAGAATAATTTGTGGTCAACCGGGACGTAAACCCTATAATTTGTGGCATAAATGCCATTTTACGTTTTCTCTGTGTAGAAGATAGGATTGTTCATTACCTCCCGCTGATTGGGACGGTTGAACCGATAGCACATTTTTGGCATATTTTTGTAGGAACATTATAGGTACGGTACGTGTAGAAGAAAACAAATATTTAAAAAATGTTGTAATTTGTGAGAGCTGCGTTAGATGTGATCTGTTAAGATCTCGTAAGTACTGGCC
This sequence comes from Hypomecis punctinalis, assembly GCA_949316475.1. Classification (NCBI taxonomy): domain Eukaryota; kingdom Metazoa; phylum Arthropoda; class Insecta; order Lepidoptera; family Geometridae; genus Hypomecis; species Hypomecis punctinalis. The sequence continues at coordinate 6,758,856 of OX438823.1, forward strand.
GCCCCTAAAACCTAGCCGCTCTAGGCCTGGGCCTAGTCGGCCTTAAGGCAAATCCGGCTCTGGCTAATGTACCTCTTTTATATGAGACCTTACATGATTTACTCACTTTGAATTTTGAACCCATATTTTGTGAATTTTGAGGCCCTATTTTTTGTGATTTAAATAAAAATGTATAATTTTCAGATTTATTCCTATGCGTGTACTCTAAGACAAAGCTTCTCACCAAATTTCATAGTTCTATGTCCCTGTAAGTTTTGATTTTTGTGAGTGTGAGTGTGAAATATGCGGTTTTTTAAGACATAAACGACTCTAACTTTTTTTAACGACAACTGAGAAGATTTTCTTTTACACAACAGCAAGAATTCATCGATATACGTATACAGTTTAAATTTCAACTCGGTATCTTTACGCGTTCTCGAGATAAAGAGTCTTGACATACACACAGACGGACAGACGGACAACAAAGTGATCCTATAAGGGTTCCGTTTTTTCCTTTTGAGGTACGGAACCCTAAAAAGAGAAGCACTAACAATCTATCTCCGTCTGGAAGTCGGTTAAAATGTAATTATCCCAAATATAGGCATTACTAAAGATAATAAGGCAACTTCATTATCCTTCTTTGATATAATTATTATTAGACCTTTGCATGTTTAGAGACCTTATACATCTATTATTTCCTGTCTCGTAGTTCCTACTTAGGTATTTAATATTGCCTTAATTAAATAAATACTGAACTGACCTATCTAACCTACTTCTCTGTTTCTTAGAGTTCCGTGGTAAAGATAGGAAGTCATGAACGTTAGGAAACATAATTATCTTTTTCAACACACTTGCTCATAAAGTGGCTCTAATTTCACCGCAATTAGGCACATAATGACACCTGCAATCAAACTGTGACTTTTTGACCGACGAACCACCGGAGGAGGTTATACAATTCGACGCGATATATTTTTTATGTATAACCACGCATAACTTTTTTCATAGTGGTCCGATTTCAATAATTATTTTTTTATTAGAAAGAGTATACCTCGAAATTGGTCCCATTTAAATTTTATCGAAATCGGCTGAGCCATTTTTGATAAATCAACAATAATGTGAAAAATGCTACATCGATCCGTGCGAAATATTCGCGAATTCTGTACACGGGTGAAGTCGGTCATGCTAATTTTTGCAAAAAATAATCTTGTTTATTGCTATTATTCACAAGTGAGTTATAGAGTTTTATTTCTATTTAATTGAGTTGCTTTGTTCTTAAAAAAAGTTTCGATACAAAAAGATCGTGTTCAATATTAGGTACTAATAAATGATTGCTTGCTCATTTCATGAAACTTCGAATTTACATAGATAATTTCAACTTGTACGTGTTTCGTAAATGAAACTTTTACGCAAATATAACTTTTGTTTTCTCTGTAATCAATATAGAAAACATAAATTCCGCATTTTGTATGTGGCTAAAACGCTATCCGCGTAAAGCCACAAAAAGAAACCTCATTATTTTAGTCTATGGCCGATCGCCATTGAACGCGCATTAGAAAACTGATTAACTTTTCCCGCCATTTCGAAACATTTTTCACAACTATTAAAAATATTTTTTTAGTATTATTTTATTCACAAGTGTGTTGAAAAACGTCGTATGCTACACGTGTGTCTGTGTATTGATGATTACCGTTCTCGGCTCTCTCAATGGCGTCTCAGTGGTAGTTACCAACATTACACTGTACTGTACTGTACCGTACCAGACTTTTTATTAGTCCACTGCAGGACGTAGGCCAACCTACGAAGGGTGATTGGGCCATATCCACCACGCTGGCCCAGTGCGGGTTGGTGGATTCACATACGCCATCGAATTTCTTCTACGGACATATGCAGGTTGCCTCACGATGTTTTCCTTCACCGAAAAGCAAGTGGTGTGAAATTCGGTACATAAATTCCAAGGAAATCATTGGTACGGGGCTGGGTTCGAACTCACGACCTCACGATTGTAAGGTGGGTGTCAGTACCACTAGACCACCACGGCTAATAGATCTAACATTACACACTAGTACCATAATGTACTATTAGGGCTCTGGGGAGTGTTTTTTGAACTTTGCACGGTTTGGTCGTTTAACCTTTCAATTGTCCAGTCACCAGATTCTGGTGACGAACAATTTGTCCCATTTTGCCTAGCCGCCAGAATCTGGTTAATCGCCCGTTTTTTCTTTAGCAATTTTTTGGACGTCTGCCTATTGTGCTGTCACGCTTTAACTTATACAAATTAGTAATAGGAAAAACAGAGAAGAATATAGTGTCGTGACTTTTTATTCGATTCCTACTTCGACCTCGTCTAATTTCGCCGACAAGTCGTCTCACGTGCTCGGACGCGCATCGGAGTTTTCCAACCGTTTGCGTGTGTGGTAAAAATGGTCAATTTGTTGGTGCGAAAGTGGTTTTGGTGCCCATTTTTCTATCAAAGGTACGTATACGTTTCCAGGCGTTCGAAGTCCAAACAACAAACCCCTGGGGACCGTTTTATGACGTCATCTTACAAATTGTGCAACATATATATTACTAGCGATCCGCCACGGCTTTGCACAGGTGAATGCATCATAAACCTTTCTCTTGAATTACTCTATCTATGAAAAAAAACCGCATCCAAATCCGTTGCGTAGTTTTAAAGATATGCATACATTGGGACAGACAGCGGGACGTGACTTTATTTTATACTATTTAGTGATAGTGATTTTCTTTAACCATTATTTTAACAACATCAATTTTTGTTGTTTTTAAACTTTCGCGATTTGAACACATTATTATTATATACTACTAGATTAATCGCGTACTAAAATTACGTCTACCCGTGACCACGGTCGATGCAACTCGGTCGAAACGTCGGGATGATGAGGTATTTATTTATCTCTTAATTTTAGTGCGCGATTAGTCCCGTAGTATATAATAATAAAACATCAATATTTGCTATGATAGAGGTGCACGATCCCAAAACTCAGACCAAAACTTGACTTTTCGAAGTTAACCGCGTTTAAATGCCATATTTCAAACGATAATAGAAAACCCAAGAACATTTGTACCTAAACATAATTTCTAAGTACATTGTCTATCAATAATATTTAGTTTCTACATATACTCATACTTGTGTACCTAATAATTGTTTAAACATTGATATCTTTGCAAAAACAACTGATGCAAGATTATTTATCAATGAGACCACTCGTTTAAGTATCTATCAATAATAATATTGACTTGTGGCTATTTCTCTAAGATTAGACTGGATATTTGACCGACGAACCACTGGAGGAGGTATACGATTCGACGCGTATATATATATATTTTTATGTATAACCACGCATAACTTTTTTTATAGTAGTCCGATTTTAATAATTCTTTTTTTATTGGAAAGAGTATACTTCGAAATTGGTCCCCTTTTAATTTTATCGTAATCGGCTAAGCCATTTTTGATAAATCAACAATAATGTGAAAAATTCTACATCGATCCGTGCATAATATTAGCGTTCTAGCGATGCGCCCCGGCTTCGCATAGGTGTATTATACATATAAACATTTCTCTTAAATTACTCTATCTATTAAAACAAACTGCATCAAAATCAGTTGCGTAGTTTTAAAGATATAAGCATACATGGGGGCAGACATCGGAATGTGACTTTGTTTTATACTATGTAATGATTCTGTACACGGGTGAAGTCGGTCATGCTGTTTTTTGCAAAAAATAATTATTTGTTGTCACTATTATCATTTCAGTCACAGAACGACCACTGTAAGACATAGGGCGCTATAGATCTCCAATAAGACCTGTTGGGCTTCCATGAAAGCTGCATTGGTTTTGGTTTGCATCAATCAATGATATGACATTTATCTGTTCACCAGTCCACTTTGTAGGTGGGCGTTCTACGCTGCACTTGCCGTTACATGATCTCTGCTCGAGACTTCCTGAGTTTCCTGACCCTACTGTCGTCAGCATATTTTTCTCAAGAAACGAAAATTCCGGAGTTTTCTTTAATTTTTTGCTCCGTTGTTCTAGTATTGTCTATGAACTAGTTGCCCGTCCTGGTATCGCTTGGCTATGAATGAAATATTGGCAGAGTTTGTCCAAAAAGAGAAGCGTTATATGTGAGGTCGCTCGTGTGCATCAACTTGGCATTTTTTCTCCACATTGAAGGCTCCTTTACACACAGGCGGTACGAGCGGTAGAGCGGTACGAGCGGTAAAGGGCGGTACGGCAGTACCGCGACCGGACCTGTGTGAGCCCTTCTTATATAACCAGTACAATACAGATGCCCGCCCGTCTGCTATACCGCTCGCACCGCCTGTGTGTAAAGGAGCCTTGAAGTCCATGTGCCATTTTACAAATTTTGTTACGTTGACAATACTGCTCTGTCATTGCTAGTATGTAGGTCATCATCATCATTTCAGCCATAGGACGTCCACTGCTGGACATAGACCTCCCCTAATGATTTCCAATAAGACCGGTTGATGACGGCTTGCATCCAGCGCGATCCTGCGGTCCTAATGAGGTCATCCGTCCACCTTGTGGGTGGACGTCCTACGCTGCGCTTGCCGGTACGTGGTCTCCACTCGAGAACTTTTCGACCCCATCGGTCATTAATTCTCCGCGCTATGTGCCCTGCCCATTGCCACTTCAACTTGCCAATCCGCTGGGCTGTCGGTAACCTTGGTTCTTCTACGGATCTCCTCATTCCTGATTCGATCTCGCAGAGAAACTCCGAGCATAGCCCTCTCCATGGCTCGTTGGGCTACTTTGAGCTTACTAATTAGTTCCATAGGAAGAGACCACCTCACTATGTAGGTATGTATGTAGGTAACTCAGGGCAAATAAAAAAATCAAGAGAGAATGTTGTGAACAAGCCAACCAAAACTACGCCTCGCCGTGTACAGACAAGTACACACACATCCGCCTACAACGAAGCCACGCCTTGGCTTGTCAGTCGTATTATGGCGGCGCAACATCGGCGCACTCACACATGTATAAAAAACCGGCTTCACTTGACTGTTCAACGACGTTTTTGATTTTTTTATTTGCTCTGAGGTAGGTACAACTAAAAAGTGTTTGATACTTCCACCAATTCCTTGACACCAATTAGGTTTTCATCAGTACTCGCGTCTACCAAGTAGTCGGTACTTTGGCTGCTGATTAAAATCTTATTGTTAGTTTACCGTAACTTTAAGTACTGTACCGTAAGGTTCTTTTTCGCACGTACTCTAAGAACCTTTCATAATAATATTCTTAAAAATTTTGGAAACTGCATTGCATTGCAACGGATTCAATGACAGACACAGAAAAAGGCGACTTCTTTATATTATGTAGTGATGATTTATACATAGGTGGGTATATTACGAAGCCTTGGTGGCTTACAGGTAGTGACACCCGCCTTACAATCGTGAGGTCGTGGGTTCAAATCCCGTTCCCGTACCAATGAGTTCTTTGGAATTTATGTACGGAATTTTACACCACTGGCTTTTCCGTGAAGGAAACCATCATAAGGCAATGGAAATCTATGTATGTGTATCCACCAATCCGCACCGGGCCAGCGTGGTGGATATGGCCCAGTCCACCCTTCGTGGGTAGGCCTACGTCCTGCAGTGGACTATTAAAAAGGCTGATACAGGTATATTACATTTCCGATTTCCACGGTTTGGAGTAGTGGAATAAAATATTCAATCGTTATTAACAATATGATCATTCTATTTTCCAGATACGATTGGCCAGAAAATGTCGAGCCAGAAGTCAGAAAAGTACTAAAAAGCACAAAACCAGTCCGTAGATGTTGTTCCGAAAGCGAAGACTTTGACAGCTGTCCCAATGGCGGATGCCAGAAAAATGGCGGTGGTCAGAATGGCGGCGGTGACAATGGCGGGAAGGAAAATGGCGAGAATGAAAATGGCGGGATTGACTCGTGTGGGATGGAAGAAATAGGACGGACAAGATTGGAACTGAACGATGTCTGTTATATAAACGGTTAGTATTTCAATAGACAATATTTTATTGACGAAAACAAAACACAGAAAATACAGCAACAAAGATTGTAACTACACTAAAAACTAAACTACCTACCTAGTGTTATATTTTCAGTGTTTATTGATTTAACCAGCCCACGGTTTTGCCCACGTCATGTTATGATTTTTGTGGATCGGAATATCTTAAAGGAACCTATTATTTTTTCGGGATAATAAGTAGCATAAATGTCACTTTCCGTCTTTGAAACTATTTCCATGATAAAAATCAAGTCGTTTGTTTGCTGCGTGAAAGAGGAACACACTTTCAGATTTTTAATATTAGTTTTTATTTAAATTTCGAATAGGTTCGCGTTTGACTACACACTGCCTGATGTTAAGCAGATGTGCGGTCTAGGGTGTAGCACGCGCACGGGTGTAGTATCCTAGAAGATACCTATTTACTCGGAGTTTGAAGATATCCACGTTGTAGTTTAACGGGAAGACAGACCCAGGCAAAGCGTTCCACATTCCGGCTGTTCGTATGAGGAATGAGGATTCGAAACGCTTGGTTCTAACGCGCGGAATGTCCACCATAAAAGGGTGGCGCTTTGGTCGCGTCTGTCTAGCCGTACGATAGAAGAAAGGGGCAGGAAAGGTTTGATAACTAAATACGTTCGTATCGGTCTGGTGGGTAACCCTAGTGTTAGAGTTTTAAGGCCTCCTGAATGCCTCTGACGTGCTTGAACGGATTATTATTGATGATCTGATCAAGACTCTGGATAAGCAAGCTGGTTCCAAAATGTTTTAATCCATTGAGGATTCCTATGTCCAGTAGGTAGTTGACGTCCTACGGTTAATATGGTGAATATTTTTTGGTAATTTAAGCGACGGACACTTATATTTTAATAATGCCTGATAAGATTTCATAGCAATATTTTAAAAGCGCCTGCTAAGATCGATACATCGATAGAGAACGATAGGTATTGATTTGATCTGTTAGATATCGAAAAAGAAAGTCAATCCACAATGTAGACGGATGATCCCATTAGAACCGCAAGTTTACGCTGGATGCAAGCCGCTACTAACCGGTCCTATTAGAAATCTACAGGAGAGGGTTATGTCCAGTAGTGATACCTATGACTAAAAATGCGATAGCATTTAATTATTAATTTATCATAAACTAGTTTTGGACTGCGGCTTCGCCCCCGTGATATTTTGATTTTTATGCTATCTCATTAAAAAAATATTAAATTTTTTCAAGATATAAAGTGGCCTATGTTACTTTTATTATTACGCCGTGGTGGTCTAGTGGTAATGAGACCCACCTTACAATCGTGAGGTCGTGGGTTCAAACCCCGGTCCCGTACCAATGATTTCCTTGGAATTTATGTACGGAATTTCACACCACTGGCTTTTCGGTGAGGGAAAACATCGTGAGGCAACCTGCATATGTCCGTAGAAGAAATTCGATGGCGTATGTGAATCCACCAACCCGCACTGGGCCAGCCTGGTGAATATGGCCCAATCACCCTTCGTGGGTAGGCCTACGTCCTGCAGTGGACTAATAAAAAGGCTGGTACAGTACAGTACTTTTATTATTGTTGTTATTTCCGTCTTTCAAAATATCTCTGCCATGTTTCGTAGTATGTTTTTTTATTTTTTTATTGCTTAGGCAAAGGATTCTCGATAATCTGAATTTAACTTGTTTTTTTTCGAATTTCAGATGCCTTAGGCCTCCACCGAGTAGAGAACCCCTCTCACGCCGATAGCGCTATCTCGCTCCATCTCTACAGTCCTCCCTTTGACAGCTGTCGCGTGTTCGACGCCCGAACAGGCAAACCTACACATGTCTCTGTCACGTTCACTTCTATGTACGGGAAGAAAGTGAAACGAGTAAGTTGCGAACTTATACATTTTTCTCTCTTTTACTTATTTTACCTTGATTATTTATTACTAGTTTTTACCCGCGGCTTCGCCCGCATGATATTTTGATTTTTGACACAATATCATTATAATTTATAGCCTATGTGTTATTCTGATATATAAGCTAAATTATTGCAAAGTTTCTTCTCAATCCGTTCAGTAGTTTTTGCGTGAAAGAGTAACAAACATCCATACATCCATCCATCCATCCATCCTCACTAACTTTCGCGTTTACAATATTCCAATAATTTAATTTTCCTTAAAAGTATCGGTAAATTTAAATTCTTTTACATATCTCTTACCTAAACTCTTATTTATACTTGCTACAAACTTACCGACAACTAAAAGTACTTATCACGCCTATGCGTCCTCGTGGCTCCAATATGGAATTATTATATGGGGGAATAGTGTGTAAACGCGCAAGAAATATCTAGACACGCGGCAGCGTGTCCAGCCAAGTCTAAGAAAAAGGCGACGCAGCAGCCGTGTGTAAAATTACACGAACCATTTTGAGCCACTTTTGACCCCATCATAACTCGAAAACTATTTAACTTAAATATATGAAATTCTATCTAGATCTATTTAAAATATCTAGAATACAAAATGTCATTAATTTTGCTTTAACAGTTGATGAAATATTAACGTTTAAAATCAGGGTTTCATTGACTGATTTACTGACTCACTGACTTACTCACTGATTTATAGATCAAAAACCCAAACCCACTTCTAGATGACCTAGAAATTTCATATTTAATTTCATACAAAGGAAAATATCGAAGACATCGAACTTTTACCCCCCTTTTAGTCCCCGTGAACTAGGGAATAAAAGTTTGTATGAGACTTTCACTAATGTTCATGCTAGAGGTCTGAAAATTGATACAAATATTCTTTGTTATAAATAACTATTTATTACCCGCGGCTTCGCCCGCAAGATATTTAGATTTTTGACGCAATATCATTATAATTTATAGCCTATGTGTTATTCTGATATATAAGCTATATTAAAGCAAAGTTTTATCTCAATCCGTTTAATAGTTTTGCGTGAAAGAGTAACAAACATCCATCCATCCATCCTCACAAACTTTCGCGTTTATAATATTAGTGGGATAAAATACGTGTTTCAGGATTTTTAGTAAATCAGCCCCCAACCCCTTTCAAAATTAATAATAATCAATCTTCACTTTACGAACATGTGCAGTTAGTTGTGTGTGTAGTTGTAAATTGCCCATGTGCAGTTAGTATATTGATTAAGTTGTAGAGTTTGTGAAGTAAGGACTTGTAGAGTAAGTCGTGTAGAGTTAGAAGCTTGGCTTTCCGTGAGATCTGACAACTTTTTGATAATGTGAACTGTGATTTAGACTTGGCTACATTTCACAAGTTTTTGTTGGATTCATATTACAAAAAAAATGTTTTCGTATTCTCGCAAATATTAAAACTAATTACCAAACCAAACCGAACTTTATGAAAGCATACTTTATAAAACTTGAAATTATGTTCCTGGTATCTATATATTTGCAATTTTAACAAAGCGTCTGATAAAACTCACAAAATTAGATCGTAATATACAATGTGTTTGTCTACCGGTGTCGGAGCCTTAAGCGGTGACATCTATGGCAAATTTTGAAAAACTTTTACTATGGGACCAACTCTGAAAACGTAAAAAAAAACTGCTGTTCCATACGATTTTTAGAGCCTTTCGACATAAATATTGTTCCATAGAAAAACTTCGTTCACCCGCGACAAAATGTATGGAACAGCTAAATTTTTTTTGAGTTTTGACAAAAGTTGCAGAACAAAAGTTGTTAGTTTTGATGTACAGAATAAGCCCCTAGAAGGCTGCTAATTGATTAGAAACAACCCTGTGCAGAGGCGAGTTAATGACTTTCTGGATATTTTATTTTATTTTGAAATTTTTTGTTTATTTTGTTTTTTTTTCTTGTTTTCAGGTCATTGAAGCTAATAACGTTGCTGACACCCAGTAATATATTTGATATCAATGTTGAAATAAGTGATTTTCTACGATTATCTGTCATAAGCAATACTCATTACATTCCATTTTAATTAATTTTAATTATAAGCTTTTCACCAATTTACCTGAATTGGTATAATTTATTTTTGTATAATATACATTAGTTATAGGTATGCTGTACGAAATAAAAAGCGAATTCAATTTGCAATAACATGTATTTATAACAATAAAATATTTTTTTTATACAAAGTGTAGTTTAATATAGCACATTTTAACTAAAATGTCGTGAGTTCACCTAAGAGAGTATTTTCATAATACAGTACATCAAATTCTTTAACGATACACTTTTAGTTCGAGTATTGTTACAATTAGGTATTGAGCCATTGCAATTGGTATTTTGAAATTACGAAATAGAATACATATATAAATAATAAGTAAATGACACACAATTTGATATTTTTCAAAGTTAGATTAACGTTTATTATTTTTCAATCTAATTATACATAAACAGAATAAGACTACTTATATATTTTAAAGATCAATACATTATTTTACAATGTACAATAGCTTACCTAATTTGTAACAACTATGATTACTAATAAACAATAACATTAAAGTTTATAATGAGTAAAAAGATAGCAACATAAAAATCCCTTGTAGCATAAGAAAATGCTATTCCACATCTTATACATTGCTACATTGCATATAACACATAATAAAAAACAATATATCGCTAAGTAATACAAACTGCAAGCGTATCAAATCCAAAGTCAACGTACTATAAAGATTTTACAAAACAAAAATTAGTTCATAGGTTTTCTACTCAATTCGATGAGCTCTTGTGCGTGGGGGTTTATTTGACCCCATGGGAGGAACACCCTCACTCCATATTGGTCGTTAGTTGTTTGCACAGAGTCTCTGGTACAACCGGCGTAGCAGATGAAGTCGCAAGTGCCTTTGGTAGGGTTGAAATGAAGGCCTTCTGAGCAAACGACTAAGGCAGCGCGATCTCCTTCGCAACGCCAGTACTTGTCGCAGTCATCGTGGGCGAATGGTGGGATGTTGCAGTTGTTTTTGCATCTTTCGTCGGGGGTCTCGGTTTCGCAGTTTTCGGGGCAGGTGGGGCAGTTTTCGCCATCTTCACCTCCGTTTTCTCCGCTGTTGCCGCCGTTCTCGCCGCTATTGCCGCCGTTCTCTCCGCTGTTGCCGCCGTTCTCTCCGCTGTTGCCGCCGTTTTCACCACTGTTGCCGCCGTTCTCTCCGCTGTTACCGCCGTTCTCTCCGCTGTTGCCGCCGTTTTCACCACTGTTGCCACCATTCTCTCCGCTGTTGCCACCGTTCTCTCCACTGTTGCCACCATTCTCTCCGCTGTTGCCACCATTCTCTCCGCTGTTGCCACCGTTCTCTCCACTGTTGCCACCATTCTCTCCGCTGTTGCCTCCGTTCTCTCCGCTGTTGCCTCCGTTTTCTCCGCCTTCACCACCAGGGCATCCAGTGCAACCACCACCGTCGCCGGATTCACAGCCAGCACTAGCAGGCCAGTCACACACCTAAACAATTAGAAGTTATACTTATAACAAACTCATACAGAGCTTTGTAACACCTACTCAACATTTTTTTATTACCCTTTCAAATCTTAAAAAAATCAAACATGCAAGAGGTAGCAACTGTCTCTAGAAGATTAACTCTTACTGAGCATGCTAAAAAAATAGAAATATATCGCTATTTTCTATTTTATTTTTAACGTACAAAGACGACATTTAACCACTGGCAGTCTTATCGCGCAAAGCTATCTCCTTTGAGGAGTTCACAATATAGAGCGACCTTATAAATTGGAATCCTTGGTGTAAGCCAGATTTTCGTAAATGAGAAAAGGAAAAAGAACAACAAATAAATGGCTCACCTGGAGTACAGGATTGAAATGCAGACCAGGGGCGCAGTATCTCTCAACAAGTTGTCCGTGGACGCAGTAGTAGAATCTGTTGCAATCGAACTCATGAGGGAGCAGTTGGTGGATGTCAAAGTCAGCTGGGCAGCCATTTTCTAAGGTACCGCCACCGCCGCCGCTGCCATTGTCTCCACCGCCATTGTCTCCGCCGCCATTGTCTCCACCGCCATTGTCTCCGCCGCCATTGTCTCCACCGCCATTGTCTCCACCGCCATTGTCTCCGCCACCATTGTCTCCGCCGCCATTGTCTCCACTACCACTGTCTTCGCCACCATTGTCGCCACCACCGGGGCATCCAGTGCAGCCACCGCCGCCTCCGGATTCGCAACCGGCGCTAGCAGGCCAGTCACATACCTGAAAAATTACAAGTGATATATAAGTAATATGCAAATATGTACTCGTAAATGCAGGATCGAATCAGAAATGAGGAGATCCGCAGACGAACTTAAATTACCGACATAGCCCAGCGGATTAGCAAATTAAAGTGGCAGTGGCCAAGGCACGTAGTTCGAAAAACGGATGGCCAATGGGGCAGAAAAGTTCTCGAATGGAGACCACGGACCAGCAAGCGCAGCGTAGGACGTGCACCGACTAGGTGGACAGACGATATAATAAAGATCGCAGGCCACTTCCAACCGGCCTTATTCGGAATTCATGGGGGTGGCCTATGTCCAGCAATGGACGTCGTTCGGCTGATAGATAGATAGATGCAAATATTCAGTGGTTACATAAACATGTAACCACTGAATATTTGCATCTATCTATATATACTCAAACGAGTCTTTTGGGGTCGAAACGTTAGGGCCGTGGCATGGCGATCGGGAGCAAAAAATACATACAAATAAAAAAAATCATTAGCTTTAGTCTCGAGCTAGTCAAGCATGCGACAACGAAAAGCCACGAAAAGAACTCATTTCGACGTGTGAAAAAGTAACAGATATATACCTTGTGCCATAACGCTGTTTCGTTCTGAGACTACGAAAGAAATAATTCGTGGCACGCATACTCGTATTAGCCCGGCTGTGGTTGCATTTTTCAACGAATCTCAACGAAACTTGGTACACAGGTTTTATATAATAACTAGTTTTTACCCGCGGCTTCGCCTGCATACGCAATATATCATTATAATTTATAGCCTATGTGTTATTCTGATATATAAGCTATATTATTGCAAAGTTTCATCTTAATCCGTTCAGTAGTTTTTGCGTGAAAGAGTAACAAACATCCATCCATCCATCCATCCATCCATCCTCACAAACTTTCGCGTTTATAATATTAGTAGGAAGTAGGATAGGATATCAAGATTGTTCCTCTTGGCAGCGATTTTTGATACTGGAGTATTTCCCTCAAAAAGGAAGTAAATTTGCTGTCGCGCTATTTACCAACCGATTTTGATAATATCGACAAGATAGTTTAATATCTAAACCCTAACAAGACTTGCGAGTATTCGAACCAAATTGGCTTAGAGCAAGTCGAGATATAGGCTTATGAGAATTCAGTTAAAGAAGTGTGTCGCGAAATCTACAGTTTGGAGAACTACTTAGCCTTAGTCCAGGTTTTGCGTAGTTTACTTAAACTTGCGTATCCACGTGTGGCTCCACACATTTAGGTTAGTTCTTCCTCATTTCCGCCAGAGGCGCTGTACAAAAATGTTTAGAGCCATACGGAAACAGCTGCAGTTTCAATTATCGTGTAAACTTGGATTGGCCTTTCTGGTATAATTAATTATAGGGTCCACATAGAAATGGCTCGTTCAACCTTCTTCAGAATGAAGACAGTTTTGTGTGACAGAGACCTGAGTCTTGATTTAAGACTACGCATAGTACGTTGCTACATCTTTTAGGTGCTATTATACGGCGTAGAAACATGGACTCTCACACAAAATTTGACAAAGAAGCTGGAGGCGTTTGAAATGTGGATCTACCGCTCGGCTGTATCTTGAGGATTTCATGGCGTGACCGAATCACCAACGTTGAGGTACTAAGCAGGCTTAAGAAGAAGATGGAGATTATGAATACCATCAAACATCGGAAGATGTCGTACTTTGGTCACATCATGAGAAATGACAAATACAGACTACTCCAGCTCATCATCCAGGGAAAGATTGCCGGAAAGAAAAGTGCTGGCAGAAGGCGGCACTCATGGTTAAAGAACCTACGGGACTGGTTCGGCTGTAGTACCACCTCATTATTTAGAGCAGCAGCTTCAAAAATTAGAATTGCCCTGATGTTGTCCAACCTCCGATAGGAGTGGAACTATAAGAAGAAGAAGGTATAATTGACGTGATTATACCTGAAGAACGGGGTTGAAGTGCAGACCAGGGGCGCAGGATCTCTCCACAAGTTGTCCGTGCACGCAATAGTAGAAACTGTTGCAGTTGGACTCGTGAGGGAGCAGTTGGTGGATGCTAGAGTCAGCTGGGCAGCCATTTTCTAAGGTACCGCCACCGCCGCCGCCGCCGCCACCGCCGCCGCCGCCGCCAGGTGCTGCTGCAAGAGATACCATAAATGTAATTAATACATCTAACAAAATACTGATCTAATAGAAGCTTAAAGAAGCGAACCAAAGTTACCGACACAGCCCATAGGATTAGTAAGTTGAAATGTCAATGGGCAGGACACATAGCGCATAGTTTAATTTTGTTGACAACTATTATTATTTTGACATTTATTTTTTGCTTTATTATTTTGACTTTTACGGTTTTTGCTTTATTATAATTTTGACATTTATTTTTGTGACATTCTATTAAGTTTTAAGAGAATATGTGAGTTATAATGTAATTCGCATGTCTGTTTTAATGACTCAATAAAAACAATTTAATTTAATTTAATACCTCGGAGAACTGATGGCCAACTGAGCAGTAAAGTTCTCAAACCACGCACCGGCAAGCGACGATATTATTAGGACCGCAGAAACAAGCTGGATGCAGGCCGCTTCCAACCGGCCTTATTGGAAATCCATAGGGGAGGCTTATTTCCAGCAGTGGACGTCCTACGGCTGATAATGATGATGAAAAGAAGCTAATTTTCTTATGTTTATAACTTATAATAAAAATAATTTCAAAAATTTGTCACGTCTGCAGGACTCGAACCTGCATCCTTCGGCACCGTTCCGTTAGATCGCTTACTGACAACAACTCAAACTCTCAATTGAAAAATAACTCTTTGAGATAAACCTAGTGTGTGAAGCACTATAAAAAATCGAAAATGGCTTAGTCGGTTACGATAAATTTTTTGATTCTATGAAAAAAATATCATTAAAATCCGTTCACAGATAGCGGAGTAATCGCCATTCAACATACGTACGAAAAAAAAATGGGTTGCTCCCCGGGAGTGCCGGCGGAAGTGAAAACTTGAGCATAGCTCGCGTTAGCGCCCTGCCCCGCAGGAGCAGGTAGGTATACATTTTTGCCGCGCGGTAGAAAGAGAGGCGGATATTACTTCCTTTCTACGCCGCACTTCTACTACTTCTATGAATTTTTGATCAGTTTACGCGTCTGCCCTGACGCGAGCTTAACATTTTTACTCATCTCAAAAAGTGCACACGCCAATAAAGAAGTTTCCACTTCAAAACATTCAGCCGAACTGAGAACTTCCTCCTTTGAAGTCAGTTAAATTGTCGACTTACGTGTGGTTTCGCCACCGATGCCGCCGCCGCCGCCGCCGCCAGAGCCTGCGCAGTCAACGTTCTGTGGCCAATCGCACACCTGGAGACAATCATAACATATTTAGTAAGATATTCTGATTAATGGCTCTTGCTTACCACTCTGATTAAGATATCTTTGAAATAAAATATAACTCATTTGTAAGAATTTGTATGCATTATTTAAGTTTTAATTAATTTTTATTGTATTAACGTTGATGACATTGGTTTGACCGTTTTTTGTTTGTTTGTGTCCTTATTATTCTTTGTGACATTTTATTGACATTTATTTAGATTATTTTGACATGTATAATATATCTGTACTAGTTAAATGAAAATTGTAAAATACCCAATGACTCGTCATGCGCCTTGGCGTTGCTGTAAGTATGATGAGGAAATTAAATAAATGAAATTTCTTACAAAAACTAAACTTAGCTATACGGGACTAACACTCAAGTTATCAAGTCGTGGTGGTCAAGTGGTAATGATACCCGCCTTTTAATCGTAAGGTCGTGGGTTCATATGCCTTTTAATTTATGTACGAAATTTCACACTACTGGCTTTTCGGTGAAGGAAAACATCGTGAGGCAACCTGCATACGTCCGTAGAAGAAATGCAGTGGTGTATGTGAATCCTCCAACCCGGACTGGGCCAGCTTGGTGGATATAGCCCAATCACCCTGCGTGGTTGGGCCTACGTCGTGCATTAGACTATTAAATACGCTGATAAAGTACTCAAGTTCTCACATTTTCCTGTACTGTTTGGATATACTCGTAGCTACGCGTTGCGTAATTAAAATGCTGTGTTTATTTGACTCTACCTTTGCGTTGCCATTCAGCGTGGCAATGATGCCAGCATGCCGGGCACGCTGCCAACTGGCAGTGAACTTGTATTTGGATTATCATTAGAGCTTTATTAGTCTATGGAAGATCCAATTCCTTTTTGCAAAGTATTAATTAAGACTAGCTATGTGGTTTTAGCTTAAGTATGTTGTAATTGTTGTAGTTAGGAGAATCTAAAGTTTCACTTTTAAAAAATGACTTGTTTAAGAAATCGATAATTCCAAGGTAAAGACTTTCTTGTCTTATTACTAACAAGCCTTTTCTGGCGGCGTTGCCGGTGTGATATTTTATTTTTTGTGCTATCTCATAAGAACCTTTTATTATCAATATCCATGCCAAAAATGAAGTCTAAGCGTTGCTCTGTTGCTGGGTGAAAGAGTAGCAAATAATAAAAAAAAAACTTTCATTCTATAGTCCAATTTTACATAACATTTAAAATTTCACCACAATTATAGCCCAATTCCTACATTTCAAGTCTTTGTGTATGCCATAGTTTCCATTTTACACTCTTCTTTTCATACCTACAGCTGTTTTTATATTTCATAATTGTAAAAAGGGCCCCTCAATGTTGGCTGACTCTAATGCCTAATAAAGGACCAGGCCAAGCCAGTGAATTCGATTGAATACATATAACGTATGAACGAAAGTCACAGAAATCAAATGGTGATCAAAGGTTCTCCCTGAAGAAAGACTCAAAAAGCTAACTTGTTTCGGTTTGCTTCCAAAAGCATCATCAGCTATTGATGACTCACTGTTTTTCAAAGTTTTCTTTGTTTATGTCATTTGTACCAGAATTTGAAGCAGATAAGTCTTTGTAATGATGCCAATGCGCAATGGTCTACATATATGTAGTTCTTTGTTTTTAAAAAATATATTTTTTTTAACAAGTAGGTATTATCGTTTTCGTGTTGAATTACACGTTAATCTATAAAGCTGATAGTGGTGAGGTTAATCCGGTTATCTTTAGAAATCCTGTATTCGAAGAAATGAAAATGCAAGTTTTGCTAGAGGTCTCACATAAGACTGAGCTAAATTTTTTGACTTCCAAAAAGGAGGAGGTACTATTATCGTCTGTATGTTGTGTATGTTCATCGATAATGTCGCCAATTGTGGACCGATTTAAGAAATTCTTTTCTAGTTCGAAATTTACATTTTAACGAAATCAGCTGAGCTGTTTTGATAAATCAACAAAAATTTACATCGATGTCACATTACTTCGTGCAAATAATTCGAATTCTGTACACGACGGAATTCGGTGCTGCGATTTTTCGCGAAAAAGAATTATATCAATACTTTAGCATTTTAGGTAATCGCAAACGCTGGGGAGTGGCTTGAGCGGTCGAGACCAAAATGAAGCAGGACAATCGCGTTAATTTTAAACAGCTGCGTTCCATCTGTAACTCAGTTAAAGTTCGGTTGCAATTGTAGTTAAGTTTCGATTCAGCTTCAAGGAATTAGGTATTATGCTAAACATCAAACACCAACCGTTCATTTGACACCGGTTACGTTCCAACTCTGATTGAGTTGCGTTTCAACTTTGGTCAGAATCATTAGTGCGATACGAAAATAGACAAAAAGTCGAAGTTCGGTTAAAGTTCAATTGAAGTTCAGCTGTATTTTTTTAGTGCGATTGGCCGGCAGGTGTCCATTTGGTTCTACGGATAATACATTGTTTTTTAGCTAGGTAGTGCCAGCATTTTATTTATTTAATGCAAGCATTGTAGGCACGCTGCCAACTGGCAGTGGGCATTTTATTAGATTATTTCCAAACTTTTTGTGTTCTATAGATAATCTGATTGCAATTTGATTAGTAGAAGCTGATTAGATTTATTGTATTTTGTTGTAGTTCGTAAAAAAACAATTACCTGGATCTCAGGGTTGAAGTAGGTTCCAGGAGCGCATTCCCTCTCTACCTTCTGTCCGAAGACACAGTAGTAGAACTTGTTGCATTCCGACTCGTGGGGCAGGAGGAGGTGGACGTCGAAGTCAGCTGGGCAGCCGTTGGGGAGGAATTCCTCGCAGTCTTCGTCGGTTGGGGGGGATGTTGGAGCCGCGGTCGGGGCCGCTGTGGGGGCAGCGGTGGGGGCAGCTGTAGGGGCTGCGGTAGGGGCGGCAGTAGGAGCCTGGGTTGTGGTGGGTGCCTGGGTTGTGGTGGGTGCCTGGGTTGTGGTGGGTGCCTGGGTTGTGGTGGGTGCCTGGGTAGTGGGTGCCTGGGTTGTGGTGGGTGCCTGGGTTGTGGTGGGTGCCTGGGTTGTGGTAGGAGCCTGGGTTGTGGTAGGAGCCTGGGTAGTGGTAGGCGCCTGGGTAGTAGTTGTTGTAGTAGGTGTGGGGGCCTCAGTGGTAGTGGTTGTGGTAGTGGTAGTTGTGGGGGCCTCAGTGGTAGTGGTTGTGGTAGTGGTAGTTGTGGGGGCCTGAGTAGTTGTGCTAGGCTCCGGTGTGCCTTCCGTGGGGGGCACGTTGGGGAGAGTGCAGCCTGCTACTTCGGGATGTATGCACACCTGTTAAATAACAATGTATAATTATTTACCTTGATAATTCGTATTTCTTCGAAGATTATGTCTTAAGATAAAATGAAGCTTAGTGTGTATGTTTAGCTTAGAGTATGCAATTATGACGCCTTATGATGAACATTTTATATTATATTGACCGCCAAAGACTTAAACACATTTTAAACAATATTTAAATTAAATATTATTTAATTTCTACTGTTAAACATTGTTTAAAGCGTACGTAAAACGATTGAGGTTGTTGAGTGTTGAAATCAAAAATATCTGGATTCAAATTTTACGCTGCGCCCTATCTTCTTCGCGTCATATTACTTATGTTTGAGGGTCTTGAACTTCACTTCTCATAAGCTTTCCGTTACGGCGGCTCTTCATTGTTATTAAATTGGCAAAGAAGTTTCAAGGGTGGGCAAGGCAAATCCATGAAACTTGGTTCTAAAACTTCCTAGCTACGCTTGTGCCTACGAAAAGCGATTCGGACATATCCGCCATGCTGGCTTAGCGTCATACCACTGCAAATTGATGGAAAGTGGTAAAAACGAACCTGTAGCCCAAAAGAGAAATGAGTGCCAGGCGCGCAGTCTGTAGGCAGGATTCTCTTCTGTCCCCACTCGCAGTAGTAGAACTTGGTGCAGTCCCACTCGTGCTCGATCAGCCAGTGGGCTAAGGGCGTGTTCTCGCAGTCTGGGTGCGGCTCCCAGAGCCGGTCAGAGCTGGAGAAAACATCGGGTCTGCCCTGAACCAGGGCTAGCGACGCCGCTAGTAGAAGTATTCCTGTGGAAGGCAGTTACGCATCAGAAATCAGTAGCATAAAACTGGTATAATCCGCACCACACAAGTCGGCGGGTGAGACGTTAGCCGCAGATGACACTTCGCCGTAATTCCATTTGGATGTCATCCATTCGAAGCGATGGAGGCTTTTAGATAGCTATCACAGGAAAGGCAGGAAGAAAGAGAGAAAAGGTAAGACCGCCGAGAGCATTTTAAATATCAAATTAGAGAGAACGGAGTTGTCTTCTCGTAAAGGGAGAAAACACTGGCATAGGACCTCGAAACGTTGTTAGGACCGTGATATTGAAGTTGCTTTACCGACAAAAGCCCGCACTCTTAAATTTTGAATGAATGAATCAGTTTCAACCTTTTCGAGCGTGCAATATTTGTACACAGTGCCGTGGTAGGGTAGTTATGGTTTTAAGGTGACGCATTGATAAACTATAGTTTCAAAATCGAGTACCGCGCCCCTTCACTCGGACAAAATTTTACGCGGTCTCACTTGACAGGATCACGCCAGAGCGGCGGGCGGCAACGCTGGGCTAGCGTACGTGGCGCTGCTAACGGCGCGGCGGCGGCACGCGTCAACTCAATTTGCCTAGAGCATAGATAATCATGGAGTCGCCTTGTCCTTAATCAACAATTTAAAAAAAAGGCAAAAATTATTTTGATCTTTTTAATGTTTTTTTTTTTCATACAATACAGGGTTATTTCAACTGCTGTTTTTAAACTTTCGCGATTTGAACACATTATTATTATATACTACGGGACTTATCGCGCTCTGAAATTACGAGATAAATAAATAACTCATCATCCCGACGTTTCGTCCGAGTTGCATCAACCGTGGTCAAGGGTAGACACTCCGTAGAATAGTGAGTCTACCCGTGACCCGCAACAAAATGTATGGAACAGTTTTTTTTTTTTAATTTTGAGAAATGTTGCAGAACAAAAGTTGTTAGTTTTGAGAAATGTTGCAGAACAAAAGTTGTTAGTTTTGATGTACATGTACAGAATAAACCTCTAAAAGGATGCTAATTGATTAGAAATAACCCTGTATACAAATTAATGTTGATTATGTACAGGTATCATAATCAATGAACTTATTTTTATCGTGCTTCACACACTTAGTTTATAGAAACTTTCTTTTTGTGACAAACATTTCAAAAATTGACGAGCTCGTAGGATATGAACCTGCATCTCTCTGAAATTCCGGCTCTGCTTTGTCTGATTAAGCTAGAACGCTATCTGCGAAGCTGCCAAATTAGTAAAGTGTTTATCATTTTTATCAACTACTATAGTGTTGAAAAGTGTAGGTATCTTAATGTTAAAACTAACGCTTTTTGTGAAAAATATATCAATATTCTGAAAATGGCATCACATAATCTATGGTATCCCCGACCGAACAATCGTCAACGTCACCAGTATTTTTTTCTATTGAAATGGTAGCTGAATCATTTTCTTTCCCTTTTGAAATCACGTATTCTGGGTCACGAATTGGCCTGTTCCTTATGTGTCTAGGGTCAACCAACTCGGGAAGAAGACAATCATAGTAAAATTTAAGCAGTTTTGGCTCCATTATATCTGACCAAAATTTATCGTCTCTTTCTATGATTTCAATTTTCATTTTTTTGTCTCCATACCATATTCCAAGTAAGGCCTCCTGTTTTCTGCAAATATGTAACTGGCCTTGGACTTGAAAATACCAGTCTGATTTTTTGTTGACTACTATTTCGCCGTCTTTATTTTTTTTATAAAAATGCATCTTATTCTGTTCAATCGCCTCGTCTATACCCATTTTAAATGGTGCTATGGGACATTTTATTTCGACTATTTTGTTGTCATCGGTAATCCCATCAGGCGTTGCCCCCAAAAATGGATATTGCTCATCTATAAATAGACCGCATTTTCTAATTTTTGTGTCTACCATAACCGATAATTGTTCGATTGCAATTTTTTCGTGCTTTTTTCCGTGAGTTATTGATGACACGTTGTCAATATTTGGCTTGTAAAGTAAATTTTTTACTACGTTTCGGCATGTATTCGACTCTTTTCTTTTTACAATTTTACCGAAGTTTGATGCAGTTAACATGCTTCGCCTTAATTCCAACCATTCTCCAGATTCACTTTGTAGTATAGTTCGTTTTTCTACGTCTTTTCGCTGTTCTTCGGTTTTCGTCAAATTCTGGATGAAGGTGTCTTTGGCCTTTTTTAATGTGTCGTCATCCAAGTCTGGCTTATCCACAATTTCTCCATAATCTAGATTTAATGTACGCGGCACCAAAGTACGATTTTTTTTCCTCTTGCAGTTTTGTTTTGTTCTATTCTTTTTTTCATTTACAGCTCTTTCGTATTTTGTAATAGTTTTTTTTGGGCTATTTCCATAAACATTACGGTGGACAGTCGACAGCAAGTTGCCGGTGTTAAAAGATATTACTGCACCAGAGCATCTTGCTTGGTAAGCTCTTCTTTGAGAATAATTTACCCTTTTTCCACCAACAAGTTTGGCAATGACTCCGTTAAATCTTTCCACTACATTACTGTCGACATCTTCAATTAAACTATGGGCTTTTTCAGCCAATCGTGCGACATGAGTTTTTATTTTTTGCCAAAGCAAACTCCCAAAAAACGGATTAGGAGCGTCTATTTGCATATGTTTTTTGCATAATAACTGGTTGCAAGTTTCATGAGAGTTAAACGCATGGCCAATAGATGCGTTTATATCTTTATATAAACCATCTGTATTTTGGCTCTCCTTGTGAAGTTTTATAGCGTCGCAAATATATTTCCTGGAGCGCATTATTTTCTCTTGTGTCAAATATTTCCTGTCTGTAACGTTGAAGTGAGTGTCTGAAGTAAGTTGCTGTAACTTATTGCAATAGTTCCTCAGTAAATGATTCCGACAGAAAATTTTTGACACTGTTAAGCCTGGGTATGGCCGAGCATTTATTATTTTGGCATAGGTGCTACTGTCGCCATCAGCAATAAGTCGCGCGTATATTATACCGTGCATTTCAATGGATTGTTTAAACCCCTCAGTTATTATTTGGGATTCCATAGCAGTAGAAGCCCCTTCAAAGTTTTTATAACAGACATGTTCTTTGGGACTTTCTTTTTTGTTTTGAGCTCGGGCACAAATACAACAATACTTATTTTTGACACACATGTACAAAACTTGGCCAAAACGTCTGCCAATTATGGCTGCAGCACCCGATAATGCAGCATAGTTTGTTCTGTATGAGCGTTTGCTCCAACACCCATCTACAATGACATCAATCATGGGAATGCCATCTTTTGTAACCCTGCCTTCAATAACAGCTGCTTCTTTCTCTTTTTCTCCGGCTATTTTCATTTCCTCCCAGGCAGTTTCTTCCCAATCGTCACAAACATCGTCCTGCATTTTATTGTAAGTGTGTTCAGACATAATGGGTAATCCTACTGCTGCGGAAAACTGCTTCAGTTGCGCGTGACCACAACCTGCTGCCATTATTCCTGCAACAACATCTTTGTTTACATCAGCCAAAGATGATTTTATTTTGTTTTTATAATTACACATAGAGCAGACAAATGTAAATTCCGATTGTAATCCAATTCGATGTTCAGAAACTAATTTCATTGAGGCTAATCCGCAGTCAAACAGAGATTCATGTTGAGAGAGTTGTATTAGTTGTGATGTAAAATGATTAACATCTATTACTCGATGCCCCAAGTCGGGTATTTCTGTATGAATCTGAAATTTAAGCACATATTTTAGTATTTATTTAGTTTGAATTTCTTATTATGTAAACATGCCTTAGCTATAACAAAATCCTTACTGTAGTTTCAGAGGTACTTTCGAATATGTATGGAATATCTTCATTTTCAGGGTTTTGTTCCTTTAACTGAAACAAAATTACACAAGTTCAACTTGCAGACGAAGTAAAAAACGACATTTTCAAAATATAACCAAATCGACAACATCCTCTTTTTTGAAGTCGGTAAAAAGACAAGACAATAATCGCGATAGTTTAAAAAGGTACTTAAGTTTACCGTTTCCACCGAATCCTCTGATGTGGGCAACACATTTTGTAAATCTTCATTTTCAGGATTTGGTTCTTTTAACTGAAATTAAATTACTTACATTACTATTAAAGGAATTAGACATGTACAAAATGGAGTACAGTGGCGGAGGTATAGGTACTAACTACTCACTAAATACCTGGAAAATCTTTGTGATAAAGCAGGGAGAATAATTTTAATTTCGTTTATTTAAAAGAAGAAAAAATAATAACCCTATCGACAACTTCCTCTTTTTTGAAGTCGGTAAAAGACAATACTATAACCGTGATAATTTAAAAAAAGTGTTTAAATTTACCGTTTCCTCTGAATCCCCAGATGTCGGCAACACGTTGTGTAACTCTGCGTATGTTGGTGATATTTCTGGGTGGCTACAAAATAAAATGATGTAATTATATAATTATTAAAAAGTTAAAGCTAACACAATTATTTAGGTGATAGAACATCACCTAATAAATATCATTATTTTAGATAGGTTTCTAAAATATCAAGAGACGACTCCATAGCTTTTTGTTCTGATATTTGTTTCCTACAGTATGGTTAGTTTGTACAGACAAATCTTAGTAGGTACACACTTGAAAATAAAGAATAGACGGAGTATTATTACTAGATACTTTAAATTGATTGCTGACATGATAGATAGGTACTTGGCATGGACTCACTCTCTATCTACTGGCCCTGTTGAGGATGTGGATTGACAATCGTCAGGTTGCAGTTTCCGTTTTTTTGACCTAAAAAAATTGTAAATATAGGTAAATGCAGAAAAATTGAAGTACCTAGGTAGTAAGAATGTGATAATCCATAATCTGTAGACGAATGTGTATTTGCCAAATATAGACTTTATTATTAGGGCATTAGAGTGCAACTATTTATTGCAAGTTTATTATATATGTAATTCGACTTACCCAAACATTCCGTCATTTTTTTTAGGTTTTCTTTTTCGTTTTTGTAAAAACAATTCTTTCCGCTTATTTTTCCTCCCCATTTTCTATGCACACTTGTTCACTACTATTTACACACTACCAAATAAAAATACTACCTAACTTACTACCTACTATAATAATGTTCTAAAGCTACAATATAATATAGTACACTAAAGTCTAACTTATAATTTTGAAAATAATTCTGAAGTAAATTACTCGGTTGTCGTCGCACAGAGTACCTAGAAGACAATAACCAAAAACAAACAGCACGCATCTCGCGCCGTCCGTACTTTGCGGCGTTGCCAGCCCGACGCTGAGCGAATCATGCGCTCGTCGGAGTCGCAACGTCGCACCGGTACGGCGGCGGCGGCCCAGATAGTGCCGGATCAAATATTCTGAGCAAACACTGTAGAGTAAAAGCTAAACTAGAGTAGGCGCGAAGAGATTTGATTGAGTTTTTAATTAATTACTCATAATATACAATTTAAAAAAAAAAAATTCTCGGTTTATAATAAAGAAAAGGGATCTGGCTATTTTATTCGTAAAAAATAATGGGGTGTTGTCGCTGATAATTCTGAGCATTCGAATTACTAAAATTTTTTTGGTGAGCAATTTGTTTTATTTTTTTTTTAATAAAGCCGGTTACTTTTCAAAATTTTGTCCGGTTCATTCAATTTATTAAGATTTTCCCTTATCTATGACATTTTTTAAATTTGAATCGATATCATTCATCCTCTCACATCGCGCATTCAAAAGTACTCGTTTTTGCCGTTTTCGTGTTTCTCGGCCCGGTGCCTCGTCTTAAGTTACCATCAGGCACATATACAGTAGAGAAGTGAGACATACCAAAAAATAAGTGGACCTTAGGTCATGACCAGTTAAAAG
This sequence comes from Hypomecis punctinalis, assembly GCA_949316475.1. Classification (NCBI taxonomy): domain Eukaryota; kingdom Metazoa; phylum Arthropoda; class Insecta; order Lepidoptera; family Geometridae; genus Hypomecis; species Hypomecis punctinalis. The sequence continues at coordinate 6,784,283 of OX438823.1, forward strand.
CTTATATATATTATCCAGCTATGACTATCGTCTATGGATTTTTTAAACAATTTATCATCGAAATGTCTTCAAAAATAAACTATCTTGAGTAATCTGTTCGACGATATATCTTACTCAAATTTTCGTTATTTTCGTATCGTATATATGACATCATCACGGTTTCATCGTCGATATTGAAGATAAAATTGACGATGATTAAAAAATTGCAATTAAGCTGTCAAAAGATAGAAGATACGTTTTGATGGATAGTTGTAAATTGTAATATTTACTACACTTAGAAACCGTTGATTGATTTTTTAATGGTATTAAAATTTACTAACTAAAATGAAAACAGTCATATAAATAATAATTATTTTTTGCAAAAAAATAGCAGGACTGACTTCACCCGTGTACAGAATTCCCGAATATTTCGCACGAATCGATGAAGCATTTTTCACATTATTGTTGATTAACAAAAATGGCTAAGCCGATTTCGATAAAATTTAAATGGAACCAATTCCGAAGCTTTCCAATAAAAAACAAATATTGAAATCGGGCTACTATAAAAAAAGTTATGCGTGATTATACATAAAAAAATGTACGCGTCGAATTGAGTACCTCCTCCGGTGGTTCGTCGGTCAAAAACAGGACACTAGATGAATTTTAACTAAATTCGCTCAAAAAAATATAGCTCGCAATAAAGTACTCTTTTTTTTTCCTTTTGTAACATAGATATTTGAGCGCAAAAGTCCTTTTGGATTTTTCCATGTTTGCAGGTGAAAAATCTGGTTGGTCATGTATTTTTCTTACCTTTGCTAAGTTTATTTTTCAGCTGAAGTCAAAAATTATTCGACTGAACGTTTTTTTTTATACTTTTGTATCTTATAGACGGACGAAACGGAGGAGGTACTCAATTCAACGCGTATATATATTACTTTATTAAAACTAGCGTGAGGATTTATTATTAAAATTTGTATGAACACCGGATACAACTCACGATTATTTGAACGGTCGAGCGTCCATTGTCGGGGGCGCGCGTGTTCCCTGATGAAGGAGTACTAACTACTCTGAAACTGGTCGGACGCATAGCGGCTCGACCGTTCAAATAATCGTGAGTTGTATCCGGTGTTCATATAAATTTTAATTATTTTATTATTAGAAAGAGTAACCGTGCGAACTATTTGCGAATTCTATACATGGTTGAAGTCGGTCATCCATTTTTTGCGAAAAACGATTATAAATACAGGGAGTTAGTCTTAACAGCGTCATCAGAAAAACTGTGGAAAATTAAATCAATTTCTGAATTAATTAAAGACTTTTTGTAAAATTCTGGTAACAGCTTGCTTAGTTTTTCTAAGATTCATTTTATCCAAATACAAGATTAAATTACGGTAACCCGTGCGTCGCGCCCAACATGGTATGGAAGCGCTCCGTAGGTAATTATTATTTACCTACTTAGAGCTTCAGTTTTTGCGCGCGCCATCGTTTTAAAATTTGTGGGACATTTTTCCAAAATTATTGAGAAAATTGACCCTATTTTTTACATCGTTTTTGGCATCTATAATTTAAATGATACTGAACAACCCATTAAAAGGACAACGCTCACTAATCTAACACCCTGTATATGTTACGCGATTACTCTGATAATTATAAACTGATTTTGATGATTTTATAAATAGTTTTTAATTTCAAAATGTTACTGTGCCTACTTCTAATTAGTTGCTAAGGTAAATTAATATATCTACGCGCTAATACGTTTTTATCTAATATTTTTCTAACTTGATTTTATTTTATCAATGTAATAGATTAAAATAATCATTTAATAGTTAGATACCAAAAATGGCTACATCCTATATCACTAATACAATTGACGTCATCTAATATTTTTATATTTTGAATAGTAAATTACAATTTATCTACGATTTGATTTGATTTAATCAATCTAGTAGATCAAAATTTATCTTTACCTACAATGTATGAAGGCGCCATCATAATTATTATAGCTAATTAGACTATTTCTGTTTATTTTTCACTTTAGGCGTTCGCATAGAGAGAAAACTTATTAAGTTGCTATTAAATTTACGATGGCGCCTTCATAATTGGGCCTAAAATATTTGACTGAACCAACGAATAAAGTTATCATCTAATCGTAATTATCATTTAGCAAAATATGATTCATATTAATATCATTTAATATCACTAATTTAGCAAATGTAGATACTTAAACTATTTTAAAGTATTTTGCGTACATAATTATTTTTTTTAAAATGGCACGACCGGCTTCAACTACGAATAATTCGCACGGATCAATGTAGCAATTTTCAAATTATTTAAAAAAAAATTAATTTCGTTGATAAAATTTATATGTGGCCAATTTCGAGTATTGCGGCGTTTCGCCCCGCAAGCGGTTCGGCCCGCGTTGCGAATCGCCCATGACTCTTTTTGAAGGCCGCCATTCGGCCCGCGGGGCGAAACGCCGAGAACCATGAAGGAAGAGGTCGTTTTGGCCCACGTTGATAAAGAACAATTTCCCGCACGGAGTATACCTTTTGCAATAAAAAAAAGAATTATTGAAATCGTACCATTCCGTAAAAAGTTAAGCATGGGTTATACATAAAAAAATATATACAGGGTTATTTCTAATCAATAAGCAATATTTTTAGGGAATTATTCTGTACATCAAAACTAACAACATTTTTTCTATGGAACAACAACCTTTTTTTGAGAACTAAGAAAAGTCGTAGAACAAAAGTTGTTAGTTTTGATGTACAGAATAAGCCCCTAAAAGGATGCTAATTGATTAGGAATAACCCTGTATATACGCGTCGACTTGAGTACTTCCTCCGTTTCGTCGGTCAAAAATAGAGTTGACATCATTATATTATCACAATTATTACTATTATTTTTAGTAAATAAGATATTATTAATCTATAATTTCGTCATGTTTTATATTAACTCTGTCATAAAACGATAAGTAGCTAGTAAATACCGGGCGGGTAGCCCTAGCGTCAAAGTTTTTAAGCTGCTTGAAGGCCTTTGACATAGCTAAACGGTTACAATAATTGGGACCTACAATTTAACGTGTCATCCGAGCTACGGTAACGCTCAGTTGTAAATGCCACCCGCGGCCTGTACTAACTGTACTGAACATAAAAAAACGATAATACCTAACTAATGAACTTAAACCTTGCATAGTCTGAAATATTTTTATTTATCCAGTGGCGGTCCTAGGCGTGGGCGTTGTGGCTCCACCGCCCCCGGTATCGCACTCAGAGGGGCATCGCGAGGCCTCTTTAAATATTTTTTTCAAGCCTTTTTTTAAGTTTTTAAGCTTTTCAATCATACCAACGAATTAGCAAGTTGAAATGACTGGGCGAATGCATGAATGAGTGGGCGACGCACATAGTCGAAGAACGGATGACGTAATTTTCTCGAATGGAGACCACGGACCAGCGAAGTACGTCCACCGAGTAGGTGGACTGGCGATATACCTATAATTAAGATTGCAGGTCGTGCATGCGCCTTATTGGAAATCCATACAGGAGGCCTATGTCCAGCAGAGGACGTCCTGACGATGGATGGATGATCCTTTTCAATACCATATCCACATATTGCGCATTAAAATTTTTTTACTATCGTGTGATGTAGATATATCATAATCATAATGTTTGACAAGATAGGTTTATTGGGTAGACTCATGGATGTATTACATAAATAGGATAGAGCACTGGGAAGGAAAAACGTGACGAATCTCTCGAAAATCTCTTTCTAAGTAGGATGACCAAAATATCTCGATCATCTTGGGATATATTATATCTATTCGGAACGTTATTGCACGCAAAAATTTAAGTTATCTAACCCCAAAGTTGAGCCAAATTTCATTTGTGCTCAATCCTGTTTGGATAAAAAATCCTTGGGTAGAATTTAGCACTACATTAAAAGGGCCTCGTATATGCGAATTCTAAATCGCTACATCACTGTAGGCATTTGTCTATTATATCCTTGAGTGATTTTAGCTTATCAATATAATAGTAAATAATCTAAAACTTATAAATCACTGCCAATAGAAATAAAATTTGATCGTACCCTTCTAAGCATGTATTTAGTAGGTACGAAGTCTGTGATAACATGTTTTGCTAAATATTATCAGTGAAAAATTCCATTTAAATGATTATACTAATCCCTAACCTCATAGTAAGAGATAAGTCGTAAATGACGAGAAATACTTAGGTACGAAGTATAAAAAAATACATGAACATTCAAAAAACAAAGGAATTAATGATTCCCTCGGCAATAGGCAAGATGACTGGATTAAAAAAGTATTATTAGTCCCCGTCAATTAGGTTACCAAAACATATTGGACACGATTTGTTTATTTTCTCAATCAAACTAAATTATACCCTTACTAATGTTATAAATCTGAAAGCGTGTTTGTTGGTTCGATATTAAAATAAAATATCTTACACACGGTTTCTGTCCCCCAACAAAGCAAAGCTCGTCAAATAGCTGCCAGAGACTAATTTACTACGTATATTTTTAAATATGTACATACTTTTATAGATAACTAGCGACACACCTATGCGAACCCGCCCCGGCTTCGCATAGTTGTATTATACAAATAAACCTTCCTCTTAAATTACTCTATCTATTAAATAAACAACCGCGTCATCCGTTGCGTTGTTTTAAAGATATAAGCATACATAGGGACAGACATACAGCTGTAAGTGACTTTGTTTTATACTATGTAGTGCTACCTAAATAACACCCAGACACAGAGCAAACACCTATTCAACACTTGATAGTCGCCCATGTGACAGTCGCCCACCTATGATATTTTTCACCCAGTTTATTATTATCCAAAATCAACATATTCAAGCAGAGGGCAAAACCTATTAAAATAATAATTACGACGTAGGTAAATCTGAATATTGACTTTATTGTGCGCAATTCTTAAATCGAAATATTAATGTAAATTCGCTAACTTTTTAAATGACAACCCACGGTGCTACTACCATCGCGGATTTACCTTAAAATTGGGGTATTTTACCTTGTATTAAAACATTTTAAAACCTACGTCATGTACTAAACTGAACAAAATGATTCATTATATTATTATAGTCTTCATCGTAATGAAGTAGATAGGTACGCGTTGAAATCATTTGTATCATTTGGAGAGCAATGCAAGGCCTCAGTTTGGCATAATAATAAGGTCAAAAACAGAAAATAATTAATGTACCTAATGAATATAAAACTCCTACCCGACAAATTAAAGCTTGAAATAAGATTATTTTTTTGCGATTTCCCCAAAGATTTGGAAGAATCAAAATCGCAGTAAGGTAACAATGCTACATCGTGTGAGTGAGAGGAAGTGTTTCCCTCTCAGTTTAGGGCTGCCATACTGATATTTTTACAATTTGCCGCGCTTTGTCAGTACCAACTTTCGTTAGCCAGACTCTAGTTATTTATAAACATGTTTTGTTATTTTCACAACAGAATAAGTTGCATAGTGCAAAGATCTTATATCTTTTTCTATAAATAAAGTAGTATATGGCTATGTCATAAAGAGATTTGTGCACGATGCTACTTATCTATAGTGAAAACAACAAAACATGTCTGTAAACAACGTCATTACTCATTAATCAATTCTTGAAGTATCTAGATTTACATAACATTTCTAGTAAAGGATTAGCAGTCCTTGAATTACCTACTTAAATACTCACGTAGAGTCACTTGAGATAGAGGGGATTCACAAACTATATTCAATACGATTTATTTTAGGTACCTATGATGATTAAAAAAACATAAATAGTCCGTCAGAAAGAATCAAAAAAAAAATTTGATATGTATTTTTTCTTTCATCAATTAAACAGAAACTGACGAATATACAGGGTTATTTCTAATCAATTAGCATCCTTCTAGGGGCTTATTCTGTAGATCAAAACTAACAACTTTTGTTCTACGACAATGGTCTAAACTAAAAAAAAAAAAATTGTTGTTCCATACAAAAATTTAGTTCACCCGCGACATAATGTATGGAACAGCTGATTTTTTTTTTTAGTTTTGACGAAAGTCGTAGAACAAAAGTTGTTAGTTTTGATGTACAGAATAAGCCCCTAGAAGGAAGCTAATTGATTAGAAATAATCCTGTATAGCCCGTTAAAGTAAACATGACATCACGAGTGCTATAAAATGTACATACTACGTCGCACTTGTGACGTCACGAGTCCCTTTCCCAAACTTTGACAAGGTTTATCTTTGTCATTTGTTGTTTGATTTACAAAAGAAAAAATATGTGTCTAAAATATTTTAATAATCTAACGGACAAATTGTAATAATGTTTTTTTTTACCCAGTCGGCATGCCTATTAGAAACCTAGACATTACCATTCAGAGTGGTTAAGCCGAGAGCATTTCGATTATCTCTTGATCTTTTATGGCCTGTTTGACCTTTAAGTTAAAGTTGGAAAGTATGTCTATGTATGAGTGTACATAGCATGGTAAATTCCAAATATTTGATGATCTAAAATACTAACTACTACTAATTTGAAGATTGTCATTGAAATCAATATATTTTAGATTAGAGGAGATTATACAAAAGAAGACAGATAAATCAGGAAGTTTATTCAGCGATGATGTCATGAAACATAGATACGAATTAATAGATATACGTCACAGTATATAGTGACGTCATAACGATTCAGTGAATGTAATAAAAAGTAATGATTCAGTGGTTATTTGACACAATATTTTAATTTATTACTTATTTGTTCTGACTTGCGCTTCTGCTTGAGCTTTTGGGATAAGGTACTACTAAATAATTTCGACTACAATTTAATATTGTACCTTCATATAATTAGAATTACAGTTCACTACGCGAAAACTTGAAGAAGACGTTTTTAATATGTCATGCTAGGAAGAATGAGCTTTCGCAAATTATTAGTTTCTTTCAAGATTATAAATTAAGATTGTTATAATAGATCCAACCGTTTGTTTTCTTTTTGACAGCACCAATAGAACGTAACTGCGTCATGTTACGCAAAAGTTCACTTTTAAATGCGAGTTTTTTAAAATATAACAACTGCCTAAGTTTGCTTCTTGATCCCGTATAATAATCATCTTTGACAAATTGAGTCCATAGGTGCAGTAGTTTTTTTTTTTTTTTATAAATTACATAAATTTAAACAAAAAACGTTTTTAAAAATTTACGTTTTATGGCTATCGTGTGTAGCCGTAATTTTTTTAAAACGACTCATGGACTTATGGACTCAATTTGTCAAAGATGATTATTATACGGGATCAAGGAGCAAACTTAGGCAGTTGTCATATTTTTAAAACCTCGCATTTAAAAGTGAACTTTTGCGTAACATGACGCAGTTACGTTCTATTGGTGCTGTCAAAAAGAAAATAAACGGTTGGATCTATTTTAAGTACACTAATGGAAACTTATAATGTTTTCAGTAACTTTTTGAAATCAAATTCAGATATCAATATATTTTGAACATTTTTTAGTTCAAATGTTTTTCTGAAGCGGAGTAATGTATTAAATTGTATTTGTTTTTAATTTATGAGCTTTCGAAATATTTTTAAAAGTTTTTCCTTTTCCCAGTAGCTTTTTGACTACATATTTAAATCGGGGATGTTTAAATCGGACCTATTATTGTTTAATATAGACATTAATATAATTTATTTATTTTTTTGACATGTTTTCTTGTACGTGACAAGTACCAACTTGACTATTATTTTTTATTGTATTGAATTCTTTTTTACACGTATTTGGAATTATTGTAAATTGACATGAAATAAATAATTTTGTTCTTTATTAGTTTATTTGGAGATATAAAAAAAATATATTTATGTTTATTGATATTGATATTAAAAACCTCTTGTAAATATTATATGCGGTTATGTTGCAATAAATTATAGAGTTTTGAATAAACTATTCTGGTACCAAACAAATTTTAAAAGTGAACCAATTTTGATACTTCAATTGACAATCAATTTCTAACATCTAGATGAAAGGTTTTGTTGTTCAAAGTGACTAAATCGGATGACTTAAAAATCGCTGCGGTAAATAAAACAAAATAATAGGAAAAAAAAAAAACAGAAAAATCTGTGTCTAACTGTAGGACGTCCTTCACATACTTCGCAGACAACGAGGAAGACACTATCAGCCGCTTTGTGCGGCGTGCAACGACTGCGTCACCTAAGGTCATCGTAGACTATAATTTAAAGATGGCTATTAAAGACCGAAACGCGGCGGTGATGGAGGCTCTGCGCGGTATAAGTAGTTATTTGGAAAATAATATGTAAAATCAACGTAGTTTAAAATCATATTTTTTGTTTTTAATTTTATTAGATTTAGAGTCCTTTTGTAAAGCCTTTTTAAGCAATATTGTTCAATTTTTTTTTTAATGTATATCTTAAAAAGCTCAGACCCTGGAGTCTGTGGAGTGTAATAATTAAATTAATAACAAACTGTAGGAAAGGTAAGATAAGTTTGAAGAACGTACCAATAGCGCCCATGTAGGCTTTTGTAGAATTTCAAACACTAAAATATACAGACACTAGCGAACTAGTGGATCTACACTGATACTGTAATTCAGGTGCCAAATAACTTATATATTAAACAGATTGTGATAGATTTAAAGATAACTTCTAGATTAATGTTCGATTGTGTGAAAGAGGCGTAAATACGCGATAATAATTCATTAGGGTTCGGTGACAAAAAGTAAATAAAAAAATATACCTAATAAGTATTTTGTTTTTTATTAGTCATTCTTTTTTTTTTAAATCTTTTTTGTTTGAGGAGTTTTGTCGATTTTCGACCATGCCACTCCCATAATTAACAATATGTACATATATAAACTAGGTGCCTGCTCCTCCATAGAGAAACAGGTATATTCGTACCAGCCTCTTGGCTCCCTCCGATGATGGTGAAGCCAAGAAACTGTTACAGGCTCCTACGTTACTGTCACTAATATCTAAAAGATTTTGGCGAATCGCTTCGTTCCGGACACATTCAGTCAGGACATGGTAGACGTCCTCAACTTTGTCACAGTCTGCACAATTAGGTGTGTCTGACAAGCCCATCATGAATTTGAATGCGTTTGACGGGATATGTCCAGAACGAAGTCTCATTAATGTCACAACCTGTTTCCTGCACATAGGCACCATTTCAAACCATGGCCGATGAGGAGGCTCACACTGAAGTGTTTTGTACCAAATGCCGCTGCACAACGACCGCTCGTCAAAATACTCCCGCCATTGATGCTTACATTATTAGTCATTCACAATCATAATTTCTTAATAATTGCAGCAGGGCCTCGATGATCCGGACACCGAAAATTTATACCCTGTTCGGATGCACGAAGCGTTCGGATTATAGTATGTTAAAATATTGAATGGGATTTTTCGAAATAAAACAAAAATATTTTACATTATAATGTGTTTATTGAAGTATGTACGATAGATGTATGTTACGCCAACACAATAAAATGGCGGAAGGCGCGCGGGCGGACGAAAAAGCGATACGTGTGTTATCTAAAACGCACTGCGTGGCACTGCAGGACAGAAACTGTGAGAAATGGCGGTTGCGCAGGGGTAAGGGGGGTCGTTCGGATTATAGAGGCGTTCGGACGAGCTGGGGTACGGATTATCAAGGCCGTGCTGTAATTATGTAGGTGCCGCAAAACTATAGTGAGTTTGTCACGGCACTCTTATTCACACACAAACTATTGGTTAGTTATGTATCTCAATTATTTATACAGGGTTATTTCTAATCAATTAGCATCCTTTATTGTTATTGCTTTAAACCAGTTAGTCACATTAAGTGACTAACTGGTTTAAAGCAGTTCTCACAGATGGCGCTTCCAACAATGTAGTAGTTGGTAAAAATGATAAAACACTTTCACTAATTCGACGTTTTCGCAGACAGCGTTTTAGCTTAATTTGGACAAAGCATCTGGGCCGGAATCCCAGAGAGATGCAGGTTCAAATCCTGCGAACGCGTCAATTTTTGAAATGTTTATCACAAAAAGAAAGTTTTTAAATTAGCATCCTTTTAGGGGTTTATTCTGAACATCGAAACTAATAACTTTTGTTTTGCAACTTTTGTCAAAACTAAAAAAAAAATCAGCTGTTCCATACATTTTGTCGAAGGTGAATGATATTTTTCTATGGAAAGACAAACATTTTTTTTGAGTTTTGACAAAAGTCGCAGAACAAAAGTTGTTAGTTTTAATGTACAGAATATAAGCCCTTGTAAAATAAGAGGATGCCAATTGATTAGAAATAACCCTGTATATTTAACAAGCTGACTCGGTGAACTATACACTCTTGACAGAGTGGTCGTGGTCATCAGTTCCGGTGGTGGCTCGCTTTACAATACGTCGCCATTCCTCTCGTATGGACGCCTTTCTCGTGCACATATTGACGGGACCGTTTAGTGCAGCCTTTATTTGGTCGGTCCAACGTAATGGAGATCTACCTCGCGGTCTTGTACCTTCCATCCTTCCCTGCACCACAAGGCGCTCCACAGAGGTGTTGTCGCGTCGCGATACGTGCCCGAAGTAGGTGAGAATGCGATTTTGGACAATTGAAGATAGACGCTGCTTGATGCCGAGTTCTTGTAGAATAGACTGGTTCGTTCTAAATTCGGTCCACGATATCTTCAGCATTCTTCTCCAGCACCACATTTCGAGAGCATCTATCCTCTTTTTCTCACTCTCTCTCAAGGTCCACGTCTCAGCAGCGTAAAGAAAAATGGGAAAAACAAGGGCCCTAACAAGTCGGATTTTCGTGGTCTTAGTTATATTCCGATTTCCCCATACTTTCTTCAATTTGTCCATAGCTGACCTTGAGATAGCCATGCGACGTTTGATCTCATCGACACACCCTCCATTGTTCGAAATGAGTGCACCTAAGTAGATGTATGATTGAACGATATCACAGTTCGCAATTCTCGTGACTTCTGGCGAGTTGTTGTTGGCACGGTCGACAATCATAATTTTCGTCTTGCTGCGGTTAATTTTCAGGCCAAATTCAAGGCTGACACGCTCCATCTTACCGAGAAGCTCCTCCATATGAATGATACTAGTCGCGAACAAGGTGGTATCATCTGCAAATCGCAGATTTGAAATATTTTGACCTCCGACATTGATTCCGTCAGTCCAGTCTTCGAGAATAATTCTCATGATAAGTTCCGTATAAATGTTAAACAGAAGCGGTGATATGATACACCCCTGCCGAACTCCTGCAGATGGATGAAAGTTGCGCGACAATATGTCGTCTGTTTTAACGGAAGCTGTCCCCTCCTTGTAGAGTTGCCTTAGAAGATGTACCAGGTGTCTAGGTGTACCCATGGCCAGAAGAGTTTCCCAAAGCTTTGGCCACTTGACAGAATCAAATGCTTTTGAGAAATCAACAAAGCATATGTAAGCCGGCTTGTTGAATTCCCGGGACTTCTCAATGATTTGTCGAACAGTTAAAATTTGTTCACGGGTACCCTTTCCCTTGACAAAGCCAGCCTGCTCGGGAGCAATTTCCTTGGATAGGTAAGATTTAAGCCTCTCGTTTAGAATATGCAGTAAAATTTTGCTGGCATGAGAAATTAAAGCTATTAGACGGTAGTTACTGCAACTTTTTGTAGAGCCCTTTTTATGCAATGGGATAAAAACGGTATGAGCCCACTCTTGAGGCCAAGCTCCAGATTGCCATATTTTGTTGCATAGGGTATGAAAAATTTCAACACCATACTCCCCAGAGGCTTTTATGGTTTCAATCGGTATTGCATCCCTTCCTGTGGCCTTTCCTTTCTTTAGATGTTTTATTGCAGCTCGGATCTCATCTTTGAGTATCTCTTTATCTTGAGGTTCAGTTGGATTGAAGCAGCGCGCATTAGGATCTTCAAAGAGTGATTGACAGTATTGCTTCCATGTATCAGAAATAGCATCAATTTCAGTCACTATTTCACCTTGACTATTCTCAATAGCCCATGTTTTAGAAGATAATGTCTTCGTGATCGATCTTATTTTCTGATGTAGGTCTCGGGCTTCATGCTTGTTAGCGTGGACTTCAACTTCAGCACATATGTTTTGAAGGTGATTATTACGATCTCTCCTGCATGCTTGTTGTATATGAGCTGATTTTTTGTTAAGGCTACTCAGATCAGCTCCTGAAGCTTTTATTAGTCTTCTTTCTTCTACTAGAGCTAGAGTATCGTTACTCATCCAGTGCTGACGCTTATGGGTCTTGATTGGTGATATGGACGCCGAAACTGCATTTTGAATTAATTCTTTTGCCTGACTCCACAGTTGGTCAGGAGTAGAAGTTAGAGGATCCATGTCAGCTCAATGGCTCCAATTTTGCTCTAGCGAGTTTTCAAACTTAGACAAATCTCCAGGAAGAATCTTTCTTTCAATCAAGAAACCAGATAGAATCATGATGTAATATATCTGGTTTCTGTGACTAGTTGGCGACGTCCATGTATACAGTCTTCGTGGATGGTTTTCAAAGAAGCTATTGCATGTCACCAAGTTGTGGTCGGCGGCAAACTCTATAAGGCGCTCACCCCTCTCGTTTCGCTGCCCCAGTCCAAACCTTCCTGCACTCTGGCTGAGCTGGTCGGCATTTGCTCCAATCTTTGAGTTCATATCACCCATAACTATAATAAGTTCTCTTTTGGGGATCTTGAACATGGTGGTTTCTACTTCGCAGTAAAATGCTTCCAAATCTGTAACACTTGACGTGCTTGTTGGTGAGTACAACTGTAAGATGTTCAGATTTACTGGTGTAGCTTTCAGCTTCATACTTAGAACTCTATCACTTACAGGTTCGTATCCCATCACACAGCTGTTGATGGTTTTTGGTAGGACGATTGCGACTCCATTACTACTTTTTGTATCATTACCAGAGAAATAAATAGCGTGCGAATCAGTGAGGAAGTGGCCATTGCTTTTCCAATGTGTCTCAGAAAGACCACAGATGTTAAGCTCACATCGAGTTATTTCTTTTTCTACGATGTTAAGTTTTCCTGGCTGCAATAAGCCTCGCACATTCCAAGTACCTATCTTCTGAATGTGCCGCATTCTCAATTTCTCACTGAACTTGAGTTTCCAGTAGCCCGATTTCCATGCGGTGCCTGGTCTCGCACACTCACATGGCCGGTAACCAATTTAACACCGTCTGCCCCGGACGTAGAGCGGCGCCGGTTGCTAAGCGGGTCGCATCGCCACCGTAGTATCTTATTTTGTACCTTCATGATGACTTTCTTAGGATTATAGTGTGGTGGTTTCCCCTTGCCTTCCACACCGCAGTAGTTGCCGGAAAACCGTCAACTAAATATCAGAATTTCGATATTTTCAGAGGATGCTGCTGCCCAGCCACTGTAGTCCCTTAACCAGTTCTTACGGTACCCGCGGGAAGATAAGGGAGGCGCTATTCGTCTATGCGGCATTGACGACCACTCTTTTTGAAGGGATTTAGTCCCTCAAGGTCCGTGGTGACCGGCTGATGGGTTAATTGACCGCCGCCCATGGCTCGGCGTTGCTGTTCGTTTGGCACCACCCAGGGGGCACGTGTAGGGTGGGTCTATCTCAGGAATAGATGGTAAATCCTACGGACGCGAACAGATGACACCCCCCTGGCCCCTTTCAAACTATATTAGGATATCAGGATTTGACTGCCTCGGTGCTTCAGTGGTTAGTGACCCTGACTTCTGGGTCAAAGAGGCGTAGCTTCGATCCCCACCCAGAACTTCATCTTACCATCAGTCAAATATGAATGACAACTTTTAATTGCAGGAAAATAATTTATTATTTTTCTTGCAACGTTTATAAATTTTCTGTGTTTAAAACTCAATCTTCCTAACTTCCACAGATATTTCAAGACAAAAATTAGCCAATTCGTTTCAGCCGTTCTCGAGCTTTAGCGAGACTAACAACCACGATTCATTTTGTAATGAAGAATATTATTTATTATAGTATTTAATTTCAATTAATAATTGTTTAGTGGAAGATCATTCCATATCAAACAGGAACGAGCAGCAGAAACGATATGTACGAGACTTCCAAGCAGTCAAGATACTTATTAGTAGATATGGGCCTTCTCACGATGTCGCATGTCGGTCTGTGTCCTTCATCATAAAATAATAATAATAATTCTTTATTTCAGACTCTTAAGATCCATATATAAAATAAGATGAAATTCCCTCAAAAAGCGCACCTAGAAAACGATTTAGTGATGTTTTGCTGATTTTACCTGATTCCCAGAAAACCAAGTCTCAGCGCAAGGCCTGGCTTTATCATTTCACCAGAAGTAAGTATTGTACCTCGACAACTCGCCATGTTCCATTTTCTTTTTAATAGTGCACTGCAGGATGTAAGCCTACCCACGAAGGGTTATTGGGCCATATAACCCGCTGGCCCAGTGCGAGTTGGTGGATTCACATACGCCATCGAATTTCTTGTAAGGACGTATGCAGGTTGCCTCACGATGTTTTCTTTCGCCGAAAAGCCAGTGGTGTGAAATTTCATACATATATTCCAAGGAATTCATTGGAACGGGACCGGGATTTGAACCCACGACCTCACGATTGTAAGGCGAGTGTCATTACCACTAGACCACCAAGGCTCGATTTGATCTTCATCGATCCTCAATGGAGGTCGAATGTCCCATAAGTCGGAAAACCATGCAAGTGGGTTACATACTCAATTACTCACAATACGTCTCAAACTATATCAGGATATCAGGATTTGACTGCCTCGGTGGCTCAGTGGTTAGTGACCCTGACTTCTGGGTCAAAGAGGCGTGGCTTCGATCCCCACCCAGAGCAACCATTTATGTGATGAACATAAGTGTTTGCTCTGTGTCCGGGTGTTATTTAGGTATTATCTATTTAAGTATGTATTTAAAATATGTATATGTAGTACATATATCAGTCTCTGACAGTCACATCACAAGCTTTGCTTAGTTTGGGGTCAGAGGCCGTTTGTAAGATGTCCCAAAAAATTTATTTATTTATAGGTATTTGAAGAATTTTACGTTTTCAATGCGTTTTTAATACATATGAATAACTAGCTTTTACCCGCGGCGTCGCCCGCGATATAATTTAATTTATGTTTATCTTGTCAAAAAAATATAGTAACTAAAACAGTAAGTGCGCCACAAAATATTAGCCCCAATTCAATGTGAAACGGTACACAAATATTGTAGCAAATAATCATTTCAAACCCAAAAAACAACTCTTTGCCGGTCGTGACCAGGCTCGACCGGCGATTGATGATATCGTCGAGATAGTCGACCCACCTTGCTGCCGCGCCGCACATAGCTGAGCGCTCTCACCTATTCAAGTACCCTAGTTGGCCAGCTTGGTCACCACCGTCTTTCTTGGTCAAGAAGCGCTGGTCGAATTGGTTGCCACGCCATAGTGAACGATGTCATACGCAGGGCTTTCGCGACCGCCAATATCGCAGCCGTACTCGAACCGAATGGGTTTGCGCGTGGTGATGGCAAAAGGCCCCATGGAAAAGTGTAGACGGCCTTTAGTATGGGACGCGACTTGCGCCGATACTTTGGCGCCGTCAGCGGAGCAGCACAAACGGCGCAAATATGTTAACCTCAGCAGTGGTTACATATTTGAGCCGTTTGAAATTGATACATTTTGCGCGTGATGGCCGGGAGCTCATCTTGTTTTCAAAAGTCTTTCTGAGCGTCTGGTGTACCCGCCGCGTGACCAAAATGCTGGTGTTTATTTGGCTCAACGTATAAGCAGCATTGCCAAGCTGATTGGCAATGCTGCCAGCATGTTAGGCACGCTGCTAACTGGCAGTGGGCTTGAGCATTTAGAATATCTTTAGACCTTCAACGGTCTGTGGATGATCCAATTGCTTGTTATGTAGTAGTTGTTTATGAAGTTTTACATTATAAGTCTGTATTTAGTGGTAGTTAATAAAGGCACTTGCTCTATAAAAAAATCAAGTACCTTGCACCTTGTTGTCACTGTTCAAACCTAACCCGACATCAAAATACCTTATACTTATAAATGCTTCTGTTAATTAAGATAAGGTTAGAGTGTACCCGCCTATGGGTTCCCAGCCTTGTCGTGGCAGGAGAACTTAGTAGCCGAGGCTTATGGGCGGCGCGGGAATCCCAGGTAGAGCCGCTTCTCTGGGTTTTTCTGAGACAGCTGAGAAGGCGGCGCTCGAGGTCTCCCGATTCTTTTTGGTCTTTTCCCCCTAGGCAGTTTAGAAGTTTGCACTCGAGGTTGGGCCGCTTTTCTGGGGTTTTTAAATATAGCAGCTGAGAGGCTGGCCGGCAAGTTGCGTGCCTCATGAGGAGTGCCGCAACTGAGCCGGGCTGCACTTTTATCACTGTTCAATCCTAACCAAACCAACAGAAATTTATGTTCGTGTCAAGGTCACAAATCAGAACCAAGGTTAATAACTTTAGTGTCAAGATATTCATACTCATGCCATACTACTTTTAAAAATCAAGTCGATCCGTTTCTTCGTATAATAGCATGGATTCTGTACCATAAAGGTAGAATAAAGAAATATGTTTAACCTCTAATGGTGGTATATTTAAAAATATTTTTAATGTCAGACGAAATGACGACCCAGTATTAAACGTCATTGTAATATGTAGCATGGCAAAGGGAAAACTATTTTGTCTAATTTTAATGTCAGTTGTCATTGTCAATTCATACTTTATTTCCTCTTCGAGAAGCTATAATGGTGGAAAGACAATTTGTCCGTTTGCTATGCTAAGCGAGACATTTATAAAAGTCTGCAGTCAATGTATGTCACCTGTCATCTAATTACGTTTTGTGAATCCATGTTAGGCCCAATCAAACCAATTATGAACGCGCCATCGTAAATTTAATAGCAACGTAAAAAGTGTTCTCTCTATCGAATGCCGAAAGTGAAAAAGAAACAGAAATAGTCTAATTAACTGTTAAATTACGATGGTGTCTTCAAAATTGGGCTATTTAGCGTCGTTGTGATAGGTGACAGTTTCGCTAACGCAAGATTTTGTCCTATCCTACGGGAATTATGCAATTTTCGGGATAAATGTAGCCTATGTCCTATCTCAGGCTCTAGACTATTTGTGTACCAAATATCATTGAGATCTGTTAATTAGTTTTGGCGTGAAAGCGCGACAGACAGACAGACAGAAAGACAGACAGATAGACAGACAGACAGAGTTACTTTCGCATTTATAATATTAAGTAAGGATAATATATTATCAGTATATGATGATATCCAAGGACTGCTCATCGATTGATTTGACAGATATTCGATCGACAGTTGTTTATTTTGACATTCTTGCAGCGCACGCTAGAGTAGCTCGCAGATGGCAGAATTTTCCTACTTACTCAACATTTATCGTTATATTTTGGACAATTCACAAAATATCTTTAAAAATTGTAGCCTATGTGTTATTCTGATGTATAAGCTATATTATTGCAAAGTTTCATCTCAATCCGTTCAGTAGTTTTTGCGTGAAAGAGTAACAAACATCCATACATCCATCCATCCATCCATCTATCCATCCATCCATCCATCCTCACAAACTTTCGCGTTTATAATATTAGTAGGAAGGATTTAAAATTATAAAATATTTTTGTGCCTTCTGCATGTTTGTACTTTTAAATGCTCAAAATATTAGGCTTTGAAGTACATAGGTCCAATCTGTGTTCGGTTGCCTAGATGAAATCACTTAAAGCAATAAGGCCGCCAATTAGAAACCTATTGTTTTGTTTTGTCCCAATAATCTGTTTTTTTTTAATGTACTGTGGTTGTCTAATAAAGTATTGTTGTTGGTTTGTTTGTATCTGTGATGGTTTGACCCAATTTCATTAAATGAGATCGACTACTTAGGTCTGTCCCTTAGTTTTTTAAAACGTTTCGAATCCTCATTCCTCATACGAACAGCCAGAATGTGGAACGCTTTGCCTGGGTCTGTCTTCCCGCTAAAGTACAACGTAAATAGGTATCTTCTAGGTAAGCGTGCTACATTCTAGACCGCATATCTGCTCAACATCAGGCAGTATGTAGTCAAACGCAAACCTACAAGGAATTAAAAAAAAAGTTTTATTTTGGTTAAAGGTTTTCGTAACTATAACAGAATACGGATAAATCTCACGTTATAATTATACGGTCGATCCGCAAGGAATCCAACCAGTTTCGGAGTATTTAGTCGACTGGCGCCAGTCGACGGGAGTGCGCGTATTCCCTGAGGATGGAGTACTAAATACTTCGAAACTGGTCGGATTCCTTGCGGATCGACCGTATAATTATAACGTGAGTTTTAGCCGTATTCTGTTATAGTTATGATGAATACTCACGGTAGTTTTAATGAAGTAAAGGTTTTTGTACGATTTTCTGTGTAAAAAATATATACGGAACCAAAATTAATTCTCGCCATTACAATTATGATAGTTTTATGCGGAATTGAACAGCTACTTAAATGTAATTGATAAAGCGATAACGACTGATAACTGTTTGGCGACGTAGGACAGGAAGCGCGAAATTAAATTGCCAAAGGATGTATATATTTATAGACACAAATACCTATCAAGTGCTATAAATGCCTTAAATTCAATGGTGACGTCATGTTGTTTTTTAACCGACAAAACGGAAGAAGTTGTCTTGTCGACGAGTATATTTTTCTTTATATACTTACCTACCTATGAACACGCATAAATGAGACGTTCACAAGTGGTATATCATTCAGAGAAAAATCGAACCAAGATGATATATACTCGTACATCATATGAAAGCTTGTTCTATAGGCTTTCCGAAATGATTTAATTTAGATTTTTTCACCATTCCATTTATTTAAATGCGAAAAATAAATTGTATGAAAAATATAGCTTATTATTTTTTCTAGTTTAGCAATGATAAAGTGCTTCTATCGTTATTTTACTTGCATTTGTAGCTGATTCTTCCACATTCATCTCTTAATTTGCTAAAATTAAAAATTAAAACCTAACAGTGTGACCAGTTAGTATGTACAATGTGACTAAAACACTTAAAAAGTGTGTCTAATTGGTAAAAATGCTTTAATTTAACAATTTAGAGGTTACTTAATCAGGGTTGCTAGAGAAAAACTACCTATTGAGCCAAATATGTTTATTTATCGTAATAAATTCAATAAAAATCGGAGGGCTCTTTTTTGTTTTTAACTGTTGTAATAGACTCAGAAAAATATGAATTTTCTCGAAATGTAACGAGTGTTGTGGTTAGAATTTTTGATTATTATTATAACAGTCTCCATATATTTTTTGGACATGTCTTTTTTTACGTTTTTCAACAGAAAAAACGCCAAGTCGATGCTTTTTACAAAGTAATCAAATTTTAATAATTAATTTGTTAGTTTACAACTACATTTTTTCTATAGAGGTAAAAACTATCTGAATCAGTAATATTTGCCTCACAATATTAATATGAAAAAATAATGGTTATTGAAAGGGGTGTACCCCGAAATTAGTTCTGTATAATTTTTATTGAAATTGGTTTGTTGGTTTTTGAAAAATCAACAATAATCTAAAATACTATTATGGTTGTTTAGCAGGAAAATTGCATCGGTTGAAGTCAGCTGTACTTATTTTTGGCGAAAAGTCATTATCTTTATTCTTATCATTTATTTACAAAGGTAAACATCTGTATCCATTACATCTATGGACACGACAATAAATTAAGAATAAATGAAATTGCATGAAGTATAAAACGGTGACACCAATTATTTTTTTTTTTTTTTATTAATGACAATACTACACTACTACTACATAAAAAGCAATTGACTCATCCACAGACCCTTGAAGGTCTAAAGATAATCCAAGAGCTCAAGCCCACTGCCAGTTGGCAGCGTGCCCAGCATGCTGGCAGCATTGCCACGCTGAATGGCAATGCTTATAGGTACGTTGAGCCAAATAAACACCAGCATTTTGGTGACGCGTCGCGTCCACCAGACGCTCAGAAAGACTTTTGAAAACGAGATGAGCTCCCGGCCCCCACGGACCCAAAGTCTCAACTCCAAATGGCTCAAATATATAACCACTACCGAGGTTAGCATATTTGCGCCGCTTGTGCTTCTCAGCCGAATTGTCCGCCGCTCCAGCCCTACTCTGAGTCTCACGAAGATGTCACGGTATCTATAGATACCTATCACCAATTATTGTTTGTGAATATGGGTGCAAATGGCTGAAATACCACCACGCATGCTGCAAACAACTAAAACAGCTGTAGTTTAAAAAGGATAGCGTTAAATGGAAACTAAAGCATACAAAAATACATGAAATATTGAAATTAGGCTAGTGATGACATTTTAAATGTTAAGTATGTAAAATTTGACTATGGAATGAGGTTCGACACCGCTATATATGCTCCATTTCAAAATTAGCAGGCGGTGACTTGCCATCTACTACATGCCCCCCTACATACGGCTGTACTGTACTATACTAGCCTTTTTAATAGTCCACTGCAGGACTTAGGCCTATCCACGAAGGGTGATTGGGCCATATCCACCACGCTGGCCCAGCGCGGGTTGGTGGATTCACATATGCCATCGAATTTCTTCTACGGACGTATGCAGGTTGCCTCACGATGTTTTCCTTCACCGAAAAGCCAATGATGTGAATATACGGCTATAATTATAAATTATTATTACGTTATTTCAATTTCTACCCTAATCTCCATTAGGTGCTTTATTTAATTTCGCGAATTTCGTTTGGAATAATGTCTTTCACGCAAATTATGACATATTTGTGTATATTTTTGTAATCTCATTTTAATTTGATTTGGATACCCTATTTAAAAACGACTTACGATTTGGCGTCAAATATACATATTGTTTTTCGTTTTTAAATAGATACTTACCTGTTTATTAACTCTTGAGGTTTTTAGCGAAATCAGTCCAGCTTTTTGCAATATACGTAGGAGTAAAGAAATTTCAAATTCATATTTGTTTATTGCATAAATAGTTTTTACTCGTGGCTTCGCCCGCATGATATTTTGATTTTTGTTCTATCTCATGGGAACCCTTTATTTATCCGGGATAAAAAGCAGACTATGTCACGTTCCGTCTTTCAAATCCGAGACCCTACCTTACCACCCTCAATAAAGGAGGTGGAAAATCCAAAAAAATAAATAAAAAACGATTTGACGGTTGTTCGATTCGAGAGTTGATTTTTTTTTACATTTCTTGAAGCGCAATCTAGAATAGCTTCTTAGAGTTCTCAGATCTTACTTAACACTTATCGTTATATTATGAACAATTTACGCAATTACGCAATATCATTATAATTTATAGCCTATGTGTTATTCTGATATATAGAGTCTGGCTAACGAAAGTTGATACTGGAATTTTTCGCAAACTTTTTAAATGAAAACACACGGTGCTACTACCATCGCGGATATACCTTTAAATTGGGCTATTTTACCTTGTATTTAAAACTTTTTCAAACTTTATGTACTAAAACCTGAACAAAATGATTCATTATATTATTATAATCTTCATCGTAATGAAGTAGATAGGTACGCGTTGAAATCATTTGGATCATTTGGAGAGTAATGTAAAGGCTCAGTTTGGCATAATAATAACGTCAAAAAACAGAATATTATTAACGTAATGAATATAAAACTCCCGCACGACAAGTTAAAGCTTGAAAAAAGATTTTTTTGCGATTCCCCCAAAGATTTGGAAGAATCAAAATCGCAATATGGTAACAATGCTACATCGTGTGAGTGAGAGAAAGTGTTTCCCTCTCAGTTTAGAGCTGCCATACTGATATTTTTTAAATATGCCGCGCTTTGTCAGTATCAATTTTTGTTAGCCAGACTCTAAGCTATATTACTGCAAAGTTTCATCTCAATCCGTTCAGTAGTTTTTGCGTGAAAGAGTAACAAACATCCATCCATCCATCCTCACAAACTCATAAACTTTAGCGTTTATAATATTAATTATCCTTCAATCACCTCAAAAGAGACTGCATAGTCCTTTATTTATTTACTAAATGCATAGCGTCCCGGCGCGAGTATTATTTCCACTTTTTAGAGTATTTTAAGTTTTTTGTATAGCAACACTTGTCCGTTATGTCATTGTGTCTTACGTGCGACGTAAAATGGCTTGATTTTTCATCCTTTTGATGAAAAATGTTTTTGAAACCAAGCCGATTCCACTAATTATTATGTAAATAGCGTTTAAGATAATCCGTAGACTACGAGAAGTGAAGTATACATCACACATAGTGTAAAAATGTGACTACGTGCAAAAATATGTACCGTTGAATAATCAACGGTTTTATTAGCAACAAATCTTTCCTCTTTATAATATTAGTATAGAATACGCTTTCCGTGATACACAAAACTGAATTAAACACAAGTAAAAGGTCTTAAATAGTGACATTAAGTACCTACCCAAACTGGGAACCCACTCAAGTAAGTGATTTCTGCACAAGCTACCTAGCAATAAGAAGTGCATTTCGAAACCAAAAACCGCAACATTGTTAACGTTTTGTCACGTTTTATAAACAACACAATACAGCAACAATAAGGTAACTGGATCCTTAATGCCATCTATGTACGACCTGTACGTCAGACAGACTAGAAACAAAACCGTACTCCGGTTTTCATCTTTGTTTTTTTATGCTATAACTTGGTCAAAGATAATAGCCTCATAATGAGAGCACTACATCTGGGTATTTTTTTTGCCAGAAAATTCGACAAAAAACAATAATCATTATAATTACTTCTGAAAAGTTTAAGCGGTGAAGTGGTCAAAAAGACACACAATATATTTTCTCTGTCTTGAGTTAACCTGCGTGGTTAAACGCACAGAAGAAAGCATCCCACTGAGGATACAATATATTCACCGCAGCATGGTATATTATACCAAATGCTATATGCACAGTACTTACTGATGCCTTGATCTCGGTGAGCAATCATTAACCGGATAAGTAATTATGGTTTTTTTCCTCAAGAAGGTAAGTCTGGGATGTAACCATAATATGCCATATTGTGCTTAGGAAGAGATAAGGGGTCACAGCAACCACCTATTAAAAATCTCTGACAGTAAGTTCATAACGAACCTTATTCAAAAATAGTATGTTCCTTCTTCCATCTGTTTAATAACCTAAATTCTGAGTAGGTATTCAGGATGTGTCCAAATTCCAAATTATAGAAATAAATTATTTCTGTCACCCCACTTTATTTACACCAAGCAAGTTATATATACATTGTTTGAATGTACCATGGTACTCAATCCATAAGGAAATTATTACCAACAAACACCAATCAAAGTTACCATATCAGTAGAATCATCTCTAGAACAAAAAATGGTAAGTACCTACATGCACTTATACTGAACCGGACTTTAATAGTCTAATACTATATCATATAGGCCTACCCAGGAAGGGCAATTGGGCCATAGGTACCACGGGCCGATGGCTGGCAGTGCATGTTGAATACCATATAAATTCAACTACAAAAATATAAACAACAAAATAAATAAGTACCTCTTATTTAGGTACCTACCTACCTATTACATACATTCCTTACTTGATACAAGGAACAGGGTAAATTATTATACATAACAATTTTGTATGCATATAGGTACCAAGTTAGATATTAATACATAAAGTGAAACACTCATCACTGTTGTGCTTAGTAATTAAAAGTATCTCCCTCATATCTTAAATCAAAGATAAAAAAAGATAAATTTCATGTTCAGATCCCTAAAACTTGGGAATAGAATGCATAAATGTAATTATTAAGCCATATCGGTAGTTATTATGTTGTGGTATGTGAGGCCTACAACCTCTTATTTTATTTATGCTTTGGGGATATCTTAGAAAGGATTTCATCATCAACTTGGCATTAATTCATATCAATGGATTTCATAAAAAGAATTGGCTAAGTTGCATATCTCAGCGTTGGTATGTTTATCTGGCAAAACCTCTACCTATTCAATGCTTTAGAAAGACCGGACCTAACTTGGTATCACATCAAAAGTTAATACTTATATATCGTAAAACATGATACTCAGAATTCCTTCAGTCCTTCAGAAAACTAGAATGATAAGTTATAAACATTAGATACATATTAAGTTAATTGAATTACTAACATTATCAAGCTGACTATATTACAATTATATAAATATTGGTTATTTAAATACAGTGTATCCACTGATACTTTAAAGTAATTTCAGTCCAACGGATGAAACACCGTACACCGCCATGAGACACTGTGATAGACCATACATGATTTGGGCATATAATAATAATAATATCATAAATTTCTGTATTCCTATGGTTGTATACCATTACAACTCTTACACAGGCTTGAATAATTAGATTCTACCAGTAAATAACAATTAGGAAGCAATAAACTTCATGATAATTATTATTATGCTTAATGAATTTCAGCGCCTACTGAAGGTTTATTCACAAATGCGACAGTAGGTATCCATCTTATAATTTAAACTAAAGGGGAAATGTGGACTAAGTAAGTCTAGGGGACAAATCCTGGACAACAGACTATAGACAATAATTGTTCCTTAGGCTTTAGTTACCTACTCATACCTCTATTCATGGGGACCCAGATAATAAATATTTAATTAAAAGATATCATATTATTATTAAACAGTTCATTAAAATATATAGTATTAATTAATTAAATTAAAGTAATAGACAACATGATCAAAATTATTAATCAAAGCTGTCAGAAGATTAATGATATACTTCATCCATCATCATCATCACAAATGTTAATTACAGTTATTTAAGTAGAATATTAATATAGCCAAGGTTTAATACACCCACATCAAATAAATAAAAATCCAACTTTCACAGGATTCAAGTCTATAAAAATAAAAATCTTATTCAAAAAATTCCTTATGGGTCAGTTAGAAACACATATTCATATTAATTTTAATATCTAATAGGACAAAATATATTCAATTAAGTTTGTCTGTCTGAAAGGACAACTGAACTACTTAGGTACATCATTGTACAATTTGTACCTATATTGTGTACCTAGTAAGTACTTAGAATAAAAAACAAAAACAGCATCAAGATCCTAAATAATTTGGCCGACCTTGTTAGATACCCATTATTTCACTTCGTATGACAAAATAATATGGTATGTATTGTAGCTTGTCTTGTAGGGCATGCATATTGCTGGATATTTTTTCTAAAGAATAATGAAAGCAGCTAAATTTTATACCTAAGTATTTAAAGGGTGTCAACACCTTAGAACTCATATAGGATCTTTATTTGTTACATCCTACTGTCTAAGCTGGTATAGTTTTACAGAATTTTATTTGTATGATGAAAAGCTCCTTACCACTTAATGTGATAGTGAGCTATAGGTAATATACCTATTTCAGTAGATAAGTAACACTAATATGTGTACTGCACTGTACTGTACCAGCCTTTTAATAGTCCACTGCAGGACGTAGGCCTACCCACGAAAGGTGATTAAGCCATATCCACTACGCTGGCCCAGTGCGGTTTGGTGGATAATATGTGTAATTTGGAGATACTATCTACTACCTTCTTTACCAATTTCTCGTAAAAATGTAAGCTTCAGCTTCTAAATAAATGACACTGAATCATCCATTAAGAATGACCTATTAAAATAGGTATGTAATATTAAAATATTGTTTAAAAACAAGTTAAGATAAGGAATACAATCAACATTTTTGTAGTATGTAATTGTAAAGGTACAAATGTAATTGTTGGCAAACCAGCGACAAGGACGCGAATTTAATATTAGGTATGCTGGTAGGTAAGTGACAAGGGTGACAATTTATGTATAGATAGGTATAAATTATTTGTTATCTCAAGAATAGTTGTAAGAAATAGGTAAAGATGAATGACAGGTAATGAAATCAGTTGACATAAGTATCTTGACATGACCCACTAACCACATGGTGAACAGATGGAAATTCTTAGATTTTATTATTACTTAATACTGTATAGATTAAGTACCTGTGTGAGGAAAATTTAATGGAAATCACCAGACAAGCTGATATATCGTATAAATATGTTCTAAGGCCATTGTTGGGAGCTATACTTAAACTAAGAGCATATTAAAGTGACTTAGTAAATGAGTCATAATGACATTATTTATTTAGTAAATACATAATTAGGGTCAGGCCACACACTACATTTATTGATGCTCAAAAATAAATTTATAGCAGTTAATAACAAGCTTTAGCAAACTAATACGAGATAGCTCTTATCAAATCAGATTATTGATAGTATCTATAAAGATAATAAAAAAAAAAAACTAATTTGAAGCTTCCTTTGTCCTTTTGAAAGTACCAGGTTAGTAGACAAGTTCACCTGATCCAAATACTCTTTAACTGTCATATGCTGTAATTATACAAATAACTTCGCTTCTCTTGGGTATAAGTACAACAGTAATACAAAATATCCGATTAGTTAGGTACCTACCTAGGTATCTCATCTATTTTGTAGATATGTGTCATATAATACAAAATGCAGATTCGCATTAAGCACAAAAAATAACAGAGCATACATAGCATCTGGGGTCAAATAGACAAATATAGTTTGGTAAAGGTTAGCTTACATAATACGTATATATATTTTGCCTTGAAACAAACCCAATTAAAAAGGCAAGAAAATATTTAAAAAAAAAAAAAAAACCCCGAACATTTCACAACCCTCTAAACATCTGCATTTAGTAAATAAATAAAGGACTATGCAGTCTCTTTTGAGGTGATTGAAGGATAATTAAGAATCAATCGAGCTTACCTGTTAAGAGAAGATTGATGATAATTATCCGAAATCACCGAAAAAGAGACTGCATAGTGACTCAATCCCTCCCTCCCTTGCCCGGAGGTAACACTATGCAGTGATGAGTCATTTAATCAGGGGAATTATAAGGTACCAGTATAATACAGGTAAGACTCGATCGATGTCATTATGGAAGTGCCAGAAAGATAAATCTGTCCTACGTTGGTCCTTCCTATATGGCTCTGCCTCTATAAAAAGGTTGTGAAATGCTCCCCCGTCTCTACTTTGAACTCCAATGACATAACGGACAAGTGTTGCTATACAAAAAACTTAAAATACTCTAAAAAGTGGAAATAATACTCGCGCCGGGACGCTATGCATTTAGTAAATAAATAAAGGACTATGCAGTCTCTTTTTCGGTGATTTCGGATAATTATCATCAATCTTCTCTTAACAGGTAAGCTCGATTGATTCTTAATAATAGTAGCCTTTCGGCATGCAACATTAGGTACCTCACAGTATAGGCATGTAGTTTGTTTTTACCTAATAATTTAAACTAGTTTTTACCCGCGGCTTCGCCCGCATACGCAATATATCATTATAATTTATAGCCTACACTGAGAGAAAAACTAACAAAAATATAGTAATCTTTACTAAAATTTTACTAAATCCGAGGACAACAAATGACCTGTAATAAATACAAATCGATTTTTGTAAATGCAATTCGTAGGTATTACAATATCAGTTCTGTTATATGTAGTAAGGCCCCAGTAGTTTCAATAGATTAGCTTTGTAATATCTAGTAAAGTCCATAGTACTCTTTACTAAAATGTTACTAATCCCGAGGACAACAAATGCCCTGTTAAAAATACAAATCGATATTTAGTAGGTATTACTAATACCTGTTTTGTTATATCTAGCAAACTCCTTAGTACTCTTTACTAAGATTTTACTAATCCCGAGGACAACAAATGCCCTGTAAAAAATACAAATTGATATTTAATAGGAATTATTAATACCTGTCTTGTTACATCTAGTAAGGCCCCAGTAGATCCAATAGATTAGTTATGTAATATCTAGTAAAGTCCTAGTTTTTTCTAAATTTTAGTTCTGTATTATCTAGTAAACACCTAGTAATTTTGATGAATTCGTTTTGTAATATCTAGTAAGCCTTAGTACTTTCGAAAGTTTGGTTCTGTATTATCTGCTAATCACCTAGTAATTTTGATAGATCAGTTTTGTAATATCTAGTAAGCCTTAGTACTTTCAAAAGTTTAGTTCAGTATTATCTAGTAAAAGTCTAGTAGTTTCAATAGCTTAATTTTGTATTATCTAGTATAATTTCTGTGTTATCAATTTAGTAAGCCCTATCAATGTAAAAGTTATATAACACTTCAAATCGAAATATTAAAAACTGTATACCTGCTTATAACAATGACCTATAAGTATACAGTTTTTAATATTTCAATTTGAAGTGTTTTATAACTTTTTTATGGATAGGGTTTATTAAGTAGATATCACAGAACTAAACAAGACATTACAAAAACCAACTAAATAACATAAAATTAAGCTATTGAAACTACTTGAGTTACATATCTTACAAAACGAATCTAAGGTTATGAACTAATACTAAATGTAAGTTACAAGGTGAATAATAATTGTAGACATAAAAATAAAGATTCAAGTGAAGTCATGTTTATTAAATATTATACATGTATAATATAACACACGAAACAGCCACATTTACAATAAAACATAATTTACATTGCCGGCGAGTATAATGTATTCACGGAGAAACCCAGTTACTCCGTATATTCTGGGTAAAATTGTCAATTTTTACTTACACTGGTTAAATATGTACTTATGACACTTAATTAAACACAGTTAGTTGGTACGCACTGAACTTCATCCTCCATGTTTACTCTACTGCACGCAACGACGAAATGGCTGCTGGAAAGACGGGATCGTATTCACTGAGACCCCAGTTACTCAGTATGACTGTATAGCTGTTATAACACTGACTCCTGGGTAAGATTGTCAATTTTCACTCAGAGTGTTTAAATTTGTTGGTAAAACACAGTTTGTTGGTACTGAACTTCACTCTCCTTTACATGTTTACTCTACTGCAAGCAACGACGAAATGGCTGCTGGAAAGGCGGGATCGTATTCATAAAGCAAAACACACCGGACACTTTACTGGAAATAACAAAACATTTCGTTGAAATTACTTAGCTTATTGCTGGATTTACAAAATAGACCAAAAACTAAATGTTTTTGTTGCATTAACTAAGTATTGTAGTAAAATTACAATAGTATCTTGAAATTAATAAAGCCTCATGCTTGAAATTATTCTTCCTTTCAATACAAATGACAATCGTGTTTTGAAAATGATTAAACCCACGCTTGTAATTACAAAACAAGGTAAATCAATTTTTTTTCATCTTTCAAACCAGTGATATATCAGATACCAATACTTGTCTATACCAGTACCTATCTAGGTACCAACGCGTTGGATTTTTTTTGTAAGTACATAGTACTAATCGCCTAAGAGCATGTCAAACCCTACGAAGTACTCTTATGATACAATTTTTATTGGATTTTGTTAAATGCACCTTTTTATGTTAGTAATAAGGAATCATACTATAGGTAACGTTTGATGAAATATGTTAGCATGCACTACAAATGACCTATAACTAGTTGTTATTAATAAAGAGTAAGAGTAAGTAAGTAAGAGTAAGATACTTAGTGTACTGAACTACTGAAACCAAAATCAAAGCCGTCAAATAAGAATATTTCAACGACGTTGGCGGGAACAGAAAACGCGGCATCAGAAAAAATCTTAATGCCAATTAATGCAATTAGAATTAATGCATAAGTATTAATTTGAGATTTTTCAAGTATGTATTAAAGTGTAAACTTATCTCGTATATTATTCCAGTAACTTCAGTGCCCTTACCATGACTTTTGATAGTAAACGTAAACTTTTTTCCGTTTTTGTTTAATAGAATACCTATAATACCATACCTTATTAAATTTTAAAGCTAAAAATTTGCTTTTTATTTGTAAGCGTTTAGAATCCAGCAGCTATGCTTATTCTTCATTTTTTTACTCTTGACTCAAGACCATAGCGTAAAATCATTTTATTATAATTTGTTCTGGGAAAAATATTGTTACTTACTACTACTTATGATCTAATATTTGCTATTGTTATAGGCGATAAGTTTACGTTTTACGGCTAATTTTGACAATTTTATTGTTTTGTCAATTGTTTGTATTTGAAAAGCAATAATGCTTTGTTTGGGAATTTTATCATCTTGTAATTTCAATTGAGATTATTATCGTAAGAGCGCTTATAATGTTTGTTTCTGAAAAAACAGTACGTCATATTTTGATTCCTGTGGGCCACGCGGGCGAACCCCGCTAAAAGCTCATAATAATTAAAGCGTGTTCCTTGGAATTACAAAAAGGGATAAATTAATTATATTTGTTGTGCCAAATAAAGTTCTTGTTAAATTTTACAAACGTGTGTTGAAATAAATAAAGCATGTTGCTTGGAATTACGATAACGGAAACACTAAATATTATTCTTGTACCAGTTAAAACTATTTCTAATAATTACAAACTAGTGTTGAAATTAATAAAGCACACGCTTTATTATTGCAAAAAGGGAAATATTAGATATTTTTGCTGTACCAATTAAAGTTATTTTTAATATTTACAAACGGGTGTTGAAATTAATAAAGCATGTTGCTGGGAATTACAAAAAGGGTAAAACAAAATATTTTTGTTGTACTAATTAAAGTTCTTTCTAAAAATCACAAACGTGTATTGAAATTAATAAAGCATGCTCTTTGGAATTACAAAAAGGGGAAAACTAAATATTATTGTTGTACCAATTAAAATTATTTCTAATAATTACAAACGAGTGTTGAAATTAATAAAGCGTGTTACTTGGAATTACAAAAAGGGAAAAACTAAATATTTTTGTTGTACCAATTAAAGTTATTTCTAATATTTACAAACGCGTGTTGAAATTAAAAAAGCATGTTACTTGGAATTACAAAAAGGGTAAAACAAAATATTTTTGTTGTACCAATTATAGTTCTTTCTAACAATTACTAATGCGTGTTGAAATTAATAAAACGAGATGCTTGGAATTACAAAAGGTAAAAACTAAATCTTTTCTTGTACCAATATTTTTATATTTTCTAAAAATTACAAACCCGTGTTGAAATAAATAAAGCGTGTTGATTAGAATTACAAAAAGGTAAAACTAAATATTTTTGTTGTGTCAACTATAGTTAATTCTTAAAATTACAAACGTTTTTTAAAATTGATTAAAAGTATTACTTAGAATTACAAAATAGATAAACTGTTAGAAACACAACTACTTTTTCTTGAAAATAGTAATCGAATTTGCGGAATTTACAAAACTCTAACAATATTTACTATAAATTTGTAATAAATATTAAACTTTTGCAATATCTGCATTTACTAAAATCGTATTTTAGGAATTACAATTACAAAAACAAAACTGTTAGTAAAAAATAATAAAAATTGCAAATACAGCAAAACTTTGGTAAATTGTACTAAAATTTAGTGTTTTCGCCAAATACAAAGGACTTTTGTAATATTTAGTGGCCATTTTTTTCTCAGTGTATGTGTTATTCTGATATATAAGCTATATTATTGCAAAGTTTCATCTCAATCCGTTCAGTAGTTTTTGCGTGAAAGAGTAACAAACATCCATACATCCATCCTCACAAACTTTCACGTTTATAATATTAGTAGGAAGTAGGATTTTAAACATTTATCATACACTAACCTCAATCACTTCTAAAAAATCATGAAAACATAACAATTCAATTCAATTCATTTATTTCGCAAAACATGGGTGTTACAATGTTCATGGGTTGTAGTCAATAAATATAAAGATCGCCATGTCTTAACCAGTTTGGTATGCAAAATTTCAAAATGTAGGTACATTGTTAATAATTCATTAAATTAGTAATATCAAAACTATTTGGTTATGAAAAAATAAATGGAGTCACATAATTATTATTTCTTACACTAAAATTATCACAAAAAAAATATGTATATATGTCAAACTGATTATCAAATTATTATAATCTTTCTTTCAAAAAATCGTTAATGGAGTAATGCCTTCTCAATCAGAAAGTTATTAAGTTTAAATTTAAAAATATTTCTGTCATGGATGTCTTTTAATGACTGAGGCAATTTGTTGTATATTTCTACCCTCTTTACAAATATACTCTTGCTATAAAGAGCTAATCGACAAGCGACAACACTATTTGGTCGCGTTTGGTTGCATCTGTCGAAAACTAGAAACTAGTTTCTAAAGCATCTCATTTATGTCATTTCTTTTTACTAAAAATTGACTAAATCACAATAAAAGCGAAAAAAAATATGTCAAATTTACAAAAAACAAACAATATACGATAAAAAAGAATACCCTTCCTTGGCTGTTGGGCAAATAAATACTTGGCAAGTCACGTTACGTTGAAATCTTGATAGGGAAATCAACGGATCATTATGAGCGGATTTATTTTTTTATTCATTCATGATTTCGAATGTTCTAGATAATACTCGTACAATAAGTTCTTTGGAATTTATGTACGGATTTTTACCCGACTTCAAAATAGAGGTAGTTTATTTGCGCCGCTTGTGCTGCTCCGCCGAATTGGCCGCCGCTCCAGCTCTACTTTGAGTCTCAGAAAGATGTGACGGTGCCAAAGTATCGACGCAAGTTGCGTCCCTTCCTAAGGGCAGTCCATGGGACCAGCGTCATGCCGTCAGGCCTTTTGCCATCACCACGCGCGAGCCCACTTGGTTCGAGTACGGCTGCGATATTGGGGATGACAAAAGCCCTGCGCGTGCGCATGACATCGTTAATATAAAATAATTTTGGTCTATTCGACAGTATGTTTTATTTTTGTACGTTTGCCCGCTACTTATAAAGGGTACTTCTTCGAAATTTCATTCTTTGACTGATTCATCTGGCCAAAATTTTATTTCACTTTCAGCTCTGTTGCACATGTTCATATGTAAAAAAGGTAACTAAAGAACATATATTTCAATGAGGGACTTGTTTTTATTAAGTAGTTTTTAAGATATCTACGTTCAAATATTTTGTGCCCAGATGAATCAGAATTGATTACAGATGAATCAGAACAGAACTGAAAATGAAAAACTATGTAATTTGGCTGTGTAATAGGGAAATCTAATCATACGTACATAAAATTTTAACACTATAGCACGAAAAAAAGTTGACGGATGAACAATATTTCTTGTATTACATTTTAGAAATCTAAAAATTGTAATACTTAATTATAATTCTTATATTACCTGGGTAAACGAAAACATTTTAAATTACATAAATGAACTATTACTAATATTTGTTACTGATAAATAGGTACATGAAAGTTAATAATTAAGAAAAATGAAACAATGTTTGAAAATATTATCAAAGATTTTCTTATACAAAAAGCATACTATAGTGTAAAAGATTTTATGTGTGACGAAAATTCATTGCGTAACCTGACATGTGAATTTGTAAATGAAAATGTATTCATTCTGTTAGTTTTATTGTTTTATGTTAATTTATATTTATTGTTTACTTTTGACATTCATAAGTGTGCATTATTGTACCTATGTGAGAATAAATGAACTGAATTGAACTAATAGTAAGTATAGTAATTGGTACATTATATTATTCTCTCTGTTTATTTTTTTCCATGTACAATTCACGAATCCTGTTTATTATATAATGAAAAAAATAAGATTAAAGTAAGAAACATGAGATCAACTTCAATTAAATGGAATTTTTGACAGTAATCTTCCTTGGTAACTATCACAGAAACATATTTTTTCTTAGTATCGTTAACTATAAATAATGAAGTCACATTTAAGTACTACAAGAAATAAATCTTTAGCTTTTTGCAAGGGCCCGAGCTACTTTCAATGTCATCTTTAAAACCTTTTTCTTGTTGACGAGATCTTGATTACTTCATTAAAACTCGCGTGAGAATACATTATATTAGATAAAATACCGGTTTTAACTCACGTATGATATACGGCCGGGCCGCTGTGAAACCCGACCGGTTTCGGAGTAAATTAATACTCCTTCTTCATCAGGGAATACGCGCACTCCCGTCGCCTGGCGCACGCGCACACATACGTGAGTTAAAACCGGTATTTTATCTAATATGAGATCTTGATTTTTTAATGGAAGATTGAGTAATCATAGCTTCACCAGCAGTGTGAGACTCTTTTGTAAGTTTATTTTACTGAAGCTTTTTAAACACAAAAATGCCCTAATCGTTTGAATCTGAACAATCATCCACGTTTTTCTGAAGAAGGGTCGATAAGACATCTCTGGTGAATTTTGGAGTAATTATTTTTTTCATCGATTAACGAAGTTTCTATCCAAAAACTGTCGTCATCGAGGTCTTGTTGGGCTATATAAGCTATATTCAAAGCTTTTCTAGTATGAATTTTATGATTTATATGGCGTTTTGACCATATGAATCAGGCCAGATGAATCAGGATTTTGCCGTAATACAAGCATAACTCATCATACATACTGAATTCAGTATTGTCATTTTTCTACTTGAATTTATAACCCAAAAGCATTACACGAAATACAGATTGAAGTTGTAAAACCATAAAATAAATTTTATAAAACAGGCATTGTAATCATAATGCCACCTGAACTAAGCACAGATGAATCAGACATTTATCTTTATAACTCCGGGAACCAAGCGAACCAGCCGTATATCCACCTTCTGGCTCGTCTGTTGCACGACTGGCTTCCCTCTGCGCGAGAAGTCAGGCTCTCATCATCATCACCCGACCAAGCACGGTCAAGCGCAGCATACGCCACATTAATCAGTATTATATGCCGGACACTTCTTATTAGCCTATTTATAAACATACTAAGGTAGTTATAACTAATACACATTTTTTTTGTAAAAGTGCAATTCATTTCCTTTTGATTTAATTGTAATTTATAATGATTTACCAAAGGGAAAATGCGATATCGACCATTTTCTTTCGAAAAATGGCAAGCGGACGCGGTATATGAATCAGGAGAACAAACTTCAAATATTTTTAATTTATACTTGGACTGCAATGATTTGAAAAATATCACTTGTCCCTGGTAGAGTTAAAGGTAAACTGTATAGAAAAAAAATTACACACTGTTTTGTTTGTTGGTTCCAGAAAAAAACCCATAGACGTCCAAAATTTTGTCTTCGAAGAAGTACCCTAAACCGGTTTTAATAATTCTTATTTTTTTGTTAGATCTTAGTTCAGATGTGGTTATCTAATCCCATCTAAGTTTAATCTTATTCAGCCGGATGATTTTTGAAAATTAAACAATAATGTGAAAATTAGTACTACATCGATCCCTGCAAACTATTCGAATTCTATACAACGTGTAACGGAATGGCTGTATACATAAAAAGTGGGTTGATACTATACCTTATATAGATGCTGTATTCGAAATTCAGAGCATAAATACCAACATTCACTTAAAAAAAAAATATGACTGACTAGAAAAAAAAAGGACAGCAGTTCAAGGAGGTGTGGTCTGATTTCGATGGGCAAGGTCGTGTTATTGACCTCACAGCTGTTTAGTGTGATAGTGCTGTGCAAATGTGAATTAGTCATAAAAATGAGTAGTTTTTCAAAAAAAGATTAAAAATCAGCAAACGAACTTACACGGCTAAACATGCCCCCATCTAGTTTGTTACCGTTATCTGATTTGGTACTTTCAGTATGTTCAGTACAGTCTTTGCATTACACGTTGTATATGGTTGTTGACGGTTAAGCCATTTTTGGTGAAAAAGAATAATTTGCCATGATAATAATCATTGCACAGGAAATTGCTTGTATTTCACCAGATTTAAAGATAAAGATTGTTGAAACTTGTTATCTACTCTCTGTAAATAGAACAAAGTCTTATTACCAATATACGATAATTCCAAAATGATTGAAACGATTTTTATCATTTAGTTTTATTAGTCTTTGTCCCGAATTATTTTAGTACAGGCTATTGACATAATTTTACATTTATTATTTGATCTCATTGTAATTGTATTTGCATTTAGATTTTATGAAATATCATTGCTATCGTTGTATCCATAGGTCGCAGCACGTAATTTTAGCGTTGAGCGAAGTGTGGAGGGGATGGTTGCTTATGGCGGTCACCATGCCCATCCCCTCCATACTACTAAATGGTCAGATTAATCCTCTAATTAATGTTCTGAAAATTTATCTTATTTTAATAGGTACATTTTTGACGGACCAACCACCGGTGGAGGTATACAATTCGACGCGTATATATATATTTTTTTAATGTATAACCACGCATTTTTTTTTTGTAGTTGTCCGATTTCAATATTTTTTTTTATTGGAAAGAGTATACTTTGAAATTGGTCCCATTTAAATTTTATCGAAATCGGCTAAGCCATTTTTGATAAATCAACAATAATGTGAAAAATGCTACATCGATCCGTGCATAATATTTGCGTTCTAGCGATGCGCCCGGATTCGCACAGGTGTATTATACATATAAACATTTCTCTTGAATTACTCTATCTATTAAAACAAACTGCATTAAAATCCGTTGCGTAGTTTTAAAGATATAAGCATACATGGGGACAGACAGCGGAAAGCGACTTTGTTTTATACTATGTAATGATTCTGTACACGGGTGAAGGCGGTCATGCTATTTTTTGCAAAAAATAATTAGCTCGGTTTGATAGGGGTCGATGCGGCCGCCGAATCTAACACCTAAGTTCTATGTTTTTTTTAGTTGAAAAATTACTAACCACAGAGTCCAGGGTTGTGCCCTTTGCTAACAAATTACAATTAGTTTACAATTATTTGATTATACTGTACACCGGGACAAAAGTGTCCCGGTAGTTCTACGTTAGGACTACCGGGACAATTTTGTCCTGGTAGTTCTACAACCCACTTATATAGCGGACAAGCGTTCCTTAGGGAGACCACCAGACCGATGGGTTGACGACATCAGACCCATCGCAGGTCATGCGTAGATGAGTTTAGCCCGATATGGAGAGGAGGCTACAGGAAGGAGGCTATACGGAGGCTAGAGGAACAGTGGTTCAATACAGGGTGATGATGATTATTGTCTCAATTTTAGGGTTCCGTACCCAAAGGGGAAAAACGGGACCCTATTTTAATTCTAATTCTAGACGGGGGTGATGTGACCTGCACTGACATCCCGCTTGGGGTGTATTGTGCATTCCCCCTTTGCCACCTTACTCAAACCAGCCGAGCTCCTTAAAACAACGGAGCACGGCCCTGGTTCGTTGGCATATTTGATCCACCTCTGTTGCGCCAGATGTTTCCTTGCTGGAGACTTGTAATGCGTCTTTTTCTTTTTCAAGGAGTCCCGATTTTATTCTTATATCTTCTGTAGCCTTGCAGTGGAGAAGCACGGGACCCTATTACATTAAGACCCCGCTGTCCGTCCGTATGTCTGTCTGTCACCAAACTGTTTCATGAACCGTGATATATAGAACGTTGAAATTTTCCGAACGTTGTACCTATTTCTGTTGCCGCTATAACAGCAAATACTAAAAACAGGAAAAGAATTCAAACCAATAATCACCCGTACAACAAATCGGATTTTTTTGCCGTGCGGTGTTTAATGAAATGTTTACTTCATGTTCATATTATATTCATATTCATTTATTGATACAAAAATGCATACGTCAATAAATAAAAAAATACATCAGATAAGTATAGTGATAGTCATAAGTATATAAGTTACACTTAATAAAAATTAATTAAAGATAGAATAATAACAATTTAAATTGAATGTCAAAACAATAAAATTAATTTTAAAAAAGTTATAAGTCATAAGTTAATAAAAAAAGCAAATAAACTAAGTATTTAAGGAGGCTCCCAAACAAAAATCGTAATTTTTTTGCTCGATATCACAGAATATTGAATTGTATATTTATAAACGTGAAAGTTTGTGTGTATGGATGTTTGTTCCTCTTTTACGCAAAAAGTACTGAACGGATTAAAAACAAACTTTGCAAAAGTAATGCTTATACATCAAAATTACACATAGGTTGTTATTCATAAAGACATTTAGTGAAACAAAGTTCGCAGGGTCAGCTAGTAAATAACAAAATTAAAATTGTAAAGGGGATACTTCCTTCCATCCTTCCATATGATACGGAACCCTCCATGCTCTTCACCTGCTACCCTTCATGTCGGACTCGCCGACTCGCACTTGGCCGATACTTTTTTAATATGCATCTGATCGTATCCGGTGTGAAAGCTAGTGAATTAAAACTCATTGGTTTTTAATCTCTCACGCTGTAAATTTTATTGTTAGCTATTTTGAGATTTATCAGTTTATGATTACTGATAAGCTTCTATAATAATATTTTGTTTTTTCAGAGAAACGGTCGTATTGTTCATTTCTAGGTAAGTAGCCAAGTAGGTAGATAAAATGAATAACTTTGAAAGTAGAGCAAGGATCTCTTTTGTTTTACAATTTCGTCGCACTGAATCTCTAGTAATTTAACATGACTAATATATAATTATCTTTATTTATGCCAGTAATAATGATAAAAAATAAAATTAACGCGCAGGGGCGGCTATGTGGCGAGCCGTCGGTGAGTGGCGACACCCCGAACCCTGATTCCCTGGGGCTAAATGAGACCCCTGACTCCTCTCTTGCCTTTACCGGCCGGCTTGAAGTGGAAATCGCAAGAGCTAACCTAAGCTCCAGGGTGGAAGTGTTAAAGGGCATAACACCGCGAGTAGCGTCTAGTGAAAGCGCAGCACACCTCTCGACACCCGACAGCCGTCCACACCGATGTTGCCCCTCCGGCGCCAAGTTACAGCAGCCTTTATGGGGGTCCATTTAGTGGATGGCTTAGATTGGATTTAGTATTATTTTTAAAAAAAATTCGTTAGTTTTTCTTTGAAATATTGTGTGTTGCCTGTAGACTACACTAGCCAGACAGGGTAATTTTTATAAGTATTTTGGAGTCTTTCAGGATGTCTCTTGAGGCTTGAGGCTACTTCACAATAAAGCTGCTGAACACAAAAACCTTCCAGAGTCAAACTGCTGACGCTGTAGCAGATCTTTGGTTGATGTTGGGTATGACTCTGAGCAAAATGGGTATATAAAACCAAGTATATCTGATTGATGGTAGCTAGAGGTGACATTTGAGAGAGAAATGACGACGTGTTTGAGACGTGCCCGGCATTTGCAGCCAGAAGCAGTCTACCAAGAACAAATTGGGTACCTACTTGCCGGAATGTTCTGAAAAAATCGTTCAGAAAGTTTCCAAAGTTTGTTGAATTTGGCCAAAATGTATGTTTACAATGTGGAAGGGCTTTATACTGCACGAAAATAAGAAGTGCTTCTGAATATTCCATCATTCTTGATAAGTGAATTGAAAGGTGATGTCCACAAGTGGTATATTATTCAGAGAAAAATCGAACCAAGATGATATATACATCATTTGAAAGCTTGTTTTATGGGCTTTCCAAAAATATTTAATTTAGATTTTTTTACCACTCCAATTTTTTTTAAATGAGAAAAATAAATTGTATGAAATATAACAATACAGCTTATTATTTTTTCTAGTTTAGCGATGATAAAGTGCTTCTATCGTTATTTTACTTGCATTCGTAGCTGATTCTTCCACATTCATCGCTTAATTTGCTAAAATTAAAAATTATAACCTACCAGTGTGACCAGTTAGTAGGTACAATGTGACAAACAAATACTTTAAAAGTGTGTCTAATTGGTAAAAATGCTTTTAATTAACAATTTGGAGGTTACTTAATCAGGGTTGATAGAGATAAACTACTTATTGAGCCAAATATATTTATTTATCTTAATAAATTCAAAATTAATTTTAAAAATATCGGAGGGCTCTTTTTTGTTTTTAACTGTTGTAATAGACTCAGAAAAACCTGAACTTACTCGGAATGTAACGAGTGTTGTGGTTAGAAATTTTGATTTATGACCCTTATAATGCAGTGTTGCTTCTCGGCAACACTCCCTATTTTGAACTATATCTTAGAAATTATTAAGATAATTAAAAAATCCAAAAATATGTATCTCCTATTTTTATTTAATTAACTTAAATCCAAATTATTAGTGAAATTGGAGTCGTTGAGTGACAGAGGGATAATTAATTATTATAATTTAATTTAATTTTATTACTGTAATTTATTTTCTCAATTAATTAATGTAATGTGATAATTATTCTTTACAATGTTTTGCTCGATATTAATGCATGTTGTCTTCACCTATAATTATTGTGACATTTAGCTCATATTATTTATGTTTAATCTTTTGACAATGTATTGATGTACACAATGTTGGTGAACTGAAATAAATAAATAATTTAAATTATAGTTTAGTTTGTAAAAAGCTGTAGATATTTTTTGCAATGTTATTTAAGTTTGTCGAATTATTCCTTCACATAGGTACTTAGTATAAAAAAAAATTCAAACAAAACTTCGCCAGTAAAAGTGTGTGTATATAAAGTAACATTAATACAAGATTGTTTAGTATTTAAATCCTGACAAGATCTGCGAGTATTCATCAAATCGGTCAACTCGAGATATAAGCTTATGATGATTTATTTAAAGACATGGGCCGCGTAGTCTATTGTTCGGAGAACTACTAGCATTAAGGGGGCGCCTAATGCCAAAATCGACTTTTTAAAGACGTGCTGTAAAGATAACGAACATAAATATCCATATCAAAAAATACTATAGGAAAGGAAAGAACCTATAGTAGCAGAGTAATCGCGTAGAATTTTGGAAAATAATATGGTTACCTTAGAAAAAAATTAAAACATCGCATCATAAAAAAAATTTTTTTTTTCAAATGCTCCAAATTATCAGCGACATTATTTTTGACAAATTACGTAGCCAGGCTAATGTTCTAGTAGAGTAATCGATTAGTTTTTTTATTATCTGCTTAAATTTTGAATAAATAAATAAAATGTCACCTAAAAATGTAAGCTGGCTCTCGAAACCAAAATCATCGTGAACTGTGTCATGCGATTTTCGACTTTAAACAAAGCAGCATAGATGATAGCGGGCGATGCAAGAAGCAAGGGTGAAATATGTTTTTTTTTCATGGCATTAGGCCCACTCTTAATTGGATCCTTCAAGCAAATGTCTACACAGCCACAGTCCCTAAGTGAAAGTAGTAACTATATGTCCGAGCGCCGTCATACATATCGACATAGATTTTTACAACAAATAATTCACAATGACCCGTTTTCTCGAATCTCGGCGTTATGTCACCTAATTCCAGCCTCCCGAACAAGCCGGTTTCCGGAAGGGCTTTGTCACCATGGACCACATACAACGCTGCGGCAGATTATACAGAAGACCGAGGAGTATAACCTGCCACTTTGCTTGGCGTTTGTGGACTATGAGAAAGCCTTTGATTCGGTCGAGACATGGGCTGTGCTTGAGTCTCTCCAACGATGCCGTATTGACTATCCGGTACATTGAAGTGCTGAAGTGTTTGTATAATAACGCCACTAAGTCGGTTCGAGTACAGGAAGAGAGCTCCGAGGCGATCCCTTTGAAGAGAGGCGTCAGACAGGGAGACGGAATATCTCCGAAACTGTTTACTGCTACTCTGGAGAACGCCTTTAAGCTCCTGGAATGGAAAGGACTCGGCATCAACATCAATGGCGAATACATCACTCACCTTCGATTTGCCGACGATATCGTGGTCATGGCAAAGTCGATGGAAGAAATCAGCACGATGCTCGAAGGCCTTAATCGAGTCTCTCAACAGGTGGGTCTTAAAATGAACATGGATAAGACAAAGGTCATGTGTAATTTACATGTTGTACCCACCCCTATTTCAGTTGGGAACTTGGTTCTTGAAATCGTTGACTCGTACGTCTACCTAGGACAAGTAGTCCAGTTAGGTAGGTCCGACTAGTCGACCCGACCGACCGTCCGAAAGAGGCCAATCGCCTGGATTCGGCGATTGGTAGCAGGTTGGGCAGCAGTTGAAAAATTGCGTTACGTCTTCTCGTCCGTCATACTTCAGTGCCTCAAGTCGAAAGTTTTTGGCCAGTGTGTGTTGCCAGTGATGACTTATGACACATAAACGTAGTCTCTCACTATGGGCCTTATTAGTAAGTTTCAAGTAGCCCAACGAGCCATGGAGAGGGCTATGCTCGAAGTTTCTCTGCGAGATCGAATCAGGAATAAGCAGATCCGTAGAAGAACCAAGGTTACCGAAATAGCCCAGCGGATTGCCAAGTTGAAGTGGCAATGGGCAGGGCACATAGCGCGGAGAACTGATGACCGATGGGGTCGAAAAGTTCTCGAGTGGAGACCACGTACCGGCAAGCGCAGCGTAGGACGTCCACCCACAAGGTGGAAGAATGACCTTATTAGGATCGCAGGATCGCGCTGGATGCAAGCCGCTATCAACCGGTCTTATTGGAAATCATTAGGGGAGGCCTATGTCCAGCAGTGGACGTCCTATGGCTGAAATTATGAATGTATTATGAATGTAGCTATTAATATTTGCTCGAAGTTTGGATCACGCAAAGGGACTCCGGCATTGCCCTATCCAAAGTTTGTTGTTACGTGTCATTTCCGGGCCAATTTCAAGCATTATCATGTATTAAGCTAAATATGGCTCAGCTTAAAAATAATTACAAAATAACATATCGGCCGAAAATCAAAAGAGTAGCAGCTAAAGATGAATATCACTCACTGATAAGAAACCTTATCAATCCCTACGAGTCGGATAGATTCAAATCTATATTTATCAGATCTAATTTCGATTTCAATCGGTTTATTATCAACAATGGCGGGAAATCGCCTACTACATTTACTCGTATCTGTTGTTTAGCTGACGTATGCTTGGATAGCTAATTGTTTTTTTGATAAAGTTTCCATTAAGTAAGATAAAATAATTGTAAGCTTAACTTTATTATCTATTTTTAAACGACTTCCAAAATGAAGGAGGTTTTGTGTGTATATATTTTCATCAATATGTTCGCCAATTGTGAACCGATTAAAAACAACAAGGGGTTGCACTCCGGGTGTACCAGCAGTTAAGTGAAAACTTGAACAAAAATAAAGTACAGACCGTTTCACTCACGAAGTCACGCCCCTCCACAGTAAATTATTTGTTTGCATTTATACGCGTAGACCTTGTTTGTACACAACGCCTTAGTGTGCGTGTAGAGACTAATAGTACAGACAGTAATTTTTTTTTATAAAATATCACTTAGGTTAGAGGGTTACACTGTCGTACAACTACATTCAATAAATATGGAGGGGCGCGCCATTGTGAGTGAACAGATCTGTACTGTACTGTACCAGTACTGTACCAGCCTTTTAATAGTCCACTGCAGGACGCAGGCCTACCCACGAAGGGTGATTGGGCCATATCCACCACGCTAGCCCAGTGCGGGTTGGTGGATTCACATACGCCATCGAATTTCTTCTACGACATATGCAGGTTGCCTCTCGATGTTTTCCTTCACCGTAAAGCCAGTGGTGTGAAATTCCGTACAAAAATTCCAAAGAACTCATTGGTACGGGACCGGGGATTCGAACCCACAACCTCACGATTGGAAACCACCACAACAGAAAAAGGTCTTGACACACGGACGGACAAACGGACAAAAAAGTGTCCTATAAGGGTTCCGTTTTTTTTCTTTTGAGGTACGGAACCCTAACAACGCGCACACTCAGAATTCATCACCCGAATTTGCCTGATCAGGAATCAAACCCCAATCCGCAACCCTCTACATCAGTAAGGACGTCGTTCTCAACTTCCCTACTGAAACGGACCCTTCACACAACGCCATTTGCTCCGTGTCCTACTTTATTTTGTATCCGGTTTTTCCTACACGGTGTGGACGACTTCATCAGGCCTCTTCAGACTAGGCTACTTGGTGCCCTATTATCTCCGAGGCGAAGTTGCAAGCTGCCCTACTAGTTGTCAATGAATGTGAATCTTGTCTAAATGGTTGAACAACGCGAATGTGCCTTACCTCGACTCATCTAGATTCTGTTTTATATTGTCTCTTATTAGGTTTTAAATACTATTAAATCTTTCCGAATTCTGATAACCTTGCACTCGAGCCCCAAGACACAAGCCTTGAGTTTAGTTTGGGGCTCACAGTTCATCTATTTGGAAATGCATTTTTAATATAAGGCAATGCTGTTATGTTAGACATAATCGAAATTAATTAACTGTATTCATTGGTTACTCGCTTTATGTACTTCAGTAGCTATGTATTTTTCTTTTGGTAATAAACTTTTACTCTACTCTACTCTACTCCACTTTACTCTACTTTATTATCTATTAAAATATTTTGCCCTCCAAACTTTAATAACTTGTCTATCTTTTGCTGATCTTTTAAATATATCCTTTTCTTTTAAATATATCCTATGCCGGTGCTGCTTCTACAAGTACCTCGTCTCCCTTTATTACCGTCAACCATAGGA
This sequence comes from Hypomecis punctinalis, assembly GCA_949316475.1. NCBI lineage: Eukaryota > Metazoa > Arthropoda > Insecta > Lepidoptera > Geometridae > Hypomecis > Hypomecis punctinalis. The sequence goes on from OX438823.1 coordinate 6,828,557, forward strand.
TGGATCAACCGATCTTCAACTAGTTAAGTAAGCGAAGGGACAGAACTCGACCAAGCGACCCACCGTTATTATTTTACTACTTTAGAGTCAGATGGCTTCACCGCCTGCCTTCTGTGTTACCACCTTTGTGTTAATTTGGTGTAGGTTTACCAAGCGACCCACCGTTATTATTTTACTACCTTAGAGTCAGATGGCTCCACCGCCTGCCTTCTGTGTTACCACCTTTGTATTAATTTGGTGTAGGTTTACCAAGCGACCCACCGTTATTATTTTACTACTTTAGAGTCAGATGGCTTCACCGCCTGCCTTCTGTGTTACCACCTTTGTGTTAATTTGGTGTAGGTTTACCAAGCGACCCGCCGTTATTATTTTACTACCTTAGAGTCAGATGGCTCCACCGCCTGCCTTCTGTGTTACCACCTTTGTATTAATTTGGTGTAGGTTTACCAAGCGACCCACCGTTATTATTTTACTACTTTAGAGTCAGATGGCTTCACCGCCTGCCTTCTGTGTTACCACCTTTGTGTTAATTTGGTGTAGGTTTACCAAGCGACCCACCATTATTATTTTACTACTTTAGAGTCAGATGGCTTCACCGCCTGCCTTCTGTGTTACCACCTTTGTGTTAATTTGGTGTAGGTTTACCAAGCGACCCACCGTTATTATTTTACTACTTTAGAGTCAGATGGCTTCACCGCCTGCCTTCTGTGTTACCACCTTTGTGTTAATTTGGTGTAGGTTTACCAAGCGACCCACCGTTATTATTTTACTACTTTAGAGTCAGATGGCTTCACCGCCTGCCTTCTGTGTTACCACCTTTGTGTTAATTTGGTGTAGGTTTACCAAGCGACCCACCGTTATTATTTTACTACTTTAGAGTCAGATGGCTTCACCGCCTGCCTTCTGTGTTACCACCTTTGTGTTAATTTGGTGTAAGTTTACCAAGCGACCCACCGTTATTATTTTACTACTTTAGAGTCAGATGGCTTCACCGCCTGCCTTCTGTGTTACCACCTTTGTGTTAATTTGGTGTAGGTTTACCAAGCGACCCACCGTTATTATTTTACTACTTTAGAGTCAGATGGCTTCACCGCCTGCCTTCTGTGTTACCACCTTTGTGTTAATTTGGTGTAGGTTTACCAAGCGACCCACCGTTATTATTTTACTACTTTAGAGTCAGATGGCTTCACCGCCTGCCTTCTGTGTTACCACCTTTGTGTTAATTTGGTGTAGGTTTACCAAGCGACCCACCGTTATTATTTTACTACTTTAGAGTCAGATGGCTCCACCGCCTGCCTTCTGTGTTACCACCTTTGTATTAATTTGGTGTAGGTTTAGCAAGCGACCCACCGTTATTATTTTACTACTTTAGAGTCAGATGGCTTCACCGCCTGCCTTCTGTGTTACCACCTTTGTGTTAATTTGGTGTAGGTTTACCAAGCGACCCACCGTTATTATTTTACTACCTTAGAGTCAGATGGCTCCACCGCCTGCCTTCTGTGTTACCACCTTTGTATTAATTTGGTGTAGGTTTACCAAGCGACCCACCGTTATTATTTTACTACTTTAGAGTCAGATGGCTTCACCGCCTGCCTTCTGTGTTACCACCTTTGTATTAATTTGGTGTAGGCTTACCAAGCGACCCACCGTATTATTTTATTATTTTATAACTTTGGAGTCAGATGGCTTCACCGCCTGCATTCTACATTACCAGCCGTACTAATTTAATTTGGAATTTACCAATCCTTGGATCGCCAATTAATTTGGTGATTGGTACGTTCACTGTGCTTTAATTAATCATTGCAAAACAACCTAGGTTGCCCACAAATAAAAATCATGCTGGTGTTGATAACTTGAATTTTATTTAACTACCTTAGTTGCTAAGTGTAGGTATATCGCTGCACTCCCCGTCTGAGGGAAGAAACCCGGCTACATATTATATGTAAGGTAACTAGTTACCCTACAATTCCTAAGACTAGGGAGATATCAATAAGACAACAAAAAATCAGCAAAAGATAGACAAGTTATTAAAGTTTGGAGGAAACGTAAAGTTCCTAGAGTTAGAGTGATTGTTTATAGTAGAATAAGTTGCGAGATGGAAGGCCCGGCAGTCTGTCTCCAACGATAGAACAAGACGGACGTTTGTATAACCAAGTACAATAAATAGTAATTCCGAGCATACAGTGTTTGATTATTCGACTCTACGCCTTATACTAGGAACATTACAAATGTTACAATAACTAGAAGCTATCTCTTTCTTAAATTTATCTCTAACATCTAACAATAAGATAATCGATTTGCAGAAAAAAGCTTTATTTGTTTAATTATTTCGTATTAGCGGGTCTTCCCATTTCATAATAAATTCTAGCAATTTACATACATTACTGATTAAATGATAAACATGAATGAATAAACTGATAATAATGACTTCGTAGAACGATTCTCTTATCAAATATCGACGGTTTAGCAAATACAAAAACATCGAAATAGACTAAATGGGCAGTGAAATTCTTGTAAGACATACCTACAGAATCTAATCACTGGATTAGTAGTATTAGTATGCAGGTGGTCTCGCCAGTATTTTGCAGTCTTAGTCATTTCATTGAAAGTTAAATACTAATTTCTGCATACAATTCTTCATTGTTTTTGCATACCTACCTCACAGAATAGGCCCTATTACACAGGAAAATATATATATATTTTTTTGATGATAAATTGTAAAACTGAAATAAATTAAAAAAGTTAATTATTAAGCAAGATATGTAGTAGTTTTTAAGACTACATAAGATAAAAACTATTTATAGCCATCTCTAGCCAGATAAGTTACTAATACTAAACATAAAAAACATAATTTTGTCATTAGAAATTGTGAACTGTGACCAAAATTACTGTTAGTGTTATTTTTGCTAGACTCTATTAAATGTTTCCTTTCCAAGTTTCTATTACACTGTTTAGCATACATATTTAGCTAAAACTTTGCTATGCCCTATGAAACAGGGTGATGTGTACCTAAGTTAATTAGTCTAACATACATTATAAATAATGTATGTGATCTTGCTAATAAATAAATATTATGTAAAAATGAATCGTGGTCGTTATACTCGAGAACGGCTCAACTGATTTGACTAATTTTGATCTTGAAATATCAGTAGAAGTTAAGGGAAGTTTTAAACGGTGAGGAAATATAAAAAAATGCGGGAAAAGTAATAACAACTTTAAATAACTTAAAAAACATTAAAATTTAATTTTTAACTACCTTATACCTATATAAATACATCTTACCTATATACTAAAAAAAATCGAAACAAATACTGTGAAATAATAATATATAATACTAGTTTTTACCCGCGGCTTCGCCCGCATACGCAATATATCATTATAATTTATAGCCTATGTGTTATTCTGATATATAAGCTATATTATTGCAAAGTTTCATCTCAATCCGTTCAGTAGTTTTTGCGTGAAAGAGTAACAAACATCCATACATCCATCCATCCATCCATCCATCCATCCATCCATCCATCCATCCATCCATCCTCACAAACTTTCACGTTTATAATATTAGTAGGATAGGATGTGTTATTCTGATATATAAGCTATATTATTGCAAAGTTTCATCTCAATCCGTTCAGTAGTTTTTGCGTGAAAGAGTAACAAACATCCATACATCCATCCATCCATCCATCCATCCATCCATCCATCCATCCATCCTCACAAACTTTCACGTTTATAATATTAGTAGGAAGTAGGATAAACAACTTTAAATTATTTTTTCCTGTTCCTGCATTTAAAAGTTGTCGTATCTGACATCGTTGACAGATTGGCAGTTGACAAAGGAAGGTGAAATGCAAGTTCACCGGATCAGCTAGTTTGTTATATTCACAGATATCTAAATAGATTGATGATGCGTAGTCACTTGAGGCAATTTTCAACCACAAAAATGCATAAAATATCTTTCCAAGCTGCTGTTAAAACTGTCAAATATGCATTGTAATTTGACGTTCCTTGAATAATAATCCAGCAATCAACATCCTCAGAGCAAATAAAAAAATCGAGAGAGAATGTTGTGAACAAACAGGTGAGGCCGACCAAAACTACGCCTCGCCGTGTAAAGACAATTACACACACATCAACGTACAAGGAAACTACGCCTTCGCTTGTCGGTCGAACTATGGCGGCGCGGCAGTGACGCATTCACACATGTAAAAAAAACCGGCTTCACTTGACTGTTCAACGACGTTCCCTCTAGATGTTTTTATTTGCTCTAAGTCAACATCGAAACAAGAAATTTTTCATGTCTCATTCAAACTTATAACTTAATTAATTAACTTCTTCTTCTTGTGGTTCCACTCCTATCAGAGGTTGGACAACATCAGGGCAATTTTTTTGAAGCTGCTGCTCTAAATAATGAGGTGGTACTGCAGCCGAACCAGTCCCGCAGGTTCTTTAACCATAAGTCCCGCCTTCTACCAGCACTTCTCTTTTCCGGAAATCTTTCCCTTGATGATGAGCTGGAGTAGTCTGTATTTGTTATTTCTCCTAATGTAACCAAAGTACGACATCTTCCGATGTTTGATGGTATTCATAAGCTCCATCTTCTTAAGCCTGCTTAGTACCTCAACGTTGGTAATTCAGTCACGCCATGAGATCCTCGAATCCTCCACGAGATCCTCTAAGCCGTGGTGGTCTAGTGGTAATGACACCCACCTTACAATCGTGAGGTCGTGGGTTCGAACCCAGTCCCGTACTAATGATTTCCTTGGAATTTATGTACGGAATTTCACACCACTGGCTTTTCGGTGAAGGAAAATATCGTGAGGCAACCTGCATACGTCCGTAGAAGAAATTCGATGGCGTATGTGAATCCACCAACCCGCACTGGGTCAGCGTGGTGGATATGGCCCAATCACCCTTCGTGGGTAGGCCTACGTCCTGCAGTGGACTAATAAAAAGGCTGGTACAGTACAGTACAATATGAGATCCTCAAGATACGGCGGTAGATCCACATTTCAAACGCCTCCAGCTTATTCAACTTGACGAAATTAAATCAATACCATTTATTATGGCATTCAATTCTATTATTTATCAATATCGAATCTTTCGATCTCCTCTATCGGCTACGTTATCCCTCTAGTATATCTGTGGTTTTATTAACATAGATTGTTGTTGTCGTTTCCACCATTGGATCTCCACTGCTGGACATAGGCCTCCCCAAGAGATCTATAGGACCGGTTGGAAGCGACTCGCATTCAATGCAATCCTGCGGTCTTGATAAGGTCGTCCGTTTACTTAGTAAGGTATCCTACGCTGCGCTTGCCGATATATAGTCTCCACTCGAGAACTTTTCAACCCTATCGGTCATCGGTCCTCCGTATTAAGGGGGCGCCTAATGCCAAAATCAAGCGAAAGGTGTATTTTTAAAAACGTGGTGTAAAGGTAACGAACATAAATATCCATATTAAAAAATACTATAGGAAAGGAAAACAGCAGATACTACAATAGCAGAGTAATTGCGTAGAATTTTGGAAAACGATATGGTTACTTTAGAAAAAAATAAAAACTCTGCATCATAAAATATGACATTTTATTTCAAATGCTCGAAATTATCAGCGACAACACCACATTATTTTTGACAAATTACGTAGACTAATGTTCTAGTCAAGTGATCAGTTAGTTTTTTTATTACATGCTTAAATTTTGAATAAATAAATAAAATCCCACCTAAAAATCTAATTTGGATCTCATAGCCAACATCATCGTGAACTGTGTCATGTAATTTTCGACTTTAAAAAAAGCAGCATAGATGATAGCGGGCGATGCAAGAAGCGCGGGTGAAATCTGATTTTTTCATGGCATTAGGCGCACTCTTAATAGTAGATTGTACACTTAGAGAACCAAATTAGAGAAAAATAGTGTCTTGTGTCTCGGGCGACATACTGGACCCTAGGCGTAGCGAGAGACTCTCTAGCTTACTCCCAAACTTAGCGAGGTAGTTATGTAGAGTCATAAGTGAAGAGAAGCGACCTAAAAGGAAGACAAGTTGTGTTCTAGTGGTGCATAATCTACTTTTCATACCTTCTACTCTTCGAGCAAATATCTACAGAGCCACAGTCCCTAAGTGAAAGTAGTAAAAACATGTCCAAGCACCGTCATACATTCCGAATTAGATATCTACATTAAATAATTCACAAAGACCCGTTTTCTCGAATCTCGACGTTATGCGAACTAATTGGTGCTTGTAACCGAGTACTTTGGCATCGCGCGGCGTTGTAGTTTGCTTGCAATCGCCTTATGACTAACTAAAAAGCCTGCCTATACTACGTAGCGTGGGCAGAGTTTTGGCTCGGACACTTTTTTTGCACGATTATGAATCTATACATATTTGTTCGAAGCTATGATCATTACGATCATTTGTATTGTCTAGTAGACTAGACAATACATAAATGATATAAGTAAAAGTAAAAAAGCCTTTATTTCAACTACATGCAATTACTTCATTAAAACTACCGTGAGTATTCATCATAACTATAACAGAATACCTGCGGTAGCAGAGCATGCCCAGGAACCAAACCACTTCCTGAGATTTGATCGAGCTGCTGTCTTAGCGAAGGAGAGTTTCCTGGTTCCCCGGAAAGTACGAGAGGCCATAGAGATCGCGCGACATCCTAATTTCAACCGTGATGGTGGATGGCCGTTGGCCCCGGCGTGGAAACCGGTTTTGAACAGCTCGGTCACGCTAATGTTTGTGAAAGTGAGACCCAGGACACGGTCAGTATTTGGTGTGTAGACCTGACTTGCTCAGCACAAGGAGTGCTATCGGAGTTAGACGCGGAACAAGAACATCCAGCCCCTGAGACCAGCAATAAAGCGCGCGCTACGCAGGCGCGAGCGGCGAGGGCAGCCGCGCGGGAGGCGCGGTCCATCGCCGCGCGGGCAGGCGCCGCAGACTTCAGTGCGCGCGCGTCAGTCGACGGGGGTGCGCGTATTCCCTGAGGATGGAGTTCTAAATACTCCGAAACTGGTCCGATTCCTTGCGGATCGACCGTATAATTATAACGTGAGTGAGCCGTATTCTGTTATAGTTACATGCAATTACATCATTACAATTAACATTAAACTTCCAATTTAAATTTTACTAAACATTATTTCAATTATTCTCAGAGCAAACAAAAAAATCAAGAGAGAACGTCGTTGAACAGTCGAGTGAGGCCGGTTATTAATACATGTGTTAGTGCGTCGGAATTGCGCCGCCATAGTTCGATTGACAAACCAAGGCGTAGTTTCATTGTACGTTGAATGTGTGTGTGATTGTCTGTACACGGCGAGGCGTAGTTTTGGTCGGCCTCACTTGTTTGTTCACAATATTCAGTCTTTATTTTTTTTACTTGGTCTGAGCAATTATTATTTAATTTTTATTCCTCATGTCACGTTTTGTACTCGTCAATTTATTTCTTTATTCCGGAACATGAAATGTCAATGAAAGATTAGTTTGTCGATGTAGTTGTTGCCTTGTCAATGTAGTTGTCACCTTGTCAATGTAGTTGTCGCCTTGTCAATGTAGTTGTCGTCTTGTCAATGTAGTTGTCGCCTTGACAATGTAGTTGTCGTCTTGTCAATGTAGTTGTCGCCTTGTCAATGTAGTTGTCGCCTTGTCAATGTAGTTGTCACCTTGTCAATGTAGTTGTCGCCTTGTCAATGTAGTTGTCACCTTGTCAATGTAGTTGTCGCCTTGTCAATGTAGTTGTCACCTTGTCAATGTAGTTGTCGCCTTGTCAATGTAGTTGTCACCTTGTCAATGTAGTTGTCGCCTTGTCAATGTAGTTGTCACCTTGTCAATGTAGTTGTCGCCTTGTCAATGTAGTTGTCACCTTGTCAATGTAGTTGTCGTCTTGTCAATGTAGTTGTCGCCTTGACAATGTAGTTGTCGTCTTGTCAATGTAGTTGTCGCCTTGTCAATGTAGTTGTCGCCTTGTCAATGTAGTTGTCACCTTGTCAATGTAGTTGTCGCCTTGTCAATGTAGTTGTCACCTTGTCAATGTAGTTGTCGCCTTGTCAATGTAGTTGTCACCTTGTCAATGTAGTTGTCGCCTTGTCAATGTAGTTGTCACCTTGTCAATGTAGTTGTCGTCTTGTCAATGTAGTTGTCGCCTTGACAATGTAGTTGTCGTCTTGTCAATGTAGTTGTCGCCTTGTCAATGTAGTTGTCGCCTTGTCAATGTAGTTGTCACCTTGTCAATGTAGTTGTCGCCTTGTCAATGTAGTTGTCACCTTGTCAATGTAGTTGTCGCCTTGTCAATGTAGTTGTCACCTTGTCAATGTAGTCGTCACCATACAAATGATATAGGCAATGATATAGGCCGTGTTATATAAGTTAGTGGATGTGAAGTTAACTACAAGCTGCGCGAAACCTAATCCTCGCGCAACTTTAGGTACGTAAGCTTCAGTCAGGATTGGATATTACGCAGCTTGTACCTAACTTCACATCTGCCGACTTGTATGATTCTGCCTATACCACATAAATCCGGCCAAACTCATTTACGACACCTCTTAATGAAATAATGCAATTTATAATTTTAAATTCATTATTATAACACAAGCTATAACTTTCAATATTAGAAACTGTTAATTCTATTTGTTTTCAAACTGATTATAATATAGTGTTAGTTTTTCTTGTTTCTAAAATTTATATTGTTTATAATCATTAGCTAAATAACTTTGCTATACCGTAAGACACAGGCTGACTAAATTCAAAATAATAAACAATGATAATGTAAATACAACGTGCATAATCACAATAACTATCACTACATAGTATAAAACAAAGTCGCTTCCTGCTGTCTGGCCCCATGTATCCATATATCTTTAAAACTACGCAACATATTTTGATGAGGTTTTTTTTGATAGATATAGTGATTCAAGGGGAAAGTTTTTATGTATAATACAATAGTTGTTATTATATTGTTCGCCAAAAATGATACAACCGACTTAACCCGTGTACATAATTCAAACGGTCCGCACAAATCGACGCATTAAATGACGGAGTAATTTTTACATTTCTGTAGATTATTCAGAAGCAACTCAACTGATTTCAATAAAATTTTAATGAGACCATATCTAAAGTATGGCCTACCAAACAAAAAGATCAAAATCGGTTCATACGGTGGAGTAATCGCGTTAACGAGTTTAGACACGTGGTATCCTAGATAAGGCAGTGTCTTCTTCGCCATGGAATCAACGTGGGTCCACCTAGTTTATTGAAGACACTCCGTCAGCGCGCGATACCAGGGTTACTAAGGAGCACGGGATCTCGTCTGAAACGAAAAACCAGACAAATGCGAGTCGCACACCGAGGGTTCCGTACAAATCCAGAAAATTTCACAAAATTGGGATGTAAGATGTTAAAATCTCTATACTCGACGAAATTTTTTTTTAATGATTTCACTTTTCTCGTCATCCATCGAAAATTACTCATTTTTTTAAAAACCTGTTTTAGCATGCGCTAATGAAACTCTTTTAAATGATACCTTACATGATACGATTTACTCACTTTGAATTTTGAACCCATATTTTGTGAATGTTCAGGCCCTATTTTTTTGTGATTTAAACAAAAATGTACAATTTTCAGATTTATTCCTATATTTGTACTTTAAGACAATGCTTCTTGCCGAATTTCATAGTTCTATGTCAAAGGGAAGTACCCTGTAAGTTTTGATTTTTGTGAGTCTCGAAATATGCGGTTATTTACGACATAAACGGCTCTAACTTTTTTAAACAATAACTGAGAAGTTTTTCTTTTACACAACTGCAAGAGACCATAGATATACATATACAGTTTAAATTTCAACTCGATATCTTTACGTGTTCCCGAGATAAAGAGTCTTGACATACACACAGACGGACAACAAAGTGATCCTATAGGGGTTTCGTTTTTTCCGTTTGAGGTACGCAACCCTAAAAATGGAGCAAAATAACAGATTGGTACCCTAGAGATTGTTTAAGAAGGAAGGGAAGACCAAAAAAGAGAAGGGAAGATGAAATTAGAATGACAGCCGGTCATCATAACTATCAGCCGTAGGACGTCCACTTCATAAGGGGAGGCTTATATGAATTTCCAATAAGCCCGGTTGGAAGACGCCGATGGTGGTGGTGGTGGCGATGGCAGCTGGTCCTTGTTGGAAAAGAGCCGCCTTGGATAGGCTTCATTGGAAAAAGCTAGAGGCCTTTGCCGAACGGCACTCTGAAACAAGATATACAATGTGTTTGTCTACCGGTGTCGGAGCCTAAGCCGGAAATATACTGTAACGCAGTAGGAGCCCGTTGTAGGTATGTAGTAACTATGATGTAATCTGCGGTGTATACGCTTCTGGGAAGCTCTATTGTTTTGCATTTTTATTGGTGCCTTTTGTATTCGGTTTTATGGCTTTATGACTCGAGCGGGATCAGTCTTTGTATCTCGTCTATTGTTTATTTTAGTTGTTGGGTGTTTACGTAAATGAAAAACAATAGGGGATTCTCGAACTTTCAAGTTGTTTACTTGTTAACACAATAGCGTTTATTAAGATCGAGTAATGTTGCGAAATATCTCGTAGGTTCGAGACTGTAGGAAATAACGGGTATAAATACGCCGGCCGACCCGTGGGGATCAGTTTATTCGTTTACCGTTGAAGCGATAACTACTCGGGTTAGAGTGCGATACCGGTAATTGTGAAGTGACTAGTTTGTGTGAATATCAGTGCCAGTGTGAAGTGTTTGTGCGAACCCGTTGTGTTGTGTGTTTTTGTGATTTTGTGAAGTGATTGTGTGCAATAAAGTGCAAAGTGATTAATCGGCGTTTTAACTGATTATCCAAGAACCCATTTCGTAACAATACTATCGGACGCTACGGCTTACGGACGTGACTGACAGCTGCGACTGATAAGTATCTAGATAATGAATGTACACTGAGCCGTGCAGACTATCGAACATAAGTCGCGGACGTCACCTTGGGTTGACCTTAAGCGTTCGGACGTCGGAGAGCGATCTGTCCCCCTACCGCCTAAGCAATAGCAATCGTAATAGCAATCGTTTATGACTTCATTTTAGTCATTTGGCACCGCCTATGTGACGTTAGCCATCAATTGCTTTGCGCGGATTGCGAAAGCAATCTTTGAATGAACAACTTTGATGGCTAACGTCACATAGGCGATGCCAAATGACTAAAATGAAGTCATAAACGATTGCTATTACGATTGCTATTGCTTTAGGCGGTAGGGAGGCTGGCGCGTCGGATGTTTTAAGACGTGCACACTGCTGAGTCGCGGCTGTCAGTCGCGTCCGTCAGCCGCGTCCGATAGTATGTTTCCAGCGGTGGCATAAATGGCAAATTTTTAACAACTTTTACTGTGGGGTCAACTCTGAAAACGTAAAAAAAAAACAGCTACACCATACTTTTTGTCGAAAGTCTATTAAAAATCGTATGGAACAGCAGTTTTGTTTACGTTTTCAGAGTTGGTCCCATAGTAAAAGTTGTTCAAAATTTGTCATAGATTAAACACATTGTATAATTAAAAGCTAAATCTACTAAAAAAAATATATGCTAGTTTATATATGACAAGTTTTTACCCGCGGCTTCGCCCGCATACGCAATATATCATTATAATTTATAGCCTATGTGTTATTCTGATATATAAGCTAAATTATTGCAAAGTTTGATCTCAATCCGTTCAGTAGTTTTTGTGTGAAAGAGTAACAAACATCACGTTTATAATATTAGTAGATAGTAGAAGTACTCGTAAATAGTAGTAGTAGCCGTGGTGGTCTAGAGGTAGTGACACCCGCCTTACAATCGTGAGGTCGTGGGTTCAAATCCTCGGTCCCGTACCAATGAGTTCTTTGGAATTTATGTCCGGAATTTCACACCACTGGCTTTTCGGTGAAGGAAAACATCGTGAGGCAACCTGCATACGCCAGTAGAAGAAATTCGATGGCTTATGTGAATCCACCAACCCGCACTGGGCCAGCGTGGTGGATATGGCCTAATCACCCTTCGTGGGTAGGCCTACGTCCTGCAGTGGACTGTTGAAAAGGCTGATACAGTACAGAAGTAAATAGTAGAAAATATTAGTAGGAAGTAATGTTATAATAGAAGAAAACAAAGAAATGTTATCTTAGGAAAAATTCAGAAATAAAGGCTTATAAATACGTATTTTTTAAGGCTTATTATTATTTATTACTAGTTTTTACCCGCGGCTTCGCCCGCATGATATTTTGATTTTTGACGCAATATCATTATAATTTATAGCCTATGTGTTATTCTGATATATAAGCTATATTATTGCAAAGTTTCATCTCAATCCGTTCGGTAGTTTTTACGTGAAAGAGTAACAAACATCCATACATCCATCCATCCATCCATCCTCACAAACTTTCACGTTTAAAATATTAGTAGGATAGTAGGATTATGCCTGGTTTTAAAGTTTCTAAGTAACCCCTCTGATATGCCTACGTATGTAGTAGGTAGTCATTACATAAGTAGCTTCATTAAGTTCCTAATTACTTAAATTTTATCTTGCATAAGTAGGTATTATTATCAATCATTATTACTTGGGTTTTTTTACCAATTAATTTCAATTAAGCATGTACGTACCTACTCATCGTGCTTTCAAGAAAACAGCATTTGCGATAAGAAATAAGCTGTTTAAATTATTACGACAAAATGATAGACATGATTCTTCATAGCGAAAGCTAGTATATTTATGTAAGTAGGTAATATATATTATTTTACACATTTTCACCTTGCAAACCAAAAAAATGTAATTATTTCAACGTAGACAAATTTATTATAATTTTAAATTAATTAAAAAAATAATAATAGAATTTAATAAGCAGCGCAAAATCGGCATTAAATGCAAATTTGAACAAGTAAGTATTAATTTCATAAATTGGTCTTAGTTGTATGGCCGCTATATTTACCGACTTCCAAAAAAGGAGGAAGTACTATGTTCGTCTGCATGTAATTTTTTTTGTGTTTATTTCATCGATATTTTCGCCAACTGTGAACCGATATTAAAATTTTCCTTTTTTAGTTCGGTCCAATTTAAATTGTATCGAAATTGGCTGAGCTGTTTTTGATAAATTAACAAAGTACATGAATGCCACATCGATCCGTGCAAACTATTCAAGTTTTGTACACGGTGAAGCCGGTGTTGCGATTTTTTGCGAAATATAATTAACGAAAAATCATTCAATAATACGGTAGAAACATATAAAGCTCGACTACAGAGGCGCCATCGTAATAAATAGCATAGTTATCATAGTTCTGTTTCTTTTTGTCCGACGAACCACTGGAGGAGGTATACAATTCGACGCGTATATATTTTTTTTCATAGTAGTCCGGTTTCAATAATTCTTTTTTTATTGAAAAGAGTATACTTCGAAATTGGTCCCATTTAAATTTTATTGAAATTGGCTGAGCCATTTTGTGAAAAATGTTACATCGATCCGTGCATAATATTTGCGTTCTAGCGATGCGCCCCGGCTTTGCACAGGTGTATTATACATATAAACATTTCTCTCGAATTACTCTATCTATTAAAACAAACTGCATCAAAATCCGTTGCGTAGTTTTAAAGATATAAGCATACATGGGAACAGACAGGGGAAAGCGACTTTGTTTTATATTATGTAATGATTCTGAACACGGGTGAAGTCGGTCATGCTAATTTTTGCAAAAAATGATCTTGTTCACTTTAGACATTCGATAGAAAGAACGCTTTTTACGTTGCTATTAATTTTACGCTGGCGCCTCAATAATCGGGCCTGTAAGTTGCAGGCCCTTTTTAAACAAAATGATAATATAAACAATGAAAAGAGCGCCCCCTATGGTGAGTCAGAGAACTCTTAAGTCCTAATTTTGTTATGTGAAAAGCCAGGCAGGAGTAAACTGGATCACCTTAAGCCTGTAAAGTTTGTCCCTTTCTGCTAGATGACGCTTTTTCCATCTTTGTGATATTTTAGTGCTTTTATTTGATTACATTTCTTTCCCTTTAATTTATAATTAAATCAGTTATAATAGTTTTAATATGTATTAGACTTATTAGTTTACATTTTTTTTAAATTCGATGCGAACATTGCCGTGAAAGATGCTATAAAATATGTGATTTAGCTACTCGTCAATAGGTTGCGGTAGTAGTTTTCTTTCGCAGGAAAATAATCATTTATCAAGTCATAAAAAAACAAATGTAATCTTTAATTTGTTGTATATGAATGCGAATTGCAGAGAATGAAATCCCGGTCGATATTTTCGATCCAGGTATTGGCGTGATTGAAAATACCTATGTACCTAAAATACAAATTATATGCAAACTCAAGTGGCTTCCTATTCGTCGTCGCTGGGATGCTCATATCGTTTCTTTTCTTTACAATACTCTCTTCAATCCTTCTTCTCCTTCCTACCTTCAAGGACGCTTTATTTTCCGGCGTTTTCTTCTAACCCGATTTTTAAAATCATCTGAGAATCTTAAACTTGACTTTCCTAAACAAAAGATAAACTTTTACGCTTCATCTTTAACTGTGGAATTTGTTGGATTATGGAATGAGTTACCGGTGGATATCAGACGCGCCCCATCACTGAATGTTTTCAAACAAAGAGTTAAATTGCATTACTTGTCTTCTTAGGTACATTATTGATTCTGCTCGCTTTATACAGGGTTATTTCTAATCAATTAGCATTCTTCTAGGGGCTTATTCTGTACACCAAAACTAACATCTTTTGTTATAGGTACGACTTTCGTCAAAACTCAGTAAAACAAATCAGCTGTTCCATACATTTTGTCGCGGGTGAACTATATTTTTCTATGGAAAAACAACATTTTTTTAGTTTCGACGAAAGTCGTAAAACAAAAGTTGTTAGTTTTAATGTACAGAATAAGCCCCTAAAAGGATGCTAATTTATTAGAAATAACCCTGTATATTTATTTACTTAAGTAAGTTTAAGTATTAATAGAATGTAATTAGGTAAGTACATTTATGTAAGTTTATTTTTGTATTATGTAATACATGTATGTTTATGAGTGGTAGGTAGGTAGGCATATATATTTATTTCAATTAAATTATCATTTATTTATTGGTTAGGTGTTAGTATTGCTTATTTTTGTTTGTTATAAGTGTTCATTGTTTATTTTTTAATTATTATTTGTTAAGGCTGCTGTTTTAGTTAATTTGCTATTTCATGTCCGTTCATGGTTGCCTGGAAGAAATCGCATGAAGCGATAAGGCCGCCATTTAGTATAACTAATTTTTAATGTTTTTATTTTTCATGTGTTTGTATTGTGTTTGGTTAAGCTAATAAAGAATTATCTATCTACCTACCTACGACTACCTACCTAACCGGAATTTGATTTAATTTTGTCGTAATTTAAAAAAAAAAGTATTTGAAAGACAAGTTCAGAGAATGTGTTGACACACTGGCGTCGTCTCATCTTCCTGGCACAAGAGAGAAGGCTGGCGCTGCTACAGCTGAAGCTGAAAACCTCAAACGGCACAAATATGAGTCGTTGGACAGAATGTACCATTTTGTGCCGTTTGGGGTTGCGACTTTAGGTCCGTGAGGGCCGGACGCTCTCATATTGTATAAGGACCTGGCTAGGCGTCTGGTAAAGGTGACACGTGACCAGAATGCTGGCATTTACTTTGGCCAAAAAATTAATACTGCTATTCAGCGAGGCAACGCCACCAGCATTCTGGCCACATTACCCTCTGCCGCAGGTCTTTTGGATTAGTTTTATTTTTATTTTAGTATAAGTTTTAGAGTAATTTTTAGTATGAGTTTTAAGTAGGTTTAATTTTAATAGTTATAGTTATTAGAAATGTATCTTAAGTTTTGACAAATAAATCATATTTTACTCCCATATGATACAGAGAATGTTGAGTCTGTATATCTTGTTGAGTGTGTGTCTTTCATGAATATTTTTTTTTAATAAATAACTTATGTGACAACAAATATACATTGAATGAATGAATGAATTTTGTATTTAAGGTATAGGTTGACTGGCAGATAATGCTATTTAGCGTCAAATCCTCTTTTTGACCGACGAACCACCGGAGGAGGTATACAATTCGACGCGTATATTTATTTTTTTATAACCACGCATAACTTTTTTTTATAGTAATCCGATTTCAATAATTCTTTTTTTATTGGAAAGAGTATACTTCAAAATTTGTCCCATTTGAATTTTATCGAAATCGGCTTGATTCATTCTTGAGCCATTCTTGATAAATCAACAATAATGTGAAAAATGCTACATAGATACATGGCGAATATTCGCGAATTCGGTACACGGGTGAAGTCGGTCATGCTAATTTTTGCAATAAATAATCTTGTACAAATGGTGTGCAATAAAGTGTGAAATAAACAAATAAATAAGTGCACGTAGCGCTTGTACGATCGTAGCGAAATTTGACTATACTCTATGAAATTTAACTTGATCTCTGCGACAGCTGTCAGAAAAATCACGCTTATGAAGTCCTGAATTTCTTAATAGTACAGACAATACCTGTAAATGCCATACTTTATGGGCATGCCGATTAGTGATGGGCGACGAAAGATCGTGACCACAGAGTTTTAGATAGAGTTTTAATTAAAATATCGATAGTTTATACTAACGATATTTTAAATAAAACTTAATTTATCATAAATTTTATTGTATATTTTAATATCATAACATTGTTTACATGTGTAATTAAACTAAACCCAATTAAATGTTACATTAGCATCGATAATAGTGAAAAACGTCGATAAATACCACCTATCGTTACATTATTATGGGTATTTAATTAATATTATAACATTATTTACATGTGTACATACTTGATCTTAAATAATAGTCAGAAAATAAAATCCTATTTCTCACCTACAACTACTCATTCGATTTCATTACAACATTGTTTGAAAATCGATTTTTTCCACCACTATCTCAACTCTAAATATGTCAATCTTCTATGTCAATGTCACTGTCACAGAGACCAAGTTAAATTTTATAGAGTATAGGTGTTTGTCAGCGATGCCCTGATGCCGGGGCACTAGAATACAGCATTGGTATCCCCTGCCTGTAGTAAAAGCTTACTAAAAGGGGACCTCTGGGCTCGTGAGTGGTCTGAGTTTGCGCTCTGGCCATCCACTAAAGCGGGCCCGAGAAGGACGGCAGCGTGTGTGGCAACGCTGTCGTACAGGACCCTACAAGCCTGGTTCTACTATACCAGGCGAGTAGAAACACGAAGTGCCGGGAGCACCGGTGCGTTCCTTTTGGAGATCCCGGAGCTCCCAAGAAGGCACATAGGCTGGCCACCGAAGGGTTTTAGTGGGTACAATCCCACATAACCCGACAGCACCCCAAAGCGGTCGGGCATCTTTGGAAGATTTGCCCTCGTAAAAAAAAAGGTGTTTGTCAGCGATCACCTAAATTAAGCAACGTTCCGCACGGTCAGTATTTGGATGGGTGACCGCGGGTGGCATTTTCCAAGTGAGCGCTACCGTGGCTCAGATGACACGTTAAATTGTAAGTCCCGGTTGTTTTCACCGTTGAGCCATGTCAGAAGCCTTCAGGCGGCCTAAAATCTCTGATACCAGGGCTAGCCACCCGGCCTTTACGAACATACTTATTTAAGTGAACCATACCTAAACTGTGGTTATTTCAATTTTGTATAATATACAGGGTTATTGGCAATCAATTAGCATCCTTTTAGGGGCTTATTCTGTACATCAAAACAAACAACTTTTGTTTTACGACTTTTTAATTTAAAAAAAAAAAGCTGTTCTATAGATTTATTCATTCCTCAGCTGTTTTTTTTTTCGTTTAGTAGGTAAAAGAGGATAATTAATCTCATATAAAAATCACAACGCAATGTTGCCACATGAAAGTTATGGAAACCTACCAGCTGGCTTAATTTAATTGGTGCTAAGTGCCTAACTATTTTTGATTCAATCTCGTCTCATCTTATAAATGTAGCGTATTGGATGTAAGTCTGTCAAGCTATATTTATTGTAAATAAATGAATTTGAATTTGAATCTTTTTGACCGACGAAAAAACGGAGCAGTTCTCAAGTCGAGGTATTTTATTTTTTAATGTATAAAGTATAACTTTTTACAGAGTGTTACGATTTCGATTATTTTTTTTTGTTAGAAAGGGTTTACTTTGTAGTTGGTCCCATTCAAATTATATCGAATCGGCTGAGCCATTTTTTATAAATCAACAATAATGTGAATATGGCTACATCGATCCGTGCCATTTATTCGCGAATACTTTACACGTATTCGCGAATATAGCCACATTCACATTATTGTTGATTTATAAAAAATATTCGGTGAAGGAAAACATCGTGAGGCAACCTGCATACGTCCGTAGAAGAAATTCGATGGCGTATGTGAATCCACCAACCCGCACTGGGCCAGCGTGGTGGATATGGCCCAATCACCCTTGGTGGGTAGGCCTACGTCCTGCAGTGGACTATTAAAAAGGCTGGTACTGTGCAGTATAAAAAATGGCTGAAAGAATGGTTGAAGTCGGTCATGCCAGGTCATGCCATTTTTAGCAAAAAATAATTATACGTTCCTACCTTTCGGCTTGGCATAGGAGTTCAGTATTCAACATTTTGGGAATTCAACATTATGAGCCGGAGTGGTTCTGTGCAACCCTTTCTAATCTTACATCCCTTTAAGATAATATTCTTAAACGAAACAAAGCAGATTAGTGATTCCGCTAGCAGGGGGTAGGGGGAGGGGGTACCGTGGAACCAAGCGGAATAATATTATAATCCTCAGATGACAGATGTTTACTTTGATTTTCATTATAATAGCTGTTGTGTATAAACGATTCCATTTTATTTTATTCGTACAGGAAAAGTGAGACAACGGAGTTTGTACCAGTTTATACAGGATTGTATTGGTAATCAAGCAGAATCCTTTTAGGAGCTTATTCTGTACATCAAAACTAACAACTTTTCGTCTGCAACTTTTGTCAAAACTAAAAAAAAAATCAGCTGTTCCATACATTTTGTCGAGGATGAACGATATTTTTCTATGGAACGACAAATTTTTTTTTTTAGTTTTGACAAAAGGCGCAGAACAAAAGTTGTTAGTTTTGATGTACAGAATAAGCCCCTAAGAGGATGCTAATTGATTAGAAATAACCCTGTATATTATTATATTATATCTATTAATATAATATTATATAGTATTTATTATATTAATATAATTAAGTACGATCAATAAGTTACTATTAAAGTATTTTTTATGAATTTTTAGATGTGAACTAGCGTATTTACTAGTAATAACTAACGTTATTTACTAGTGTGTGACGTCAAAGACCAGCGCCATTACAGAATGACGTTTTTGGCAGGATCTTAAATATCTGTTCTTTAACGCTGATTGTCATTGTTAATACAGTAAATATTTCGGAAATATAAATGTAGTGTGCTTATTATCTTCGTTCGTTCGTTTTAGCCATATGTCCACTAATATTAAGGTAATATGGAGGCTTATGTCCACTGCTGGACATAAGCCTCCCCTAACGATCTCCAATAAGACCGGTTGGTAGCGGCTTGTATCCAGCGCGATCCTGCGGTCTTAATGAGGTCATCCGTCTACCTTGTGGGTGGACGTCCTACGCTGCGCTTGCCGGTTCGTGGTCTCCACTCGAGAACTTTTCATGTACTTATTATGTACTAACAAATAATTTGAAACGATTTCCATAAACTAGTCAAATAGCCTATTCTGTACACGGTGGAAGTCGGTGTCGCGATCTTTTGCAAAAATATACAATCGACCGACAAATGTTACGGACAAAAGCTCTTACTTAAGGTACTTAATGGCTCTTACAGATAAGACTCCAATAAGACCGGTTGGAAGCGGCCTGCATCCAGCGCGACGTCACGATCTTGACCGGGTCATGCGTGCACCTTGTGGAGGACGTCCTACAACGCGCTTACCGCACGTGGTCTCCATTCGAGAACTTTTCGATCGCATCGGTGATCAGTTTTTCTTGCTATGTGCCCTGCTCTGCCGTCTGCCATCTCAACTTGCCGATCGTTTTGGTGCTTCTACAGATCTAATCGTTTCTGAGTCGATCTTGCAAAGAGACTACAGGCATAGTCCTATTCATAGCTCGGTAATTTTCTAAAATATCTACAGAAAATGTGCGAAAGAGCTTTTAGTGGGCGTGCATTTAGTCCCCTTCCTTTAGTAATGGGAGAGTTTTACGGTATTTACCGGTAATTCATCGAAATGGATCGCAGAGCGATTATAAAACGTCGGGTTTAGACTCCAAAGTGCTAAAGTAAGTTCCTATAGATCGGCTGGCTAGCCTTGGTTTCAGAGTTTCTAAGCCGCCTGAAGACCTTTGACATCTCAAAGAGTTATCTTTGTGATAAGCATTTCAAAAATCTGAAGCAAACGCAGGATTTGAACCTGCCCCTTCGGATCACTAGCCCAAAATTCAGATTTTTGAAATGCTTATCACAAAGATAACTCTTTGAGATAAAATCTAGTGTGGAAAGCACTCAAAATAAAATCATAACATTGATTTAGCAGTGCGCCATCTCTCGTCAATCTTTAGAAGTTCTAATAACTTCTAGTTGAGTGATAACCTGTCTAATACGGGTATCACAGGTGGCGCCACCAACGGTTAGAGCGTCGGGCTAGTGATCCCAAGGGGCAGGTTCAAATCGTGCGTTCGCTTCAGATTTTTGAAATGCTTATCACAAAGATAACTCTTTGAGATAAAATTTAGTGTGGAAAGCACTCAAAATAAAATCATAACCTTTGACATCGCTAAACGATTTAAACAACTTTAAGTGAAAATGACAATAATATAGGTAATAACGAACAACGATCATGAGATTTTCTAATAACAATTGTGTAATTGAAATACAGCATTAATTTTGTTTTATTACAAGCTTTTATTGAACTTGGAAGGGATGAACCTATGTATGTAGGTTAAACCTAGGTTACCTAAGTTCGGGTGGAATATTGCAATTTAATTTGACAAACTTCCCGGTTTCAGATTGAGCTGAATTTTTGCACGCGTCGTATATCGCGTGACAATGCAATAATATGGTACCATGGAGCTGATGGAGATGATGGAGTCGGAAGGTGGCCATAGGAACTCCTGTACTAAACAAGATAAACCCGTCGTGTTTGGTCTCGTTACTTGTCTTGGCTAGTGCTTTGCCTCTACATGATATCCAGGATCTCAAAAGCTTGTAATTTTAAAAAGTTATATATTTATCATAACTTATTATTGCTTTGATATTGGTGCCTGATAAATATATTTTATTTTACAGTAAGAACTCTCAGAGCAAATAAAAAAATCGAGAGAGAACGTCGTTGAAAAGTCAAGTGAGGCCGGTTTTTTAAACATGTGTGAGTGCGTCGCTGTTGCGCCGCCATAGTTCGACTGACAAGCCAAGACGTAGTTTTAGTTTGGCTTCACTTGTTTGTTCACAACATTCTCTCTTGATTTTTTTATTTTATCTGAGTAAGTATTAAATAAAATGTACATAAATGTTTCCGTCCCAGCGCTGTCAGAGCATGATCGACTTGACAGCGATACGGATTGCACGTCTCGGCGACGACACACGAGACGCAGCTGCAGAAAGCAAACGTGATAACACCGCGTGTGCATTCTCTATTGAAATATATCTTCAATAGGAGCGGGTGAAAGAACTAAAAACAAAAAGCTCATTTTGGGCAGCGTTTGGAGCTGTCGTGCCCTGCGGAATGAGTCGTGCTTTTTCGCGCGTGCAGCCAATGTTCCTCGATTTATAAAACGATAATCAAGTCAAAAAGCTTTTACAGACATCCTGATATCGTTGGACTCAACGGCCTGATACGACCACATTTGTTCGTGTAGGAGGCGATTGGTCCTACGTCATCGGAGGCGGTTGGCTCTAACCAATCGTACATCGGCATATATCGTTGGGACGTCTGAATCAATGTTGTTTGTCAGCACCGATTTGGTTGGTCTCCCAATCGCGACGCCAAGCTTCTTCTCCTTTCTTACAGACATCCTGATATCGTTGGACTCAACGGCCTGACTACGACCACATTTGTTCGTGTAGGAGGCGATTGGTCCTACGCCATAACCTTTAAAAAGGAGGTTCCTAATTCGACTGAATGTTTTTTTGTATGTATGTTACTCCGCCAATTATTAATAGATTTTGATGATTCCTTTTTTGTTTGGTAGACCACAAATGGTCTAGTACCTATACAGGGTGATTGGTTAACAATTAGCATCCTTTTGGGGCTCATTCTATACATCAAAACTGACAACTTTTGTTCTGCGACTTTTTTTTAAATTAAAAAAAATAAATCAGCTGTTCCATACATTTTGTTAAGGAGGGAATTATATTTTTCTATAGAACAAAATTTTTTTTTTATTGAGATTTGATAAAAGTCTTTGAACAAAAGTTGTTAGTTTTGATGTTGATGTACCTGTATAGATACTTCACGGGTGATTCCGTTTCAATTTCATCGAAATCAGTTGATTCGTTTTTGAAAAATTAACGATCTGTGTGTGGTATTGTATGTAGTATTAGCATTTAGGTCTATAATGTATTTTTTTTTAGTATTTATTGTACTCCCCGTCAATTATTTTTAGCACATTCCTTTCCGTACATGGGTTGCCTGGAAGAGATCGCTTCCAGCGATAAGGCCGCCTAGTGTTGCACTATCTTAAGAATTTCACTAATGTATTTATTGTTAATTTATTTTGTGTGTACAATAAAGAGTTATTTGTTTTGTTTGTTTGTTTGATCTGTATCTGTAATGTGATAATTACTACTTAAATGATACATTGAATGTATCATTATTCTAACTATTCGAATTCTTTTTACCTTTATAGTTGGCTATGCCATTTTTTGGCATCAAATAACTATTTTCACTCATCTCTATTTTATACAATGGTGAACAAGTCTTTAAAATGAATGATATTTTGAAATTGAAATTCCGATTGGATACCAACTCTACACTATACTTCGATATATTTTCCCACAATAGGTTTTGAGATGCACTAAGTGAAATAGAAAGATAAAAGAATAGAAAATGTTCCTTTACAGGTACAACGATTTTATGTCTTATAACGAATAATAATAATGTATCACTTATGTATTATAAAATAACTTGGACAAGTTGACTACTAAATCGTTGCAACTGTCTAATAAACATTAAATAATCCTTTATTTAAAAGCAGTGGCATGAAAATTTGTACTAAGTGGGTATTTGAGGCATTAATAGGTGTAAATCGGATTCCAGACTCTAAAGGTGGGCATACACGATGTGGTGAACTGATCAGTTTACCGTATCTGTCCAAGTGACCAGCTATAATAGAGAGCCGTAGTATACTGATTTTCTGTGCATTTACCACAGTTGGAAACGTACTGACCGCAATTAAAATCTAAATTGAAGCCCAAGTGTAGGGAATAATGTTGTGGACAGTTGGACTGACGAGCTATGGAGAGGGCTATGCTCGGAATCTTTCTGCGAGATCGAATCTGCTAGCTTAGCATACAACACCACGACAAGAGTTTACCGACGTGTGCAAAGGTGACAGATATATGCTTCATCATAGCTCTGTCACGTTCTGACACGTCGATAGTATTATTTTATGGTCCGTATGCTAAGGCCGCAGGAATGAGGAGATTCATAGACGAACCAAAGTTACCGACATAGCCCAGCGAATTGGTTAGTTGAAATGGCAATGAGCAGGGCACGTAGTACTGATGACCGATGGAGTCGTAAAGTTCTAGAGTGGAGACCACGTACCGGCAAGCGCAGCGTAGGACGTCCACCCATAAGATGGACGGATGACCTCACCAAGACCGCAGGATCGCGCTGGATGCAAGCCGCTACCAACCGGTCTTATTGGAGATCGTTAGGGGAGGCCTATGTTCAGCAGTGGACTTCCTATGGCTGAAAAGAAAAAGAAGTAGTTGGAATGATGCGGTAAACTGATCAGTTCATCGCACCGTGTATGGGCACCTTATAAGTTTCGAGTTAGTATTTTCCTTGTAACATTAAGAAAGCTTAGTCCGTCCTAGTATAATAGTATGTTGAGGCCCAAAGGCCTATTTTTCCCGCCTACGTGTTATAATAGAAAAGTAAGGATTTCCCGGTAATAACATAGTTAGCCGTAACGTTACCATTGCATCTGATCCTGGAGGATATGACTTCTATCACACTCGTGATGTCGAGAATTGGTCTAATATTTTAGTATTCCGCAGGAATGCGTTGGATTGCAGCTACCATAGCAGTGGTCGTCAAACTGCAAATGGGCCGCTTGCGACTCGCGGTTGTTAAGACGAGGCATCGTGTCGAGAAACACGAAAACGAGTACATTTGAATGCGCGATCTGAGAGGACGAATGATATTGATTCAAATTTAAAAAATATCATAGATAAGGGAAAATCTTAAAAAATTTAATGAACTGGACAAAATTTTGAAAATTGACCGGCTTTATTAAAAAGTTTAATAATTCGAATGCTCAGAATTATCAGCGACAACACCCCATTATTTTGTAAGAATAAAATAGCCAGATCACTTTTCTATTTAACAGACCGAGAAGTATTTTTTTTAATGCGTACATTATAAGTAATTAATTAAAAACTGACTGCCGCCCGCCGCTCTGGCGCGATCCTGTCGAACGCGACCGCGTAAAATTTGTCCCAGTGAAGGGGCGCGGTACTCGATTTTTGAGAAACAATAGTTCGTCAATGCGTCACCTTAATGGTGCGACCCTCGGCATTAGTGGTGATCATGTGTACAATGTATACATACTAGGTATCTGTTTTCAAAATACCTACTAAAATACCGAATAGCTTTACGTTAGCCACATACATATTATAGGCGTGTTTACTAAAAAAATATAATTAGTCCGTCAAAAAGATTGTCAAAAGTATTAGGCACGTATTTTTTCTTTTGTCAATTTAACAAAAATTATAAAGATATCGCCTGTTAAAGTTTCGCGTGACGTCACTGACCGCTATCAAATGTACCTGCTAGTGACGTTACGAGCCCTCACTCTCAAACTTTGACAAGGTTTATTTTTGTCACTAATTGATTGATTGACAAAAGAAAAAATACGTGTCCAATTTTTTTCAGTAATCTAACTGACGGACTAATTATAATAATGATTTTAAACCCAGTAAACATCCCTATTAAAGTATACTAGTAGTCTTCTTCGTACATACTTGTTATCTAAATATTAAAAATACCAAAAAAACCGCAATCTTGTGCATATAAGCTGTAGAGTGGTCATGTTTTCTCACGCTTGTTTTGAAATAACTGAAAAAAAAACGAAATCACGCACAATATGCTCTGTCATGTATTTAGTACAAGTGAATAGTCTCTATTACTCATATCATTTTTCAAATTACTAAAAACCGATAAAGTGTGCGCTGGCTATATAGGCATATTAAAAAAAAAGATAAGCAAAATAAAAGTAGGTATAGCAAGTGTAAAACTTTACACTTGTGTTCATACCTGTTTACAAAATATCTACTGTAACGAACCTCAAAAATTTGGCGCTTGCTACGCTCGCACATAATAACAGTGGGATAACATTTGCTTTGCTCGTGTCTGTTTTGAATAGATTGTCTCGCTCACTTCGAGCGCGCATAAAATTTTGGCGTTAACATGTTCCTTAACGTGTGCAATAACTGAAATTTACGCAGGCTAGTATGTTATAATCTCAAGTTCATCAGTATGATACATCACTCTATTTTATGTGACCCATAACTCAAAAAAAGAGTGACGATCACTGCTCTATAGATAGAAAATCCATAAGGGAGTACGTAGGTACTTTCAAACTTTCAACGTCCATGAGATCTTTGGTTGCCTGGAAGAAATCGCTTATAGCGATAAGGCCGCCACTTAGAAACCTATAAATTGTATTGTTTTGTACCTGTAATTTGTTTTTTATGTAATGTGGTTGTCTAATAAAGTGTTATTGATTGATTGATTAAAGTGGCAATGGGCAGGGCACATAGTTCGGAGAACACATGGCCGATGGGGTAGTAAAGATCTCGAATGGAGACCACGAACCGGCAAGCGCAGCGTAGGACGTCCACCGACTAGGTAGACTGACGATATAGTAAAAGTCGCAGGAACGCGCTGGATGCAGGCCGCTTCCAACCGGCCTTATTAGAAATCCATGGGGGAGGCCTATGTCCAGCAGTGGGCATCTTACGGCTGATGGATGGATGGATTGATTGATTGAGATTCAGAAAACAAGGGATTAAAATTAAAAAAACAACGACACCAATCGTCGCCACGCCGCCCACGAGATTCAGAAAACCAAGTTGAAAAAAATTAGATAAACAACGACATTACGACACCAATCCTCGCCAGTCCCACTATGGATGACACGTGAAAAACCAACAGCCGTAAAAACGTGGAGTTGTCTCACACGATACCTATCGATACTCGCCGCTTGTTCTAAGGTACAAGCGACAGCGGATTACATAATTATTTTTTGCAAAAAATAGCATGACCGACTTCACCCGTGTACAGAATCATAACATAGTACAAAACAAAGTCGCTTTCCGCTGTCTGTCCCCATGTATGCTTATATCTTTAAAACTACGCAACGGATTTTGATGCAGTTTATTTCAATAGATAGAGTAATTCAAAAGAAATGTTTATATGTATAATACACCTGTGCGAAGCCGGGGCGCATCGCTAGAACGCAAATATTATACACAAATCGATGTAACATTTTTCACATTATTGTTGATTTATCGAAAATGGCTTAGCCAATTTCAATAAAATTTAAATGGGACCAATTTCAAAGTATATTCTTTCCAATAAAAAAAGAATTATTGAAATCGGACTACTATGAAAAAAGTTATACATAAAATATATATATATATGCGTCGAATTGTATACCTCCTCCGGTGGTTATATCGTCGGTCAAAAATTAAACTTAAACATCGAATGACGTTATAGTCGAAAGTGGGGGTCCAATATTTGGGGCAATTTTCATACAATATTAAATTAAAAAACTATACATATTAGGTATAATAACTTGATACCTGCCACAGCTAACGAAGGAGCTGATAACTTTGAAACAGCTGAACTGATTCTGATGAAATATATCTCAAAATACTCCCGATTAACTCGCCTTTCAAATATAATCTAAATCTGTTCATCTATTCTCAGGAGCTACGATGCCACATTCACGCACACTTATATAAATATTGAATATTGTTATGTAAGAAAATAATGGGAAAATCATTTTCTAAAACAAATAAAGCAATTAATTGAATACTGTACAAAATAATAGGGCTTATGCTCGATATATTTTTGCATTAAATACTAATAACGAAAATATCCTAGTTGTCGTCGTTTCAGCCGTAAGACGTCCCCTGCTGGACATAGGCCTCCTCTAAAGATCTCCAATAAGACTGACTTGTAGCGAATTGCATCCAGCGCGATCTTGAGCAATTAATAAGGTCATCCGTCCACCTTGTAGGTGAGCGTCCTACGCTGCGCTTGACGGTATGTAGTCTCCAGTCGACGAAGTTTTCGACCCCATCGGTCATAAGTTCTTTGTGTTATGTGTTGCTAATCCGTTGGGTTATGACGGTAACTTTGATTCTTCTACGGATCTTCTGATTCCTGATTCAATCTCTCAAAGAAACTCCGATCATAGCCCTCTCCACAGCTCGTTGGGCTACTTGGAGCTTACTAATGTCTATAATGAAAATATCCTCAGTTCGTTACATATGTATTTTTTTTATCTCATTCCCGCTCTCTCTCCACCCCTACACCACACATTATCTCACCCCCAGTGTAAACCGATTTTACGAGTATGGCCATACCAGGGAGATCCCCTTATTGGATACAGAACATGTTGTAATTGAATCCGCGAAGTAATAGCAACAAAACGGCTGCGTAATGGTAACACTCACCATTCAGTTTTTTTAGCCTGGAAAGACCTTGGCATCGCATGTGGTATTCATTTGCCGACAATTTTAATTTTTGATTTTAATGATAATAATAATTTAACTGCCTCATGCCGTAATGCTTGATTTTTTAATACTTTGGTAGGTAGCTTCGACTTAGCATTTTTTCTGTTATAGTAGTTAAATTTTCTTATATTATCGGACAAAAGAAGATGACTCATGGTAAAAGGTCACCACTGTCAGGGCAACTGCGACAAAGGAGGCGGGCGCGGGCTTTACCAGTGCATTGCCTACTCTTCAGGGTGAATGAAAACTTTTCTTCTGCTTTTTTTAAATATAGTTTGACTACATAGCATCCTGTTTGACCGTTCGAACCAGAGTCTAGCATGTTTACTTAGCATTTATTTCTCGAATAAACAGGTATAAATACCTGTTCACTCGAGATTCGAAGGCTGTGATTGTACGTTATTAGAAAGGTAGACTCAGGTAAAGCGTTCCACATTCTGGCTGTTTGTATGAAAAATGAGGATTCAAAACTGCAAAACCCTTCGTTTTAACGCGAGCAATGTCCACCATAATAAGATGGCGCTTTAGACGCGACTGACTTGCCATTATGATAGAAGAAAGAGGCAGGTATTATTATAGGTGGGACCAAATTGCGTGATTTCTGGGCAGTGGGCACACTCTTTTTTTTTACCTGTTCTTTAAATATAGTAAAATTTACTTTTTTGTATGTTTCTCTCCAGTTTCTTTCCTCGATTTCCCCCTCCCCCCACCCCCCGCGGTATGGGTAGTACGGGCGTAGAATGTAAACGTCGCAGCCTCGAGTCTGATAAATAAAGAAGAAGGTTAAACGGCTGAGGTGAGCCGCGCAAACACCAAAGGGCTAGGGTTGGCACGCGGACAAAAAATGAAAAGGAAAAAAAAGTTTTAAAATAAAATTTGAAACAAACATATCGTATGGGAAAAGAAGAAAGTGGGCGCCTTTGTACAGCAGCCCAAAAAAGCATTAAAATATTGTAAACAAATTCATGCAAATAAAAGCAACATTTAACGCTTAAGTATTTTGGAGTTTCATATTTTTTATTTTATTTTAGTTCAGGCCGCCATCACGCCGCCATATTTTATTAGCAATGTCAAAAGATAATACGGTCCGAGATTATGATATTCCCTTAAAAATGAAGATTGTTAATAAAGAAAATAATAGGAATATCATTTTCAATAAATAATGAAGATAATTGAATACTGTACAAGGTAATGGCCGAAGCTCGAAATATTTTTGCATTAGCTCTTTTCAGAGACTCCGAGCTTAGCTCTCTCCATAGCTCATTGTTGTACTTAGAGATTACTAATAAGACCCACAGTGAGAGACTAGGTTTCTGTGCCATAAGTCATCACTGGCAACACGTACTGGTCGAAAACGTTCGACTTGAAGCACTGAGGTATGTCGGTCGAGAAGCGCTAAGCGTTACGCGAATTTCTCAGCCGAGTTGGATTCGGCGATTGACCTTTTTCTTGAAATCAGACCTACTTAACTGGACAACTTGTCTTATGTAGAAGTAATAGGCACGAGTCGACAACTTCAAGAACCGAATTCTCAAGCGAAACTAGAGAGGGTATAACATAAATTACTTATGACCTTTGTCTTATCCATGACCATTTTAAGACCCACCTGTCAAGAGACCCGATTGAGGCATTCGAACATCGTGCTGTGTTTTTCCATCGATTTTGCAATTCAGATGTTGTTATCTACATTTTTTCCTCGCGGCAACCCTGACAGTTAATATGTGAGTGACAGTAAGTCATAAATTACAGACGTCACTCGATCCGGCGAGATCAAGGGTTGGCATGCGGACTTCTCTCTAGGGTTCCGTACAGAAAAAACGGACAACATTGATGTATTTTATTTATTTATTGCTTGAAAATTTGCTTTATTTATGATTATCGTTATTTAAATCCTAACTGTTAATTAAAAATGATTTAATCTTATTTTAATCTGTCTTTAAAATTTGATTGATATAAATCTAGCAACCAAACCAGCTCGTAGGTTTCCATAACTTGCATGGCAACATTGTGTTGTGATTTTTAGATGAGATTAATTTTACTTTCATTGTTATTGTTTTATGATTTATTGATGTTTTAATTTTTAATGTTTCAAATGTAGGTACAGGCTGCGGCATGTAAGTTTAGCGCTGAGGGTAGTGTGGAAAGGATGGCTGTGCATAATGTCTACTATACTAAACCCATGCGCCGCCATCTCCACACTTCGCTCAGCGCTATACTTAAATGCCGCGACCTGTACATTCATTGGCTAGAAAATAGCTGGCTAAATAGCTAAATGGCTACCGTGGCTCGGATGACACGTTAAATTGTAGGTTCCGGTTGTTTCAACCGTTTAGCCATGTCAGAGGCCTTCAGGCGGCCTAACAACTCTGACACCAGGGCTAGCCACCCGGCCTATACGAACTTACTTACATTCATGATAACGTTTCAAAAGTGTTAGGTACTTGATTGAAATCATTATATTTGAATTGAAAGTTGAAACTTTGTATCGGGCGGATGGCTAACCCTAGTTTAACAGTTTTAATCCACGTAAAGGCTTTCAAACATGTCTAAGCGGTTTAAACATTTACACTGTAAACTGTTACTGCCTCCAGTAAAACTGCAAGCACTGCATCGGTCTATTAATAGTCCACTACTAAAGGTCCGCCCTCAAAGGTTGATTAGGCCATATCCACTAAGATTTTTCCCGGTACGGGTTGGAGTATTCACATAAGCCACCAAAAGTGACGTCCACAAGTGGTATATTATTCAAAGAAAAATCGAACCAAGATGATATATACATCATTTGAAAGCTTGTTATATGGCCTTCCCAAAAATATGTAATTTAGATTTTTTCACTCCTCCAATTTTTTTAAATGCGAAAAAATATGTATGAAAAATAACAATACAGATTATTATTTTTTCTAGTTTAGCAACAATAAAGAGTTTCTATCGTTATTTTACTTGCATTCGTAGCTGATACTTTCACAATCATCTCTTAATTTGCTAAAATTAAAAATTACCATTACCAGTGGGACCAGTTAGTAGGTACAATGTGACAAAAACTCACTTAAAAATTGTGTCTAATTAGTAAAAATGCTTTTATTTAACAATTTGGAGGTTACTTAATGAGGGCTGCTAGAGATAAACTACCTATTGAGGGAAATATATTTATTTTTTCTAATAAATTCAAAATTAATTTTAAAAAAATCGGTGTGGTCTTTTTTGTTTTTAACTGTTGTAATAGACTCAGAAAATATGAAATTTTTTGAAATGTAACAAATGTTGTGGTCAGAATTTTTGATTATTATTATACCAGCCTCCATACATTTTGTGGACATGTCCTTTCTTCTACGGACGTATTCAAGTTTCCTCACGCTGTTTCCTTTCACCGCAAAAAGCCAGTGGTGCGAAAATCTGTATATAAATTCCATAGAACTCATTGGTACGGGACCGGGATTTGAACCCACGACCTCACGATTGCAAGGCGGGTGTCACTACCTCTAGGCCACCACGGCTTTTTTGTGTATATTCATCGATAATTTCGCCAATTGTGAACCGAATCGAAATATCCTTTTTTGGTTCGAAAGGATATACTTTTGAAGTAGTCCAATTTAAACTTTACATAAATCGGCTGAGCCGTTTTTCGAAAAATCAAATATAATATAAATAAACAATTCGAGCGAAATGTTCGAATTTTGTAAACTATAGAAAGCGGTTTTGCTATTTCTTGCGAAAAGTAATTATGTACGGAACCCTCTCCACACTATTTCAATAACACCTCGGGTCATAGTAAAGTAGGGTAAACAGGTTTATGAAGGCAGCGGGTCCCGCGGGGCGCGTTTTAGGGTCCCGTGGTGTGCGCCCGCCTTAATGACGATGTATCGACAAATGTGGATGTTTACCCTAATAAAGGATTTTTCTTACTTTTGCGGGCTTTTTACTGGATTTTAAGGTGAGCTGGGTGAGCCCTGAGCTTCGAATACGGAAAACACCATTACGCAACCAAAAACTAACTACTGAAGGATTTCAATTAAATAGAATACTTATAGAACATATGTTATTCACGCGTGGTTTTTATGACAGACAGCTAGACAACTATAGTTTCAACTGCATCTGGCATTGGCGTTTTTTGTGCATTTGGCGATTTTTATTAAGTTGGGGTACTACCGCAGTAGTACCAGTGCATAACATGTGCTGTGCGAGACGAGCCACCAATTAGAATATATAACATCTGTGTTATAATTATTATAATTAATACGTACAAAAATCAAGTTATTTTCCCAAGTTACGCTAAAGCCAGCGACCTTCAAGAGTGTGTAATAGGGCCTATTCTCTGGCTAAAGCATCAATACTAATTTTAAATTAAATAGCGTATTTTGAGTCGTGTCGAATTAGCTTTCTCTGTCTTTTAAAGCGAAATAGAGTACCTACCTTGTCAATGTCAATTTTGGTCATAACGTATTACATTTAAATATGATTGAAAAAACAAACACTGCTGGACATAGACCTCCCCTATGGATCTCCAGTAAAACCGGCTGGAAGCGGATTGTATCCAGCGGGATTCTGTGGTCTTAATGAAGTCATCCGTCCACTTTGTGGGTGGACGTACTACGCTGCGTTTACATACATACACGCTACGAGCGCTACGAGTGCTACGAGTGCTACGAGTTTACAAACTTTTTACCATTTACCTGTAGCAGTAATATTTCCTACTTTACCTGGTAATTCCACGGTACGCAATATATTTAAGTGATACTAAAATATATGTTTAACATTTGGAAGGTTCGTGGTGCTTCATTTTTGAGTTATGACAACATAAACATATTGGGAGAAACACTTATATCCCGCGCCGTAATAAATGTTCCTTGGGAGATATTTTATCATTGGTATTTCCACTAACTTAGACGCATTTTTACAAGCTTTAATTCAACTTGCAATGGATGTACCTACATACAGCCTTGGCCAGAAGTATTAGGCACCTTTAAAAATCAAAATGCATGTTTACTACTTAATCAATAACTGAGTGCTCATCTTAAATGACTTACCGGGGTCATAAATAACTTCTTAAAAATCAAGCGGCTCTTTGTTAAAGTCATAAAACACCTGGTGACCGAAAACAAAGGATTCGGTTTTCTTTCGGTCTTATCAGTCAATGTTTGGTCACTTGTGTTCTGAACTCTAACAAATAAACAAGCTTTCATATCTGTTGATGTGATTAAATTGACACCTAATTTTGTTGAAAATGCCAAAAAGGAGTGAAATTAGTTTAAAGATAGAGTGACAATACAGGGTGCGTAATACTTTTGGCCAAGGCTGTATGTATGTAAGTAAGTTCATGTGGAATCTTGCAAGTCGAATTTGACCAACTTTTCCGGTTTCCGAATGAGCTAAAATTTTGCACGCATATGTATAACGCGTGACAATGCTATGTAACCATGGAGCATGGATAATTATGTAAATTTTGCATGCATATGTATATCGCGTGACAATGCTATGTAACCATGGAGCAGGATATGTAACAATGTAACCATGGAGCTGATCTGACGATGGAGTCGGCAGGTGGTTTAGGCTAGCACTCTGCTGCTTCATGATATCCAGCCTCTCAAAGCTTGTATTTTTTAAAAGTTATGTTTTTATAATAATTTATTACACTTTAAATAACAAGAAATGACTGACAATATTTAGTAGGAATACAATAAACGAATATTTACAATATTAATTAAAATTACATATAAACTAAATATAACTACAAACTAAATTATTAACTAAACATTAAGCCGGAAACATACTATCGGACGCGGCTGACGGACGCGACTGACAGCCGCGACTTAGCAATGTGCACAGTCTTAAAAGGGAAAATTATTATAAAAAACAATTAGAACTTTCAAAAGGAAATATGAAAAAAACCTGGAAAATTATTAAAGACGTCTCTAACTATACCACTAGTCAAGTGCCTTCAAGTCAATTACTCGATCTAAAGCCTAACCATACTGAATCTCTGAATGAGGTTAATAAGTATTTTACATCAGTTGGATCTAGTTTGGCTGGTGACACACTTTCAAAGCTCAAAACAACTGATGTTGAACTAGCAAAGGCGGTAACCAGCCCTTCTGGATCACCGTCAAATTCTTTATCTCTCTTTTTAACAGACGCCAATGAAGTCTCACGAGTCATATCTGACCTAAAGGCGAGCAGTGCGCCAGGTCATGACCGTATCCCATCATCTTTGCTGAAAGTTTGCTCAAATGAAATTTCTGAGCAAATAGCTCACTTATGCAATTTGAGCTTTTCTACTGGCACTTTTCCGACAATCTTCAAACAAGCAATTGTCTCTCCAATTTTTAAAGCTGGCGACAAACTCCTACCGTCCAACTACAGACCAATTTCTCTTTTACCGGTTTTGTCAAAGGTCGTAGAAAAAAAATTGCCAACAAAAGACTAGTTTCGTACCTTGAAAAGAACTGCCTATTGGCTAGTAACCAATATGGATTTCGGAATGGAAAGTCTACCGACGATGCTGTTATGAAATTAACTACTCTTGTAACTTCGTACCTAGACAAAGGCCAAAAATGTGTCGGTGTATTTTTAGATCTTCAGAAAGCATTCGATACCGTATCTATTCCCATTCTGTTGGCACGTATTAGTAAAATTGGTGCAAGAGGGACTGTGCATGACTGGTTTACCGATTATCTAACAAGTCGATCACAGCAAGTCAGGGTTGACAACAAACTAAGTGACAGCTGTACATGTAACTATGGTGTTCCGCAAGGTTCAATACTGGGTCCTACACTGTTTCTTATTTATATAAACGAGCTTTGTAAGATCAATCTGACTGAAGCTGATGTTCTGATGTTTGCAGACGACACAGTCTTACTCTTTCATGACTCGACATGGGAGAAAGTATACAATCAGGCTGAAGTAGGCCTATCCCACGTCATTGCATGGTTAGAAGACAATTTACTCTCTTTGAATATTTCAAAAACAAAATTTTTATCTTTTAGCAAAACCAACGCCTCTAGACCACTTGATGACCTTAATATTAAAGCTCATACTTATCCGTGTAACCGTTCTTCCTTGCAATCAAACTGTAATTGTGACCTTTTGACCAGTACAGACACGATCCGCTACCTAGGTGTAACATTTGACACTAAACTAAATTGGTCACATCACTTAGTGGCAGTCTCAAAACGAACCAGAAAGTTAATTTATGTTTTTAAAAAGCTTAGACACGTTGCTAACCATGACCTTCTCATGCAAACGTACAAAGCATTAGCAGAATGTGTAATAAGTTACTGTATAAGTTCATGGGGGGGTTCAGGTAAAACAAACATGCTGGTAGTTGAGAGAGCTCAAAGAGCACTACTTAAGGTCATCATGAGGCTGCCTTTTCGACATCCTACCGATGATCTCTATAAAAAATGCAATGTATTGACGGTTAGAAAATTATTTATTTACCAATGTATTCTTCGATATCACAGATACACTATACCTAACCAAAAGGTAACTAACAAAAGGCTGGACTTATGTCCTGTTCCTACTTACCGCAGTGAAGTCGCCTGGAGAAGCTATGTTCACTTGGCTCCGAAACTGTACAATGTATTTAATGCTAAAGAAAACATGAAGTCATTATTACTCTACAAACTTAAAAGAGAAATTTTTAACTACCTATCAATGTTTAACTACAATGAGACTGAAAATCTACTTAAAAAAATATATTAACACTAACTACATTCATGCAAATAAACACTGCAAACCCTGACTCTTAAGAGATCTTGAGTATTGCAGTGTTTCATGCTCACCGCACGTAAGAATATGCACACGCACTTATACACCATCACACGCGCACATACACACACACACACACTAATGTGCGCGCGCACACACACACTCACTCACACATACACACACACACACACACACTAATGCAAACGCTCATTCTTGTATTGTATAGTGACTTGGTTTGTTTGTACTTGCAAAATCACTTGATCCATCTGGAAGACACTGCCTTGCCTTGCAACACAGTTTTAAACTAACGCAAAAGGCAGAGCTACTTAAAATTGTGTACCTAGTGTAAGTTTTTGCAATAAAATTTATCTTTATCTTATCTTATCTTTAAGAGATCCGGTGTGCCAGATCGCTCTCGGACGTCCGAAGGTGACGTCCGCGACTTATGTCTGATAGTGTGCACGGCTCATTGTACTTTTATAGTCTAGGTTGCGGCTGTCAGTCGCGTCCGTAAGCCGCGTCCGATAGTATGTTTCCGGCTTTATGCGTTGTGCAAAATATAGGCCAGCATTTTGGTCACGTGTCGAGTCCTTAAGCCTACCCGATTATAGTAATATAATGACTGCAGTTTTAACGTTTTAACCGCATTTAGAGCTCTTTTTCAAGTGACTCCAATCCCTAAGACGTCTGCCTTTTCGAAAAACGTACATTTCTGTAAGACGTGTATTTTTGAGCTGTTGCAGGTCCTACCATATAGGTATAGAGTTATATATTCAGAACTGGTGTACTAAGCCGAATAGAGGTAATGCAGACCGCTATTATGAACACCTTGACTTTTACTATGGGGCCAATCCAGAACGAGAGAAAATAAAATCAGCTGTTTCATACATTTTTACGATTCCGAGTCGCGATTAGATATGGAGCAGCTGTTTTTTTTCTCTCTTTTTAGGGTTCCGTACCTCAAACGGAAAAAACGGAATCCTTATAGGATCACTTTGTTATCCGTCTGTCCGTCTGTATGTATGTCAAGACTCATTATCTCGGAAATGCGTAAAGATATCGAGTTGAAATTTAAACTGTATACGTATATCTATGATCTCTTGCAGTTGTGTAAAAGAAAAACTCAGTTATCGTTTCAAAAAGTTAGAGCCGTTTATGTCGTAAAAACCGCATATTTCGACACTCACAAAAATCAAATTCTACAGGGTACTTCCCGTTGACATAGAACTGTGAAATTTGGCGAGAAGCATTGTCTCAGAGTACACATATAGGAATAAATCTGAAAACTGTACATTTTTATTTAAATCATAAAAAAATAGGGCCTCAAAATTCACAAAATATGGGTTCAAAATTCAAATTGAGTAAATCGTAACATTTAAGGTATCATATAAAAGAACTTCATTAGCACATGCTAAAACAGGTTTAAATTATTTTAAGAATGTGTTTGTACGGAACCCTTGATGTGCGAGCCTGACTTGCTTTTGTCCGGTTTTTTTATTCTGTATAGGTTTGCGTTTGACTACATACTGCCTGATGTTGAGCACCTGTAGAAGATACCTGTTTACTCGGGATTTGAGGTCACCCACGATGTAGTTTAGCAGGAAGACAGACCCAGGCAAAGCGTTCCAAATTCTCGAACTCCGGTTCGGCCCCATAGTAAAAGTTGTTCATAATAATGGTCTTTATCATCCCATATTGGCTTAATACAGGGCAAGCAGCCAATCTTGTAGAATTTAGATCTCTAATAAATAAGGCAAAGTATTTAAAACTTTATTGAATTAGAATCATTAATTGAAATATTAAGCTTAATAGGGCAAGGCATTTATGTGGTGAACATAGATGTTTGCTCTGTGTCTGGGTGTATTTAGATACTATCTATATAAGTATGTATTTAAAATATGTATATGTAGTAGGTATATTATAAGTCTCTGGCAACCATATCACAAGCTTTGCTTAGTTTGGGGTCAGAGACCGTGTGTAAGATGTCCCCCAAAATTTATTTATTTATTTATTTATTTTAATACTAAAATTTAATATACAACAATTTGTATAGTGACATATAGTACCGCAAAATAATTCTCGTCATTTCACAATACATGGTAAATTTATAAAAATTGATTATAATATTTAATATAAAAAATATTATAATCAATTAAATAAATAAATCACATAATTTCACAATAATTACAAAAATAAAAAATTAATACAATGATAAAAATAAATAACTACTTTAATAGGGTAATAGTAAATTATTTATAGTAAGTTTTACACATTAGATACAAAATCTCGGAAATAGTACACGTTAACTACTATTTACAAATTAAACTACATTATGTACAATATAATTATAAAGAAATAAGATATATATAAAAACATAAAAATACATATTTACAAAAGAAACACGCCGTCCAGACCAGCAGTGTGTGGGATGGTCCCCAAAACACTGGCCGCGTTACCTCGCTGAATCGCAAGGCTCAGACTTTGAGCGAAGTACGCGCCAGCTCTAGGGTTTCCGGAGGCGAGGACCAACCTTTTCTAATGTGTAAAACTTACTATAAATAATTTACTATTATTCATTGAATTCTTTAATAGGGTTAATTAAAAACCTTTTTTGTTAAAACCTCCGTAATCAACCTATACAATTTTTATGAAACAAGCTTAGTAGTGTCAAAGGAACTTCTAAATTGCTTCAAAACTTTACGAAAATATTTACTCAATATACAAATGGCCCAATATTATGGGATTGAGCCATAAAAGGTAAGATTAATCATATTTAAATTATAGCGCTAACCTGAGAGAAAAGTGTTTTTAAATAAAAATAGATTTTAACAAGTAAAATCAGGTTTCACCAAAGTTTTAGCCCCATCATTTACATCACTAGTTACTGCCTTACCGTCTGAAATGTAGGCCTTGCTCGTGATAATATTTTATAATGGATAAAAAAAATCAAGAGGGAACGTCGTTGAACAGTCAAGTGAAACCGCTTTTTTAAACATGTGTGAGTGCGTCACTACTGCGCCGCCATAGTTCGACTGGCAAGCCAAGGCGTAGTTTACTTGTACGTTGATGTGTGTGTAATTGTGTTTACACGGCGAGGCGTAGTTTTGGTCGGCCTCACTTGTTTGTTCACAATATTCTCTCTTGATTTTTTTATTTGCTCTGAGTGATACGTGTCATCCGCTCCTATTATAGTATGTAGAAAGCAAGGGAAATGCCTGAAGTGCAATCAGTCGCATTTCAGCCACTACCGCGGCATAACGTTACCAACAACTAAAAGTAATTCTTAAGTCCAATTTCAAAGTAAAATGTCTTAAAGAATACTGTTAGGTCAGAATATAGCCAACCTATCTAGACACGTGGCAGCGTGTCCAGCAAAGACAAAGACAAAATAACTGGCGACGTAGCAGACGTGTGTAATATTACACGAACCATTTCGAGCCACTTCTGACCCCATCACAGCTCCAAAACCATTTAAACTACATAATATGAGTATGTGAAGTAAGGACTTGTAGAGTTGAGAAGCTTGGCTCTACATGAGATCTGATAACTTTCTGAAAGTGCAAACTGTGGTCATGTTTTGGCTACATTTCACTAAATGTTTATTTCAGTCACAACTGATTTCAATTTTTTTCTACAGTCATGGAAAAAAGACTGACAAGGAAACTCAATCACCTATGTTGAAGATATTTAAAGACATGATGCAGAGGGACAAACGGTGAGTGGTACAATCGCCACTAAGGGTATTTTCCACTTTGTCCCACTATAAGTCACATTTCTAGCTAATATTCTTTTATCAATTTATCCATTCATTCTTTCGTATTTTTGGCGGGGCGCAGCGCCGTAAGTACTCAACTAATGCTTAAAATTTTGCACCACATACTAAATTAATTTAAAATGACGCTACACGTCTGGTAGGACAAAGTCCATCGGTCTAAAATATGAGTGGAATCTGCCCCACCAAGATAAAACGAGTTGGACAGATTTCACTCTAAAACATGAAACTGTGGACTTTGCGGCCTTTAAGGGCGCCTGATGTAATCGAGGTGTTAGATTAGATGTTCTGTATATTTCAAAACTTAAAAGGTGACGTCCACAAGTGGTATATTATTCAGAGAAAAATCGAACTAAGATGATATATACATCATTTGAAAGCTTGTTTTATGGGCTTCCCAAAAATATTTAATTTAGATTTTTTCATCCCTCCATTTTTTTGTAAGAATGAAAAATAAATTGTATGAAAAATAACAATACAGCTTATTACTTTTTCTAGTTTAGCGATGATAAAGTGCTTCTATCGTTATTTTACTTGCATTCGTAGCTGATTCTTCGACATTCATCACTTAATTTGCTAAAATTAATAATTATAACCTACCAGTGTGACCAGTTAGTAGGTACAAAAAAACACTTTAAAAGTGCGTCTAATTGGTAAAAATGCTTTTATTTAACAATTTGGAGAGTTGCTAAAGATAAACTAGCTATTGAGCCAAATATATTTATTTACCCCAATAAACTCAAAATTCATTTTAAAAAATCGGAGTGCTCTTTTTTGTTTTTAACTGTTGTAATAGACTCAGAAAAATATAATCTTTCTCGAAATGTAACGAGTGTTGTGGTTAGATTTTTTGATTATTATTATACCAGCCTCCATACATTTTTGTGACATGTCCTTTCACATTATTAAGTTTAACATCTTATTTTTTACAGTGATCCTGAGAAAACTAACTTGTTGAAGGAGAAGCATCGTGATAGAAAGAGGAAGCATTACTCTGCATCGAGATCTAAATCGGGACGTGTTAGCAATACATTTTCCCCATTTTTTCCATATTTTTTTTAAATGAAATTGTAAATTAGAACTGGAAATATCTAAGTAGACCATCGGAAGCGGCTTACATCCAGGGGTTTCTTGCAGTTTTTAGCACGCAGTAGTATCCTGTGGTAACCATTACGGTTGACTTTGTGAGTTGACGTCCTACACTACTCTCATACACGTTTACCTAGTATCTATCCGAGACAGATTTTTAGGCTGAGCTATTACACTAAACCTCGTATTACTTACACTGTATAGTATTTGTTCCTATACTACGCACCCTATTCTTAGTAGAACTTAACATACTTCTAAAAAGGGAGAGGTTCTCAGTTCATCTGTATTATTTTTTATATTTTGGATAGCCAAAAGACCTAAAAGACCAAAATAGAAAAAATATAAATAAAATTGATACAAAGAAAATTTTTAACGATTTTTTGGAAAAAAATATTTTTTGATGCAGTAGCAGCTAGCTTTTCATACCAGCTTCCAAGCTACCTGCTGCTTAAAGCCGTTTAAAAAATTGATGACAGGTTTTGTAGGACATTTTTTAATGAAATGTTTAATTTGGCAGACGGTGTCGAGCAGCTCAGAGCATCCTAAGCATGAGCCTTACAAAATGGCGCCGGGGAAGAAGGCAGATTTCGAAGCCAGTCAACATACCCTGGTAATCTTATCCAAATGTCATTGCCCTTAAATTTTGCTGGAAATATTGCCCTTCGATGAGGAATACGAGTATACCCACTACAGAATGTTGAACCGAG
This sequence comes from Hypomecis punctinalis, assembly GCA_949316475.1. Classification (NCBI taxonomy): domain Eukaryota; kingdom Metazoa; phylum Arthropoda; class Insecta; order Lepidoptera; family Geometridae; genus Hypomecis; species Hypomecis punctinalis. The sequence continues at coordinate 6,869,829 of OX438823.1, forward strand.
TTGCATCTAACTACCTAAGAACCTAAGAAATAAATTAAATAAATATTAGGGGACATCTTACACACGGTCTCTGACCCCAAACTAAACAAAGCTTGTGATATGGCTGCCAGAGACTGATATACGTACTACATATACATATATTTTTGAATGCATACTTATATTGAATACCTAAGTAACACCCAGACACGGCGCAAACATCTATGTTCATCACATAAATATTTGTCCTGGGTGGGAATCGAACCCACGCCTCCTTGACCCAGGAGTCAGGGTCACTAACCACTGAACCACCGAGACAGTCAACATACCATATTCATATTCTTGTACAATAGTGTGAAGTGTTATCGTATTTAATTCATAAATTATTTTTTTATTTATTTTCAGCCATTCCAGAATGAGAAACGAGAAAGTTGGTGGTTTTGGGTAAGAATATTTTGAATACATATTTTTTTTGCACGACGTCATCAACCATCAACTCCCCGTATTATGTGCCCTGCCAACTTCTTAATTTTCCGTTGGGCTTTGTAACCAGGATTCAACAACTGATTTTCTAATTCTTCATTTTACCTCGCAGAAACACTTTGAGAATAACTTTTCCATCATCATCATCCACAGCCTTCTTTATCCCACTGCTAGGTAGAGGCCTCTCTCTTACAGTGCCATCTGCCTCGGTCCTGTGCCAATCGTGTCCAGGTTCGACCCGCGATATTGACAATATCGTCGACCCACCTTGCTGCCGGACGACCCACGCTCCGCTCACCGTGTCTAGCTCAGCCTAGGTCAACTCTGTTATCGCCTTGCTCCACCTGTCGTCACTTCGTCTTGCCACAACTTTTTCATAGCTCTAGAATTTTTGGTAAATTATTTATTAAAACATATACTTTTTCAGGGAGATGCCAATGCAGAGAAGCCGGCAGATAAAACAAAAACACCCGATGGAGATGACACTTGCTCTTGTGTTTCTTGCGCGTAAGTTTATTTTTAACTTAGTTAAGGTCCCGGCACGTAAGTTGGACCAAAAAATATCACTCTCTCCCTTTCGTTAGCAGAGAAAACAACAGAGAAGTAGCTATGGTTTAACGTTCAAGTCGTTTGCCGGCTACTATAGTTGATTCCTTTATGATGAAAAATTTACTTAAAATAAAACCAGCTATTATTGACCAGCTGAATTGAAATTTTGGTGATAAATGACGTCATTTTAAAACCAATATGGTGGTCGCAAAGATGGAAAAAGTGCTTAATTTTTATCATACATAAGTCTTCGATTGCTGTCCTGCCGAAGTTGAGTTTAAAAAAAAAATCTAAAATTAAATTTCAAGATTGTATTTCAAAAAATTGGATGTCTGTAAAATCGGTTCGTCGCCACTAGTACCATTAACAACTCCATGATGGAACTACTGATAATGATTTTTATCACCATTACTATCTTTATAGTTTCTGATAACGATGGAACTTTTTGTTATGACTAGATTTTTCATTTTTATATTATATAGGTAGGTAAGTAAATACTGGCACTTGTGAAATTTTCCACTGTACATAATACAAAATGCTATACAGGTAAAAAACATCGCTTTTAAAACAAAAATATTAAAAAAAAATAAAAATAAATTATCAAAAATAACAACCAATACTCAAATCTCAATCATTTATTGCGACGTAATATTTACATAAATGGTTCCTAAGTAGCTACTAGTTCATCAAGTGAGGCTTCTTGATAGGCTCTAAGCACTGGTATTAAAAATCATTATCAGTACTAGTTCCATCATGGAACTAAATGGTACTAGTGTAAACTCAAAAAAAATACAGTTCCATTATTTCTAATTCCATTTTAAATGGAACTAGTGTTGTAAAATATTAACAGTATTTCCATCATCATCTAATAATGGTACTAGTGGTGACGAACCGTAAAGGTGCTTTTAGTGATAACGGCACAAGAAAACATTACTGAATCAACAAATGAAACAAGTCGAACGCTTAACCCGATCGTGTGTCTCTATCGCTAGTTCCGCGTTCTCGCTTGCACGCTCGGCTCAGGCGGAACGTGATACATTTTTGTGCGTGCAGCCGGCGTTCATCGATAGAAGACGTTAAAATGTTTGTTAAATGTCTTCTTTCACATAGGTTGAAAAAACTGATCGGCACGGACTACGCCTGCATAGCGTGTATCACTCTTCTACTGGTCATCTCCGTCCTCGTAGCGATCATGTTACTCTACAAGAGCATGCCGTGTGCCACGGACCGTACTAGCCAAATGTTGATCACTGACTCGGTAAGTAACTTCATACTATAGCACCGTTCTACTGATTGTATCTGATCATAGCGATCATGTTACTCTACAAGAGCATGCCGTGTGCCACGGACCGTACTAGCCAAATGTTGATCACTGACTCGGTAAGTAACTTCATACTATAGCACCGTTCTACTGATTGTATCTGATCATAGCGATCATGTTACTCTACAAGAGCATGCCGTGTGCCACGGACCGTACTAGCCAAATGTTGATCACTGACTCGGTAAGTAACTTCATACTATAGCACCGTTCTACTGATTGTATCTGATCATAGCGATCATGTTACTCTACAAGAGCATGCCGTGTGCCACGGACCGTACTAGCCAAATGTTGATCTCTGACTCGGTAAGTAACTTCATACTATAGAACCGTTCTACTGATTGTATCTGATCGTAGCGATCATGTTACTCTACAAGAGCATGCCGTGTGCCACGGACCGTACTAGCCAAATATTGATCACTGACTCGGTAAGTAACTTCATACTATAGAACCGTTCTACTGATTGTATCTGATCGTAGCAATCATTTTGCTCTACAAGAGCATGCCGTGTGCCACGGACCGTACTAGCCAAATGTTGATCACTGACTCGGTAAGTAACTTCATACTAAAGAACCGTTCTACTGAATGTATCTGATTGTAGCAATCATTTTACTCTACAAGAGCATGCCGTGTGCCACGGACCGTACTAGCCAAATGTTGATCACTGACTCGGTAAGTAACTTCATACTATAGAAACGTTTTACTGATTGTATCTGATCGTAGCAATCATTTTGCTCTACAAGAGCATGCCGTGTGCCACGGACCGTACTAGCCAAATGTTGATCACTGACTCGGTAAGTAACTTCATACTATAGAACCGTTCTACTGATTGTATCTGATCGTAGCAATCATGTTACTCTACAAGAGCATGCCGTGTGCCACGGACCGTACTAGCCAAATGTTGATCACTGACTCGGTAAGTAACTTCATACTATAGAACCGTTCTACTGATTGTATCTGATCGTAGCAATCATTTTACTCTACAAGAGCATGCCGTGTGCCACGGACCGTACTAGCCAAATGTTGATCACTGACTCGGTAAGTAACTTCATACTAAAGAACCGTTCTACTGATTGTATCTGATCGTAGCAATCATTTTACTCTACAAGAGCATGCCGTGTGCCACGGACCGTACTAGCCAAATGTTGATTCTGACTCGGTAAGTAACTTCATACTATAGCACCGTTCTACTGATTGTCTCTGATCGTAGCGATCATGTTACTCTACAAGAGCATGCCGTGTGCCACGGACCGTACTAGCCAAATGTTGATCACTGACTCTGTAAGTAACTTCATACTATAGAACCATTCTACTGATTGTCTCTGATCGTAGCGATAATGTTACTCTACAAGAGCATGCCGTGTGCCACGGACCGTACTAGCCAAATGTTGATCACTGACTCTGTAAGTAACTTCACACTTATACAGGGTTATCTGCTTACTTTGTACTAAGCCAAAAGTAGATGGATTAAGACCATCATTCTGAACAACTTTTGCACTGGGGCCAACCCAAAATTTAAGAATAAAAATCTGCTTTTCCACATAAAACTGCAACTCAGAATCGACAAAATGTATGAAAACAGCTGATGTTTTTTAAATCACAGGTTGGCCCCACTGTAAAAGTTGTTCATATACGGTACAAATCACCTCCTTTCAGCTAAATACATCAAATGTTGATCACTGATTTAGTAAGTAACTTCATACTATAGCACCGTTCCGCTAGTCGTTTCCGTACTCGTAGCGATAATGGTACTCTACAAAAGCATGCCCTGTGCTACTGATCCTACTAGTCAAATGTCGATCACGGATTTGGTAAGTAACTTCATACTATAGCGTCGTTCTACTGCTTGTCTCTGATAGTAGCGATCATGTTACTAAAAGCAACGAGCAAGAGCAACAAGCAACAAGAGCATGCCCTGAGCCTCTGATCCTACTACCCAAATGTTGATCACTGACTCGGTAAGTAACTTCATAATTTAGCACTGTTGTACAGATTGTCACTGATCATAGCGTTCATGTTACTCTGGCACCGTTCTTCTGATTGTTTTTGTGATCTTAGCGATCATGTGACTCTACAAGATTGGGCCCTGTGCTACTGACCCTACTTGCCAAATATTGATCAATGACTCGGTAAGTCGCTTATACGTACAGCTCCACAGTAGGATTCCCTGTGACGAGTTTGCCTTAGAGAACTACAAAACAATACTCAATACACCCATAGAGGGTCCTCTAGGTTCAAAGGCATAGGCATCATTTTTGGTATATACTGTGATCATAGTAATTATGCTGCTGTACTATAGGATGCCATACGCTGCAGAGCTTACTAGCCAAAAATTGATTACTGACTCAGTAAATACTCAACTTCACACTCGTATAATCCCGCTAAGCTGTGTCAAAATACAATAGAACTCAGGCAAGGCAAGGTAAACTAACACCCACAATAAAAATAGATTTTATGTTCATCTACCAAATATTTGCTCGACTAGCCATGACAGGGTTGCCATGGCAAATAGACAAATTGACTTTCCGCCAGTTTATTTCCTCAAAGAGGAATCAAACTATGGATTGACATTGACCTTTGGTCCCTTTGCTATGCAACACGGAGAACGGCAAAGGGAGAAAACCATTTTATCCACTTTTAATGTCAGTTGTTATTGTCAATCCATACTTTATTTCCTCTTCGAGGGGAAATAATGGTGGAAAGACGATTTGTCCCTTTTCCATGCTACCCGTGGCCGGGGCGGGGATGCTGGAGGTGTTTTACTAACAACTGTTTTCTGATTTGTTTTCTAGATTTTCAATAAGAAATCAGAGTCTGAAAGGCTAAAGAGGAAGATTGGAAGTCTGGGGAAGTGGAGTTTTGGTCCAAAGTACGTTTTTTACATTTATATATTCTCCTTTATATATTCTTCGTTCATTATTGGACATAGGCCTCCCCTATAGGTAATAAGACCGGTTTGTCAGCAGCTTGCATCCAGCGCGCGGCGAATAAGCGGTCTTATCAATCTTTAAAATACACCTTGTAGGTGGACGTCCTATACGCTGCGTTTGCAGTACGCAGTCTCTACTCGAGAACCTTTGGATTCAAATTAACATCAGTCTTTCGTGCTATGTACCTGCTTATAGCAATTTCATTTTGTCAAAATGTATAATTAAATTATATGTAATGTAGACCAAATAAAAAATAAAGACATCATGTTGTAAACAAACAAGTGAGGCCGACCAAAACTACGCCTCGTCGTGTACAGACAATTACATACACATCAACGTACAAGGTAACTACGCCTTGGCTTGGCAGTCGAACTATAGCGGCGCAAAAGCGACGCACTCACACATGTATAAAAAACCGGCTTCACTTGACTGTTCAACGACGACGTTCTCTCTTGATGTTTTTATTTGCTCTGAGTATGGCACCTAAAAATGTTATTTTTTATCGAGAAAAGACTTGTGTTTTACCATAAAATTTCTTGCTTGCGTTTGAAATCCTTACTGATATTATAACGTTCCTCTTTCACGCAGCAACGGAGCAACGGGTAGACTTTATATTTGGCATGGACATAGTTTGAACGACGGAGAGTGACAGTGAGATTAGGCTACTTTGTATCCCGGAAATACGTTCCCTTGGGATAGCAAAAAAATCAAAATACTGGCAGGCGGAGCTGTAATCAAAAGCTATGAGATATTATAGTTATATTTATTTTTTTATTTCAGTAAACAGCTTCAAAACATCTTCAAAAGAGAAGATCTAGCTTTTGGCAGTTTCGGTTCTCCAGGCAACGATATTGTAAGTAGAATATTCATGAATTACTAGAATATCGATCAACCGAGCTAAGTTTATCTGCTTTTGACTGGCAACATTGTCTTTCATCTGTTTTGATAGCTAACAAACATCTAGACCAGTGGTCGCCAAACCGCGGCCCGCTGCCGTGGTTGGTGCGGCCCGCGGTATAGGAGGTCATGTGTATTATTATCATATCTGTTTTCACACTATGATCCAGTCATTTAAGCTTAAATTAGGTAAAAATCTCGGAATTCGAGATACCCAGCTGTAAGTCTTGAAATAAATAATAAAATATTCATATTCAGTATAAATTAATACTGAATAAAAAGTGGATAGGTTAGGAAAAAAATTATAAAATAATGTATAATAGTTAATAAAAATTGACAAATATTCATAAACATTGATTTATCGGTAGTTCATCAACTATATATGGCGCGTTTTCGACCGGAGGCACCGGTTGACCTGAAGTGATGCTGTGACTGCACGTTCTCCGCCCTCTATCTCGAAAACGGTTCACCGTATGAAAAATTTTTTGGACAAAATTTGTAGAAAATATTTTATTCTACAATATTTATAATACATACAAATGGCAAAAAACCCATAGAAAATGAGATATTGACAAAAAAAGCGCAAAAAACTGATTTTTGTGACCTTTGACCTTGAAATTTAATAGTTGCGTACACCCTACCATATGTAGGTTTTGAGACAACTTTTAAGGTGTCAATATACAAGTATTTACAGACTAACAGCTGGGTATCTCGAATTCCGAGGTGAACCTACTATAATGACTGGACTACTACTAGAAAAGCGAATGACATCGCGCTAGCTAAACACTTATAAAACGAAACTATACTCCGAGTATAGACTAGGTCTCAGAGCAAATAAAAAAATCAAGAGAGAATGTTGTGAACAAACAAGTGAGACCGACCAAAACTACGCCTCGCCGTGTACAGACAATTACACACACAACAACGTACAAGGAAACTACGCCTTGGCTTGTCAGTCGAACTATGGCGGCGCAGCAGTGACGCACTCACACATGTATAAAAAACCGGCTTCACTTGACTGTTCAACGACATTCCCTCTTGATTTTTTCTTCTGAGAGACTAGGTAATACTACTTTGTTGTTGTAAATTTAATGAACTAAATAAAATTATATGAACATTAATGGTCAAATGGTCATATTTATATTACTAAAATACCGAAAAAAACATTCACGCTCGCTGCACTTGCGCGTATAAATAGTAACGTGGTCTGCTTTGTTTATGCCAGTTTTGAAATTACTGAAAATAAAATGTGTGATGTGGATGACAAAACTGATGATAATAACGCAACCAATTGTACGCACAAGGTACGCTCAAAAACAATTTAGGGTTGTTGCTACAAGGTTGTACCATAAACTAAATAAAATTGGCAGAATAGATAAAATGACTGATAGAGAGCTTAAAATCGTAATTCAGCAATGGCTGAAAGAATTTGACTACAATAAGACAGAATCTATGTTGGAAAGTTTTTATTTTTAGACATTTTTTTTTCAAAATTACAATTATTTTTTTTAATTATACTGAGTGATTAAACTAGATTAGTGATTAACATAAAGATAGAATTGCACAATATATATGACGCAGACGCACACACACACAACACACACACAAACACACACACACACATATACACACACTCATACACACACACACACATACACACACACTACTACAGTAGGTATTGAATGCTCATATAGGATTAAAAGTTTGAAACTGTACTCTGCAACACAGGCTCCTCGGACACCTAGTGCAGAGTGCAGCGTACTTAATATAGCCTAAGCGTCCTCTTGAAACAAATAAACTATTATTTATTATTATTTTATTATCATCATCATCATTTCGTGGCAATGGCTAAGTTTTTGTTTATATATAGGTATATATGTGGAAATGATGAGTGTATCGGAACGCAAGGATGTGAATGGGACGGATGAATGAGCTAAATGGAAGAGAGTGAAAGAGAAAGTACAATTGGGATGATTTATTATTTTTGGGTCAGACGACGGATAGACCATAGGACGGTGCGTGTGTGTTATGTTGCATAAACGATTTTAAGTGACTTTAAAGAGTTTATTTTTCCAAATCCCAAAATCTAAAAACCCCGATACTACAAAGTGGGGGCTCGTCCGGGATATAGATTAAGATATTGGACACTACGACGCTTGTAAAAACGACGAGGCGGACGCACGCGCACGCGGTATAAAAAGACGCCATTTTGCACAACGACGGGAGAACGACGCTCCACCACGACGAAATATGACGGAAAAAGACGTGCTAGCCACTGAGCAAGACGGCAACGGCAGCGGCAGTAAGGCGATGATGAGAGGAATATCCAACTTTCTGGCTGAAGATCTCATCACGACGCATACGGGGCAAGACAGATCGTACCCCGGGTCCAAGTGGATATCCGAGTTGGAGGACAACGCCGAAATCTTTGAATGGACTCAAGTGAACGAGAGACCATAGCACTCGATCATCTGCAGACGTTAATAATGAATCTTACGTGAGTTCATAGCGTTTTATGGGAGATTCCCTGCGAGCAAATACCTACAGAGCCACAATTGCTAAGTGAAAGTAGGTAGTAAAAAATGTTTGAGCGCTGTCATATATACCGACTAAACGTAAATATAAAATGAAATAATAAATGAATGATTTAATTTACGATGACGTTTTCTTGAATCTCGACATTATGTCATCTAATTAGTGCTTGTAACCGAACACTTCGGCATCGCGCGGCGTTGTAGTCGGCTTGCAATTGCCTTACGACTGACTAAAAGCTTACCCACTTCGTAGCTTGGGCAGAGTTTTGGCTCGTACACTTTCTTGCACAATAAGCCCGATTACAGAGGCGCCAGCGTAATTAAATTAGCTAAATAGCATAGTTCTGTTTCTTTTTCACTTTAGGCATTAGATAGTGTTGTCTTATCCTCTAAACTCACAATTAAAACAAGGATTTTAAGTATATTTAGCACTTTACTTTTCAGTTTCTTTGTATTACACAGTTGATAAAATCAAACGCAATCTTCCTGTCACTTTTGGCAGACGCGAGCATCTGTCTGTGTTACCAGTAACCATTCTGAAATATATTCGCATCAGACAGATGCTCGTCACCACAGATTACAAATATAGAAGGTTTACTGCTAGAATTTACACAGTATTTTATATTAATAAGCAGTGGCGTAGCGTGCCTTGGCGGGGTACCGTATAAAAATTAGTATGAGGGCCCTTAAAAAAAATTGCATATAATTAAGAAATATTTGTTCTTTGTAATAATCTATCCGTCCAAAATTTTTACAAAAAATTTAATTTAAAATATACACTATCCTTGGCTTTTTCTTACAAACTAATTTATGAAAAATACCTAGCTGATGATGACTTTAGTTTTCTTTAAGTTTTCCTAATTTTATTAATTTTTGCTTATGCACGTCGGGGGCCCCGTATAATTGATACGGTAGATACGGCGGTAGCTACGCCCCTGTTAATAAGTCTGTAATCTTACATCTCGGCCATCCGTTAATTAGGTATAGTGTGTCCTCACAATAAAATTATTTGATAAGAATAGATCAGAAATATATATATATACTGGAGGTTTCTTGATGACTGGTACAAGAGGTAGTACTAAACTTATATTTATGATATTCACAAGTACCTATGTAAACTTACAAAACTAGTGAAAATTAATTACCACGCAGTAAATAAACCAACAAAATTGATTAATTGAGTTAAGGCCATCAGTCTTCATTCGGTTGAAATGCATAAATTAATTTCGTATTTTTTTAAACATTTCTGTTTCCAAGTTTTAGCAATTATTCAGTTAAATTTTAATGCATTATCAAAATATTGAGAACACACACACACAACTTATTTTCAAAATATTGAGCATTACATTGCAATATAAATTGCTATTTTAGACATAACTGTACTGTACTGTACCAGCCTTTTTAATAGTCCACTGCAGGACGTAGGCCTACCCACGAAGGGTGTTTGGGCCATATCCACCACGCTGGCCCAGTGCGGTTTGGTGGATTCACATACGCCTTCGAATTTCTTCTACGGACGTATGCAGGTTGCCTCACGATGTTTTCCTTCACCGAAAAGCCAGTGGTGTGAAATTCCGTACATAAATTCCAAAGAACTCATTGGTACGGGACTGAGGATTTGAACCCACGACCTCACGATTGTAAGGCGGGTATCACAACCTCTAGACCACCACGGCAACACAAATTTAGACATAAACTATCTAGAAAATAACTATAAAATTTCAATTATTAACAAATATTAATGCGATTGCAAGCTGTTCATCATTCATACAATTAATGTGACCGAATTACAACTGTTAGTTATAATAATCGCATTTAGTATAAATCGATAACATTATTTTTCTTCGGCATTAATTGATCCAATGAGTTATTAAGAACATTGGAGCTAAGCTCTCATTGGCAGAACAACTATAACGTTTCATGGTTCTATGCTGTTTTACTTTCCCTTACGACATGACATCCACCTTATCTTTCGTATAGGAATGTTTTCTTTTACTAAGTATAACGTTTTTCATAAAATGTCATGTCGTATAAGGTGGCCAAACATTTGTGCTCTTTACTTATTAGTATCGTAATATTAATACAGTAAGTACGGTAATTACTTATTCACTTTCATGCATAGTCAGTAACGATCTACAATCATCTATGCCTGTGCACTGATTGCTCGTACCTTACGCATCTATCGCAATACAATAATACAGGGAATAATTATTATCTATTTTACACAGTCTGTTATGATTACAACCATCTATGCTGGTGCACTGGTTGGTTATTTATGACTCACGCATCTATCGAATATAATAAACAATATGAGTATCACTGGGTAGGCCTACGTCCTGCAGTGGACTATTAAAAGGCTGAAAACAGTACATTAATAATCATTATCTATTTGCAATCATCTATGTTCGTGCACTGATTGCTCACAACTTACACACCTTATTTGTGTATTAAACAAACAAGTTTTAGTAGGTACATTTTAGGACGCATTGACATCGACGTAACTATAGAATTAGTATCGTAATTCGTAGTATATAAAAACATTTCTTAAAATGAAACAAGGTAGGCAATGTTGTTTTAATTTTGCTTTGTAAAAGATTAGGATTTACCCTACCTTCCGAATTAGTTTGAATTGTCTCGGACGGCAGTTTTTCTCCCATTTATTCATTAATCAGTTCGAAAATATGTGAACAACGGAGACAGACGACGTCAATGGGTTAATGAATTGTTAACATTATCATACATAGTTTAAATACACAAAACAGATAATAATATTTGAGCGTCGGCTCAAGTAAATTGAACTGGTAAATTAATGCTGATAAAATATCTAGTAAAATAAATAATCAAACAAGAACATAGAAGATGGTATCACAAAATCTGTAATAAATATTATTTATCAACCTTGCAGTCTGTTACGATCTACAACTATCTATGCTTTTTTTTGCACTGATTGCTCATAACCTGCGCTTAGGCATCTGTCATAATCTGTGCCTGTGCACTGATTGCTCATAACAGTCTGTTACGATCTACAACCATCTGTTTGTGCACTGATTGCTCATAACAGTCTGTTACGATCTACAACCATCTGTTTGTGCACTGATTGCTCATAATCTGCGCTTTGAGCATCTCCTTCATAACCTGCGCCTCTGTAAAACCACAGAGCTAGTACAACAAAAGAGTCCGCGCTGTTGTCGCTTGTGGCAATTCTCAACCGCAAAAATGTATGGACTATCACTAGTTGTCAACTGTCAAATATATGTGTTGGAATTTGACACTATCGGGACAAAACACGGTAAATAGCCACTGAATCAAGATATTTTTGTCTCTTTCTAACTCATGCCAAATTAAATCAATGCGTCTCTTTCTATCATTTCTCGATCGACCACATTATCCCTCTGGGAACTCTGTGTGTAAAACAGAATTATTAATATACCTACATACACGAGACACATACTCAACGATATAGTCAATGAAGGTTATTACCTTTTGGGGCTTATTTCAGATCAATAGGTGTTCGCAGCAATGTATAACCACCCATGCTGCACTGAATTGGAGTTGATGAAATATATATTATTCCCCAATTGCAGAACAAATAGTTATCATTTCCGAGCTAACAATGATCATTAATGAGGTTGATATCATACACTCGGCTTATGCATCGCCCTTCCCTTTTATTCCAGCATTTCCGAGACTTACAATCTGTAACCTGTCGGATATAAGTACCCTCAGCTAGCCAGCATAATATTGTTTGATAAGACCAACTACGGATTATAGCCCAGAGCGCCCCTTGGTTTATAGTCCAACCGAATGCTACTAATACCCTCATCGACATGCCCACAACTATGACTTGGTGTTCAATCAAAGCTGCTGCATTGTACTATGGTTACTTACTTGTTCATCTGATCAATCGATTCAGTTACCGGAGGAGCCCGACTGAGGAGTATATTATACCTACTTACTACATCGTGAGTAATACGCGTTCGTTTTGAAGTTATACTCAAACATTGGAAGTCAATCACTCACTTCGTCGAAAGTTGTTGTATGGTGCTAAGTTATTGATTTTTTTTAGGCGAATAATAGGGTACTCTGTTGGTGCGCAGATAACATGACAAAGTAATGCAAATCGTAATAATCCAAATAGTAGGTAGATTGAACTATTAATATCCCCTCTTTCAGCTTACCATAATGTTATTACGGGTATTCTATTCAGTACATTAATCTTTTATTATAGTATCTGAATATAAATTCCATTTTCTAACTGTAAAGGTGCCCAATGTCTATATTATGTAGCTCACTTATGACGCCTGCCGGGCCAGGATGCACTCGACCAAATATTTCTTTCAACATGTCAGAATAGAACATAGTTATGGCGAAGTATATATCTGTCACTTATTCACAATTCAAAATAGTTCTTTTCGTGGTCGCATGCTAAGCTAGCATGTATCTGCATCACAAGATGCTACAAATCTACAGTGTGCTGCAGTAGCGGCACAATGAAAAGAAAACTTACAAAATATTATTAGAAACATAGTGTTATAGATATTATTAAAGATTATATTAAGGAAAATATTTTTTTTTTTGGTGCAAATAGTTATTATACTCTCTAGGTGGTCTTATTTCTATTTTGACAAATCATCAACGATGTTAAAATTGTACACACATACATCGATTCGAGCCAACCACTCGAATCCCGCAAACGATTGGAGTCGGTTATGCCATGATTGTAAAAAATAATAATAATTATATCAACGTTTGTATCTTTATATTAAGCAATGTTCCGTACCGTCAGTTTTGGATGGGTAACCGCGGATGGCACTCCCAGCCAAGCACTACCGTGGCTCGGATGACACTCCAAACTGTAGGCCCCGATTTTTTAAACCGTCTAGCCACATCAGATACTTTCAAAATTTCAAACAGCTTAAAAACTCTAGACACCAGGGCCAGCCACCCGGCCTATACAAACTTACTTTATCTTCATAACCGGTCCCACAGGAAAAAAATGTCTCAACCCCTTAATTGTTACTGGCGTTTTAATATGCATACAAAACTGCAATAAATTAGTCTCATTATGTACCGCCTTACATATTATGTTATTCAAAAATGTATGCAAATACTAGATATATCATGTGACAATAATGAATCAAGTAACTATTGAAATCACAAATGTTTTCATAAGTTAGGTTCTAACTAATAATAAACTTATGCTGCCATAACTAGTAACCATTACTTAAATCAGTCAATCTACTTGAGATAAATATATTTTGCAAGAAGTAGGTAATATACTCAAACGCTTGAAACATGAATAAGAAATGAAGTTTTAAAAGGACTACAGATATTTGGAATACTTTAGAAGATAGTCATATCTCATAAACCTCAGTTTCTGTTACCTCAATAACATCATTGCAAGCACTGGGTTCAGAATTTCTGTAAACATAAACATAATCAACAAACACATGGTAAGCATTTGATTCTCTTCAGAATATCTGTAAACATAAACAAAGTCAACAAACACATGGTAAGCATTTGATCCTCTTCAGAATATCTGTAAACATAAACAAAGTCAACAAACACATGGTAAGGATTTGATCCTCTTCAGAATATCTCTGTGAACATAAACAAAGTCAACAAACACATGGTAAGCATTTGATTCTCTTCAGAATATTTGTAAACATAAACAAAGTCAACAAACACATGGTAAGCATTTGATCCTTTTCAGAATATCTGTAAACATAAACAAAGTCAACAAACACATGGTAAGCATTTGATCCTTTTCAGAATATCTGTAAACATAAACAAAGTCAACAAACACATGGTAAGCGTTTGATCCTCTTCAGAATATCAGTAAACATAAACAAAGTCAACAAACAAACATGGTAAGCATTTGATCCTCGGTGGCAGTTTTTGTAAATATCACTAAATCTAGACATGATTCTGCTGAAAATTAAAAAAAACAAAAACAATCAAGCATCAGATCTAGAACAGTTCCAGATAGTAATAAGATGACACAAGTGGTACCTTGTTGTGATGTAACATGATGTGACCAAATGTGTGATAATACAATTCTCTGGCACCATTAAAAATCAATAATCTGAAAATGATTTTCTCACTAAGCATGAGCTAATATATTTTATTTTATTTTATTTTTATTGGGAACCTTACAGCTATGTTACAAAAATAGATTTAAAAAAAGAAATTATTGACGGCCAATTACAGGGTTCCACGAGTAAATTTAAATGAGGTTGATGATCGAGTAGACAGAAAGTATAAATAATTAAATAAATAGCAGTGAATGCACAAGCGGCCATCACCAACCCAGCTCCGAACGCGCTGTCGCGAGTCCAGAGACAAGCGGCCGACCGCCGCCCGCGAAATCCCAGCTATTTAAAAAATGCGCTCTATAGCAATCGTTTCATACATGCAACGGACGTATTCAATTAGTCAACATCATAGTTGGATGATATTTCGTTGAAACTCCGGCTTGCTCTTATCAGATAACTATTCTGCCTATAATTAGTGATTACTGCCGGAACAAAAAGTGAGCACGGTCTCCTGGTTGAATTAATCGGAACTTTTAGACCTATGCGCTCCAGCAGCTCAGGGCAGTCGACTGCCCCATTACATATCTTTAATAAATATACGATATCAGCAATATTACGTCTGATATGTAAGGGAAGTATATGAAATTTACGACATCGCGCAATATAGTCCGAAAAATATTTTTTAATTTTAAATTGGAGATGACGGAGAAACCTTATTTGAATGCGCTCAATGCGTGTAATGTAAATATCGTAAGCAGGATTCCAAATTTGTGAAGCGTATTCAAGATGACTACGCACAAACGCGCAATACAAAATTTTTAAGGTTTTAATTGATTTAAATTCTGCTGATAAACGTAAAACAATATACCTGCCATATGTACCTACATATATCTACCCACGGGTTGCAGGTACAAGCGACTAAAATATACAATTGCAAAATTAGTAACATAAACAAAAATGTAATACATACTATCACGCGTGGACATATTCACAAGTGAATATAGTGTTTATTTTTTTTTAATTCACATTAAACACTAAGCCTAGAATCAATCAACAACGACAGAGAATAAAATATATTTTAAAAAAATATATACAAAAGTTACAGGCATCATAATTGTTCTAGACCACAGCAAACTATCCAAAGTTATAATGTCATACTATGTCTGTAAGCATTGTACAGATGCCATAAAATGCTATGTTTTGCACGAGAGGGACAGATAATCCCTTATCGCTATTATCATCTTACAATCTCTGAACAAAATTATTCATGTTGTTCAGTGGTGAATCGAATACCTGTCAGCTATCCTTCCTGAATTGAATAACTGATTTTGTTGGTGATCTAAGAAAATCGAACCACTCACGTATCCGTGTCAGTTATCTGCACTGCTGACGAGGACAACCGCAGTGGCTACTGTAGCCTGTAGCGGTTGCGGCCGCAACGTCCGTCTGCCTGCCAGCCTGCTGTAGCCAGCCGTGTTGGCACGCGAGGCGCCTGCGGCGGCAGCCGCGGGCTCTGCAGCAGCAACCACGAGCCTTCGCCCCGTGCCGTGCCTACGCGGCGGCAACCGCACTGTCTGCAGCGCTAGTCGCGATAGCACAGCGCCCGCCAGGCCGCCGCGGTACAGCGCCCGCTAGGCCGTCGAGGCACTAGTGTTAAGATCACTGACTGATCCTTTGATCATCAGAGGCGCCGTTACACTATGGGCCATCAACAGATTCCTTCCAGTCCATTGCGTCGACTTGCACCGGTGCCAGCTATGACTCTTTATTTTCTCTTTTCTGAAGTTGATCTTATCCCTTCGTTTTTGCCGGAGTGAGGATACGGACTCGAACTTCTGCTCTCTTTCATAGTTGGACAACTCGGGTAGCAACCCGGGGCAATATAGGAATATGGCAGTTTGGCGTTGTGCGTAACTGAAGATCTTCAGCTTCTGCCCATTCTACTACCGCTTCGCCATCCGGATTTGTAGTGGCATAGCCCCAATTTGTGTTATGGCTATTAAAATCTCCAATGACGATTAAAAATCTTTAGAAGTCCGAAAGTTAAAATTTTCGGGAGTCTCTCTGCGGGATCGAATCAGGAATGAGGAAATCCGTAGGAGAACCAAGGCTACCGACATAGTCCAGTGGATTGGCAGATTGAAGTGGCTGGGCATGTGAATGGCAGGGCACATCAACACAGTGACACAGTGGCGCGGTGAACTGAACCAATGAGGTTGAAAAGTTGAGTTGAGTCGAGTGGAGACCACGTACCGGCAAGCGCAGCGTACGGCGTCCGTCCACCTCGTGGGCGGACGCCGTACGCTGCGCTTACGCTGCGCAGAAGTGCAGTAACTGTGTATGTAAATACACAGTTATTGCACTTCTACAGCACTTTTTAGTGCTATAATCTGCGCCTTTTTCGCGTTGTATAAACGTTGACTCGACGTTTGTAGCACTAATTATGGGACTTTTATAGAACTAAACAGTAAAACCAAAACGTCGCTGCGACTGTTATAGCACAATTTTTTGCTAGTTGGGTGGCGTAACACTAGACAAGCACCTACGAGTACAATGGTCTAGCCATATTAAAAACATCTCAAACAGAATCAGAAAACTAATATTTGTTTTTAAGCAGCTTCGTCACGTCCTGAAATTTGAATCTCTTATCAAAATATATTATGCTCTAGCTCAGTCAATATTGAACTACTGCATTCCATCATGGGGATCAGCAGCCAAAACACACTTGGAATGTCTTGAAATATCACAAAGAGCTCTGTTAAAAGTGATGACTTTCAAACCCAGGCTCTTTCCGACCACAGAATTATACAAAAAATGCACCGCACTCACAGTGAGACAACTATTTATCAAGGCAACAATCTCAAGGCAACATAAGTTAGTCAGTACAGAAAGCCGGACCGAGGCCTCACAAAAGAGAAGAAAAGATAGAGTGTTTAAATACCTTGGGTCCAGAACCAAATTACGTCTATGGGTGGGCAAACGTGGCAGTCGCGGCCTAGAGTCGGGTGCGAACCAATACTGGGAAATCGCGTCCTCCAAAGCCCTCCTCAGTTGCTCACTCACCTGGCTAGATACACTCATACTCGCGCCATCTCCTTCGTCAGCCAGTGTCGCAGATGTCGCCGCCGACATCGGCACTGAAGCCATTGTCGGGGCTGACGACGCGACAGGCACGGGCAGGTCCCGCGTCGAGGAAGTAGTAGGGCGAGTAGGCAGCGACTCCAGGCGGAGCCGATCAATTACGGACTGATCCAGCAGCTTGCACCGGTGGATAGCCCGCACTTGATCCGACAATCGTTGGGCAGTCACGGCCACGGTCGGTTCAAGGGCCTGAAACAAAGGCAGCATTCTGGCACAGTACGCTGTCAAGTTAGTTCCCCCCTCTGTAGCCCCAAAGTACGCGCGCATGCAATTCTCGTTAATAGTTTGAGTCCATCGCATGCGACGCACTATGCCACCGGTAGCGGGAGCGGATGGCGGGGCAGGATGCCCCACAGGCCCCAAGCGTGCCGGCAGCGGTGGACGGCCTCGTCGTCGCGCTGGTGGTGGTGGCGGCGGCGGCGTCCGTGGCCCGCTCGTGTCGCTCGACGAGCCGCTCGTCTCGCGGGTGGTGTGGAAATCATCACCCGACGATGCGCTCGGAGCTGACGACGAGGCGGGCGATGGTGGTGGTCGTGCGCCTCTTGTATCCGCTGTTATTTTTGTCTTAGATCTTGTAAACATTGTGTTCTGATTTGATTCTGTTATTTTCTTGACGTGTCATCTTGATTGTCAAATATTGGTTTCTGAGTTTTCTTCCTATTTTTCAAAGTTTCATTGTAAAATATATCTGAATGAATGGAAATATAATTTAGTTATTGTTATTTTTGAAATACTGCAGAAAAATGCTAGAAAAACTAATAAAATACAATTTTTACAAAATTTGATCTTTAAAGACGTCTGGTCTGTCAGCGGTATTTTTTTTATTATTATTATTCCTCTTTATTCAACTGAAATCACAGGCTTAGCCTGGTCCTTTATTAGGCATCAATGGAGCCTAAGCCAACATTGAGAGGCCCCTTTTACAATTTTATTATAAAATATAAAAACAGTGGTAGGTATAAAAAAGATAGCGTGAAATGGAAACTATGGCATATAAAATGACTTGAAATATTGTAACTGGGCTATTTTGGTGAAATTTTAAATGTTTTGTAAAATTAGACTATGGAATGAGGTACGGCACCCGCTACATATGCCCCATTTCAAAATTTCGTAGCGGGTGGTGACTTGCCGTCCACTAAATGGGCCCCCCATAAAGGCTACCGTAAGTTGGCACCGGAGGGGCAACATTGGTGTGGACGGCTTAGGGTGTCGAGAGGTGTGCTGCGCTTTCACTAGACGCTACTCGCGGCGTTATGCCCTTTAACACTTCCACCCTGGAGCTTAGGTTCTTAGCTCTTGCGGTTTCCACTCCAAACCGGCCGGTTAAGGCAAGAGAGGAGTCAGGGGTCTCATTTAGCCCCAGGGAATCAGGGTTCGCGGTGTCGCCACTCACCGACGACTCGCCACAAAGTCGCCCCTATTATTATATAATAACAATAAATAAATATTAGGGGACATCTTACATACGGTCTCTGACCACAAACTAAGCAAAGCTTCTGACATGGCTGCCAGAGACTGATATAGTACATATACGAGTACATATTTTTAAATACATACTTATGTAGATAGTACCTAAATAACACCCAGACACAGAGCAAACAACTATGTTCATCACATAAATGCTTGCCCTGGGTAGGGATCAAACCCACTCCTCTCTGATACAGAAGTCAGGGTCACTAACCACTGAGCCACTGAGGCTGTCCAATAATGTAGAAGCATTATACAATCCGTTGGCTATTCTAGAGTCTTCTGTGGCTTTGCAGTGCCCCAGAACATGCTCTACAGTTTCATTTTTCTGCAAACAGCCACGACAAAGTGGGCTGTCAGTGGCTTGCAGTTTTTACAAGTGACTATTTAAGTTGCAGTGACCAATTATGCGTCCTACCATAAGTCAGAGGTCTTGCTGCTGCAACTTAAGGTCGTTTAACACCAGTTTTTTGCGTCCGAAGTCAAAGTTATATTGTTTTCTTAAGAAAATGTGAAAACAAAGCAAAATCGACTAAACATAAATGGTCATACGTTTCAACCGTCTGCCAAAACCCTAACTTACTTCGAGTTTCTAATTGACGTTGCCTCTCGCTCTACGCGTGGAGTGCGAACGAGACAGGACGTGATTTATGATGCTTCGTCTCGTTCTGTCATGTGATGTGTGAAAGGGAGGGCTGTTGATTTGCGAAACAGACGTCACATGTTAGTAATGATGTGTTTAATTTGGCTTGAAGTTTGTTAAGGGGTGGTTTGTTTTTAGTTTGCTAAGATAATTAAAATAAAACAAATGTCTTCAACCGGTCTTATTGGAGATCCATTATGCAGGCCTATGTTCAGCAGTTAACATCCTATAGCTGATGGATGGATGAAATGTATTTATTTTTTCTTCATATGAATTTTGTTCGTAGGCTTGGAACCTTAAAAACTTTTGTACCTATGCCTGAGGGGTTAATCCAGGTTTACACGTAAATTGAACCTACAGCTGTTTCTGTATTATTATGACATTTATGTACAGCGCCCCTGGCGGAAACTAGGAAGAACTAACCAAAATGTATGGAGCCACACGCGAACGCAAAAGTTTAAGTAAACTACGCAAAACCAGGACTAAGGTTGCTTATTTTATTTATTTTATTTTATTTGGAAAACATACAGTGATAATTCCTCTTAATTACTAATAACCCGGTCAATTTAGACATTCGAAGTTACATAAAGTCCCAACAAGCTGAATTTCTGTGAAATTGTTCAAAACATAACTATAAACAATGTCTAGAAGTTCCCCATCATTCCCCTGTAAGGAAAAGTGGAGTAGGCCTACTGGGGAAACCACGTTAAAAAAACGCGCTAAGTACACTACCTCATAGGTGGCGTGGAAACGTGCGCATATTATGACGATAACAACTTTTATAACTTTTTGAATCGTTATATCTCAGAAACGGTGGCTCGTAAGAAAAAAAGTATTGATACATTTTTATAGATAATTTTATGATCTACAATTTTTGTCTCAGATACTTTTATGATAAAACTTACCGTTTTACTGAAAATCGTGAAAAACCATTTTTTTTACCTTTGACCTTGAATATTTTTTTTCCTTACAGGGGAATGATGGGGAACTTCTAGACATTGTTTATAATTATATTTTGAACAATTTCACTGAAATTCAGCTTGTTGGGACTTTATGTAACTTCACTCTCATTTTTTGGTCTAAATTGACCGGGTTATAATAACTTAAGTAACTATCCACTATTTACAAGTTTTCGCTTAAAAAAGTCTAATAATGCTTGTTCATTATGCTCAGTACAGTGCAACAATAAACAAAATGTTCAGTACGGTATACGGTTATTTTAGGCAAGTTGAAAGTGATTATAAATTACAAACAGAACCGAACCAATCATTATCAATCTTTGCGTTAATTTTAGATATACGTGTATTAAACAAGTCAAACTCAAGAAAGTCAATAAGATTATCAATGTAATTAGGAGATCTACTAAAGAAAGAATTCTGTCTGTAATTCGTATAACTATGATGACTTTGAAGGCTAATAGGATGTCTGAGGGACCTTGAGGGAACTCTTAGATTTATCATGGAGTGAAGTTGAGGAGAGTCAATCGAGTTTTGCGCTATTTTAGTAAAATAGGTAATGTCTGCTATTCTACGCCTCTCAATACTCACTTCTGCGTCTCTTATCTTACAAACAATTTGTTCATTTTAAGCAATAAAAAACATAAGAAAAGTTGATTGATGACAAGTGAAAAAATTATGATATTAGGCATGACGAACGAATAACAAAGACGAAGAAAAAATTTTGATAATAGGCATTACGAACGATTAAGAAAGAAGAAGAAAAAATTATGAGTTGTTCGATTACGGTTAATTGACGCTGTCAATTACAATAACGTAGAAAAAATCTAAAAGCTTCACTCAAAATTTTTTTTTATTGTTGACAAAAGTTTTCATTTAAAATCTTTTATTAGATCCGCACCGAAATAAATTTGCGCACTCCTAAGAGTGTTAAACTGTATTTCTCTTGAAAGACCAAAAGATTTCATAAATATAATAACTCGTACTCTAGAACACACCTCCTCTTAACACGGCTCCCATATAACGCTGCGATGTGTTAAGTTTTAATTCGCCAAGTTTCGGGTCGGCCAATGCTTATTGGATTCCTTACTAACTTGACGGAGTTACAATATTACTGCTTATTGTGAATAAATTATCGAAATTACTGGACAAATACAGTAAATTATACACTAAATGCTTCATTTCATTGTGGGTTATAGTTATAGTTTTGGTGCAGTAAGTGTAAAATAGGCATGATGTGAATGACTGGGTAAATAAAATTTTGTTATAATTTATTTGTTAGTTAGATTATCAAAACGGTCCTAATGAGGTTATCCGTCCACCTTGTGGGTGGACGTCCTACGTTGCGCTTGCAGTTACGTGGTCTCCACTCGAGAACTTTTGGACTCATCGGTCAACAGTCCTCCGCGCTATATGTCCTGCCCATTGCCACTTGCCGATCCGCTGGGCTATATCGGTAACATTAACTCTTCTACGGATCTCCTCATTTCTACTTGGAGCTTACTAATAAGGCCCATAGTGAGAGACGTTTCTGTGCCATAAATCATCACTGTCAACACATACTGGTCGAAAACTTTTGCCTTGAGACTTTGTCAGACAAGAAGACGTTACGCAATTTTCCGAACGCTGCCCAACCGAGTTGGATTCGGCGATCGGCCTCTTTGTTGAAGTCGGACCTACCTAACTGGACTAGGTACTTGTCCTAGGTAGACGTACGAGTCAACGACTTCAAGAACCGAGTTTCCAACTGAAATAGGGGTGGGTACAACATGAGAATTACACATGACCTTTGTCTTATCCATGTTCATTTTAAGACCCACCTGTTGAGAGACTCGATTGAGACCTTCGAACGATGTTGATGCCGAATCCTTTCCATTCGAGGAGCTTACTACAAGCGTTCTCCAGAGCAGTAAACAGTTTCGGAGATATTACGTCTCCCTGTCTTACGCCTCTCTTCAAAGGGATCGCCTTGGATTCAATTC
This sequence comes from Hypomecis punctinalis, assembly GCA_949316475.1. Taxonomy (NCBI): domain Eukaryota; kingdom Metazoa; phylum Arthropoda; class Insecta; order Lepidoptera; family Geometridae; genus Hypomecis; species Hypomecis punctinalis. The sequence continues at coordinate 6,892,740 of OX438823.1, forward strand.
AAGATTGCTAGTTCGAAATTCAAAGCTCAGATTCAGAATTTGGCATTTTTTAAGATTAATAAGTTCGATATGTTTAGCATCTCTATTCTAAATTGTGAAAGTTTACTCTGAAATTTTAATTCGACATTCTTAGTAAAAGTTTCTTAGTGATTTTCTTAATTCACGATCCTTAATTCGGGATTCTTAGGTCGACAATAGGCCCAATTATGAAGGCTTCATCGTAATCATATATATATATATAGGCTAATTAAAAACTTCTGTTACTTTTCACTTTAGGTATTCTATAGAGAGTACACTTAATACGTTGCTATTTAATTTACCATGGCGCTTTCATAATTGGGCCTATAGGTAATTTCTATATTCTTGTTTCCAAAAGTTTACTATAGCTAAGTAATCTATTATACCCAGGGTAAGCAGGCGCGGCGGTAATCTCTCATTTCCCCCGTGCTTCGCTGTTTACGAGTATTTTAATCTGTTTCCATCACTATGATGCCTTATATATTCGACATTGAAACAGGAGATCCTTTGTTGAGGAGATCATTAGTTCTAAATTCTTAGACTCAGATTCTGAATTCGTGACTTTTAGTTCACGATTTTTCTGAAATTGAGTTTCTTAATTCGATATTGCTAATTTCTATGTTTTGAGATAGAAAAATTTAGTCAGAAATGTCAATTTGATATTTTTGGCTAGTAAGTTTCTTAATTCACTCAGCCTGATATTCTTAATTCGGGATTGTTTTATTGGTTCTAAAAGTTTGAAATTCTTACTCGTAGTTACAATACCTAGGGGTTGTAGATTTTAGCTTGATATTATTAGATTCCGTTCCTGAGCTCAGAGCAAATAAAAAAGTCAAGAAAGATCGTCATTGACCAGTCAAATGAATCTGGTTTTTTATACGTGTGGTGAGTTCGTCAGTGTTGCGTCACCATAGTTCGACTGACAGAAGCCAAGGCGTAGTTTCGTTGTACGTGTATGTGTGTGTAATTGTGTTATAGACACAATTATACACACATACACGGCGAGGTGTAGTTTTGCCGACTTTACTTGTTTGTTCACAACATTCTGTCTATATTTTTTTATTTGGTCTGAGTTTCTGAAATCGATATTGTTGGTTTCTAAATTTATTAGTTATGAAAGTTTGCCAGTTATTTTTCTATAGCTACCTAAGTTACGTAGTAAGTTGTTACCAAGGGTAGGTAGGCGCGCGGTAATCTCTCATTTCCCTCGTGTTTCGCTGTTTGCGAGTATTTTAATCTGGGCGGAGCCGCGGGCGTGCATTGTCTGGACAGACGACCGACCGCCGCTTTGTGCTTCCGTTGTTTGGGAGCTAGCAATGATTTATATCACCAATAATTTCATGTTTTCACATGTTGATAGCAAATTTTTAGTTTGAGATTATTTTTTGACGATTATTAAGGCCAAGATTTTTTATTAGATTCTTACTTTGAGATTCTTAATTTGTGATTCTTGATTTGAGATTCTTAATTTGAAATTCTTAATTTGAGATTCTTAATTTGGGATTCCTAATTTGAGATTTTTAATTTGAGATTCTTAATTTGAGATTTTTAATTTGAGATTGTTTTTTTTTCGACTTTATATGATATTTTATTATTGTACACCATAGTTACAATCCTTAGATTTGAGACTCTTAATTTGAAATTTTTGGTTCTATATTTTTGCCAGATATTCGTAGATCCAATTTTTGAAATCGATATTGTTAGTTATTATATTATTAAGTTTGCAATACTATAGCTATCTATTATACTCAAGGTAGGCAGACGCGCGGTAATACTTATTTTAATCTGGGCGGTGTCGCAGGTGCGCATTGTCTAGATAGACGACCGACCGCCGTTTTGTGTTTATGTAGCTGAGAGCTACAGCTATGCTTTTCATCACTATACTTTATCATATTCGACATTCAAACAGGAGATTCTTAATTTTTTGCCTTAGTTCGAGATTATTAACACAAGATCAGCCCACACTTTTGTTTGCAGACACTTATCATGATAGCTGGTTATGATTTCGAATAATAATATTTTTTGCAATAAATAGCATGACCGACTTTACCCGTGTACACAATCATTACATAGTATAAAACAAAGTCGCTTTCCGCTATCTGTCCCCATGTATGCTTATATCTTTAAAACTACGCAACGGATTTTGATGCAGTTTGTTTTAATAGATAGAGTAACTCAAGAGATATGTTTATATGTCTAATACACCTGTGCGAAGCCGCTAGAACGCAAATATTATGCACGGATCGATGTAGCATTTTTCACATTATTGTTGATTTATCAAAAATGGCTCAGCCGATTTCGATAAAATTTAAATGGGACCAATTTCGAAGTGTATTCTTTCTAATAAAAAAATAATTATTGAAATCGGACTACTATAAAAAAAGTTATGCGTGGTTATACATAAAGAAATAAATACGCGTCGAATTGTATACCTCCTCCGGTGGTTCGTCGGTCAAAAATAAGATTTTAATTCGAGTAGATAGTAATTTCCTTTTCGGTAGCCCCTAGTCTAAGTTACCTAACTACCGAGGTATAAGTTGAGCTTTGTGATGAAACTGTTTTTTATGATTATTTTCTACCACTGGAGCATTATTTGTGTATTTCAAGGTGTTCCCCGGACAAACACGGATGGTCGACTTTGAAACCTTAACGTTCTGGTTTTGAAGGATCCGTAATATTATACTGATTCTTGGTTAATATTAAACTATACTCTATATAATTTAACTTGGTCTCTGCGACAGTGACCAAGACTATTGACATTGACATAGAAGATTGACATTTTTAGAGTTGAGATAGTGGTTGAAAAAAATCGATTTTCAAACAATGTTGTAATGAAATCGAATGAGTAGTTGTAGGTGAGAAATTGGATTTTATTTACTTACTATTATTTAAGATCAAGTATGTACACATGTAAATAATGTTATGATATTAATTAAATACTCATAATAATGTTACGACAGTATTTATCGACGTTTTTCACTATTATCGATGCTAATGTAACATATAATTGGGTTTAATTTACTTACATATGTAAAAAATGTAATGATATTAAAGTATACAATAAAATTAATGATAAATTAAGTTTTATTTAAAATATCGTCAGAATAAATTATCGATATTTTAAATAAAACTCTATCTAAAACTCTGTGGTCACTATCATTCGTCGCCCATCACTAATCGCATGCCCATAAAGTATGACATTGACAAGTACTGTCTGTACTATTAAGAAATTCAGAACTTCATAGGCGTGATTTTATAGAGTATAGTTACTAGTTTCCTAGTATCCGTATACATGGTTATACAGAACTGGTGTACCAAGCTGAAAGGAGATCATTTAAAACAACTTTTGCTATGAGAGCAAACCAAAATTATATAAAAGAAAATGTTGTTAAATACATTTTGTCAATTTCAAGTTGCAGTTTTTTATGGAACAGCTGATTTTATTTTATAATTTTGGGTTCGCCCCATAGTGTTAGAATAAGACAGAGTTTTAGTGACGATATAGAGATATTCCACTTCTACATGAGTAACGCCGCAAACCTTGACTCTCATGAGATCTCCTGTATTACGGTGTTGCTCACAATCGTTCACTTACTTATACACATACTCACACAGACGCCCTCATATCTCTCGCATGGAATCCTTGATCTCTCGTTGTTAAAAAACTGGCATGTTATTACAGATAAATTTGTAAATTGTTTTAATGACGAAGCCGTGCATATTCTTTTAGAGTAATTATATTTCACCGGGCCACCAAGATAAGATAAGATAAGATAAGATAAGTTTATTTTTCTAACAATTAGCTATGTACATTATTCTTACTATTTATTATATTACACATTTAACATATTTGTAGGTATAGTACCTTAAGTTTTAACACATTTTAAGATACAGGCATCGCCTAGTTTGGGCCCACTGGCACTGCGCAACATCGGCAAATGTTTATTTAATAATAATTTAATCATAATTTAATAATATATCTGTCATTTTTCACACGTCGAGAAAACTCTTTTCGTAGTCCTATGCTAAGTTAGCAGCATACGTTTGTAGAAGAATTTCGATGGCGTACGTGAATCCACCAACCCGCACTGTGCCAGTGTGGTTTATGTGGCCCTGCGTGGGTAGGCCCACGTCCTGCAGTGGACTAATAAAAAGGCTGGTATAATCACATTATTAATCATGTTTCAAGACGTTATAGTGGCGTAGCACGTTTGTAGCAGTCTCGTAGCGTATATCGTCTACGAGCGTAGCGCGCTCAGAAAAATGTAGCGATTCGTTTAAGTTACAGCCCGAAACAAATATCTTGCCGGATTTGAAGTTAGCTACAAACTTCGCAAAACCCAATCCTGACTGAAGCTCACACTACGAGTATTGCTGCGCGAGGTTTAAGGCCAAAACACACACGGCGGGCGCGGGTCGGGCGCGGGTCGGGTCGTGTTCTTCGCGTGACACGCGCTGTTCCATTATCGACACACATCGCGCGGGCACGGCGCGGGTCGGTGGCGTGGCGGGACGGGTCGACGTACCTTGTTAGAAGCATCGATTGCTGTGAAAACTCAGTGTGATTGAAAATGTCGGAGGATTCGGACAAGGAAGAACTACTTTTTCTACTCATTTTAAAAATTTGTCAACTACTTAAGTAATCATTAATTAATAAACAAAAATAAAACACTACTCTCATTTAATTGATCTGCAATTTGCTGCCATATTCTTGCCTTCAGAACAGTATTTTTGTACTTGTTGTCCCTTGGTTCGTACAAACAAGCATGTTTACGAACACTTTCAATAATTTTTTCATTGAGATCCATAGCAAAATTGTAAAAATATACAAAATCTCATTGACGTATTCACAACACGCGCTGAGCACGACCTCTTTGTGTGAACACTTGTTGGTGTATTACGACGAAATCCAACATATGCAACGGCGCCTTGACCCGCGCGTCCCGCGCTCTGTGTGTAGTGGCGGGTGACGGGCGCGGCTGGCGTGCGGTTCCCGCGCTCGGCCCGCCCCGCGCACGCGATCTGTGTGTTGTCGTGCTTTGAAACAGGTACTAATAGACACGCCGTACTCCCAACACGCCCTGCGCCGCGCCCGACCCGCGCCCGCCGTGTGTGTGTTTCGGCCTTTAGGTTTCGCGCAGTTTGTAGCTAACTTCAGATCCGCCAAGATGTTCGATTTGGCATTACTTAGCGCATTTTGAGCAGTTTCTCTTGAGCATATTTGTTTTATGGTCCTACGTAACGTTTATGTGATGACGAAGAGCTTTTTGTGAAGTTGCGTAGCATGTTTATGGTATTTGTAGCTTTGTTAGTACGAGTTTGCTTAGCGCCTTGTATCCTAAACCAATTGAATGTAGCGAATTTGTTATTTGGATGAAGTTTACTTTTAAATAATCATTGTTCGTAAAAAATGGCAAAATCTCAGAGTTATCTTTGTGATAAGCATTTCAAAAATCTGAAGCGAACGCAGGATATGAACCTGCCCCTTCGGATCACTAGCCCGACGCTCTAACCAACTGAGCCAGCTCGCCTCCTACGCAAGCTTCAAATTTCTGAAGTGCTTAAGTATTATTCCAACTTATAGCGTTGGTGGCGCCACCTGTGATACCTGTATTGGACAGGTTATCACTCAACTAGAAGTTATTAGAACTTTTAAAGATTGACGAGAGATGACGCACTGCTAAATCAATGTTATGATTTTATTTTGAGTGCTTTCCACTATGCAAAACTAGTGTGAAAACCACTCAAAATAAAATCATAACAATGGCAAAATCGTCTTTAATCGTGTACAAAATTCGAACAGTTTTTTTTTTTAATTTCGAATAGGCTCGCGTTTGACTGCACACTGCCTGATGTTAAGCAGATGTGCGGTCTAGGGTGTAGCACGCTTACCTAGAAGATACCTATTTACTCGGGATTTGAAGACACCCACGTTGTACTTTAACGGGAAGACAGACCCAGGCAAAGCGTTCCACATTCCGGCTGTTCGTAACCCTGTATAGTTCGCTTAACCTGACCTGAATGTATCGACCATTTTTTTCTTAAATTTCAGGTTGGGCCCATAGTAAAACTTGTTCATAAAAATGGTTTAATCACCACTATTGGTCACTATTTAGACTTTTTATAGGGCAAGTGATGTTACCATCATTACATAGTATATGCTTATATCTTAAAAAAAACTACCCAATTTTTGATGCGGAGTTTTATATACAGGGTTATTTCTAATCAATTAGCATCCTTTTAGGGGCTTATTCTGTGCATCAAAACTAACAACTTTTGTTTGGCGACTTCTGACAAAACTCGAGAAATCAGCTGTTCCATACATTTTGTCGCGGTTGAACGATATTTTTCTATGGAACAACATTTTTTTTTCGAGTTTTGACAAAAGTCGCAGAACAAAAGTTGTTAGTTTTGATGCACAGAATAAGCCCCTAAAAGGATGCTAATTGATTAGAAATAACCCTGTATAGTTTATAAAAAAAAAAACTAAAAACACGCGTAGGACTACTTTTCTTTTATGAATGCATTGTCATCAGTCTTTGATAGGTGTGCAAAGTTTTAAGAAAATCCGATCGCTCAAAGTAGGTCACAATCGAGCTGATAAGGGGTTGGTCATAAGAATACAGAATAAGCCACTAAAAGGAATCTAATTGATTAGAAATAACCCTGTAGATAGAGTGATTAAAAAGAAAGGTTTATATTATAATACACCTGGGCAAACCCGGGGCGGATCGCTAGTAGTATATAAATCAATACAGTTCAAAACAATGGCAAAAAAGAGAAAGTTAGTGTCTCGCTGCACCCACAAATCACTTAAGGCCCGTCTGGAGGCCTAGAGCCGCCTTAAGACGCCTCTCGTATGATTTGTGGCCGCGTAGCGTCAAGTAAGGGGGAAACACTCTATAAGTTAATAAGTAGATTGAGTAAATTGAAGTCTCTTTAAAAAAATTCAATAGCATTTTAAACCGACTTCACAAAAGAGATTTGTTTTTTAGGGTTCCGCACCTCGAAAGGAAAAAACGGAACCCTTATAGGATCACTTTGTTGTCCGTCTGTCCGTCTGTCCGCCTGTCCGTCTGTGTGTATGTCAAGACTCTTTATCTCGGGAACGCGTAAAGATATCGAGTTGAAATTTAAAATGTATACGTATATCTATGATCTCTTACAGTTGTGTAAAGGAAAACTTCTCAGTTATCATATAAAGAAGTTAGAGCCGTTTATGTCGTAAAAAACCGTATATTTTGCCACTCACAAAAATCAAAACCTACAAGGTACTTTCCGTTGACATAGAACTATGAAATTTGGCTAGAAACATTGTCTTAGAGTACACATATAGGAATAAATCTGAAAACTGTACATTTTTATTTAAATCACAAAAAAAATAGGGCTTCAAAATTCACAAAATATGGGTTTAAAATTCAAAGTGCGTAATTCGTATCATGTTAGGTATCATATAAAAGAGCATCATTAGCACAATATGCTAAAACAGGTTTTTAATTATTTTAACAATTTTCGATGAATGACGAGAAAAGTAAAAAAAAACTTTTGTCCATGATGATGAGTATAGAGATTTTAACAACGTACATCGCAATTTTGTGAAATTTTCTGGATTTGTACGAAACCCTCGGTGTGCGAGCCTGACTTGCACTTGTCCGGTTTTTTTTATAAATGCATCATAGATAGATAAATGCTTTATTGTTCAGACAATCAACAATATTACAAAAAAACAGTGCAATATTTTAAATTAGTGTGATAACCGGTGGCGTTATCGCTTAGATCAATTTCTTCCAGGCAACCTGATTAGGAGAGAAAAAGAATAAGGAGGAAGGTATAGGACGCGGTGTACAATGATGCATGTTACTCGATTACTCCGCCAATTAATAACCGTTGTTTTTAAACTTTCGCGATTTGAACACATTATTATTTTATACTACGGGACTAATCGCGCACTGAAATTACGAGATAAATAAATACCTCCTCATCCCGACGTTTCGGCCGAGTAGCATCGACCGTGGTCACGGGTAGACTATTTTTCTATTTTAGTGCGCGATTAGTCCCGTAGTATAAAATAATAATTAATAACCGATTTTGAAAATTGTATTTTTTGTTTGGTAAATCAAATTTCATTAGTGGTTCCATTTTTTATCGAAATAAATTGAGGCGTTTGGTAAAAATAAACAATAAGTGTGAAAATTATTACATCGGTGATACATTGGTCGTTCATCGGTCACGTGACCGAACCATACGGTAGCGATAAGATCATACGTACATTCACAATCTTTGATATCTCATTAGGAAAGTTAACGATATTAATTCTTATTACGAGACAAAAAAGTTTATTTTGGAAATAAATGGAACATTGTTTGCATGCATTGTTGAAGTAACTATCATATTACTTAAAACGTAAAGTCTAATTTAGAATTTTAATCGCGAAGTATTTGCAAGCTAGACACGTTCCGTTTGTTGGTGTGCCAGCAGTGTTTCACGCCTCAAGGCTCCATCACACACAGGCGGTACGAGCGGTATAGCGGGCGGGCGGGCATCTGTATTGTACTGGTTATCTAAGAAGGGCTTTTACCGCTCGTACCGCTCTACCGCTCGTACCGCCTGTGTGTGATGGAGCCTTCATTTTGGCGTGAATCGCGCGACTCGGAACATGCGACGCATGGTACAAATGATCGAGATCTTGAACAAGTAATGAACGATTCGATCATGCTCTGATTATGTTTCGGTCATCTCGTTCAATCACGACCGACACAGGACTAGTGCGAACTATTTGAATTCGGTACACAGTCGAAATCGGTTACGCCATTTTTGGCGATAAATAATATTGGACTTGCCTTGTATTGTCACAGCCGCACGGCTTGACTATTATTTTATTCTATAATGAGTACAATAATTATTAATTAAAACTAAAATTCCTAACAGGATTTGAACTTCAATCTCAATCTTGTCTATAACACAAACACCGTCACTAAGCCAAGACCTCCCCTCTTCATTAAGACCTCCCCTTATTGAGTGCTTAATTTAAAATAATTTAAAACCGATCCCCTTAAGCTGTCACACCTGAGTGTAATTAAGACGCCCGTATTTATGCACTTGGCGATTTACTGCCACTGTACAGGGTTACTTTTAACTTTAAAAGAAAGATAACAATCATAATATTAATGGTGAAATAAACTGTTGAAGTGAAATAACTAAGTAGCCTTTTTATGACTATACAGGGTTACTTTTAACTAATAACTATGTAGGAATGTAACTTTTCAATTCACGTCAAACCAAATACGTATAGCTCTTTATTAACACGCTTTTATTAGTTTCACCTGTATGTTTGCTTGTTTGCTTGCTTGTAACCAACCCCTTTGAGCTCGATTTTTACCTACTTCGAGCGATCAGATTTTCTTAAAACTTTGCACACCTATCAAAGATCGATGACAATGCATTCATAAAAAAATTAAGTAATCCTAAGCGTGCTTTTTTTTAACTGTATATTTTTTTATTCTACTTAGTTTCGCTTTTGACCATATCCCATTTGCTTTTACTAAAAAGGTCACTCTGTTCGAACTTTCAGTGAGGTATCGTTTTCTTTATCTATGTTTGGTGATGTTGTAAGGGGGGGGGGGGTTATAAATCAAAATTTTCAATTTGTTCTGACAGTTCCGTTTTATTATATAAAAACAAGCAAAAAGTACACGAAGAAAGAAAAAAAATATAGGCCTGGCGCGAATTGTCGGATTACCTCAGAGAGCGAAAGCCGGATGGGCTTTGTTCCCGGTTTACAATAACAGAATCAAAATTACAAAAAAAAGTTAAAAACAAAAGTTAAGTTGTAGTCGAGACGATTCTAAAGTAAAAAAAAAAAATCTAGTCCAAAATGTATATTTCGACAGCTCGGATCATTTCCCATCGATTGGCATCGAAAACAAAAAAAATAATAAACTGGCGACAAAAAAATATAAATGGGCGACAAAAATTTTAGTGTTATATAATTCTCCGAATTATGTGCCCTGCCCACTGTCATTTCAACTTACTAATTTGCTGGGCTATGTCGGTAATTTTGATTCATCTGTGGATCTCCTCATTCCTGATTCGATCTCGCAGCGAGACTAAGCATAGTCCTCTCCATAGCGCGTCGGGTTACCTTTATCTTATTTACAAGGCCAGTTTTTAGTTCTAGGTCGTTTTTATGTAACCCTGTATAAGACAGGTGTGTTCGTCTACGATCTATTTTGTAACTAACTGTATCCAATTTTACTCGCTACTCTAGGGAAACCTATTTAGAGCTTTAAGAAGTTTAATTTTTAAAATTTGTTAAATTCCAAAGAGGCGATATTTGTTATAAAAAGCTTCTAAAAGTACACTAATTGCTAATATTTTTTGGAATATAAAAACTATTTTCATTTTATAAGCTTGCTATGTAAGGGTAACAATGATTTTTTTTATTATTTTAAACGCACCATTAAAGATTCCGTTTATTTTATAGAAATAAAAAAAATACGAGTGTTAATGAACTTTGAAAATGAACAATACGTAGATACATAACAGCTGCATAATAATAAGTAATTAGGAAACAATTAATTTCTGTTTTTTTAGGGTTCCGTATCTCAAAAGGAAAAAACGGAACCCTTATAGGATCACTTTGTTTTCCGTCTGTCCGTCTATCCGTCTGTCCGTCTGTGTGTATGTCAAGACTCTTTATCTCAGGAGCGCGTAAAGATATCGAGCTGAAATTTTAAACTGTATACGTATATCTATGATCTCTTACAGTTGTGTAAAGGTAAAAAAACCGCATATTTCGACACTCACAAAAATCAAAACCTACAGGGTACTTCTCGTTGACATAGAACTATGAAATTTGGCGAGAAACATTGTCTCAGAGTACACATATAGGAATAAATCTGAAAACTGTACATTTTTATTTAAATCACAAAAAATAGGGCTTTAAAATACACAAATTTCCCAATTTTGTGAAATTTTCTGGATTTGTACGGAACCCTCGGTGTGCGAGCCTGACTTGCACTTGTCCGGTTTTTTTTATTTCTAGTACCTACGTTTGCGTTTGACTATATACTGCCTGATCTTAAGCAAATATGCGGTCTAGGGTGTAGAACGCTTACTTAGTAGATACCTGTTTACTCAAGGTTTGAAGACACTTCTTATGTTCTACTTTAACGGAAAGACAGAATCAGGCAAAGCGTTTTTGTTCAAAAGAATCGGTAAATAGATAGTATCTAAATTTTAAATTATAGGGTCGCTCTGACAAATCTGTTGTAATCATAGTGAAGTATAAGTATAGAATCCTCAATTGCGTATAGGGTATGAGAAAAAAGAAGATATTGTGATGTATATATAGAGAAAAATTTAGAATTAGAAAAAAAGTATACGACAGAGACAAAAGATATTAGTATGTTCACACTTTCATAAATTCACATCACGCCTTCTTACTTCTGTAATTATTATTATTTTAGCGCATTGTCTTGTTATATACGTCACTATGGTTGTAATGATTAATGATAGCATTTTTACTTTTATAATATAATTTGGCACCACGCGGTTGTGTATTTGCCATGATGCGGAGAGTTTCAAGCTTTCAAGGCTTATAATATTACGTCTCCAGATGGTATGATGTTGTTGCCAAAACAATATCTCTAAGAAATCCTGCAGGGCAATAAATAAATAACCCATACTGACTTATTGCACCCGAAGGTAAAGGGCGGGACCGCTGACTTAGGAGATGTAGATAAAACCTTTTTACGCCAGACACGTCTGGCGTTTTGGCGGGAACGCGACGAAATTATATTGTAGTTGCTTGTGATTTTATGTTTTTTTTGTTTGCAGTTTAGTGTGTTTGCCTATTATAACGCATCTTAAACATGACCTAATAGATGTGTCAGGCAAAAAACAAAAACATCAGGCTGCTCTCCAGGAGTCAAAAGTGGCTCCCTCTGTCTTATGAATTTTTGATCAGGTTACGTCATGCCCTGACGTGAGTTTAACATTTTTTGCCCATCGCAAAAAGTGCACAACGCCACTAAAGAACTTTTCACTTCATAATATACTATAATACTATGCCCACTAGACCGCTTCGGTACCAATCAGCACCCTCACGCACCTTGAAAGGAGCTTTTCGGTATGGACAAAATATTAAAGTTGACGGTACATTGTAAAAGCCGTGCTGGTCTAGAGGCAGTGACACCCGCCTTACAATCGTGAGGTCATGGGTTCAAATACCGATCCTGTACCAATGTGTTCCTTGGAATTTATGTACGGAATTTCACACCACTGGCTTGTCGGTGAAGGCATGTCCTTTACCCAATTTCCCGGGCTAAAATATGGTACCATTGATGATGATAGAGTCGGAAGGTGGCCATAGGAACTTCTGTACTTAACAAAACAGACCCGTCGCGTTTGGGCTCGTTATACTTGTCTTGGTTAGCACTCTGCTGCTACATGATATTATCCAGGAGCTCAAAAGCTTGTATTTAAAAAGTTATACAAATACAAATATTTTATTGGTACCACCATAATTACATGTCAAATTACTAATTACAAAAAACATACAAATTACAAAATTACAGCAAAACGATACAATGCAGTCAATCTCATTTTAAAATATAATATAAATTAGATATTATTATATCTATTAAATAGTTAATCTGATACAATTTCTGCTAATTTCAGAAAATCGTTGACGTCATAGAATTATTCATTTTGGAGCTAATTTCTTAGTTTAGTTTTAAATGACGCGGCGGAAGGTGCATCACGCACTTGACCGGGTATTCTGTTATAAATCGCGGGGCCTGATACATACTCGTAGACCGACCCCTCCGACCTCGCGAGCTTGCGAGTGGGCGTCACCAGCTGATTATGTCTCTTGTTACTCCTTAAATCACGGGTGGTGTTGACATCTTTCTTTTTAAATGAAGACAAGTGAGTATGGGTAAATAAAACAATACTCTATAAAATTTAACTTGATCTCTGCGACAGCTGTCAGAAAAATCACGCCTATGAAGTCCTTAATTTTTTAATAGTACAGACAGTACGTCTCAATGTCATACTTTATGGGCAGGCCGATTAGTGATAGGCGACGAATAATCGTGACCACAGAGTTTTAGATAGAGTTTTATTTAAAATATCGATAGTTTATACTAAGGATATTTCAAATAAAACTTAATTTAACATTAATTTTATTGTATATTTTAATATCATATCATTTTTTACATGTGTAATTAAATGAAACACAATTATATGTTACATTAGCATCGATAATAGTGAAAAACGTCGATAAATACTATCGTTACATTATTATGAGTATTTCATTAATATCATAACATTATTTACATGTGTACATACTTGATCTTAAATAATAGTAAGTAAATAAAATCCAATTTCTCACCTTCAACTCATTAAAACATTGTTCGAAAATCGATTTTTTCCACCACTATCTCAACTCTAAAAATGCCAATCTTCTATGTCAATGTCACTGTCGCAGAGATCAAGTTAAATATTTTATAGAGTATAGTTGGTAGATCACATCACACGGTAAAGGTATATTTTTATAATAATTATTTCAATGAACGAAGGACTTCTTACTTAAATGAATGTACCGATAGCGTCTTCTAGCTCATAAATCCATGGCGTCCATAAATCGGGCGAGTGTTTGTCGTAAACCCCGTGACTGGCTGCGACGGGACACATATTTTTCAATCAGTTCTCTTTGAAACAAAAAATATTGCGGTTGCGTTGTTTTATTCTTCCATTTTGGAACATTTAAAGTGACTCTCGAAGAGGAAGCGATTCTGAATTCGGCTACATATCTTTTTGCTCCCGACTACAAACAAATTATTGCACCATTTATAGTAAACTTGTTACACTAAATGTTTAAATTTTATTATACTCGTATAAACTTTACAAGTAAGTATGTAGCCGCAATGACTTTTTTAACAATTTTACAAAAATTTACTTCTAAAAGTTACACAATTTCTCCATTGTTCGTTTATTACCATCTATCAAAACCATCTTTATATTATACAATACACATATGGTTGGAACTCTCAAAAAATATACCTACATACCTAACTTCACAAACTCTTGAAGTCTACATCGTATTATTTCGTAGTATAATTTATCTAGGTACAATTTTCTAAAATAATTACAAATAATTAAAATAAATACAATTTCTATTTAGTTTTCTGTTTGAAATGTGAAGTAATTTGGGTAGGTACACAGGTACGTAGATTTTGTAAAATGTAATAAAATATATTTCTATTTCCTCTTGTCAATCTTATTGTAGTAGGTATGTAATAGAAATAATAAATATGATAAAACGTAATAATATTCCGATATCCGAGAATATAATTTTCTAATTCTGGCAAATGTCTAGGATATGCAACGCCAACCAAAATGAAAAAGGTAGTATTTTCATTACGTTTTGCTGCATTTGCCGGTGCATTGTTTAGTCGCCACCGCTATTGTCCCCTTTGCTTTTGTCCGCTGATGTATTAAACCAAACGGCGACTTTGAATGTCTTTTGAGGGATTCTCAATCATAGCTGCGTCCTGTCGTGCGCTTTTTGTTTTTATTTGTTGTCCTTTGTTGCACTTTTTCTAACAGAACTGTGGCGTCGCATGTCTGATTCGTTTGCCAATGGCGTATATGTATAATTGTACGAAATTATGATCTAGGAAACGATTCCTTCTAAAGGTATTAAACGAAACGGTGAGTTTGAATGTATTTTAAGGGATTCTCAATCATTCAAATCAATCAACTCAATCAGCTTCGTCCTGTCGTGTATATTTTGTATTTATTATCCTTTGTCTAACAGACCAAGACTGAGATAACTGTGGCAATAACAATATTGGTTAATAATGGTCTATGTTTTTTATTCATATTTTTTAGGTTGTCGGTAAAATATACCCATAGCTAAGTATCGAAAATAATCCTTCAAAATCTACACACCAAAAGTAGTAAATCCTTACTAATGTTACAAACTCGGAAGATTGTTGATTTGTTACTCTTTCACGCAGCAACAGAGCACCGGATTGCTTTAATTTTTGGCATTAATATAGTTCAAAGGTGGGAATGAGACACAGGCTATTTTTATTTATCCTTATTATATTAATCATTATTTTTTGCAAAAAATAGCATGACCGACTTCACCTGTGTACAGAATCATCATTACATACTCGTAATATAAAACAAAGTCGCTTTGCGCTGTCTGTCCCTACGCCACTGTCTTTAAAACTACGCAACGGATTTTGATGCAATTTGTTTTAATAGATAGAGTAATTCAAGAGAAATGTTTATATGTATAATACACCTGTGTGAAGCCGGGTCGCATCGCTAGAACGCAAATATTACGCTCGGATCGATGTAGCATTTTTCACATTATTGTTGATTTATCAAAAATGGCTCAGCCGATTTCGATAAATTTCGAGGTATACTCTTTCCAATAAAAAAAAGAATTCTTGAGATCGGACTACTATGAAAAAAGTTATGCGTGGTTATACATAAAAAAAAATATATGTACGCGTCGAATTGTATACGTACCTCCTCCGGTGGTTCGTCGGTCAAAAATAAAAAGTTTTTGCAAAGCTTAGAAATCAAAGAACGCTGCGAAGCCGCGGGCAAAAGCTAGTTTTACTCGTAATAAATTGTAAACGAGAAAGTTTGTGAGTATTATGTATGGATGTTTGTTACTCATTCACGCAAAAACGGATGGATTATATTCGGTACGAAGGTAGCATACATCTTGGATTAACTCATAGTTTACTTATTATTTCGCGCTAACGCGGGTAACGTGCCGTGGTAGTCTAGTGGTAATGACACCCGCATTACAATCGTGAGGTCGTCGGTTCAAATCTGGTCGCGTACCAATGAATTCCTTGGAATTTATGTACGGAATTTGCAACCACTGGCTTTTCGGTGAAGAAAAACATCGTGAGGAAACCTGCATATGTCCGTAGAAGAAATTCGATGGCGTATGTGAATCCACCAACCCGCGCTGGGCCAGCGTGGTGGATATGACCCAATCTTCCTTCATGGGTAGGCCTACGTCCTGCAGTGGACTATTAAAAAAGCTGTTACAGCACAGTACAACGCGGGTAACTCCGCGGGGCGCAGCTAGTAATAGTAAGATTGTATCATATGGGAGCAAAATAATATTTTTACGGCGAGGGCGATTTTTTGAATCCAGAGCGAAGTGAGGAATTCTTTAGTAGAATCCTGAACGTAGCGAGGGATTCAAAGTACGTCGCCCGAGCCAAAAATATATTTTGCGCCCGAGTGGTACACTCTACTTTTCATCACCTCTATGAGAAAATAAAAGGCGTCTCATATTTTACTATAGTAGGTATTATTATTAAATAAAACAAATAATAACTTATATTTACATTCGTTTCATTCATTTTCTTGGCGCACTAACATTACAAATACTTCCAAATTCAAAAAGTGCACGGCAAAGATTATTCCTTCGCACTTATTTGTTCCAAATTCAAAAATTGCGCGGCTAAGATAATTCCGGCGCACTTATAAGGTCCTAATAGAAAACACCTCCTTTGGGGGCACTCAAAGGCGAACCAAGTAGTCCTTTTCGAATAGATGTGATGAAAAATATAAACCGCCATTGCAGAGCCACTTAATTGCAAAGTGGGCCGCTAGCGTAGTTCATTAGTAAACAGTTTGGGTGAAAAACAGCGGAAATAAGTTGGGCCGTCGTCGCGACACCTGGACGCGGTAAATATGGCTACTTGGTTGGTTGGACGTGGAAATTGTAACAGTTGCACAACTTGGACTTTCTGCCTTCCCACAAAATTGACACGCTTGAAACACTGTTTTACCGCGTAATCTGTACTGTTAAACGTTGTCTAAAGCGTGCGTAAAACTTTTGTGGTAATCCATCATCCATCCATCAGCCAAAAGACGTCCACTGCTGGACATAGGCCTCCCCTATGGATCTCCAATAAGACCGGTTGATAGCGGCTTGCATCCAGCGCGATCCTGCGGCCTTAATGAGGTCATCTGTCCACCTTGTGGGTGGACGTCCTACGCTGCGCTTGCCGGTACGTGGTCTCCACTCGAGAACTTTTCGACTCCACCGGTCATCAGTCCTCCGCGCTATGTGCCCTGCCCATTGCCATTTCAACTTGCTAATCCGTTGGGGTATGTCGGTAACTTTGGTTCTTCTACGGATCTCCTCATTTCTGATTCGATCACGCAGAGAGACTCCGAGCATAGCCCTCTCCATGGCTCGTTGGGCTACTTGGAGCTTACTGATAAGGCCCATAGTGGGAGACTACGTTTCTGTGCCATAAGTCATCACTGGCAACACACACTGGTCGAAAACTTTCGACTTGAGGCACTGAGGTTTGTCGGACGAGAAGACACTACGCAATTTTCCGAACGCTGCCCAGCCGAGTTGGATTCGGCGATTGGCCTCTTTGTTGAAGTCGGACCTACCTAACTGGACTACTTGTCCTAGGTAGACGTACGAGTCAACGACTTCAAGAACCGAGTTTCCAACAGAAATCGGGGTGGGTAAAACATGGGAATTACATACACATGACTTTCGTCTTGTCCATGTTCATCTTAAGACCCACCTGTTGAGAAACCCGATTGAGGCCTTCGAGCATCGTGCCGAGCTCTTCCATCGATTTTGCCATGACTACTATATCGTCGGCAAACCGAAGGTGAGTGATGTATTCGCCATTGATTTTGATGCCGAATCCTTTCCATTTGTGGTAAGACGGTCTATTATTATTATATACTACGGGACTAACTGCGCACTAAAATTACGAGATAAATAAATACCTCTTCATCCCGACGTTTCGGCGGAGTTGCATCGACCGTGGTCACGGGTAGACTGACCCCATAGTCTACCCGTGACCACGGTCGATGCAACTATAAATGTGTTTATTTATCTCGTAATTTTAGTGCGTGATTAGATTAGATTAGCATCTTTCTAGGGGCTTATTCTGTACATCAAAACTAACAACTTTTGTTCTGCGACTTTAGTCAAAACTCGAAAAAAAATTTGTTATTCCATAGAAAAATATAGTTTACCCGCGACAAAATGTATGGAACAGCTGATTTTATTTTTTTAGTTTTGACGAAAGTCGTAGTATAAAAGTTGTCAGTTTTGATGTACAGAATAAGCCCCTAGAAGGATGCTAATTGATTAGAAATAACCCTGTATAATAATAATGTGTTAAAATCGCGAAAGTTTAAAAACAAGACGGTCTATTTTTGAACCTATACGTGTGCGTAAAGGTCTCGAGACTGAGAGGTAGCAGGAGCTTTATAATAGGCATGATGACGTAAAAAATAATATAAAAGAAATATATATTATTATAATTAGTCCATAAGTGAAAAAATCAAAAAATATTGGACACGTATTTTTTCTTTTGTCAATCAAACAACAAATGACGAAGTTAAACCTTGTCAAAGTTTGGGAGTGGGGGCTCGTAACGTCACTAGTGCGACGTAGTCTGTACATTTGTATAGCACTCGTGACGTCACGCGGAACTTTAACGGGCTATATCTTCGTCAATCTTCGTTTAGTGACGAAAGAAAAAATACGTGTCTAATATTTTTCGATAGTCTTTTTTCCTTAAAAAACTATTCAGTTTCTGGCAGTTTTTTTTATTGTGATTAGTGGCATATATATCTAGCTTTAGAATTTAAACATAAAAATTAAATAATGTTGCAAACTCACGGCACAGCTTGCACTGGAGTGCTGCAAGGTGGCATTTTTGGTTACATTTATAAAATTGACCATATCTCAAAAACCAAGAGTTTCCATTCTTTCCTGCTTTGGAGCCCATGTATACAGTATAGTATTTTCTAGCATTTCCGGCTTAACGTTGAGTTCAGGGATACCCTGTATAATATTAAATAATTATGTTCTCTTGTTGTTTTATGGTATTGTATTTTGTAAAAAGTTTACGTACCGCTCCATGGCAGCTTTGCGATGTATTTTGCTAAAGGGTTAATATACAAAATGGGCGCGAAACGGCCCCACTCCGGGCTAATGGGGCGCTTTCATTATTTACTCATTTACTTGTAATATTTATCTCGGGAATGGCCGGAATTATTACTATTTTGTTAAATTTTATTTATGTATTTATAAATGAGCAGCATAATATGTTGTTTTGCCTATTTCAAGAAGTGTCGAATAACCGACACGAGAGACCTTCCTACGAGACACGTGACACATGATGAAACTCAAATTTTACATGAACCGTTACTTTATTTGTTTATAAATGATGAATATAATAATGTTGTGCTTTTTTTAAGAAGTATCGAATTTCTTAAACTGGAAACATACTATTGGACGCGGCTTACGGACGCGACTGTCAGCCGCGACTGATAGGTATCTAGACTATGAAAGTACACTGAGCCGTGCACACTATCGGACATAAGTCGCGGACGTCACCTTCGGACGACCTTGAGCGTTCGGACGTCCGAGAGCGATCTGGCGCGCCGGATGTTTAAGACTGTGCACACTGCTAAGTCGCGGCTGTCAATCGCGTCCGTCAGCCGCGTCCGATAGTATGTTTCCGGCTTTAGGGTTAGGTATCTACCGGACACGAGAGAGAGGTACTAGAGACACGCGTTTTCACATCCGCTGTCTTGAATGATTTGGCCTCTACAGAATTCGAATACCTAGTTTTCACGAATCGATATGTCAGCCATTTTTATATAATTGTCGATATTTCAAAAATCGACTCAGTCGATATCGATAAAATTTTACTGGTACCTACTACTTCGAAACCTATAGAACTAAACAATATTTTTTAATTCAGTTCACAATTGGCGAAAATGTCGATGAACATACACAGAAAAAATATGTCCATATAGAACTAATCGAACTCCATATAAACTAACTAACGAAGTCCATATAAACTATAAAAGAAATATGTCCATATAGAACTAATCGAACTCCATATAAACTATAAAAGAAATATGTCCATATAGAACTAATCGAACTCCATATAAACTAACTAACGAAGTCCATATAAACTATAAAAGAAATATGTCCATATAGAACTAATCGAACTCCATATAAACTAACTAACGAAGTCCATATAAACTATAAAAGAAATATGTCCATATAGAACTAATCGAACTCCATATAAACTAACTAACGAAGTCCATATAAACTATAAAAGAAATATGTCCATATAGAACTAATCGAACTCCATATAAACTAACTAACGAAGTCCATATAAACTATAAAAGAAATATGTCCATATAGAACTAATCGAACTCCATATAAACTAACTAACGAAGTCCATATAAACTATAAAAGAAATATGTCCATATAGAACTAATCGAACTCCATATAAACTAACTAACGAAGTCCATATAAACTATAAAAGAAATATGTCCATATAGAACTAATCGAACTCCATATAAACTAACTAACGAAGTCCATATAAACTATAAAAGAAATATGTCCATATAGAACTAATCGAACTCCATATAAACTAACTAACGAAGTCCATATAAACTATAAAAGAAATATGTCCATATAGAACGTCCTCTTTTTGGAAGTCGATTAAAAAGTATAGTCAGGTTACCAATAATATATATGTAAATTAAACGGTAAGCCTACGAGTAAAAGCTACGAGATTATTTTTTGCAAAAAATAGCATGACCGACTTCACCCGTGTGCAGAATCATTACATAGTATAAA
Organism: Hypomecis punctinalis; assembly: GCA_949316475.1. Taxonomy (NCBI): domain Eukaryota; kingdom Metazoa; phylum Arthropoda; class Insecta; order Lepidoptera; family Geometridae; genus Hypomecis; species Hypomecis punctinalis. The sequence goes on from OX438823.1 coordinate 6,913,453, forward strand.
ACAAAGTCGCTTTCCGCTGTCTGTCCCATAGATGCTTATATCTTTAAAACTACGCAACGGATTTTGATGCAGTTTATTTTTATAGATAGAGTAATTCAAAAGAAATGTTTATATGTAATTATACATACATGTGTATTAACACCTGTGCGAAGCCGGGGCGCATCGTTGGAACGCAAATATTATGCACGGATCGATGTAACATTTTTCACATTATTGTTGATTTATCAAAAACGGCTCAGCCAATTTCGATAAAATTTAAATGGGACCAATTTCGAAATATACTCTTTCCAAATTTATTTTATATAAATATATATATATGTATATATATAACCACGCATAACTTTTTTCGTAGTAGTCCGATTTCAATAATTCTTTTTTTATATAGGTATACGCGTCGACTTGTATAACTCCTCCGGTGGTTCGTCGGTCAAAAAAGTTCAGCTTCACCATTTACAGGGTTATTTCTAATCGATTAGCATCCTCTTAGGGGCTTATTCTGTACATCAAAACTAACAACCTTTGTTCTACGACTTTTGTAAAAACTCAAAAAAAAATCAGCTGTTCCATACATTTTGTCGAGGGTGAACGATATTTTTGTATGGAACAACTTTTTATTTGAGAATTAAAAAAGTCGTAGAACAAAAGTTGGTAATAATAAGCCCCTGAAATGATGCTAATTGATTAGCAATAACCGTGTAATATTATACAGGGTTATTTTTAATCAAGTTGTTATCCACCAACCCGCGCTGGGCCAGCGTGGTGGATATGGTCCAATCACCCTTCGTGGGTAGGCCTACGGTCCTGCAGTGGACTATTAAAAAGGCTGGTACAGTACAGTACAGTAGGTTGTTGAGAGTCCGTGAAATTTTGGACGGCACAGCAGATTTTTTTTCTTGTTGTTAAAAGCTATTGATTATGTTATTGGTAAAAACGTTGTAAATCTTTTTAGTTGCAGTGCACAATGCTTTTGGGATATTTTGTTTTTCACTGCCTCGGAGGCTTAGTAGTTAGTGACTTCTGGGTCAAAGAGACGTGGGTTCGATTCTCAACTAGGGCAAACATTTGTGTGATAAACATAGGTGTTTGCTCTGTGTATTTAGGTAGGTACTATCTATACAAGTATGTATTTAAAATATGTGTATATAGTATATCAGTCTCTGGCAGCCATATTTTTGCTTAGTTTGGGTCAGAGACTGTGTGTAAGCTGTCCCCTAATATATATTTATTTAATTTTTGTTTTCACTTAATAATAATATTATTTTTGATTGTTCATAGAGCAGCCTGGTCGAATCTGAAAACGAGTTGTCCAGAATATTGGACACAGATAAAATGAACGATATACAACAAAGCGACCGGTTGAGAGGTGAGAACATTGGTAAAGATTGTAAATTATTATCAATTAGGTGATAAAAAGTAGCAACAGGTCATTTTGTAGCACTCGTAGCGTAGTTTAACTAGATCATTAAACTACGCTCAGTCCTATATGAATTCTGACACCAGGGCTAGCCACCCGGCCTATCTGAACTTACTTTTTTACTAGGTCGTTAGCAATCGTCGAAGTTAAGCAACGTTCAGCACGGTCAGTCTTCGGATGGGTGACCGCGGATGTCTCTAACTAGAGGGACACATTCTAAGATAAGATTGTCTTATCATTACAACTCCTATTACTATGAAACCAAATCCAAAATCATAAATAAATAGCTTCTCCTTTAAAGAAACCCTTACAAGCTAATTCTCAGAACAAAATACTCCTGATATTTTTTAACGGTATCAGAGTTAGCCCAATTTAGAAATTTGATACATAACTCAGATTCAAGCTTATCACTACATAGAAAAACCGCTATTTTTGTGTGTCTGTCTGTATATCCGCTTAAATATCTTCTAAATTATTAGACTACGGATTGCAGTGTGGTTTTTACTATCTTTTAGAATATTTCTTAAAAAATATCTAAAAGATAGTAAAAACCGCAAAATTATATATATAATAAATTTCTTCTGAGAGGTTTAAAGCTGTAACTCATTTGTAAAGCCAAGACGGGCAGCTAGTAATAGATAAAATTTTGTTTATGCAGTTTAGAAAATTTGATTTTTTCTAGGTTTCTACAAGAAGCTGGTCCAAACTGACGCTGCCATACGCAATTTGAGAAAGAGTCTTAATGACAATGCTAACATCGCTAACAATTTTGAAATTAACAGCAATTTTGATTTTAACAATAATTTCGATATCAATAACTATGATATCAACAGCAACACAGACTTAAAAAATAAGGTTGACCTTAATAATATTGATTTGGACCGATTAAAAAGATCCATCAATTTCAAACCAGGAAGAATATTTAATTTCAAACGGCACGAATCTAAAATGCAATCTAAAATAGATAATGGAAAACTGGTAACAAAGACCACAATTTACATGACAAATAAAAAAGAGCACAATAAATATAACAAAAATTCTAGAAAGAAAAGATATGAAAATTTTACTGGTGCTGGTTTTATTATAGAAAAAGATAAAGTTATGATTCAATACAAACCAACTCACATTGTGGCTAAATGCTCTCACTCTCCACAAGATTCAAAATCACATGAAAAAGATTTAACACATCCTTTTTACAAAAATACTCAAAGGCTTGACGCGCTTCTTGATCAATTTATAGATAAAAAGCTACCAGACCTTTTAGCTGATCGAGTAGAATTAGGCGTGTTATTTGGAAATAACAAAAATAAAAAATGTAAGCATCCTAGCAAAGAAGCAGTGATTCTTGTCAGAGATAATGATATGATGAATGATTATGATCAAAACGAAATAACTGAAGAAAATCAACAAGAAACTGGTACAAGTAATCACCAAAATCAAAAAATGAATAAAAATCAAAATAGCAACGACAAAACAGGTAGTGGTAAAGTAAAAAATAAAGAAATGACAACTACAGCTAAGAATTTAGCAGTTACCAAGGAGACAACTAAATTTGAGACTAAAGAATCAAAACATTCCGTAAGCGACATTGAGAATAGTTTCTTCCAAAACTCAAATAGAGTAGATCAAAAGAACGCAAGAAGCACTACGGGAAACTACGATGTCATTCTTAGCATTTCTACTTTAATGTGAGTATCAATATATAGTTTTGAGCTTTTCAATATTAATATTATTAAGCTATGTCACGAGACATATATTTTGAAATATGATGAATCATTAAAATATCCTGTAATGTATGTAAAAGTAATCCTTGTTATAACTGTATTAAAAATATCCTACTAATATTATAAAATACATGATAACTACAATAATCGGTGAAAAATATGGTTGTTAATCCTTTGAAACATCTTATAAAATGATTAACTATTACAGAAACCCAGTAGTAAAAAAAGGTACTAGCAGAACGACAGAAGATTACACTGAAAGATCAAATTTACGAAAGCTACTACAAGCCAACATGAAAGCTGAAGATGGCATCGCTTATGAGGATCTTAAAGAAGTTTTAGCTGATTATAAAGAAGGAAATGATGACGAGGACAAAGAGAGCGACAGAAAGAAAAGAGACGTATGTATTCATTTTATATACGCTAGCAAATTACTTGGCGCTTGGTGGTTGCAAAACTAAGGTGTACATTCATATACTCAATATTTTGCCTATTAAATGTTTTACCACCTAACCAATAGAGACAGTCTCAAAACTATAAGTATTTTTTTTACTAAAAAGCTGCTATTTTATTTTTATTGTATTTCGTAGGACAACGTCCAATATGATACCCAATTAAAGGTAGCTGAAACAAAATATACACCACTAGGAGTACACAACCCGAATTGGAAAGGTCCTATGCCGCTTTACCCAGATGAGCTAACCCAGATGACAAACAAAAGACAAGAATCGAAAAATAAAGTTGAAATTCCTGTACACAATCGAGACTCTGCGTCAGAAACAGACGAACTTGAACCGATAAAAACTGATATGCAATATGTTGAAGATTATTTGGATAATGGATACGAGAGATTGGCCGAATTAGCTCAAGCGTACAGTGACTATGGAGTGTTGAATGATAAGAAAGATCCTAGTGATGAGAAAAAAGCAATCGACAAGGAACATTCATTGGAAAATAGAAAAGCTGGAACTTTCCTGAAGGGAAAAAAAATCAAAATTAGACGTGGATTTAAAAGAAAACATTTTTTTGAAAAGCTCAAACAAGGTTTTGTTGTGTAGTTTTTGTTTTTTTTTTATTTTATCACTACAAATTTCGTACGGAAAATTCAAAAGATTAAGATTTCTGTAAAATTATTTCACTGGAACTATCTTAACAATAATTTGCATTTTTACCACTAAGTGATTTTTGTCTCTCGTCAGTGGCTTCAAATACTTGTTTTCTATTTATTATTGAAATCCATTGCTTGCCGCACTAACAACATACGCCAAGGCATACGTATTGTATTTTTAGCTGTGTCGGATTTCCTATAATATTAATAAGTGACTGTTAACACTCATGTTTATAAGGGATAAGGTAGTACATTACAGTAGTAGTTTATTACCAGCTTCCAATAGATCTCGTTATATTAGGGAGACGTCTTATGGATGACATAATGATTAATAAAGTTATTTTTATCTACAGGTAGAGATTTATCAGAAGGTATTCGAATAGAATTTCAACCTACACCTAAAAAATCTGAAAGTGCAGTTGATGATGTCGGAAGTAAATTTAGAGAAATATTTAACAAACATGTCAAAATCTCTGGCGACAGTGAACGCACAGAGCCAGATCTTGAATTGCCTGAAATAACAACTCGCATTGGAGTTAACGAATTAAATTTACCTCCTATGGACAAAGTAAAGGATGAAAAAGTTCTTGATTCCAACAAAGTTGCTGTTTTTAAGAAAAGAACACTTAAAGCGTCGGATGATGTATCTAATTCAGCAGAAAATAAGTTGAGTAATGATCATGTTGATGAAGGTCTTAGTGATCATTCAAAAATGCTATCAATGAAAGTACTTAAAAAACGATGTAGTAACAACGCAGTGAATCGATCAATGAAATCAAACGAAATTCCATCTGCAGTTGTATTAAAAGATAAAATACAAGATAAGTCGAACAACAGTAAAGAATATGAAAACGATACATCTTTGAGTAGTTTCTTTATGACCTTGGCTAAATGGTTTAGCGCATGGGATGAAATGGAAACAAGTGAATATAACAATTCAAAAATTATTACAGGGTAAAAAACAAAGTCTTAACTATCTTTCAAAGAAAAAACTATTTTTTATTTGAATTCAAAAATGAACTGATGGTTTTCAAAATTTTGATCAAAGATAAAGCATGTTATCTTACAAAATTGTCACTTACTCTAATATTAAATATTTTAGATAATAATATTACAATGCATAAAACCATTTATTATTAGGAAGACTCTTATTTTCTCAAATCTAGTTCTGAATAAAAATATATTTGACTTATAAGAGATATTAAAACAGGGTTTTTTTTTCTAGTGACAAAAAAGCAATTGCTAAAAATCATAGCAACGAATCCGAATCAATTGAATCTCAATTAGTTTATCCTGCATATGATTCGGATATGATAGAAAACATCGGCCATAGATCCAGAGTACTACTTTCAGCTGAAGATACTAATGATACTGAAATAAAAGATCATTTAAAATCTGAAGAAGAAAAAAGTCCAATTACTGTAATGTTCTCAAGTACAGGTAAGAAAAAACAACTGACAAAAATAGTTATTATACAATATATTTTTACTGTACTCTGAATGTCTTTTCTTGGACTTATCTATAGCGTTTGACGTAGTTTTTGGTTACATAGTTTTTTTTTCATACCAAGCGTTAAGAAGACCTATACGATCATGTCAATTACATTACGTATTTCCATGACAGGTTTGTACCAGCGATAATTTTTATTAGGTATACCAAAACAAAATCTATGAAAATCCTTGCAATGCTTTATTCTGAGCACTCAGTCTTTTTTGTTCTATTCTCGTTGTATTTAAAAATGAAATAATTTTATTGTAATCTGCAGAACCCGTTTCTACTATTTGTAACATTCAAACACTTCTTTCAGAACCCATTAATGTAAATACTACTCGGTCAGTTCATGAAACTACAGAACCTATGGATAAAAGCGAAGATGTATCGAACGAAACAAGCAACCGAGTGGTCAAACGGCAAGCTATTGAAGACAGCAATCTTATATTCTGGAATGATTTGTACGACGAAGAATACGGCATCAACGCTGAACCCATTGAAAACAATATTAGAGATAAACATTCTGCAGTAAAAGCTGAAAAAAAAGAAAAAGATGAAAAAAATGAAGAGGATGAAGAAGACGCCGTAGGTAAATTATTAAAAAAATCAAACTCTTGGCTGCAAGATAAAATGAAAAAAATTTCAGACAGATTGTATCCAAATAACACAAAAACAGCACCGAAAAAGGAACCAAAGAAAGAACAGCCAAAGCCAAAGTAAGCGATCGTACCTTTCTTTTCTAAAATATATTTTCTTTTTTGGGTTGAGTGTAGTTGAAAGTAAACATTGTTAACAATATATTTTTCTTTGTAGACCAAAACATGCCAAAAGAAATACCAAATACGATACAGATGTAAGTATATTCAATGTAAGTGAAAAAAATAAAATAATTACAATAAACCTGATATACGTCGAGCACATGATTTTCATAAATCCCCGGTTATGGATTTCTTTAAAAAGAACAAAAAACATCTTAATCAAACGAATAAAAAGCGTATAATTTTACTTAATTAATTTATTCCACAAATGGCTGTCAGAGACACATTTTTGAATTGTCAACAAAATTCCACACAATGGTAAAAAAACTTAACAAGAAACCAATTACATAAAAATCTACCAATGTCAACACACTTTATGTAAAATACGCCTGATTGAATCAAATGACGTTGCATTTTGGAAAAGTGAAAAATGATAACAAAGAATCTGAACATTAGAATTATTAATTACTGAATAATATAGCAATTAAGAATATTTTTTACGTTCAGGATGATGAAAATGCGGGAAAACTAGACTTGGTGACGTTGACTGAACGAATGAAGGCAGTATGTAAGGAAACTGTCAAAGCTATACAAGAAACTAAGCATATTCAAGGTGAGAAATCTTGAACTTTAAGTAAAGGACAAGTTTGGTCAGTATACGAGTACATAATTACTTTTAAAAAATATTTTTTGTAGCTGTGTCGTTTAAAGTCGACAATTTTGCTTTTGTTGGTCCGGGTTTAGATTCTCCTTTACACGTCGCATTTATCAACGAATCTTGACGAAACTTGGTACACAAGTACTATATTATGTTATGTAGTAGCGACCCGCCCCGGCTTTGCACAGACGTATTATACAATCAAAATCCGTTGCGTAGTTTTATTTAGCCTTGGCCAAAAGTATTAGGCACCTTTAAAAAATCAAAATTCATGTTTACTACTTAACCAATAACTGAGTGCTTACCTTAAATTACTTACCGGGGTCATAAATAACTTCTTAGAATATCAAGCGGCTCTTTGTTAAGGTCATAAAACACCTGATGACCGAAACCAAATGATTCGGTTTTCTTTCGGTCTTATCAGTCAATGTTTGGTCACTTGTGTTCTGGACTCTAACAAGTAAACAAGCTTTCATTTCTGTTGATGTGATTAAATTGACACCTCTTTTTGTTAAAAATGCCAAAAAGGTGTGAAATTAGTTTAGAAGATAGAGTGAAAATACAGGGTGCCTAATACTTTTGGCCAAGGATGTAGATATAAGCATACATAGTGACAGACAGCAGGAAGCGACTTTGTTTTATACTATGTTGTGATTATTTATTGATAATTTTTTTGGTGTGATTTGGTGATTTTTGATTTCCGAAGAAATACCTCCTTTTTTTCCCTAAAAAAGAAGAAACATTTACTGTAGCGCTTTACATCAGCCGATTGCAGTAATAAATGGTGATATTGTTTAATTTTTATATCCTAACAAGACTTGTGAGTACGAATCAAATCGGTCAAAAACGAGTCGAGATATAAGCTTGTGTGGGTCCACTTAAACAGATGCGAATTCTATTGTTCGGATAACTACAAGTTCTTTAACTTATTTTAGTGCGAAATGACAACAAGGAGGGACAGGCGGCAGCGTCTTTGATGCAGCAGCTAGTGCGCCTAATGACGGATCTGGTGGACTTTCAGGTGCAGGAGCGAACTTGCCGCAGTGAGTACTATTCTTCCCATCGACATTTTGAGACTACTTGTCAGGGTAGCTATGAAACCGGGCTAGCCGCGTTCGAGTTTGGGCCAAGTCCAGTTTGGGCGAAGCCCAGTTTGGGCCAAGCCCAGTTTGGGCGGAGACGAGTTTGGAGCGGACCGAGTCCACTGATACCCCAGTTGGCCACATATAGGTCCCCGCACGTAAGTTGAACCATAAAATATCAGTCTCTCCCTTTCGTTAGCAGATAAAACAAAAGAGAGGTAGCTATGGTTTTAAAGGTCAAGTTGTTTGCCGGTTATTATACTATGTTTCCTGGACAAATTGTATTCAGTTTCTTTATTGCAATTATAATTATTTTCTCTCCCTTCTTATGAGAACACTCAACTGTCAATTATTGCTACGGTAGAAATGTTGATTTTTCGGATTTGGTTTTACGCATTCTTTCTCTTTATTCCTTACTAAAAACTAACAGGCTTATAGTAATGATTTATTTGATTAAAGATTATAATTATAACATCCGCCCCGTGGGAACAAATCCCGGTCCTGTACCAATGAGTTCTTTGAACCCTACGTATGGATTTTTATATTAGCTTTTCGGTGAAAGAAGACATCGTGAGGCAACCTGCATACGTCTGTAGAAGAAATTCGTTGGCATTTGTGAATCCACCAACCCGCACTTGACCAACGTGGTGGATATGGGCCAATCACCCTTCGTGGGTAGGCTTACGTCCTGCAGTTGACTATTCATATGGCTGGTACAAGGGCATGGCCCAACATCATACATTTTCGCTATGTCTGTCTTCTAGTCGATGGTTGCGTATGCGGAAAAAATATTCCATGTAGTTTTTTTTTCCATTTCCATAACTAGTTGCCTACGCAGAGGAAAAACTCTTCGTACGCAACCGAACGAAAAGTTGCGAACACTGGTTGCGTACGCGGCGGAATACCTTCTGTAATGTAATTGGGATATTTCTTTTTCCAGGGTTGCCGCCAGATCTTCAAGTGTTCCTTGAGTGGTTGACGTCGTCCAAAGAGGATGACTCTGAAGCAGGTTACTTCAAGGATAATAAAAATGAGGACGTTGATCGATTTGGCATCGATTTTACTACTAAAATGGGTGAGTAAAGTTCTCCACCATAAATACTATGTAAAGAAAATAGTACACAGAATGTTTCTTTAGACGACAGAAAAATTCTAGAATATCATTGTACCAGCCTTTTTAATAGCCCACTGCAGGCCTACCCACGAAGGGTGATGGGTTCATATCCACCACGCTGGCCCAGTGTGGGTTGGTGGATTCACCTACACCATCGAATTTCTTCTACGGACGTATGCAGGTTGCCTCACGATGTTTTCCTTCACCAAAAAGCCAGTGGTGTGAAATTCCGTACTTATATTCCAAAGAACGCATTGGTACGGGACCTGGGATTCGAACCCACGACCTCACGATTGTGAGGCGGGTGTCACTACCTCTTGACCACCACGGCTTACGGAATATCATTGTACCTACTCATAACTATGTCCAGTTTTTATTATGGGACCAATTTTTAAATACAGCAATACATTAAATCAGCTGTTTCATAGGAAAAGTTCGCTTACTCTCGGCAAAATATATGTATGCTGATTTTTTATCTCTTACAGCTGATTGATCTTACACCAAATATACTTACACAAAAAATATTTGTAAAATGGTCAAACTAATTTGAAAGTTTTCGATAACATACACTGTGACACAAGATTTTATTTTAGATTCGTTTTAACCGTGGTTACTACAGGTTTTTTTTTTTCAGGATAAATAGTAGCCTATGACATTTTTCGACCACTCGTATACCTGTCCATGTCAAAAAAAAATAAGTCGATCTGTTGTTGCGTCAAAGAGTAGCAAGACAACCAACAAACGTCGTTGCAAATTTAAAACTCCCCATTTGAGACTTTTCTTATAAATTAGATTTTCAATTGTATTGCAAGATTCTTTTAGGAGCTATCGTTTGCAAGAAATCTTATGTGAATCTCTTAGTATTTCACTGACACACATTGCATTTATAAATTGCCTTATGTACCAGCCTACTAAGAACTGTTGATCAGTTTTTTTTTGTTTTTCTCAAAAAGTTACTTTTTTGCTCATAAGATAGATACATTATACATTTGCAACGACGAAATACACTTTGTGATTGGTAAGGATAAATATATTATTTCAGATAAACCAACAGAGCAAGACCTTTTGCAGCCGAGCGAGAGGGAGAACACTGATTCTAAAACGGACTGTCTTGGTACTCTTCACGCCGTGCAAAACCTGATACGGGAATACGAGGAGATGACGGAAGATGATAAGGTTAATAGCTTTTAACATTAATAGTACGAGTATTAAAGCGTTCAGAGATATAAACTTGTAAAGATTTTGGTAGGGATAAAGAGGGTATAGATGCATATAAGAGAGAGGTCTGTACCCAGCTGTGGGATAAAGAAGTCTATGGATGATGATGATGAAAGAGGAGATGCTTTGACCCTTTCCCACAAAAACCTTAAGCATAACGTATGGCGAATGTATGACACTTACGGGCGTGACGTCATAGCCCGCCATAGTGCACTCTTTGTGTAGCATGAAAATAAATATGCTTGTAGCTTCTTTATTTTTCAGTAATTTTTTTTTCGTTAATCGGTTATGGTTAACTGTTACAAAAGAACATTAAAAAAATGTTGTCAACTTGCCTACCAGTCACTACCAGTCGCACTACCTTATGAAAATATTTACCCCTTCAAAAGAGATCTGAAAGTTGGGTAAATTGAATTATTGCTTTTTTTAAAGAATTTTCAAATTTATGTATTAATGTTAATTGACAGAGCGTGATGACCGGGGTGAAAGACTATCTCGAGAACCAGATGCACTTTCTACAGCGGCAACTATCTTCTTTCGATGACTCTAAGGTAAGATTTTTTTTAGTTTAGGTACAAATGTGTCACTCAAGTAAGTTAAAAAACTCGTACTAGGGATACAGATTTTCCGTCCCTTTTGAAATTATTTACAATATTGTAATCAATTTACAGTATTTCAACCGAGGCACGCGATACAAAAGAGACATAATTAAGGACCTGGGTCACACAGCAAAAGACACTTATGACAGCACAGCGCAGCAACTTGAAAAACAATACAAAGAACTCAAGAAAATGTTCCACAGATACAAAGGCAAAGTTGAACCATCTTACAACAAAGCTGTTAAAACCACCTCACAACTAGGTAAAGCTGTCACTGATATAGCACATGATTTGTTCGATCCTGATGTTGGCAAAGATAAAACAAAACAGGCTAAAGTAATTCACAAGCACACTAAGGTGTTTAACGCAAAAGAAAAGCCTAAAGAACAACTGCAAAAAGAAAAACTTAAGCTATTCGAGAAAGAAAAGATTCATAAAACCCAAACTATAAGAACTAAACCCAAAATGCATAAGCATCGAAACATGAACAAATTAACTACGAATAAATTAGATAAAGCTAAAGAAAATTCCGAATTTAACGATGACCTAAATTATTTGAAGACTTTGGAGGATTCAGACTATACAAAAAATGTAAATCAGCCGTTCAGTCAAAAAGACATTAGGAAGATGGAAAATGTGTATAACAAAGCAATGGAACAGGCTAAAAAAGCTTCGATCCTGAAAGGTTCGCACAAGCGAGACAGCGATACGTTTGACAAGACCGACATATTTAGGATATATGATTATCTAGGTGAAAAGGAAGACTAGTTATAATGTAATGTGTCGATTAGAAAGTCGATTAATAGCCACAAAATGAGGCAAAATAGAATGTGATACAATAATACGATCTCTGATGTGTCAAAACCTGAGATCTTGTCTTGTAAAAGGCATTTTTCTTCTGTCTCTAACTGTAAATCTGTCTCTGCCCACTGTAACTAATGTGTCTGTTAAAAAGGTAATAGCCACAAAATAAGGCAAAATAATTATAGTATAGCCCGTTAAAGTTCAACATCTTCAAATTGATGAAGATATAGCCCGTTAAAGTTCTACATCTTCAAATTGATGAAGATATAGCCCGTTAAAGTTCTACATCTTCAAATTGATGAAGATATAGCCCGTTAAAGTTCTACATATTCAAATTGATGAAGATATAGCCCGTTAAAGTTCTACATCTTCAAATTGATGAAGATATAGCCCGTTAAAGTTCTACATCTTCAAATTGATGAAGATATAGCCCGTTAAAGTTCTACATCTTCAAATTGGTGAAGATATAGCTCGTTAAGGTTCCACGTAATAAACAAAAGAATAAATATGTGTCTAATATTTTTGATAGTCTATTTGACGGACTAATTATATTTTTTAGTCATCATGCCTACTAAAATACAAAATGAAATAAAGCAAAAGCACCAGTAACTTAGACATCAACTAGTTTTTTAAATTTAAGATTTTTGGTCCATATTAGTGCGAACTGTTATAAAATGTAATGTACTTAATTTGTTATAGTATTATTTTTCTTTCTAGAATTTATGTGTGTATGAAATAAAAGGATTGTATTGTATACCATTATGTATTTTTATTAATTTTATATTCGTAATTACTCCAAAAAAAGTTTTAAAAAAGTGCGCATGAAAAATGTTTTAAACTTGCAATATAAATTAGCCAAGTTATACTCAGTAAGTATAATCAAAAGTGGCTCGAAATGGTTCGTGTAATATTACACACGCCGCGTCGCCAGCTTTTTCTTTGTCTTGGCTGGACACGCTGCCGCGTGTCTAGATACTCATACTCAATTTCAAGTAATTTTCTCCAACGTTTTTTGGAGCTGATTTCATATCATGAGTTTTTTATGAAGTCTTTTGTCCCACATGTTTTTTTTTCATTGTACTGTTTTACCTGCATCTTAACGCGTAAATTAGCACGCTATTGAAGACGTTTCGTTTTATCGCACATAAATATTGTCACAGCATTCAGCAACGTTACCTAAGCGTCACGTAACGGTTTAAATAACGCACTAGTTTACGCGATAAAATGAAGGTGAAACAATATCATTAGAGTATACAATAGGCACAGAAACGTGGTCTCTCACTATGGGCCTTATTAGTAAGCTCCAAGTAGCCCAACGAGCCATGGAGAGGGCTATGCTCGGAGTTTCTCTGCGAGATCGAATCAGGAATGAGGAGATACGTAGAAGAATCTAGGTTACCGACATAGCCCAGCGGATTGGCAAGTTGAAGTGGCAATGGGCAAGGCACATAGCGCGGAGAACTGATGACCGATGGGGTCGAAAACTTCTCGAGTGGAGACCACGTACCGGCAAGCGCAGCGTAGGACGTCCACCCACAAGGTGGACGGATGACCTCATTAAGACCGCAGGATCGCGCTGGATGCAAACCGCTATCAACCGGTCTTATTAGAAATCATTAGGGGAGGCCTATGTCCAGCAGTGGACGTCCTATGGCTGAAATGATGATGATACGATAGGTGTGTATCTGAAGATTATAATACTGCAATTCATTCCTAACCATTTATTTACGTTTGAATGAGATATAAAATAATTTCATCAAAAAAAGCAATCCCAAACATTCGTCTCTCGCGAGGAAATCGGTTATAGATTAGGGTAAAAATAGAGGATAGTGGGGTAATTCTTTGTATTTTATCCTTACCCTTGGTTCAAAAAGAAATACGTATAGGTATAGTAAATTAGGAGTAACTTTAATATATACTATAATACAATAGAGATACCAGAGAAATATTGTGATCGATCGAGAAAATCAGAAGCAGATGCATTGATTTATGATTTTCCATTTCCCCCCATTTCCTTCCATGAGTCTCGATCCATCGCAACTTCTTGCCAACCCCTCTCGAATGAGTCAAGATCGTCACGCCAGCGCTTCTTGGGTCTTCCCTGGCTGCGTCGTCCGTCAGGCGCCCACTCCGTGACGATCCTGGCCCATCGATCGGGGTGCATCCGCGACACATGTCCCGCCCAGTCCCACTTTAGTTTGGCGGCTTTGATTACTGTTATTATTTATGCTATGATTATTATTTATTTATGTTTATTGATTTATGGCATGAGTTGAAAGAAACATGAAAGATATCTCGATTCATGGCTGTTACCGGGATTTTTCTCCGGATAATGTCAAATTCTTGTCAAATTCCAATTCATATTTGCCAGATTTTACAGCTAGATAAGATTTTCCACACATTTTTGTGTGTAAAAATGGCCTCAAGTGACAACAGCGCTATCTTTCTAGTTAGTTTGTTCTCTGTGGGGTGTAACGAAAGCGAAATGCACTCTGGATTCAAATTAAAGAGAAGGTAGATTTTATGTACAGTGAGGTGAAGACACCGGCAGGGAACACAAGACATGCGAATTGATCCACTGACAATAGCCTTGCTTTTTATGATTGAATTTTATTGCAGCAAAAGAATATGTGAAATATATTTCTTGTCAAGAAAGAAATGAGGTTTATACCGAAGTAGTTTGTCCCGTTCTGTCTTTGCACTGCAGAAAGCTGAAAAAAACAGTCCATCACGTATCAGTCGCTTGAGTAGCAACATTATGCATGTATAACTATATACTATCATTATAATCAACTTTTACTAAAGACCAGCCCCAAAATAGGAAAAATAAGAGTATTTTTTTCGTTATTTCGGGGTTGGTTCCATTGTAAAAGATGTTCATACTAATGAGTAGGTATATTATATGCCTCTAAACGCACTTGTCTGGTTTTTTAAGTTTGAAATTTATTATTGGGCATTTACCTGTACCTGTACCTGTTCTGGTTTTTTGACAATTTGAGAGTCCTTTTGAGAGTCTGTCTTTTTGAGAATCTGTCCTTATGACAATCTGACCTTATGACAATCTGACCTTTTGAGAACTAACCGAAATTTCAGTCTGTACTTAACGTAAAAATCTAAAAAAGTCTGTAAAAATACGCGAGAAGGTTATTTTTTTTTAATTATTACACATGAAAACTGTCCATTGCCTTTATTTAAGACGCTTTATTTATGTCAAGAAAGATGTGACGTTTATACCTTAGCAATTTGCCCCGCTCTCCCCTCGCTGCAGGAAGCTGAACTAAACATTCTTATCACGTATCAGACGCCGCAAGCAGCCGCTCAGCCGCTGGATAAGCAATTCGACTGCTTGGAGAGAAAACCTGCTTAGTCATTTTGAACACACTTTCAAAAAGTTGCCCTGAGAAAAAATCTGTATTAGGTATAACTAGTAGGTATAACAGCGGAAAGTCGCCTACCTTGGTCACGTAATGCAACATGGTCGGAATTCCCTCCTACAGACCATTATGATGGGCAAAATACCGGCCATGATCAAGAGTGGAAGGCCCTGACAATAAATCTGTATTAGGTATAACTAGTAGGTAAAACAGCGGAAAGTCGCCTACCTTGGTCACGTAATGCAACATGATCGGTATTTCTTCCTACAGACCATTATGATGGGCAAAATACCGGACATGATCAAGAGTGGAAGACCCTGACAATAAATCTGTATTAGGTATAACTAGTAAGTAAAACAGCGGAAAGTCGCCTACCTTGGTCACGTAATGCAACATGATCGGTATTCCTTCCTACAGACCATTATGATGGGCAAAATACCGGACATGATCAAAAGTGGAAGACCCTGACAATAAATCTGTATTAGGTATAACTAGTAAGTAAAACAGCGGAAAGTCGCCTACCTTGATCACGTAATGCAACATGATCGGTATTCCCTCCTACAGACCATTATGATGGGCAAAATACCGGACATGATCAAGAGTGGAAGACCCTGACAATAAATCTGTATTAGGTATAACTAGTAAGTAAAACAGCGGAAAGTCGCCTACCTTGATCACGTAATGCAACATGATCGGTATTCCCTCCTACACACCATTATGATGGGCAAAATACCGAACATGATCAAGAGTGGAAGGCGAAAAATGACATGGCTTCAGAACATCCGGGACTGGACAGGCATTAAGACTACTAACAACTGTTTAGGCTTGCCCTAGACAAGGAAAAATTCGAAAAGCGGACTGCCAACCTTCAATAGGTAACGTAGAGGCACTAGAAGTGAGCCAGTGGGTGAACAGGTAGCGAGCCAAGAAGAAGAAATAGGTAAGTAGTTCTTCGAATAGTAGACCTCGCGACGCACCTCCTTAACTAAATCTTCATAAGTCTTTTATCTCTACTCACTCTTGGCTGATTTGGTTCATATTTTTCTCCCTTTTCTGAGGGTAATACTTCCCAATCAAAAATTGCAGACGACAAAAAATTACCATTAAATACATGTTGAAATTCGTTACAAAATGCGACTTGTAGAAGAAAACCCGGCTGGTACACTTATCCCTACCGATGTATCCCCCCTGGTAGGGATAAGTGCACTGACCATAGTGCACTTACCCCTACCAAGCTATTTCCTCTGGTAGGAATAAGCGCACTGCCCATTTCTACTAATTTTCACTATGCATATGTGCAGTTCTTTGCCACCGTCCACCTACTGAGACCACCTGGGTTAACAGTGGAAAGTTTTTTTTTTACAACGGGTCACCTTTGTCCTCCTGGGTGTTCCTTGGGAAATATTTAGTTTCCACCTGGTTATGAAATCTCTTCAGGTTTGTGGTGCTATATATTTTTGCTATTACTAATCGAATACAATACTAGGGAACGTTGTTTTATTGAAAAATTTCTGAAATTATGAATTTTCATTAAGCACATAACCATAAGTGATACCTAGACAGACCAAAGCAAAATCGTCGACTTAAAACGGAGACCTCTCTCACTTCGTTCGCTTCGATCATAAGACTTTGTCCTAAATGAAGAATTATTGTATCTCATACAAAATGTGCCTAAAAGCGACTTTAAAAAAACTCTTAGTTATCTTCTTGTACTCTACCTACAATAATGTTATACTGTAGTGTTTTGTAAATAGCTTTAATTTTAAGAAAACTCTTAGAAATCTTCTTTAACATTGTAACTTTCGACACTTAACTTGTCTACCTAAGTTTAAAATAAAAAATAACTATCCCTCAAAACTCTCAGCATTGAGTACCGAAATGTCCGTCTCGCCGTTTCAAAAGCGCAAAAAACAACTTACAGAGTTTTGTGTTTCCTCCGGCGAACTACACAAAACTCTATCTGTGTATTATGTATGTATGTAGGTACCTTCGCTCAGGTGAATATATTTTCTGGCTGGAAGCTGAGTATAACATTTAAATATACATCTGACTGTACGTGCTCGCTCATTACTGCACAGGGTGTTCGACTCTCACCACTTTAGATTTTCTTTTATTTTTGCATAAAATTCTGCATTTACTAAAATTAATTAAACGTCGGGTGTTAAGAACATTAATTTTTATCTGTAGAAAAAGCAGTATTATATAGCCTATGCTATTTTGTATGTAATTAATTACTTCACTCTTTTTCTCAGTCTTGTCAAAATCCTACCATTAAAGTTACCACACGTTCAATTTGCATTTTTAATAATATAAAATCCACAACTACAGTTTTAGCCTTTTACATGGTCCTTCGAGCTTAAAATCAGAAGAGCCAGCAACTACGGGTAAAATTTTGTGGTGTTGCACCGCAAGATCATCAATCTGCAAAAATACTGCGAGCCAACTCGTGGTCGGCGACTGCGGACAGACTCAATTTTGGGGTTTGTTTGCCCGGCACGACGCATCGCATCAGATCGGCGGTCACCAGGTGACGATTTCAGTGGTACACTACGATCAGACGGCTGCGAGATCAAGATATTCAAGATCATCATATTTGTCGGCGATTTCGAACGCCATTTTGTTCGCCCGGCATTATTTCATACAGCACGTCATTCATAGGATACAAGCCAAGCAAGTCAAGTTCATTCAACGCCGAGCCGTAAGTCCGTTCTAATTAACAGCATACTTCACTCGCAACTTGCCACCAAAATCAGCGGAATTGAACTTCGCGCCGAAAGAGCGGACCAATAGCTGCGCGTGAGTGAAGTCCTTCAATCGCATCGGCCAATCGGTGCGCAGGATTTACGAGCGCCAATCACGGACAGCGACATTTTATCTAGGTCACGGCCATCATTTTTTCAAGACAAGTTCAAGATTAGATTGATAACTTTTTCTAATTTATATCAATATTGAAAGTATTGAAAGCCTAAATGTTGTGTCTGTGCGTAGTACGATGAGCGAAGAAGAAACAAAGCGTCTCGTCACAAGACGAGGCGCTCTCAAGGGCAACCTGACTCGCACGCATGGCAGAATAAAGGCCGGCTATCTTGCCGAAGCGTCATTAGAAATGACAGCCCTGCTTGAAGAAAAAACGTTGGCGAACTATGGTGAGTACGAAGCCGTTAATATGGATCTATCAGAATTAGCCGAAGACCCGACGGCAACAGAAACATGCTACTTAGAGTGTATTGCTGCCTTGCGCGAGCGCCTGGCGGAACTAGCAAAAAAAAGGATCTAGCAGCACGGTTACGAAATTAAAACTGCCTCAAGTAGACATGCCGACTTTCGACGGGAAATACACAGAGTTCGACCCATTCAGTGAAATGTTCAGTGCGTTTATAGATAAGGACAAAAACCTCAGTGATATTCAAAAGTTTTTTTACCTGCGAAGTTTCCTTAGGGGCGAGGCGTACGATCTAGTTAAAAATCTCCCCGTAATAGCGACTAGTTATAAGGAAGCGTTAAAAATATTGTCAGATAGGTACGATAAGAAACATAGAATAGTGCATGAGCACATATCAACACTGTTAGACTTGCCTTCTCTCAACAAAGCCAGCGCTGCCTCACTAAGAGCGTTCATATCATCTGTCAAACAGAGCCTAGCAGCTCTCAAAAACCTTGGGGAGCCGATAAACAAATGGGATAGTATACTTGTATGCATACTAACAAGAAAATTAGATACTGCTACTCGCAATGCTTATCATGTGGCCCTATCACAGCCGCAGCCAATACTAACCACTAATACCGCTCTCATACAATTTTTAGAAGCTAGAGCAATGGCTCTAGAGTGTGACGAGTCTTCGCGGTCGATCTACACACCGGGTAAGGTTTCTGCGGTGGTCAGCAACAGCATGAAAGACTGCATCTTCTGTGGTAAGTCCCATAAATTATATACTTGCCCTAGCTTTGTGCTAGCCTCTGTAAAAGAGAGGTTAAACTTTATTAATAACAGAAAGCTTTGTAAAATTTGTTTAAATTCCCACGCAAGTAAGTGCAAATTCCATTTTAAATGTCAGACCTGCAAGTCTAATGCACACAATAGTCTCCTGCATTGCAGTGAGCAAACAAAGCTTGCATCGGAACCTGGCATTAGCTCAAATGTGACAAATACAAGTGCGAGTGAGAGCACCAAAACCCAAGTTCTTTTACCAACAGCGAAGGTCAAAATTATCTCACAAACAGGTGAGGAAATTATAGTCAAAGCATTACTTGACTCAGCTAGCCAATCTTCATTCATAACTTCTAGTGTAGCTAGACAAATTGGTAAGCAGCTATCACCGAACTACACCCAAGTGGTAGGTATAGCCAATACTGGGAAGACAATTCGACATGCTATGCAGTTAGACATCTTTTCATGTGCTTATCCATACAAGGTGAGGACCAATCTCCTGCTAGTTGATCAAATAACAACGAAATTACCTCAATGCTCGATTGACATAACAAAAATAAACCTGCCTAACAATATAACACTAGCCGATGACTCCTATCATATCAGTAGCGATATAGGTATCTTACTCGGTGCGGATGTATTTTTCCAGGCGTTGCTGCCGCAGGATGAGCAGCTCCAGCTACCAAAAGATGAGGCGGAAGGTGATGCTGCACAACCAACATTAGTCCATACACAGTTTGGCTACATTGTGGCAGGTACAGTCCCTAACTCAACTACCTCACGCTCAGCTGTTGCTCTCTTCTGCCAGGATTGTGAATCAAACATCAGTAGCACAATATCTCAATTTTGGCAAACCGAAAAAGTACCTGAAGCCTTTCATGAACATACTTCAGAACATCAATATGTTGAAGAACATTTCAATAACACGGTAAAATTAGAGAACAATCAATTTGAAGTTTCATTGCCATTAAAGTTACCTCTTGCTGATATGAACAATACTCTAGGAGACTCACTTGGACTAGCATTAAAAAGATTTCTAAATCTCGAGAATAGATTACAAAAAGATCAACAATTAAACAAAGAGTACCATGCCTTTATTCATGAGTATCTTGAATTGGGTCATGCCTCTGTAGTAGACATTACTATCTATGATCTAACAAAAGACCCTGTCTATTTTTTTGCTCATCATGCAGTAATTAAACAAAATGCTGTAACAACAAAATTAAGAACAGTATTTGACGGGTCTATGAAAACAAACAATAAAGTTTCATTAAATGATTTGATGTTAAATGGACCGATAGTTCAGCAAGAACTGTTTGACATCCTCCTGCTATTTAGATTGCACAAATACTTCTTCATATGTGATGTCAGACGTATGTTCAGAAACTTAGTTATTCAAAAGGAGCAAAGATCTCTGCTAAACATCCTCTGGAGAGACAGCCCGGATGAGCCGATTAAATGTATTCAACTAACAACAGTTCCCTATGGACTGAAATGCTCATCTTGGCTAGCTACGCGGTGTTTACTAGAGCTAGTGGAAAGATATGGCGATCAGTACCCGTTGGCAGCTCCAGTTTTGCTCAATTCAACCTATGTTGATGATGTGCTCCATACAGACAGTAATTTGCCCAACATAATCGCTACAAAAGCACAATTGATTGAATTGTTAAGCAAGGCTAGCTTCCATCTGCATAAGTGGTCAGCTAATCATAAAGCGATTCTGGCAGAAGTACCGGAGCATCAGCAGAGCTTTGGAGAGTTAGAGCTCAACAGGGATATAAAAACCTTGGGTTTAAAGTTTGATATTGAACAAGATTCATTTAAAATTTCTTGCCCACTAGCTCACGAAATACCTAAAACAAAAAGGCAAATGCTTAGCTACATAAGCCAATTCTATGATCCATTGGGCATTGCTGGGCCAGTTTTTGTACAAGCCAAATTAATTATGAAAAAACTCTGGGACTCGAACGTAGAATGGGATAAGACACCTGCACCATGCCTTCAAAATGAATGGTTGCAATTTTACAATAGCCTGCAACAGATGGAACATATCACAATACCACGTAATATATGCCCAGAGAACAATTCAGTACAAGTGATCGGGTTTTCAGATGCTTCCATCGCATCATTGGGTTGTGCTGTGTACCTGAGGGTTATTGACAGCCAAGGTGAGGCGACGGTGTCCCTACTCTGCTCGAAATCTAGGGTGGTCTCTAAAACAAGTAAATTAACAGTACCTCGACTAGAATTAAATGCTGCATTATTACTTGCAAAATTAAGTAACAGAGTGCATAACACCCTGCAAAAGAAAATCAAAATCGATGCTGTGCATCTATATAGTGATTCACAAGTTGTATTGGCTTGGAGGAAAACTGATCCAGCATTGCTAAATGCCTACGTAGCTAATCGAATTAAAATAATCAATGAGCTTTCAAACGCATATAAATGGGCATATATATCTAGTAAGTTAAACCCGGCCGATTTTTTGACAAAACCCATAACGCCTGCAGAGCTGCAATGTAGCCAGCTGTGGTGGACTGGACCACCCTTTCTAAAAGACGTAGGTTACACTGTCACCGAGTTTAATAACAATATGTCTCAAAGCTTACCTGAGCTGAAAGAAAAATTGGTGTGTGCAGCATCACAAGAGAAGCCAAAAAACCTTTTTGACTTTCTTATAGAGAAACACTCTAATATTAATAAATTAATAAATGTGTTAGCATACATACTCAGGTTCTGTAAAAACAGCAAGCCAGGGTCAATTCAAACTAAAGAAAATTTCATAAGGTATGTAGAAGCAAGCGAAGCACTACATTTATTAATCAAAAATGAACAGGAAAAATATTTTCCTCAAGAAATGGCCTTGTTGAGGGCAGGCAAACCAGCTTCTTCCTATCTGAAGTCAATAAATCCATTTATAGACTCAAAAGGCCTCCTACGAGTAGGTGGTCGTTTGCAACATTCATCACTACCATATAGTCAAAAGCATCAAATTATTTTGCCCAAACAATCAAGGAAATTTATTCATAAATGTATGACATGTTTCAGACACAAAGGTGTAACTGCCAAACAACTTATGGGATCATTGCCTGCTGATCGTGTAAACGTTCACAGATGCTTTAAAAAGGTAGGGTTAGATTTTGCCGGCCCTGTGTTGGTCAAACAATCAAGGATGAGAGGCGTCATAACGACAAAAGCGTACATAGCTATCTATGTATGTTTTGTTACAAAAGCCTGTGACATTCAACTTTTATCTAGCCTAGAAACTCAAACATTTTTAGCATCTTTGAAACGGTTTATAGCAAGACGCAATGTCCCATCTGACATTTATTGTGATAATGCAGGCACCTTCAAATCGGCCAATACTCAATTGTCAAATATGTATAAACTACATAATTCCAAGGCCCACCAAACACAGGTTCAAAATGCAGCTTCTAAGTTAGGCATCAATTTTAATTTTGTCCCATGCTATTCACCTGTGTTCGCTGGACTAGCGGAAGCCGCTGTTAAAAGCACAAAAACTTTGTTAAAGAGAGTACTTGGATCTCATATCCTTACTTATGAAGAACTTAACACTGTATTAATTCAAATAGAAGGCATTCTGAACAGTAGACCAATTGCCCCAATGGAAATTTCTTCAGATCCAAACGATTTTTCTTATCTGAGCCCTGCACATTTTTTAACTGGTGAACCATTCACATGTATTCCAGAACAAGATCTCACAAATGTACCTACAAATAGACTTAAATTCTGGCAAAAATGTACAGCTATTCAGCAACAATTTTGGAAATATTGGTCTAAGCATTATTTGAATGTATTACAAAACCGTCCTAAATGGAAAGTATCATATCCTAATGTAAATGTTGGTGCTCTGGTCATTTTAAGAGAGGTAGATACTCCACCGATGACCTGGCCTATGGCAAGGGTGACCAGAGTGTTCCAAGGAGCCGATGGTTTAGTACGAGCCTTAGAAGTTAAAAAGGCTAACGGCAGAGTTCATAGAACATCTATAACTAAGATATGTATTCTTCCCATAGAACAAAATTAATTATTTCATAAATAAAAATGTTTCTAATAATTTAAGCATAAATAATAACATACTCGCAATTGTGTTAAGTATATTTGTAATACCTCTACTACGGTATACTTTAGAAAATAAGCAAAATTAAATGTACCTATGCTGCATCATGCCATAGTTGTCTATGTTGTCTTACAATATTCAATAAACTAATGTCATGAATGTAGTTCAGTTTTAGCACTCAGAAGAACCATGGCATGCTGAGATATTATGTAGAAACTCAGTAATGTTTTATGTACACTTCTAACCATAGTGGTAAATTAAGTTTATATAGTTTTAATATAGGTAAATAACTAAATTACAAATACAGTCCACTCTCTAGCTATCCCTATTTAAATGTGTATAAACTAAAAAGAGACAGATCATAGGTATGTAAAATAAAAATAAAAACATGTTTTGTAGAATTTCACATTGTTTATGAACTTGTAGTTAATAGTTCTGCTTTATTGTATCAATAATTTCTTGCGGTAGAGTATGTTAAGAACATTAATTTTTATCTGTAGAAAAAGCAGTATTATATAGCCTATGCTATTTTGTATGTAATTAATTACTTCACTCTTTTTCTCAGTCTTGTCAAAATCCTACCATTAAAGTTACCACACGTTCAATTTGCATTTTTAATAATATAAAATCCACAACTACAGTTTTAGCCTTTTACATCGGGAACGTTTAATTAATTTTAGTATTGTATTCGATTAGTAATAGCATATATGAATATGTCTCCAGAAACTTTTCTATGCGTTGCCAATCCTTATATCTATTTCTTTTGACATTAGATCTGTTCTTCTTCTTCTTCTTAGTTTTGGCGTCGCATTATTGTGCATTTGCCAGTGTCAAGTATTAAGTTTTAATAATTTTTGATAATATTTTATCAAAATAGTCACTGTCGTAGTCTCGTCATAGTCCAATAAAGTCGCTGTGAAGTCCAATCATAGTCCAATTCTTATCTTAGTAAAGCAGTAGAAACTTTACTAGAGGGTCTATGGAGTTTTGGTAACAACACGGAACAACATGATACGTCACGTTATATCACTTGCCTACACTCATGCACGTAAATCAGCTCATAATCAACGAAATACCACCATTTTTCACTAATTATCACTGATAAAAACACAAGTTTAACAAAATAATACAATGAGGCGACATGATTTTTCCGCGTTCCCGCCAAAACTCTCCATTAGATCTGTTGTTGAGATTAATTGACTCAAAGAAGTTATGAAAAACAAAGAAAGCAAGATGTTCATAAAAAAGAAACACGTGTGTGCTGCCAGTTCTTACTTATGGCTGCCAAACTTGGGCTCTCACAAAAGCTTTAGCGTTTTGCGCTT
Source organism: Hypomecis punctinalis (assembly GCA_949316475.1). Classification (NCBI taxonomy): domain Eukaryota; kingdom Metazoa; phylum Arthropoda; class Insecta; order Lepidoptera; family Geometridae; genus Hypomecis; species Hypomecis punctinalis. The sequence continues at coordinate 6,938,131 of OX438823.1, forward strand.
TTGTGAGAGCCCAAGTTTGGCAGCCATAAAGACCTGTCAAACAGCAATGGAGAGAAGCATGTTGAATATCAGGAAAAGCGATAGAATAAGAAAAAAAATTATCCGTAAACACACAAAGGAGGACGATGTAACATTCTTCTTCCTCTTCTTTGTGTCGATGGTTCTAAGGTGATAAGATCATGAAAATGATGATCAATGATCAAATCATCAATGATCGATGTAACATTGAAAATACGGAAATTAAAGTGGAAATGGACAGGCCATATAATAAGAGGTATTGAAAAATGGAACAAACGAATTGTATTTTGGCATCCAAAAAACGCAAAAAGAAAACGTGGTAGACAGGTCAGAAGATGGGAAGACGAGATAAAAGCAACAGCAGGAAAAACATGGACCAGAGCAGCGCTAAACAGGGTAGAATAGAAAGGAATGGAGGAGGCCTTTGCCAAAGTTGGGCAAACAGACATAGTTGCCGATAAGAACTCACCGGAGGAGAATGATAGTGTTTAAAAAATATCTAAATATTGTAAAAAAAAATGTGAACTAAACTGAATAAAGGCTTATATTATTATAATTATGAATATGTAGTAGAAATAGTAGAAATGGACAGTGCACTTATACGTACATTTCCCTACCAGAGGATATAACTCAGTAGGGATAACTGTACCAGCCGATTTGCCATAGAAAGTTTTATGCTTTCTTCACTTCATTTTGAAAGACAGAAAAAGAATAAGCCCGAGTGTTAAAAACTGCACGTTGTCGTTTCAGCCGTCGGATGTTCACTGCTGGACATAGGCCTTCCCTATAGACCTTAAATCAAGCCGTGTCGTGGTGGCCTAGTGGTAATACAATCCCGCTTTACAATCATGAGGTCGTGGGATCAAAACCCGTTCTCTTACCTATAACTTCCTTAAAATTTATGTACGGAATTTCAGACCACTGCCTTTTATGTTGAAGGAAATTATCGTGGGGGAACTTGCTTACGTCCGTAGATGATATTCGATGGTTACAGCACATAAAATATTATTTTAAAAAAACTTGAAATACTGTGAACACGCTGTATTCAAATGCGGTAAGCGGTTAGTATCGAAAGTATCCGCCGAGGTAAGTGCTGTATTTCGTACGAAAATTATAGCATTGCTACACTGAAGTGATGGGACATTGTCGATAAAATATATCGATACTGATAAATATCTCTCTATCTCTCGTAGCTCTACTGCTTGGCTCTACTAGTAGAGCGAAGGGAAATTTTACTTTCCCGTGGCACGACCAATTTTCTGTAGCTGCTTAGTTTATTCAATCTAGTTACCCGTGAATTTGGTCATTATCCGTAGCACTATAGAATTTAAAAATACGAAATTACATTTTTTGTCGAGATTTATTCAATTAGAGAAGATTTGAGAGGGAATTATACATAGTTAAAGCCTGATAGCGCATATTGTGCCTGCCTCATGAAAAATATCGTTAATGAAATTGATTATTTTATTTTAAAGGAAGACTGTAGGTACCTTAAAATGATAGGAATAAATAAATCAACCTAAAGTTTTTTATTTATAGATATTTCTAAACTATAGCGTAAGTCCCCGAACAATATTTTTTTATTTCGGTGTAAAAATACATGACACTACATCATATAACTAATGGAATCCTTTTATGCCAAAATCACAGATTATCAAAAAACATTTTAGAACGTGGATACCAAAATTAATTTAACATACTAAAGAATATCAAATATATATTTATTCCTAAAATATCGACAATATTCTATACAAATTATTCCCATCCCTACGCTAATAGTCTCAGGAAAGTGCCGTCTAGCCGTCATAACGTTGACTATTTACAGCACTAATTACAGCTATATCGATATCGATGTCGGAAAGTGCACATCACTACTCTATTAGGGGAGGCTTAAGATCTTAGGGTGGTATTCGTATTGAATTATTGTGATGTTTTGATAAATATTTAATTTTCTAGATGTATTTTCGTAATAATGAAATGTAATGCTTTTATTTGCGTATTTGTAATGATTCTAAATTGATATTCTTAGCACGTGGGCGACGGAGTTCCTGTAAAAAAAATACTTCTAAATTTTGTTAGGTAGATAGATACACAGATAAATATACAGGTAAAAAATCATCAAAACTATAACTATAACAGGAGGTGGTGTAGATATTAAGCGTGCACGTTCACTGGATGCATTCAAAAGTCTTGTAAAAACTCATTATCTACACTATCTACACTAATAATATAATAATATAATAATAATAATAATATTATAAAGAGGAAAGATTTGTATTTTTGTATTTTTGTATGTAACGAATAAACTCAAAAAGTACTGGACCGATTTTAATCATTATTTTTTCATTTGAAAGCTACATTATCACTGAGTAACATAGGCTATTTTAATTGTAAGAAAAAAATAAGGATCCCTATTAAAACTATAATAATGTTACCCAAGGTGTAAAAAAATGCCTAAAATATTCTTTACATCGCGTGCGCTGCGAAAACTATTGATGATGGAATAAAATAATGTACTACGACTTTATAGAACACACCATAATTTACAAAAAATGCCACGACAGCATATATCTAACTATTATAGTTAAGCCGTAATAACTGTTCTTTTATTCTTAAAAATTAATTGAAATACCGTCGCAGGAAAAGGATCTTAATTTGTATCTTGGTATTAATCCTTATCAAAATAAATTATTTCATATTCAAGACTGTTTCAATAGCTTTATGCAACTTTTTAAATTATTTAATTCAGACGTTTTATTACAAAGATATCACGAGTTCAAAAATGTAAGTATTATAAAAGTTCCGTTTCGCCGCTCACCCCGCATGGCAATTCATGTACTTTGTACAATGTACATAATACAAAATTCACTTCGAGCAAATATCTATAGAGTCACAATCGTGAAAAAAATTGTACGTAGTGGGCAGGCTTTTTAGTTAGTCGTAAGGCGATTCCAAGCCGACTACAACGCCTCGCGATGCCAAAGTGCTCGGTTACAGGTACTTATTAGGTGACATATCGTCGAGATTCGAGGAAACGGGTCATTGAGAATTGAGAAGGGTGCTTGGGCCATATCCACCACCAGTGCCAGGGCCCAGTGTGGGTTGGTGCAGATTGCCACACAATATTTTCATTCGCCGAAAAGCCAATGATTTGAAATTCCGTACATAAGTTCCAAAGAAACTCATTGATACAGGATTGGGATTTGAACCCACCACCTCACGATTGTAGGACAGGCGTTACTACCACTAGAGCACCACAGTTATATATCTCCGCCATTAGTGTGTCGATTTATGTTTTATTGGTAGTAAATAGGTAGATATGCAGTGGCGTAGCGTGCCTTGGGGAGCCCTGAACCAAACATAGTTGGGGAGCCCAAATCACTCATTTCTCACAAAAGAAATAAAAATGCTTGCATTAAATTGAAATAAATATTTACCGCCTTACCGCAAAAGATTCAAACACGCTTTAAACACTGTTTAGCCGTACAATTTGTACTGTTAAACATTGTCTAAAGCCTGCGTAAAACTTTTGTGGTAAGACGGTTATTTATATGTTGTCACTTCCTCCTAGAAATTGAGCTAGCGAAACAATTCAAATGAAATATACACTTTTCTTGCCTTATTTTCGGGAAATTGATAATTGATAATGAAAAGAATATAATTACTTATATCAGCTAAGCAAGTCTAGCTGAAGACGATTTTAGTTGTTATAAAATTTCTGCCTCTTAGGACAACTTTTGGAAGAATGGAAAACCCGGGAAAAAAGAGATGTTTTTTTTTCGGGAAGTACGAGATTAAGTGACATTGTGGATAACATTTTACTAGGTTTTGCTTACACACGTTAAGGCCCCTGTAGCCCGGGAGCCCCGTATTATTGACACGGCTGATACTGCGGTAGCTACGCCCCTACACATACTTAGTATGTGAAACGAATTGTCGATGGGACCTTAAAGTTCTCGAATGTAGACAATGTATTGGCAAGTGTAGCGAAGGTCTTCACGTGAATCTAAGATCTGGTCGTGACGTCCGGAACACGTTGGATGCCAGCGCTTCGATTCCTTCCATCACAGCTCTTTGGGTTAGCAAGTTGAAGAGGCCTTAGGTAGGGCACACAATTCGTAGAAGTAGAACTGATGTCCAATGCTTTTCAAAGTTCTCGAGTGAAGACAAGATCAAGAAACTAACTTACATAGGTAGAATGTATAGACTGTGGGTCTCTAATATTATAACGTCGCTTTAATTCTCATCATTGTCATTTTCTGAAATCAGGGCAATATAATTAGTACAGCCACCCGACACATTCGAACTCACTTTTATTTATATATGCCAATACCTACTATCTCTTTTTCATAAACTTCGAACAGTTTAAGACTACGGAAACTCTCGCGATTTACCCAAATATCATCTTTTAATTTTCAATTTTAACTCATTCTAATGGTTCATCCGGTATGTCTAGCATGTGTGTGACGCATACCTACATTACGTGGTAAGTAAATGTATAGCCAATCATACCCGGGCAAAGCCGGGACGGGCAGCTAGTCTCTGTAAATAATTTGGTACTGTGTCATTTATTTCATTCTGTTATTACATATGTACTTTATATATGTTATGTATGTCTATTTATGTAGTAGTATTATTATGTGTTAGGTATTGTATGTAGTATTAGCATTTAGGTTTATAACGTATTTTTTAGGGTTCCGTACCTCAAACGGAAAAAACGGAACCCTTATAGGGTCACTTTGTTGTCCGTCTGTCCGTCTGTGTGTATGTCAAGACTCTTTATCTCAGGAACGCGTAAAGATGTCGAATTGAAATTTAAACTGTAGACGTATATCTATGTTTTCTTCCAGTCGTGTAAAAGAAAAACTTCTCAATTATCATTTAAAAAAGTTAGAGCCGTTTATGTAGTAAAAAACCGCATATTTCGACACTCACAAAAGTCAAAACCTACAGGATACTTCCCGTTGACATAGAACTATGAAATTTGACGAGAAGCATTGTCTCAGAGTACACATACAGGAATAAATCTGAAAACTGTACATTTTTATTTAAATCACAAAAAGATAGGGCCTCAAAATTCACAAAATATCGGTTCAAATTCAAAGTGAGTAAATCGTATCATATAAGGTATTATATAAAATAATTTCATTAGTACATGCTAAAACATGTTTTTAATTATTTTAACAACGTGTTTGTACGGAACCCTCGATGTGCGAGCCTGACTCGCACTTGTTTTATTTAGTATTTATTGTACTCCCCGTCAATTATTTTTAGCACATTCCTTTCCGTACATGGGTTGCCTGGAAGAGATCGCTTCCAGCGATAAGGCCGCCTAGTGTTGCACTATCTTAAGTATTTCACTAATGTATTTATTGTTAGTTTATTTTGTGTGTACAATAAAGAGTTATTTGTTTGTTTGATTTGTTGGCCTTATCGAATTAGTGATCTCTGCCAGGCAACATATAACCATGTTTTTTACTACATCTTTTCAGGTACCACATAAAAATATTTTGTAACTCCGTTGTAGTAAACTAAGCTTTAAAACGCGGCTAAGTTGAACATTCATATTTTACGATTTAATTTCACCAATAACTATGCAAAATTCATAGCATAGTGGTATTAAAAACCTTATTCTGAGCGATTTAAAAACAACTCTACATTCGAACGCTTTTCACCCATTTCGAGTATTTGTTATGCTACTTATTGAATGCAGGATATCCAAGAATGAAAAAGTTTGTGCATATCTTAATTTACCATTACAAATGTGTGCTTAAAGGTACCTAATAAAATAAAAAAACACACCTTTACAAGGATTTTTATTGCTACGTAAATCATTGTAAAAAATCCTATTAATATTATAAACGCGAAAGTTTGTGAGGATGGATGGATGGATGGATGTATGGATGGATGAATGTATGGATGTTTGTTACTCTTTCACGCAAAAAGTACTGAACGGATTGAGATGAAACTTTGCAATAATATCCTATTAATATTATACACGCGAAAGTTTGTGAGGATGGATGGATGGATGTATGGATGTTTGTTACTCTTTCACGCAAAAAGTACTGAACGGATTGAGATGAAACTTTGCAATAATATAGCTTATATATCAGAATAACACATATCAGAATAACACATAGGCTATAAATTATAATGATATATTGCGTATGCGGGCGAAGCCGCGGGTAAAAACTAGTGTAACCTATTGTTGCAATACAATAAAAAAATTACTGAAAAAAGCCTCTCTTTTCTGATTATTTCACCATAAGGTCTGTAAGTGATTTAAGTTTGTGCCTGTATACATAATAATATAAATATTTTCGCTTCGGCCGTTTAGGAAACCGGGGTTAGGAAACTGGTTTCTTAAATGTTTTTTTTGTACTTTCAGGAAACTGGTTTTATAAAAATATTTTTAACACTTTTACATGGTTTCCAAGGAGTACTATGTTTATGTTATTTTAGCCACTTATGAAACTGTACAATAGCTGGATTCCAGACATGTATTGCCATTGAGTATCGTATGTAACGAATTGTATTTGTATAATTAGTTAAAACTTTACACCCTTCGTACACGAGGCGTAAGCGTAGTCGTATCGTATTACGCGCGCAGGACGAGAGCATTACGAGTGCGTACGCAATACATATTCAAACAAGTCCGCACACGGTTCGGTGCTGCAGCTGCGGTATAGTAGGAGGCATTTACTGTTATTACGACAGTTGTAGCCGCTGTTTTTATTTCCTATTGATTAATCTCTTTAAAAAATTTGAAAAAAATAGTACAATGTACACAGAGGGGAGAAAACGATCTATTTTTGTTCGAGAGTGGTCTATGGTGCTAAAGCCCTTCCGGAAACCGGATTGTTCGGGAGGTTGGAAGTCATCAAGCCTGCGTTCGAGACACTTGTAATTTATTAGTGCTTCCCACACTATACTCTATAAAATTTAACTTGATCTCTGCGACAGCTGTCAGAAAAATCACGCCTATGAAGTCCTGAATTTCTTAATAGTACAGACAGTACCTGTCAATGTCATACTTTATGGGCATGCCGATTAGTGATGGGCGACGAATGATCGTGACCACAGAGTTTTAGATAGAGTTTTAATTAAAATATCGATAGTTTATACTGACGATATTTTTAATAAAACTTAATTTATCCTTAATTTTATTGTATATTTGAATACCATAACATTTTTTACATGTGTAATTAAATTAAACCCTAATTAATTAAATATATTACATTAGCATCGATAATAGTGAAAAACGTCGATAAATACTATCGTTACATTATTATGAATATTTAATAAATATCATAACATTATTTACATGTGTACATACTTGATCATAAATAGTAGTAAGTAAATAAAATCCAATTTTTCACCTTCAACTACTCATTCGATTTCATTACAACATTGTTTGAAAATCGATTTTTTCCACCACTATCTCAACCCTAAATATGTTAATATGTAACTGTCGCAGAGATCAAGTTAAGTTTTATAGAGTATAGGTTTATCTCAAAGGTTTATTTTGTGATAAATATTAAAAGAAGATTCATGATCAAACCGTGATTTTGCGTGAAAAACTTTCGAAATGTTTATCACAAAAACAACTCTTTATTTAAGTGTGTACTTGCAGAGACTGTAAATCTCTAGAAACAAGTTTGAAAGATGATTGCCCAAGTGACTCCAGATCGTATATAATTTCATTTCTGTAATTCGTTAGCTCCCTGGTCGCCATAAAGTGCATGTAATACTGTAAAAGCTTCGCTATACTACGATATATAAAGTTGTATCTACGATTAATAATATATCTAAGTCTGCAGCGGGCTAGGGATGTGGTAGAGTCCGGCAGATTTCATAATTTATCCGGCGTAAATGATTCAAGAAAATCATTGCAACTTATTCTTATTCTATTGCAATGTACATAGGAACTGTTACCGTGTTTTACGATAGTAGGGTGTTTTCTCTATACAGGGTCATAAGTATTAAACGCAAAACCTTTTATGGGCGGGTCTAGTTCATCTGGACAAACCACTTTTTTTATCCTAAGGTCAGGGTAATCAAATGATGTCCAGTATTTTCCATACATGATGTATATTTTCCATTTTATACATGTGTCAATGAGTTAAGTACTTTTTCCATTTTCACATGATGATTATTGTTATGAGTTACATATCTCTACCATATAAACCGTTGTGTAATTACTTAAAATATTATATGCCTTTTGTAGAACAGGCACGAGCGCCGTCTACTCCGTCTAGTAGTCCTTATGCTATGCTGCCCAAATTATCTAATCCCTGCGATTAAGCCATAGAACAAAGAGGTAATTTACCATAATGTAAACAACGTGAAAGAAAGAGAAATACCCGCAAACAATACATGTTGGAATGAGATAGAGTAGCCTTCGCATAGTAACCCTACATTTTGTACAACGACTTTTAAAAATTCGCAAAAAAAATTCGCTTCTCCATACGTTTTGCCGCGCGTTGACGAAGTTTTTTGTATGAAAAAGCTGATTTTTTCTTCGTGATTTTCCAAAAGTCCTGGAACAACAGCTGTTTGTCTAGATGTACTAGACCCGCCCTTAAAAGGTTTGGCGTTTAATACTTATGACCCTGTATAACAGTCATATTCTAGTGAATATTTGTGCTCGTAATAAAAATGTGATCAACTTTTGCTGTGAGGCCAAACCTAAAATGGAAGGATTAAAATCTGCTGTTCCTTACATTTGACTTTATGCCAGGAGTCCATAAACTTTCTTAATGGAACAACTGTTTCTTGCAATTTTAGAGCTGGTTTCATCCACAGAACAGCAAACTTTCTCTCTTTTGTGGTTTCATCGTATATATAAGTTAGAATATAAAATACAAATCCTTATTTATAACGTTACGTTAACCAAATTACACGTCAGATTGGTATATAATTTTGATAATTTATAATAAAGTCATGATAATACATATACAACTTTATAATGTGTATTATACAAAATATTGCTCTCGCAGTATAATCAAAACTTCTAAATTCAGAAAAAAATAAAATAACTTCAATTACAAAGGTGACGTCCACAAGTGGTATATTATTCAGAGAAAAATCGAACCAAGATGATATACATATGTATATCATTTGAAAGCTTGATTTATGGGCTTCTCATAATATTTAATTTTGATTTTTTTTATCCCTCCATTTTTTTTTAAATGTGAAAAATAAATTTTATGACAAATAATAATACAGCTTTGTTTTTTTTCTAGTTTAGCAATAGTAAAGTGCTTTTATCGTTATTTTACTTGCATTCGTAGCTGATCCTTCCACATTCATCTCTTAATTTGCTAAAATTAAAAATTATAACCTACCAGTGTGACCAGGTAGTAGGTACAATGTGACAAAAAAACACTTAAAAACTGTGTCTAATTGGTAAAAATGCTTCTATTTAACAATAATGGAGGTCACTTAACCAGGGTTGCTAGAGAAAAACTACCTATCGAGCCAAATTTATTTATTTATCCTAATATATTCAAAATTAATTTTTAAAAAATCGGAGGGCTCTTTTTTATTTTTAACTGATGTAATAGACTCAGAAAAATATGAACTTTCTGGAAATGTGACGAATGTTGTGGTTAGAAATTTTGATTATTATTATACCAGCCTCCATACATTTTGTGGACATCTCCTTTACTACCTCCGGTATTGTCATATACCTAATAAGAATAAGTGACTGAGTATATAGCCATGATTTCAATTTATTCTTGAATTCGGCAACAGAGCCGCGGAGGTTATCCTAGAATACCTGTGCCTGTCGTCAAGCTTACTCCGCTAATCCTAGACGTACTCTCGAAAAACGATTGTCCAATTCTGCTACGCTGGCTCCCTTGCAGCTTGGTGGCCGTCATCGAAGTTCGTCTCCGGAAGTAAGAATCTTGCTTCACAATATTTTTTCTTCACCACCAGTGCAAAAGTCAGTGGTGTAAGAATCCGTATGTTAAATTAGACATAGAACTGATTGGTATGGGCCCCATATTTTATAGATGAAGGTAATGCTGCAACATATGACAATTTGACTGCCTCGGTGGCTCAGTGGTTAGTGACCCTAACTTCTGGATCAAAGAGGCGTGGGTTGGATGAAAGAGGAATCAAAGAGGATGGTTCGGTTCCCACCCAGGGCAAATATTTATGTGTTGAACACAAGTGTTTTCTCTGTGTCTGGGTGTTATTTAGTTACTATCTATATAAGTATGAATTTAAAAATAATTATATGTAGTATATCAGTCTCTGGCAGCCATATCAGCTTTGCTTAGTTTTGGGTCAGAGGCCGTGTGTAAGTGTGTAAGATGTCCCAAAATATTTATTTATTTATTTATATGATGTAGACTTTTTTACGCTGTAAAAATTTAGAAAGTCATTACATTTTATTTTTAAGCCGTGGTGGTCTAGTAGTAAAGACACTTGCCTTACAATCGTGAGGTCGTGGGTTCAAACCCGGTCCCGTACCAATGAATTCCTTGGAATTTATGTACAGAATTTCACACCACGGGCTTTTCGGTGTAGAAAAACATCGTGAGGCAACCTGCATACGTCCGTAGAAGAAATTCGATGGCGCATGTGAATCCACCAACCCGCACTGGGCCAGCGTGGTGGATTTGGCCCAATCGCCCTTCGTGGGTAGGCCTACGACCTGCAGCGGACTATTAAAATTGCTGATACAGTACAGTATATTTTATTTTATTTGTAAGTTTAATTTTGTAGTAATATACGAGTATTTTACCTATTTTGGTTGCCTGAAAGAAATCGCTTAAAACGATAAGACAGCCAGTTAGAAACCTATTAGTTGTATTGTTTTGTCCCTGTAATTTGTTATTTTTATTTATGTATTGTTGTAGTCTAATAAAGTGTTATTGTTGTTCTATTGTAGCTTAGATAGATGTTATTTTAATTTTAAAGACGCATTGTAAATTGTCCGGAAATCCGGCAATCCGGCATAAACATACTTCCCATCCCTACAGTGCACTGTAGGCAATAAAATGCAGGGACCTGTATTATTAACCGGTTCCGCCGGAACTAACTGAAATGCAACGTTTACTGCCGGTTAATATTTTTGATTTGTTTCGGTATAGCCGGCCCTAGACGAATTAACTCAACCTTGAAAGTCTGAAAAAACATTAAACTTACACATTTAAGTTTTAGAATAAGTATTTTTTGTTAGGTACCGATAAAGTTACCGACAGCGAAATGGCAAGTTGAAATCGCAGTGGGTATGGCAAATAACACGTAAGACTGATGACCGATGACATACCTATTTCAGTGCTTCAAGTCGAAAGTTTTACACCAGTGTATGTTGCCAGTAGTGACTAATGGCAGGCCATGGTACAGAAACGTGGTCTCTCACTATGGGCCTTACTAGTAAGCTCTCAAGTAGCTCAACGACCTATGAAGAGGGCTATGCTCGAAGTCTCTCCGCGAGATCGAATCAGATATGGGAGGATCTGAACAAGAATCAAAGCAACGTAGAACACTGTATTGACAAGTTAAAATGGCTACGAAGGCTAATGGCGCGGAGGAATGATGACCGATGGGGTAGATAAGGTCTCGAGGGGACACCACGTACCGGTAAGCGCAGCGTAGAACAAGACGGAAGACCTTATCAAGACTGCGGGATTGCGCCGGATACAAGCCGTTTCCAACCGGTCTTATTGGATATCAATAGGGGAGGGTCTATGTCCAGCAGGACATCCTATGACTGATGAATGGATACTTTTTCCACTAAGTTAGAGATACAGTTGTACCTAGCACCTATTTAGAAAAACCTTGGCAATCTTGGCATTCAAGGTATACGTACCGTACTGTCCCCACTTATTATACTTATCGAATAATAATAAACATTGAATAGTTACGTAGCAGACAATGCATTGTTTGTTACCAGTATGGATCATAACAGTCTCATTTTTGCGTACCTAGGTGTTATTTTTATTGATTTACTAGCTGACCCGGCGAACTTCGTTTCACCAACACATGAACTTTCTTTGGTGCATGCACAACAACTTTGCCAAAGATCATCACATGATCAAATGCATAGTTTACGATTCTATAAAGGTTTATGTTTTACGTTCGTTTTTCGATTTACGTTCTATACAGGGAAACATTAATTTTTATATACATATTTTAATTTATAATATAGCTTACACTCCACAAACAACGGGGTCTGTGTTTTTAAGACAACATTCCTTTATATGTATGATTTTAACAATATTTCTTAAAACTAAAGGCTTCACAAAAAGACATACCTACTAAAATAAATCTAAACCTAAGCATTTTTTAAATTCGCGTAGGTGGTTAAAACGCTATTTATTCAACTTTTTGTATTATGGCTCAAACCAAATAAAAAAATCTATTTGGTCTGAGTATTACTGTAGGCAATCACGAGATAGCGACATGATGCACCTCGAGACAGCGATAGGACTTCAGTTTTATGATTTTTCTTTGTTGTCCTCAGTTGGCGACTAATGAGGTTTTTAGAACGTTGTTGGGACAAAATAGTTAGTTTTTAGTGAGACAAAACTCATAAAATATTGTTTTTGTTATCGTTTTCATGTATAGATTCTGAGATTTATGTTGTTAATAGTACGAGAAGAAATTTCATGGGCATTGAATAAGATCATGAAATGTAAATAAATAACGTGTATGTCTGTCAAAGTAGAATAACGATTTTGGTCGCATCTTGTTAATTTTCAGTTACTTTTATTTCAAAATTATTTCTATATTTAGGGTTTATAGTCTGGTTATTATATACTTGTATATTAAACGTAGAAACATGGACCAGTCATTAAATTACTCTTCATTAAGGAAAAATATCATTCGCGCGACCACGGACTTATAAAATATTCCACAAGGAATGGGCCTAAGAGTTTAAAGGTCTTTTAAAAAATTTCACTGTGATCATTTGAGATTGTTTGGAAATTCTGTACTAATAATACAATTAATTATTATGATCATTTATTTTATTTCTTAATTTCTAAGTTTTTTACGATATAAAGCTATAAAAAATATGTATATCATAAAAAACTTAAAAACACAATCTCTAAACAATTTCAAACCACGTGATTTTGATTTTACTGTAAAACTAATTTCCATGAATGTATTAATACAACATCCTTGCTCATTTCTTCCTTTCATTTCTAGCCATAGATCCTTGACGTTTGAGTTTTTGTAGTTTGACAAGCAAATTATTTCTCAGCGATCACTAAAGTTAAGTAAAGTTCGATTAGTCTTCGGATGGGTAACACCGGGCGGTATTCTCGCCAACAGAGCGCTACCGTGGATTGGACGGCACGTTTGACGGTTAGATTTTATATCCCAGTTGTTTCAACCGCTTAGCCATGTCAGTAGGCTTATGGCTTAAAACTCTGACACCAGGGCTAGACATTAGTCATATATGTACTGGGTAGCTGACGGAGACCTTAATTTGACCCAGAAGTAGTACCTACTAGAAACCAGTAAATATAAAAAAATTATACGTTAAATTAAAAAAAAAATTCAATCAAACTAAATAATTCTAAGTGTAGACTGTAGACTAATAAATTCACTAAATTCTAACTATGTCGTTGGCTTTAAAACATAAGGCCAAATATGTGATTTCATCTATTATCGGCGTCAGCTCGCCATCCTCTTTATCTCATTTGCATCCAAGGTTGCCTGGAAGAGATTGCAATAAGTTAGTCTTTCATCTATACAAATTCCATTATATACCTACTAAACAAAAAAAACATTTGAATGGACATATCCATAATTTAGAGTCTTTGACACAAGTAAAAGTACAACAAGTCTTTGTAATTGAAACTTTTATATTTATAGCAAAAGTTTCTGGTCCCATGTGGTACAGACAATCTCAACGCAATGTTTTTAAATTATTTAATTTAATGGAAGTTTTTGTTTTGTGCTATTTTTGTCCGGCCTTGCTAGTAAAGCTCCAAACGCAATGAGCTATGGAGAGGGCTATGCTCGGAGTCTCTCTGCGAGATCGAATCAGATATGAACAGATCCCTAAAAAAGAACCAAATTGACTGCCTTAACCCAGCGGCACATAGCAAAGAATGAGAAGAATGAATAGAGACTGATGACCAATAGGGTTGAAAAGTTCTCGAGTGAAAATCTTCAACCGGCAAGCGCAGCGAAGGACGTACACCTCGTCAAGACCGCAGGATTAAATTATATGCAAGCCTTGTCTTATTTGAGATCTATACGGAAGGCCTATGTCTAGCAGTGGACGTTCAATGCTAGAAAAATCATTGAAATACCTTACGAAAATACTCTAAATATGATTCTTGGTCTGGGTTGTAAAATGGCACCTTTCTTCACTTATTTCAATAGTAAATAAATAAATATTTGGGGACATTTCACACACGGTTTCTAACCCCAACCTAAGCAAAGCTTGTGATATAGCTACCAGAGACTGATAAACTACTTATGCATATTTTTAAATACCTACATACTTATATAGATAGTTACTAAATAACACCCAGACACAGAGCAAACACCTACGTTCATCACATAAATACTTGCCCTGCGTGGGGATCGAACTCACACCTCTTTGATCCAGTAGCTAGGGTCACTAACCACTGAGCCACCGAGGCAATCAATAGTAATAGTAATGGTATTGGTCATAATATAGCCAATTAAGTAGATACCTGCATAAGTAGGTATGTATAAACTCACGGTGTCGTTACGTTTCTAAAGGTGCTCTTACATGGGACATTTTTGAGAAACTTTTTTTTAACCGCCTAAGTTTTCTTTAAACACAACAATTGAAATTTTATTTCAATTTTTTGCTGTTCACGTCAGAATAAAAAATAAGAAAAGTAAAAGTAAAATGCTTTGCGGCCTACCTAATAGATAATGTGCATCATGAACATGTGAAACTTTGGTTTCTAATGAAACGAGACTTTTGTGCCTTATAAGTGACAATGGGCTTGAAAGCCTCGAATCGAATGGCCTATGGAAAGTTCTCGAGTGGAGTCTACGTACCGCAGCGTAAGGCGTCTTAACAAGGTGGACCGCTGATCACAATCATCAAGACTGCAGGATCACGCTAGATGCTAACCGCTTGCGATCGGTCTTATTGTCACCCGCGTCCGTGCCCGGACGAGGGCGGCCCGGTTAATATTTTATACTTTTCTTGTTTTATAATATTTAACAGTTTAAGAATCTAAAAACTAATAATCTAGGTTATTTAGGCATAGCAATTAATACAACAATGTTGGTGATATCAACTCCATCTTATATTTCAATATTTTTTAAAACAATTTTCAAAACTAAAAACCGGACAAGTGCGAGTCAGGCTCGCACATCGAGGGTTCCGTACAAATGCATAGCATGTGCTAATGAAGTTCTTTTATATGATACCTTACATGATACGATTTACTCACTTCGAATTTTGAACCCATATTTTGTGAATTTTGAGGCCCTATTTTTTTGTGATTTAAATAAAAATGTTCAGTTTTCAGATTTATTCCTATATGTGTACTCTGAGACAATGCTTCTCGCTAAATTTCATAGTTCTATGTCAACGGAAAGTACCCTGTACGAGGGGTGATCCAAAAGTAATGATAATCAATAACAAACACAATGAATAAAATAACTCAACATAGTCTCCTAGCAAGTCTATACATTTAGTCCATCTCTTTTCTAAACCTAAAATTCCCTTAGAAAAAAAATCTTTATCTTGACTCTCAAAAAAGTCCTCGACCGCGGCCATCACGTCGCTATCATCGTCAAATTTCTTGCCTCGGAGATGTTCCTTGAGTCGTGGAAAGAGATAAAAGTCACTGGGGGCTAGATCTGGTGAATAGGGGGGGTGATCCACCAGCTCAAAGCCCGCTTCCTGAATGGCAGCCATGGCAGTTGCAGCTTTGTGAACCGGTGCGTTGTCTTGATGGAACAGCACTCCAGCCCGCAGTTTGCCTCGCCTTTTCTCCTTAATAGCCTCCCGCAATATTCTTATTTGTTCTGCATAGTAGGAGCCTGTATTAGTGGCCCCCTTTTCCAAGTAGTCCACCATGATTATTCCTTCAGCGTCCCAAAAAACAGACGCCATAACCTTCCCTGCTGAGCTTGACACTTTGAATTTCTTCGGCGTCGGTTCATCGGATCGTTTCCATGTCATCGATTGTTGTTTTGTTTCAGGATCAAAATGATGGATCCAGGTCTCGTTCATGGTCACAAAACGTGACAAAAAATTATCCTTGTCTGCCTGGAAATTTTCGAGATTTGCTCTTGACATGTCGACTTGTTTCTTCTTTTGCTCGTCGTTTAACATTTTCGGTACCCAACGCGCGGAGACCTTTCTCATATGCAATTCGTTCGCAAGGATTCTTTGAATGCTGCCATATGAGATCCTTGTGACCTCAGCTACATGCCTGATAGTCACTCTTCGATCTTCCAATACAACTTCTTCAACTTTTTTCACATTTTCTTCAGTGAGGGACGTCGATGGGCGTCCTTCGCGGTGTTCGTCTTCCGTCGATGTTCTTCCCAGCTTAAACTCCTTAGCCCAGCGTGCAACTGTGGAATATGGAGGAGAAAAGTCCCCTAATGTTTCCACCAAGTCGCTATGTATGTCTTTGGTAGACATTTTTTTCAAGCAGAGGTATTTAATGACTGCTCTGATTTCGTGTTTTTCCATTTTGATGTTCACTCCTTGACAGTCCGTATTCAAATGAATGTAGCTCCCGGGAATCGTGGCCTATTTATATGATTTTTTTTTCCTGAACTAGGGAGCGTTCAAGTATTACATAACGCAATTTTTAAAGATTTTTGACCCCTCCTCCTCCCACTGTAACGCTCCATAACGTTTTCTGTAAACTCCCGCCCTCTAAACGTTACGTAACACTCAAGTGATCATTTTTCGATTGCGAACATGCGAGAACAAATTAAAAATGACGACCAGACTAATACAATCGAGGGATCCCCGTAAAACGTACCTAAACGAAAATGGTTGCCAATTTGGGAGTTTTAATTCCCTAATTTTTTATTTAAAAAAAGAAATAATGTTACGTAACGTGTTGTAAGAAAGACCCCCTCCCGCCCCTGTAACGCATCGTAACGTTTTACGAGACCCCCCCGCCCCCCAAATTGCGTTACGTAATACTTGAACGCTCCCCTAGTTGGTAATTGAGCAAGAGACTGATATTTTTTTTTTTATTTTTTTTTTAGTAGAAATAACTGATTAACATTACTATTGGATCACCCTGATTTTTGTGAGTGCGAAATATGCGGTGTTTTACGACATAAACGGCTCTAACTTTTTTTAAACGATAACTGAGGAGTTTTTATTTTACACAACTGCAAGAGATCATAGATATACGCATACAGTTTAAATTTCAACTCGATATCTTTACGTGTTCCCGAGATAAAGAGTCTTGACATACAGACAGATGGACAACAAAGTGATCCTATAAGGGTTCCGTTTTTTCCATTTGAGGTACGGAACCCTAAAAACGACAACCGTCTAAGTTTTAGTGAATTTTCACTCTTCTGGGTCAAATTTTGCTACACCCAGCGGGTCATGCGAAACCATGTAGGTAGATTTTTATCGTTTTTACCGCCTTACCAAGAAAGATTTAAACACTATTTAACACTGCTTAATCTGTACATTCATACAATACAGACTGTAAACATTGTCTAAAGCGTGCGTAAAACTTTTCTTGTAAGACGGTTAGTGTTGATGTACCTGTGTAAGAGAACTTGAGGTTTTAGACGGCAGGTAGGTAAGCCCGAAGTCTGCCATAACTCGACTCCGTAGCACGTCGGCTACGGCTGCATTACGGCCATGTTTACGACCTCACCCGCGCCCGCCCTAGCGCGAGGGCGGCCCGGTTAATATTTTATTCTGTATTGGCGAAGACTTTTATTGACTACGTTGTATCGATTGGGTCTGTCTAAAGTTTTCTCTGCGTGTCTTATTAGACTATAACTAGTAGTTCTTCGAACAGTAGATCTCATTGCACATCTCTTTAACTCATTCTTCATAAGTCTAAAAGTCGATTTTGACCGTAAAATAGCGTGACAGCTTTTTTCATCCCTTTTTGAGGGAAACACCAATCAAATATTATCGACAGTAAAGCCGGAAACATACTATCGGACGCGGCTGACGGACGCGACTGACAGCCGCGACTTAGCAATGTGCACAGTCTTAAAACATCCGTCGTGCCAGATCGCTCTCGGACGTCCGAAAGCTCTCAGACATCCGAAGGTAACGTTCGCGACGTATGTCCGATAGTGTGCACGGCTCAGTGTACTTTCATAGTCTAGGTAGCGGCTGTCAGTCGCGTCCGTAAGCCGCGTCCGATAGTATGTTTCGAGCTTAAATCTTTGATAGATTACCAGTAAACCATAAACCTAAAGGCCAAAACACACATACGGCGGGCGCGGGTCGGGCGCGGTGCGGGTCGGGAGTACGGCGTGTCTATTTGTACCTGTTTCAATGGACGACAACACACAGAACGCGTGCGCAGGTCGGGCGCGGGGCGGGCGCGTTGTGTGTGTGGTCGTCCATTGAAACAGGTACAAATAGACACGCCGTACTCCCGACCCGCACCGCGCCCGACCCGCGCCCGACCCGCGCCCGCCGTATGTGTGAATCGGCCTTAAGTTAAATCTGTGTACCAAGTTTTGTCGAGATTTGTTTAATAATACGACCTGTCAAGAAGGTCCTACATCCTGACAAAAGTAAGAAAATTTACAGTAAACTCCAAAAGAGATCAAATAAATCCCACTAATCCCTGGCAGAGATCGCTATCAGCGATAAG
This sequence comes from Hypomecis punctinalis, assembly GCA_949316475.1. NCBI lineage: Eukaryota > Metazoa > Arthropoda > Insecta > Lepidoptera > Geometridae > Hypomecis > Hypomecis punctinalis. The sequence continues at coordinate 6,956,940 of OX438823.1, forward strand.
GCAGCCCATTGTTACACTGTTAATGTTTCTTTGTTTCTTCTTTGTGATTATTTCTTGGTGTGCAATAAAGAGTTTTTCTATCTATCTAAGTAAACGATAAATTTGACAAATTTTGACTTCTAATTTCAAAGATTTTCAAAGATTTGTACTGTTCTGTATAGTTTTAAAACTACTATGATATCTAAAGAATCAAAAAATTGCAAGGCACCCCCTCCAAGTAATCACCGTCATATCCGTGAAAGATGAGGTATTTTAAAGGCCTTAATAGTAAACTCCAAGTAGCCCAACGAGCTATGTAAAGGGCTATTTTTCTGACCCCAAAGTAAGCAGAGCTTGTGATATTCTCTGGCAGCCAGAGACTGATAAACTACTTATGCATAATTTTTTTTTATATTTTATCTTTATAAACTACCTACACTAATACTACATAGAAAGCAATTAGATCATCCGCAGACCCAAGGTCTAAAGATAATCCAAGTGCTCAAGCCCACTGCCAGTTGGCAGCGTGCCCAGCATGCTGGCAGCATTGCCACGCTGAATGGCAGACTTTTGAAAACGAGATGAGCTCCCGGCCCCTACGGACCCAAAGCATATGCATATATACTACATATACATATTTTAAATACATACTTATATATATAGTACCTAAATAACACCCAGAGACAGAGCAATAGTTCATCACATAAATATTTTGCCCTGGGTTGGAATCGAACCCACGCCTCTATGATCCAGTAGTCAGGGTCACTAACCACTGAGCCACCGAGACAAGTCGGATTAGCAGAACCCAGTAAGATCATAAGACAACGGCCGATATTACTACAGCAAGCGAGTGCCACGTCAAGTGCCACTATAAGGCACCATCCATCTATCAGCTATATGACGTCCACTGCTGGTCATAGGCCTCCCCTTTAGATCTCGAATAAGTCCGTTTGCATGCGGCTTGCATCCAGCGCGATCCTGGGGTCTCGATAAGGTCATCTGACCACCTTGTGCATCTTACGTTGTACTTGCCGGTACGTGGTCTCCACTCGAGATTTTTTCGACACCAGTCCTCCGTGCTATGTGCCCTTCCCACTGCCATTTTAACTTGCCTTGGCTCTTCCAGTGTTGTTTATATTATACCCATACCTTGCCAAATAGATTAAGAAGGTATCGATTTGGCAAGCGCAGCATAGAACATCTTGATGCTTAAAATCGAGTGCCTTAGAGAGCGAGACGCGGCGGTGGTGGAGGCCCTGAGAGGTACGTATAACGATAGTTTTTTTTTAATAATTTGAGATTGTGTATGCCTGGAGCACTCATGCTCGCCAAAAGGTTCTTACCTGCGGCGGCGTCGTGTGGCGGGTCGCCCTCTTCCCTCAAACATGGTCGAGGAGGGCGACGGCCGGCGCGCGCGTCACACTCGTGAACGGGTGCAACTTGTTCAGATTTATTTTAGTGTAGAGTCCTCTAGTAAAGCCTTAGTTTTAGAAATATTGTTTAAATCATTAAAAAAAGTAATGTATATTCTTAAAGAGCACAGGCCCCGGTGTCTGTGGAGTGTAACAAATCAATAAAAAATAAAAAAAATGACAGGTAGTCTACAACAAAGCGTATGTACTGGATCCCATATATGAATCTTGAGTGTCAGTTTGTCTAGAAATATTTGGTTTACTTAATACGCTAAAAATAATATTAACTTATTTAAAAATAGGATAAACTTTGACTGCATTATTTCTATTTTGTGGCTTTTTAGTAAGCAGATATAATATAATAATCTTTGTAATCAATAACAATTAAATATTATTATTTTTTCATTTTATTGGCAAATATTTGAATATGATGTGTACTACTAATGAACCAATATTATATTGTAATTACTTGATTAAGCGCTAATTTATGAACACTATTATTTTTTTAATAAGTCTTGTTAAGGGAGCACAGATCTCCGAAATACAAGCTATGCTTAGTTTGGAGATCTGAAGCTCATTGTCATCATATGTTATATGATATTTAATATTTTGTATGAGTTGGTTATTATTAGAATTTATTAGAATGTATGTTGTATAAGTAAGTATATACATATATCAGTTTCATACACACCCCGTCGCCTAAACCTTTAAATTAATCCTTCACAAGTAACGGTTGCCTGGAAGAAATTGCTTTTTAGCGAAAAGGCCGCCGATTGTAACACTTACTATAAGTTCCTAGTCTAAGTTTTCCTAGTTTATTTAAGTTTTGGTGTGGCAATAAAGAATTTATCTATCTATCTATTTATGTTATTTATTTTAATGAGTCAATAAATGAATTTTGAATTTTTGAATTTTTTTTGAGATATTATTTATCCGCCGATTCGCGACAGGGCACATAAAAATGTAATCCACTTTTTTCAGTACTTATGAAACAGTTTCAAAAATACCATATCATCTATTCAAAAATAAAATATCGAATATCTGAATGGTTCCTGCTGTTGCTAAAGCAGTACTTTGACTCGTGCTCAATTGCTGCAACGCTTTCGACCATCCTTAATGGAAACCTACAAAGGAGGCCTATGTCCAGCAGCGAAGACATCAACTACTGGACATAGGCTTATATCGATTATTGTATATTTGAAGCGTCACCGTAAGACACTGCTAGTCAATTACAAACCTTACCTATTGTCACCTGGATCCCATAGATGAAACTTGAGTTGTCAGTTTGAAGGTAGTTCCGGAAGTAGTAGCATCCTGGGCACGCCCAGTGCGGTGGGCGGGGCGTGGGCGGGGTTAGCGACCGGAAGTCGGAAGGATGGAGGCGGCATTGTCTGTTGGTGTCTTCCTTATTTTTACAAGCTTAAATTTAAGCCATGTATTCACTGAGCACCAATGTTTTGGATACACAGTTTCTGTAACATCACATAGATGTTTATCGATACATACCGATAAACACTTACCGCCTTACTACAAAAGACTTAAACAAACTTTAAACACTGTTTAAACTTGAAATTTGTACTGCTAAGCACTGTGAAGCGTGTGTAAGCGTGCGTAAAACTTTTGTGGTAAGACGGTTACCGTCTAAGTAGGCTATAAGCCCGATTACAGAGGCGCCATCGTAATTATAATAGCTAAGTAGCATAGTTCTGTTTCTTTTTCACTTCAGGCATTCGACAAAGAGAACGCTTTTTACGTTGCTATTAAATTTACGCTGGCGCCTCTGTAATCGGGCTTAATGTTTGTTTTAAAGTATTTAAGGTGTGTTTAAATCTTTTATGGTAAGACGGTTAATGTTTACAAAAACAAAATAATTGTCTCTGAAACATTATTTTTAGGGTTCCGTACCTCAAAAGGAAAAAACGGAACCCTTATAGGATCACTCTGTTGTCCGTCTGTCCGTCGGTCCGTCTGTCCGTCTGTGTGTATGTCAAGACTCTTTATCTCGAGAACGCGTAAAAATATCGAGTTGAAATTTAAACTGTATACGCATATCGATAAATTTTTGCTGTTGTGTAAAAGAAAAACTTCTCAGAACTTGTCGTTGTTTAAAAAAGTTAGAGTCGTTTATGTCGTAAAAAACCGCATATTTCGACACTCACAAAAATCAAAACCTACAGGGTACTTCCCGTTGACATAGAACTATGAAATTTGGCGAGAAGCATTGTCTTAGAGTACACATATAGGAATAAATCTAAAAACTGTACATTTTTATTTACATCACAAAAAAATAGGACCTCAAAATTCACAAAATATGGGTTCAAAATTCAAAGTGAGTAAATCGTATCATGTAAGGTGTCATTTAAAAGAACTTCATTAGCTCATGCTAAAACAGGTTTTTAATTATTTTACATTGTGTTTGTACGGAACCCTCAATGTGCGAGCCTGACTCGCACTTGTCCGGTTTTTTGTTACAGAATCACGTAGATTTTGTTTCTGATACAGAGTTTATAAACAACTGTTACTCAGTGAATACATGGCCTTCAGACGAAAAAACACGTGACCAATTTAAAAGTCTAACTAAAAGACTGATTACAACGTTTTAACAATGATTTTTATGCCCAGTCATTGTGCCAATTTTTACAATAAAGTCGATCCAACGAGCTAATGGACGCCCCATGCCTCGTTTCCAAAGGCGTGTCGTACACATGACGCGCTCTTCGGCGAGCGCGTAAGCATGTAATTTGTATGAGCTTGCAATGGCACAAAATGTTTCAAAAACGCGCTGCTAGTAGCGCTGTACATTTCTTCATACAAATTACATGCTTACGCGCTCGCCGAAGAGCGCGTCATGTTTACGACAATACTCACACTCAGCATACTGGTATTAGTATAGTATTAGTATATTCCGACCAGTAGACCTCGCGACACTTCTCATTAACTGAATCTTCATAAGGCAATCTCGCTCTTAACCGACTTAGTTCATTATGACAAATCTTTTTAGTAGTTAGATACTGAAATATCTTGCCAAATGTTATCGAAATAGCGCCACAGATGACTGCCTTGATGACTCAGTGGTTAGTGACCCTAGCTTCTGAGTCAAAGAGGCGTGGGATCGATTCCCACCCAGGGCAAGTATTTATGTGACGAACATAGGTGTTTGCTTTGTGTTATTTAGTTGCTATCTATACAGGGTTATTTCTAATCAATTAGCATCCTTTTAGGGGCTTACTCTGTGCATCAAAACTAACAACTTTTGTTCTACTACTTTTATCAAAACTCAAAAATTTTTTTGTTGTTCCATAGAAAAATATCGTTCACGCGCGACAAAATGTTTGGAACAGCTGTTTTTTTTTAATTTTGACAAAAGTCGTAGATCAATAGTTGTTAGTTTTGATGTGTAGAATAAGCCCCTAAAAAGGTGCTAATTGATTAGAAATAACCCTGTATAAGTATGTATGTATTTAAAATATGTATAAGTAGTATATTAGTCTCCGACAGCCATATCACAAGCTTTGCTTAATTTGAGGTCAGATACCGTGAGAAAAAATGTCCCGAAAATATTTATATCTATTTACAGATAATTCTTTCGTTTTAAGAGAAACATCCTCCAATCAAAAATCGCTGATGACAAAAAAATATAAAATCTGCGTATCAAGTTTCTTAGAAAAATGCGTCCTATACACGAAAATCAACATCCTAATTGACGAAATCAAAATCTTCGACTTGAAACACGGACCTTCGCTTCGCTTCGGTCAAAAATGCCACCTCCAAGGAAATCTGAGCACACTAACTCTGCTCTTCGTTTCGGACATCCGAGCTATCTCCGTAGGCGTTCAACCATGCGCTGATTGGCGGACGCTCTTCATCCGAAATCAATACTGCAGCATGAGGCTCCAGGCTTTATGAATGTTTTACAAAGTTCCAGGGTTTTAGTACCCCCGGAAGCTGGCTGGCGGCATCAAATACAGAATTTGTTGGCTATCCCTGTTTTTAGAACGGTATGTTTGAAGGCGCTTTTTGCGGGGTACATACGTTGGTTGGTATTATTTTTCCGAAGAAAAGCAAACGGGTTTGGTTTATTTTATTTTCAGCAGACTTTCTCATTTCTGTTTTTTTTTAAGCAACTTTGTAGTATTTCTTGGTTTTATTTTTCATCAAAACGTCTAAGAAAGAGGCTTATTTTGTAGCATATATAATTTTAATATAGCTCCATATACTCCACGTTGTTGTAAAACCGATAACTATGTAGATGAAACACCAATGTTTCAATAAAAGGAACAGGTCCATAGTCTTTTTTCTATTTACATCTATAGACAGTAAAGTAATTCATGAGTTTTTGTTAACATTCTGTAGAAAACTCTTGCATTGATGATGATGACCACACAGAATAGCTAGCTTTTCTTGTTTTGTCCTTACCTAATGACAAATTTTGTATCCATACTTTGTATTACGAAATCGTAATATTTTTAAATGGAAATCCTCCAGGATGTGGATTACTGAAAGCTTCTCATCGAAATCAATACTGCAGCATGAGGCTCTAGCCTATATGAATTTTTATTACCATTAATTTTTATAACCATTATTTTTCAGCTGTCTCATTCTTTTATTTTGGAAACTAACGTGGTTTTCACACATTTTAATGTTTTATATCACGGGATTGTACTCACGTTTATTTTTATAATAGTAATTCGTATTGTAATAGTCATTACAATACGACTATAGTTCTATATAGTCCACTGCAGGACGTAGGCCTACCCACGAAGGGTGAATGGGGCTATATCTACCACGCTGGCCCAGTGCGGGTTGGTGGATTCACATACACCATCGAATTTCTTCTACGGACGTACGCAGGTTGCCTCACGATGTTTTCCTTCACCGAAAAGCCAGTGGTGTGAAATTCCGTACATAAATTCCGAAGAACTCATTGGTACGGCACCGGGATTTGCACCCACGGCCTTATGATTGTAAGGCGGGTGTCACTACCTCTTGACCGCCACGGCTATTCAATATAATCAATATTAAATATAATCCTAACGTTCATAGAGTAGTACCTAAACATTTTGCCAAATCTCAAATCGCGACTTTCTTTAGCTAATTAGAAACAAACTTTGGCATTCTCAAGGTACAAAGGTACGAATACGCACTTAGAAGCCCGCGGTAAATTTTTTGTAAAAAATGAACAAAGATTCGTTTTCGAATTTTAATTTACGTATTTATTCTTATTATTTTGTAATAAACTAGGTACTCATGAAAATCCTTAGTGTTTCATGACTGCTCGAGAAAGTTGGTTGGAGGAGACTCATCATGCGAAATCAATACTGCAGCATGATGCTTCAGGAGGCGTCAAATACAAAATTTGTTGACTATTCCTGTTTTCAGAATGGCATTTCAACGCTTTTTTGCAGAATACGTTGGTGTTCTTTTTCCCAAGAAAGGCAAACGTTTTTTGGTTGATTTTGTATTTCAGCAGACTGCCTCATTCTTGTTTTTTTTTAAGCGCTATAATATTTCTGGGAATCCGAAGAAATAAGCTAATGTTGTATTATGTAGTCACCATTCCACGTTTTTATTTAGTATCTTATTTCAAAACAAGTATGAAAATCACAGGTATAAATTATATTTCATTATCTCTACAGGTAGTACTTAAACCATAACACACTGTTTCATACTAATCAAAACGTTCATAGATTAGTACACATTTTGCCAAAATCTCAAATTGCAACTTTTTTTAGCCAATTTCCAACAAACTGGCATTCGCTACGTACGAAGATACGGACTCGTCGGTTCGCACTTAGAAGCCTGCGGTCAATTTTTGTAAAAAATTAAAAATGATTCTTTTTAAAAGTGTTTACGTAATTATTCTTATCATTTTATAATAAACTACTCAAGAAAACCCTTAGTGTTTCATAACTGCTTGAGAACGTTGGTTGGCGGAGACTCTCCATCCGAAGTCAATACTGCAGCATGAGGCTCCAGGCTTTATGAATGTTTTACAAAGTTCCAGGGTTTTAGTACCCCCGGAAGCTGGCTGGCGGCATCAAATACAGAATTTGTTGGCCATTTTGAAGGATTTTTTTAGTTTACATTACTTTTCAGCAGACTTTCTCATTATTGTTTTTTTTTGAGAGCGCAAATTTGATGTATTTCTCGCTTTTATTTTTCACCAGAATGTCTAAAAAAAGTAGGCTTTTGTTATAGCATATCTACTTTTAATGTACCTAGCACACCACGTTGTTGTAAAATCGATTACCATGTAGATGAAACACAAATATTTCAATAAAAGGAAGAGGTTCATAGTTTTTTTATTTACATCTATCGGCAGTGAACTAATTCACGGGTTTCCATTAACATTCTGTAGAAAGCTCTTGCATTAATGACGATGACCACACAAAAGAGCTAGTTTACCTTGTTTTGTCATACCAAATGACAGATTTTTTATTCATATTTTGTTATACGAAATCAAACGCAGCATAAGGTTCCAAGCTTTATAAACGCTTTACAAAGTTCCAGGGTTGTAGCACCCCCAGAAGCTCGCTGGCGGCATCAAATACAAAATTTGTTGTCTGTTCCTGTTTTTGAACGCGCTTTTTCTGCTGCTTAAAAATAAAAGCAACAAATACGTCGGTCTTATTTTTTACCACACTTTTTAGGAGAAAGTAAATTTTCTTGGATGTAGGTCTTGGAAGTATTTTTGTACAATACAAAAATGTACCCACACGTAAGACATCATTGGGTAATGGCGTTACATGTACCTAGTAAATATGTTATTCTGTAATACTGTGTAAATTAACGATGCCAAGCGCATTTGTCTAAGGAATAAAACAAATTTTGATTTTTGATCATTTTGGTATGCAAAATACTGTCTCACAAAAAAGCAACAACTTGACATGTTTCGTATACTTACTTGCATATGTATTTTACGGGTTCTCTCTAACATAATATTTCCAGTCCAATTTACAGACTCTTTTAAACTGTTTTTTTTTTGTTGAAAGAAAACTTTTTTGCTATAGGGCAAGTTGCCCTTATTAAAGACAACCAAATACTAAAACTACTACTAAAAAGCATTAGAATTATCCCCACGCCCTTGAAGGTCTAAAGAAAATCAAAATGCTCGAACCCACTTCCAATTAACAGCGTGTCCAGCTAGTCCAGCAAGCGACCACGAAAAGAACCCTTTTCAACGAGTGAAAAAGTGACAGATATATACTTTGCCATAACGCTCGTTCTGACACGTCGAAAGAAATATTTCGTGGTGCGCATCCTAGCCAAAATACTGGTAGCATTGCTACACTAAATGGAAATGCTCACTATTGCTCACCTATACGTTGAGTCAAATGAACACCAGCATTTTGGTCACGTGTTTTGACGTCACATACAACACAATCAACTATAAATAGCTCTTTCAATAGCTTACAAATTCTGTAATTGATGCTGCCAGCCAGCTTTTGTAAAACATTCACAAAGCTTGGATCGTCAATGCAATAGCCGTTATCTATTGCATTGACGATGACAGATATATTTTAATTATGTTTTTGTACTTACTCAGAATACGTTTTTTTTTTGGACTATTCAAAACGTGAGTTATTGGAGGCTTCTTATCAGAATCTCTATAGGTATAACGTGAAGCTCCAGGCTTTGTGAATGTATAACAAAAGCTGGCTGGCAGCATCAATTACAGAATTTGTAAGCTATTGAAAGAGTTTATGGTTGATTTTATGTTTGAGTGGACTTTCTCGTTTCTGTTTTTGAAAAGATTTATTTTTTTGTATTTCTCAGTAATCTTTTTTACCAGAATGTCTGAAGAAGAAGCTATTTTGTAGAATACAATTCATTATTTCAATTTTTACAACAACAAAGTCATATTTTTCAATTAGTATCTCATTTATCAAATGAGGAAAAGTATGACATCCACCCATTAGGTAGACCGAGATCAACGATATCATTAGGGTCATAGAAACACGTTGGATTCAAGCCGTTTTCAGCCGGCTTTAATGTATATCCGTAATTCTATGATAAACACTCAGCAGTAGACAGTAGGACGTCTACTGCTGAGTGTTTATCATGGTTACATGGATTGATAAATAAAAAGTTTAAAAACTGTTAGGAAACATTTCTTATTGCATATTGATGACTGTAGTCGATTAACAAAATGCACAAACTAAAATAAAAATTTAAATAAAAAATAAATATAGTTTAAAGAACTGAAATGATACGCTTTCATAGCATATCAAACTAAAAAGTGTAGAATAATTTTCAGTATATAGGCTTAAAATAATAATCAACGAAAAATATTATTAGATATCCACTAATGTAAAAAAACGAGTGGGGCATTTGTGCCAAAATTTTTCGTATATCGAGCACCCCACGCTTTTTTAACAATATTATTAAAATTTTTCGTTCATTTTTATTGAAAATTATTTTACACTTTTTAGTTTGATATGCTATGAAAGCGTGTTATTTAGCGTTTTTTTTTAAACTATATTTATTTTTACTTTTTAGTAATCGAATAAAGGAATTGTCGTCGGTCTTTGATAGGTGTGCGAATTAAAAAAAAATCTGATCGCTCAAAGTAGGATAAAATCGAGCTCAAAGGGGTTGGTTACAAGCAAGCAAGCAAACATACAGGTGAAACTAATAAAAGCGTGTTAAAAACAACACAATAAGATTCCTACCGCAGCTAACAAAACTTTCGAACGGCTGAACCGATTTTGATTAAACATAGCAAAAACTCCCCGACTAATTCACCTTTCGAACAAAATCAAAATCACTTCACTCATTCAGGAGCTACAATTCCAGAGACAGACCAAGATACATCAAACTTAAAACATCCCTTCGTTTTTTGCATCGGATGTTAAAAAGTGTGGTAATGAATACTTCTCGAAGCAGGTCTTAGGTAAGCCGTAGTGACCTAGAGATTTTGACCCTCGCATGTCCCGTACCAATTAGTTATTTGGAATTTATGTACGGAATTTCACACCACTGGGTTTTCGGTGGATGAAAACATCGTGAGGCAACCTGCATACGTCCGTAGAAAAAATTCGATAGCGTATGTGAATCCATCAACCCGCACTGGGTCAGCGTGGTGGATCAGCCCAATCACCCTTCGTGAGTAGGCCTACATGTGGCAGTGGACTATTAAAAAAGGCTGATACAGTACAGTACAAAGCAGGCCCTGCAAAGAGTTAAGTTCTTAATAAAAAATAAAAACAATCAAGCAAACGTCTAGAACTTTAAGAGTCCCGACAGGAACCATAACTACAAGTTATTAAATTCAATTTTCCTACAGTTAGTATGAGATTAACTATAAAACGAACTGTAAACTTGTTTTACGACAAGTGCAGGCTGAATGCTTCACGGCTCGCTTGTTGCATGTAGATGAGGTCGATTTCAAATGTTATTTTTATTTTAGACAAACAAATCACTTGTGTGCTTTTAAAGTCACGCCTACGAGTACCTATACTAAATAGTAGTTCTCCAAAGTCAAAGTATTTATTCGTAAAAATTGTGGTTATAAAGATCATAATCTTATATTTACTGTACAAAATAATTAGGCAATATGACGTACCTACTAATATTCGTGCTATTACCTTTATTGCAGGGCAAGTACATTGCATATATTTGCAGGGCAAGTACCTTTATTAATTACCACTAAATACTAGACATAATCAAAAACTACATAAATAACTACTACTACTAACAAGCAATTGGATCATCCACAGACCCTTGAAGGTCTAAATATAATCCAAATGATCGCGCCCACTGCCACTTGGCAGTGCGCCCAGCATGCTGGCAGCATTGTCACGCTGAATGGCAATGCTTATGCGTTGAGCCCAAGGACTTTGTATGCTATCTGGACTGCGCACAGACGAAATTTGGCTCAAAGTTAGTTTAGGAAAATTCAACCTTAATGCGTTGCAACAAAACATATATTCCTTTGAAATGGCATAAGAGAGACGCTGTGCCGAGTGAGACTTCCCAAAGTGATGAAGTTGTCCCGCTCGCACTATTGCCATTTCGAAAAGACACTTATACATGGTAGAATTATTACCTGTAAAGCCGCGACTGTCTTAACCATTTCTTAGTTTTTTTAACAATGTAGTTTGTTAAGATTTTAGTTAAAATTGCGAATAGATGCCAATAAACAGAGTTTGATATTTATTTTGTATGAATATACCTACGTCTTTATGATTAACGGTTATTTTTTATTTTTGACTAGAGTATCACCGTCGATTGCAAATGGCGTACTATGGTGTATACAAAGAAGTGTAGTAGGGTGACTACGCTGGACATATTTCTTAAACATGCTGGGTGTACAATTGGTGTATAGTCGTGGTTGTCATTTTTATTTTTTTTGGGTTGTAGATTTCAAAATTGGCATCCATATTGGAATTAAAAACGGCAGACGTCACTTTTTTGAAAAAATCATGGGTGTCCCTTTGTGAGATTTTTGGGGGTGTAGATTTCAAAAATGGCATCCATTTTGAAATTAAAGATGGCGGACGTCACTATTTTGAAAAAGTCGTCATGGGTGTCGTTTAATAGGTTTTTGGGGGTGTAGATTTCAAAAATGGCATCCATTTTGAAATTAAAGATGGCGGACGTCACTATTTTGAAAAAGTCGTCATGGGTGTCGTTTAATAGGTTTTTGGGGGTGTAGATTTCAAAAATGGCATCCATTTTGAAATTAAAGATGGCGGACGTCACTATTTTGAAAAAGTCGTCATGGGTGTCGTTTAATAGGTTTTTGGGGGTGTAGATTTCAAAAATGGGATCCATTTTGAAATTAAAGATGGCGGACGTCACTATTTTGAAAAAGTCGTCATGGGTGTCGTTTAATAGGTTTTTGGGGGTGTAGATTTCAAAACTAGCGTCCATTTTGGAATTAAAGATGGTGGACGTCACTTTTTTGAAAAATCGTCATGGGTGTAGTTTTGGGGGTGTAGATTTCACAAATGACATCTATTTTGGAATTAGAGAAAGCAGATGTTGCTTTTTTGAAAAAGTCGTCATAAGTGTTATTTTTTGAGAATTCGGGGGTTTATATTTCAAAATTGGCATTCATTTTGGAATTGAAGATGGCGAACATTACTTCAAAATGGATGCCAATTTTGAAATATACACCCCCAAAAACCTCGAAAACTACACCCATGACGACTTTTTCAAAAAAGTGAGACCGCTATTTTTTATTTCAAAATGGATGCCTTGTTTACTACGGAAGCCTTAAAATTCTGTTAACTACGGAAGTATATTCGTGGACAAGTTTTCGTGATAAGGTCTATTTGTGACAAAGTTTTCCGTGAAAAAGTTTTTGTGAAAAAATTTTTCGTGCCCAGCAGTAGGCGTCTTATTGCTAAAGCGACGACGATGACGAAGGACGACGAGATAGGGGTAAGATAACTGCGATTCCTGCGTGCAGTAACATTCCAAAGAAAAATTATATCCCATGATGATCGAGATGTTTTGGTCATCCTACTTGGAAAAGAGACACAATCATATGATGTGGTATCCTTGTCGGCACGTTTTTCTTTGCCAGTACTCAATCCTGTTTATATGATAAATCCATGGTTGAGCCAAATAAACACCAGCATTTTGGTCACGCGTGCTATTACCGACTAATCTTAATATTATGTCTATAAACACGAACTATATACCTAGCAGCACGTCTCTAATCCTAGACCTTAACTCGCTCTTGGCTGATTTGCTATATAGTCAGTTATAGTCTGTATACAGAGTTCATAGTCTAATTAATATCTTGATTATGATTTAGATACTAAGTGGTCCTGCCAAATATTATTAAAAGCGGCTGATAAATAGCGCTACACCAATTTTTCCCCTTTTTCGAGGAAAATTGGGGGGTGGCCCAATCAAAAATCGTAAATGACGAAAATCCCATAAATATATAGAACCTGTGTACCTACCAAGTTTCGTCGAGATTCATTGAAAAATGCGACTTGTAGATAAAATTTGACATCTGCTCCCCGACCTCCTAAGCAATAGCAATCGTAATAGCAATCGTTTATGACTTCATCTTAGTTATTTGGCACCGCCTATGTGACGTTAGCCATCAATTGCCTTGCGCGGATTGCGAAAGTAATCGTTGAATGAACAACTTTGATGGCTAACGTCACATAGGCGGTGCCAACTAACTAAAATGAAGTCATAAACGATTGCTATTACGATTGCTATTGCTTAGGCGGTCGTGGGGCTGGACAAACAAGCTAAATCATCGAGTTAAAGCCAAGATCTTACTTTCTTCGCTTCGGCGTAGTATTATTACATCTTCTTTGGCTTCGGTCAAATAACCGTTACTTTTTTGCGCATTAATACAATGCAGATATATCAAAATGAGTCCTCTTACGCATCATAAGTTTAGTTAGCAATTTTATTGTAGAAACTACAACCCGCAACCACACCAACCTCATCCTTTCAATTATTATTCATCTCAAAACAAAAAAAAAACTTTGTAAAAACAAAATTTAATTGTCAACATTCTGCTTTACTTTTGGTTTATTTCAATTCACTAAAAAACACTTAAAACACATTAAACATCATTGTCAAAACATATAAAAGCGTAAATTTTCTTTAAAAATCTTCTAAATATACTTAGATACACAACTATTTTAATTCAAAGTGTTTGAGATATACTGAAAAACACATCTTTTCAATTCATCTCAAAACCAAGAAACTATCTAAACAAGAAACAACCCCAACGAACAATAATCCGAACAATGGGAACAAAGCAACAAGTACATCGGGACAAACAGATTGACGTGTATATAGGTATAGATGGAAGATCTGTTTGTCTGGGGGACGGACTCATTTGAATAAACGGCGGGGTTTAAAAATATGGAGATTTAGACGGAATAAGGCGGATAAGACGTTTGCTTTTTTTGTGAAGAAAAACATCGTGGAATAGTCCCAACCATGCTTTTTATACGAGGAGAAAACATTCGCAATATACCGTTAACTGCCATAAATGCATTCATCAAACCATGGTGGTCTTGTGGTATTAGTTTATTATTGTGTGTATTAGTGTGGTATTAGTCTATCATTCTTGAGGTTGTGGGTTCACATCCCGGTCCCGAACCAATAAGTTCTATGGAATTTATGTACAGAATTTCACACCATTAGCTTTTCGGGAGAGGAAAACATCGTAAACCAAACCTGTGGACGGACGTATCCGTAGGAGAAATTCGATGATTCTGAATCTGGATTCACATACGCCATCGAAATTCTCAATGCACACTGGGGTAGCGTTGTGGACATGGCCTCGTCGCTCTTCGTGGGTAGGCCTAATTTTTTCTTCCTTTCTGTTCCCCCTGGGGACAGATCCGGAGGACAGGCTGGAATAATTCTATTCAGTAGTGGACTATCAGAAAGGTCGATACAGTACTGTACTTACACAGTCTGTTCACAAATTCTTTTTTATTCTTATTCGATGTGGAGGTAAAAGATACTGCACTGCCTTCCCACATAGTGTTTTTTTATGTATAATAGGTCTACATTTGGCCACCAACTTGCCTGATGGAAAGTAAAGTTGTAGCCGGAGATGGAGTATGTAGATCTAGAAGATACCTATTCACGCTTGACTTGAAGATATCCAAATTGTTATTGACAGGAAACAATGACGGAGGCAGGGCAATCCAATCCGGACCGCCAGCCGCATTATGAAGGAAGAAGAGAATCGCTTAGTACAAGCAGGTGGTACGTAGACTATGTAGGGATGGCATTTATGCGACTTCCGGCTTGTTCTGCTGTGAAAAGGAGATAAAAGAATCAGGTCGTGGAGCGCACACTCGCAGAAATGGAGCCTACAGAAAATTGTCAAACACGCTACTTTACGCCTGTGTTCCAGGTTTTTTAATTTGGAAGCAACAACCTAACTATCCCCGATTATCCGCACGGTACGACGTTGAATAGAATCCAATGCTTCGATTTTTGTTTTGTGCGTTTTACCCTCCTGCGTCTACCCGAGCCAGCCCAGCTCCTTACAATAATGAAGCGTGGCTCTGGGTTACTAGTATAAATGTATACAGAAAACAATGCGACAAGAAGTAAGACATAACAATAAATAGTTGTGATGCGTATGCAATAATTGTGTAACATTAATTAAATACATCTCTCGGGTCAGGCCCGGTTGTTTGATGGGCATCAGTGGAGCCGAAGCCAACAATGAGAGGCCCTTTTTAATACATCATTGAGCTACATAGTTGGGATGATGGTACAAAGAAACCTATTGTGAGTAATGAATTTAAAAAATAATGGGCTATTGTAGAGAACTTCTGGATGATTTATAAAACCGTTCTATGGAATGAGGTGCGGCACCCGCCAAGTTATGCCTCATTTCAAAATATTAAGGCGGGTGGTGACTTGCCATCCACTAAATGGGCCGCCATAAATGCTACCGTAAGTTGGCACCGGAGGAGCAACATTGGTGTGGATGGATTTGGATGTTGAGAGGTGTGCTGTGCGTTCACTAAGAGCTACTAGCGGTGTTATGCCCTTTAACACTTCCACTTTCCACATTCATTATATTATTAGCGTTACAAATAGGTATTTGTTATTTTAAGTAGAAAGAGGTATCTCAACACGAGGTAGTGGACATGAGTGTTCAGTTAATGAAGCCTAAAAATTTATATTAATGTGACGCAGTAGGTATGCCGCGCGGTAATGACGGCGAGTTGTTTACACTCAAGTGCGAGATTTATGGTTTTATGACTCGAGCGGGTTCAGTCTTTGTCTGCCGTCTATTGTTTAGTTTTTTGTTTGGGCGTTTACGTATTTGAGAACAATAGGGAAGTCTAGAACTTTCAAGTTGTTTACTTGTTAACACAATAGCGTTTATTAGATCGAGTAATGTTGCGAATTATCTCGTAGGTTCGAGACTGTAGGAAATAACGGATTTAAATTCGCCAGCCGACCCTTGGAGATCAGTTATTCGTTTACCGTCGAAGCGAAAACATCTCGTGTTCAAGTGCAGTACCAGTTATTGTGAAGTGACTAGTCTGTGTGAATATCAGTGCCAGTGTGAAGTGTTTGTGCGAATTGTGTCGTGCGTATCGTGTTTTTGTGCAATAAAGTGCAAAGTGAATAATCGGCGTTTTAACTGATTATCCAAGAACCCATCTCGTAACATTAAATATTATTTCTTCGTCTCGAGGGCTTTAACCCATGTCCACACAAATACGTCTCCAAGACGCGAGTGCGCCCGGCAAGCGGCGCTCGGTATAAAATACCAATTATTTGTTACTACGCCGCTTTACAGCATTATTTGTATTCAGATTTTAACTCCGGTGTCGCTTATTTTATTATATTCCATATTTTTAAGCCGGACGCTGGGGTTCAGCTTGGATTGAGTTAAGGAATTCTGGTTGCGGAATGAATATTACTTTTACAACAAAAATAGGTATATAAATAATTTGCGTGTGTATTATTTTTTGCAATAATATACTCGTTAATTTTTTATAATAAGAATTAATTTAGACAACTTACAATCATACATTTTAATAGAATATCGGGAATAAAAAGTAAGGCCGGTTCATAACTTCGTATAATTCTTAAGTTGGTTGGATCATCCATTCATCCATCAGCCAAAGGACGTCCACTGGTAGACATAGGACTCCCCTATGGATCTCCAATAAGACCGGTTGGAAGCGGCTTGCATCCAGCGCGATCCTGCGGTCTTAATGAGGTCATCCGTCCACCTTGTGGGTGGACGTCCTACGCTGCGCTTCGCGGTACGTGGTCTCCACTCGAGAACTTTTCGACTGTCCACCACCGGTCATCAGTCAGTGGTTGGATAGTATTGTTTTTTTAAGCTGCCTGGAGGTCTATAACATGGCAGAATTGGTCATTACAACTGGGACCTACAATGTAACTCTATCTGTGTCTATTGTATTCCTATTATTATTATTTAAACAATGACAGCACTCAGTTATAAATGCCACCCACAGTCATTTTATTTTATTGTTATTTTTTACAAGTTTGGTACAAAAGTGACGAGCAAACTTAAAAACACTCAAATAAACTAATCCACAAAAACATTATGAATTTGCCAATCAAAATATTGTACACAGCATTTTAAGAAAAACTTAATTTGTAATAAATAATATATATCAAAACTTAATTTGAAATAAATATGTCAAACGCCAAACTAGTTAATCTTATAGAGTGTACTTCTATATAATTAAACAAGTTTTGATAAATAATATCGAGTTCACTGCACACCTCTGTGCTTAGATGGTTATATAAATGACACATGCGATAAAGGGGATTAATGCCTTTTATTCCATTATTGAAAAATTCCATTATTTGAAGGTGGAATACTGAAAAGCGTACTTGTTAGTCTTCGCTTGGATAAGTTGGGAGCCATGAAGTTTATATTGGCAAGTAGTTCTTCGCTTAGTGAACCATTAGCAACTTTGTGTAGCAAACACATGTCAGTGATTTTACGTCGGTCGACAAGACTTTGAATGTTGTAATGAACTAAACGCTCGATAAATAAATCGATGCTAATGTAACATATAATTGGGTTTAATTTAATTACACATGTAAAAAATGTTATGATATTCAAATATACAATAAAATTAATGATAAATTAAGTTTTATTTAAAACTAGCGGACCCGGCGAACTTCGTACCGCGAAAGTTAATGAATGTAGGTAGCTAACCTTACGAAAATACCTTCATTAGGATATTTTAAATTTAATGGCTGTCATCCAAAATGTAGATCTGGTTCAGCTATCTCACTTTCGTGAAGATAGCATTGATAAAAAGTTGACAGTTACGGAGATTTCAACAGCTGTCATACAAAATGTACTTAGATTTGATTGAGCTATCTCACATTTGTGAAGATAGCATTGATCAAAACTTGACATTTGCGGAGGTAAACCACTTTTAAGTTCGACACAGTCATCCAAAATGTAGATCTGGTTTAGCTATCTCACTTTTGTAAAGACAGTAATGATCTAAAATCGGTAGATACGAAGATAAACCACCTTTAAGTTCGATAGCTGTCATCCAAAATGTAGATTTGGTTCAGCTATCTCACTTTCGTGAAGATAGCATTGATAAAAAGTTGACAGTTACGGAGATAAACTACTTTTGATTTCGACAGCTGTCATACAAAATGTAGATCTGATTGAGCTATCTCACTTTTGTAAAGACAGTAATGGTCTAAAATCGGCAGATACGTAGATAAACCACTTTGAAGTTCGATAGCTCTCATCCAAAATGTAGATCAGCCACCCTACCGCTTAAGCAATAGCAATCGTAATAGCAATCGTTTATGACTTAATTTTAAGCATATAGCACCGCCTATGTGACGTTAGCCATCAATTGCTTTGTGCTGATTGCTAAAGCAATGGTTGAATGAACAACTTTGATGGCTAATGCCACATAGGCGATGCCAAATGACTAAAATGAAGTCATAAACGATTGCTATTGCTTAGGCGGTAGGGGGGCTGGTATAGCTATCTCACTTTCGTAAAGATAGCATTGATCAAAAGTTGACAGTTACGGAGATAACCTACTTTTAAGTTAGACAGCTGTCATTCAAAATGTAGATCTGGTTGAGCTATCTCACTTTGTAAAGACAGTAATGGTCTAAAATCGGTAGATACGAAGTAAGTAATAGTAAGTGCGCCACAAAATATTAGCCCCAATTTAATGTGAAACGGTACACAAATATTGTAGCAAACAATCATATCAAACCCAAGAAACAGTCAATCTCTACTAATGTGTTTCGTTATGGTTATCATCCGCAGCTTTCTTTGTCCCACTACTGGGTATAGGCCTCTCTCTTTCTGTGACATCTACCTCGGCTCTTTGCCGGTTGTGACCAGGCTCGACCGGTGGTATTGATGATATCGTCGAGATAGTCGACCCACCTTGCTGCCGCGCCGCACATAGCTGAGCGCTCTCACCTATTCAGGTACCCTAGTTGACCAGCTCGGTCACCACCGTCTTTCTTGATCAAGAAGCGCTGGTCGAATTGGTTGCCACGCCAGTGTGAACGATGTCATACGCAGGGCTTTTGCGACCGCCAATATAGCAGTCGTACTCGAACCGAATGTTTCTGCGCTTGGTGATGGCAAAAGGCCTGACGGTACGAAGCTGGTCCCATGGAAGTGTAGACGGCCCTTAGTATGAGACGCGACTTGCGTCGATACTTTGGTGCCGTCACATCTTTCTGAGACTCAGAGAAGGGTTGGAGCGTTGGCCGATTCGGAGCAGCACAAACGGCGCAAATATGCTAACCTCGGCAGTGGTTACATATTTGAGCCGTTTGAAATTGAGACATTGTGCCCGTGGTGGCCGGTCTTGTTTTCAAAAGTCTTTCTGAGCGTCTTGTGTACCCGACGTGTGACCAAAATGCTGGTGTTTATTTGGCTAACGTATGAGCATTGCCAATCAGCGTGGCAATGCTGCCAGCATGCTGGGCACGCTACTAACTGGCAGTGGGCTTGAGTATTTGGATTATCTTTAGACCTTCAAGGGTCTGTGGATGATCCAATTGCTTGTTATGTAGTAGTAGTTTATGAAGTTTTACATTATAAGTCTTGTATTTAGTGGTAATTAATAAAGGCACTTGCTCTATAAAAAAAAAGTCAAGTACCCTGGCACCTTGCCACTGTCCAAACCTAACCTGATATCATAATACCTTATACTTATAAATGCTTCTGTTGATTAAGATAAGGTTAGAGTGTACGGGTTTCCGCCTTGTCGTAGCGGGGAAACTTAGTAGCCGAAGCTTATGGGCGGCGCGGGAATCGGAGGTAGAGCCGCTTCTCTCGGTTTCTTTTCACACAGCTTAGAAGGCGGTGCTCTAGGTCTCCCGTTTTTTGCGTCTTTACCCCCTAGGCAGTTTAGAAGTTTGCACTCGACGTTGGGCCGCTTCTCTGGGCTTTTTAACTAAAGCAGCTGAGAGGCTGGCCGGTAAGTTGCGTGACTTATGAGGAGTGCCGCAACCGAGGCGGGCTGCACTGTTATTACTGTTCAATCCTTACCAAACCAACAAAAATGTATTTTCGTGTCAAGGTCACAGTTTACAGTCAAGGTTGATAAGTTTACTCATGCCATACTACTCATGGTAAAAATCAAGTCGATCCGTTTTCTTCGTATATTATAATGGATTCTGTACCATAAAGGTAGAATAAGGATACATGTTAAACCTCTAATGGTGGTAGATTTAAAAACATTTTTAATTTCAGTCAAAATGACGGCCCGTTATTAAACGTCATTGTAATATGTAGCATGGCAAAGGGAAAAACGATTTTATCTAATTTTAATGTCAGTTATCATTGTCGATCCATAGTTTAATTCCTCTTCGAGCTGACGTAATAAAGGAAAGAAAATTCGTCCCTTTGCAATGCTAAGCGTGACATTTATAAAATTCAGCAGTCAATGTATGTCACCTGTCATCTAATTACGTTTCGTCAATCAATTTTCGGCCTAATTATGAAGGTGCCATCGTAAATTTAATAGCAACGTAAAAAAATTTCTCTCTATCGAATGCCGAAAGTGAAAAAGAAACAGAAATAGTCTAATTAGCTATTATAATTACGATTGTGCCTTCATAATTGGGCCTATTAGCGTCGTTGTGATAGGTTGTCCTATCCTACAGGAATTTCACTATGCAATTTTCGGGATAAAAAGTATCCTATGTCCTTCTCCTGGTTCTAAGCTACCTCTCCACCAATTTACAGCCGAGTTGGTTCAGCCATTCTTGAGTTATAAGTGGAGTAACTAACACGACTTTCTTTTATATATATATATATAAGATCGTCAGTATAAACTATCGATATTTTAATCAAAACTCTATCTAAAACTCTGTGGTCACGATCATTCGTCGCCCATCACTAATCGACATGCCCATAAAGTATGACATTGACAGAGAAATTCAGGACTTCATAGGCGTGATTTTTCTGACAGCTGTCGCAGAGATCAAGTTAAATTTTATAGAGTATAAGTAAGTCATACATATAAATAATGAAGATTTCGAATCCCGAGTATGCCTCAAATTGATAGTGGATCATATCATGTCTGAATTGTGCCACGTCAGCTAAATACAACTTTTTGAATAACCCTATACAAACAGTAAGCAAGTTCGTATAGGCCAGGTAGCTAGTCCTGGTGTCAGAGTTTTAAATAATTTATAGGATTAGGCCTGTTATTGAATGTTTATATGTATTTGTACAATTAAGTTTAAATATATGTTTGTGCTGTTGGCCTATAAATAAATAAATAAATGCCACTCGCAGTCACCCATCCAAAGGCTAACCGTGCCAAACACAGATGTGCCAAACGTGCTTAACTTCAGAAATTAGTTAAACTACGCAAAGAGCTCCACATAGAAACAGTATTCTTATCTTGTCATTTATTTGAATGAAAAACGGCACAATATATAATTCTTGACGTGGGAGTGAGTGAATAGTAAATACAATTTCAATTGCAATGACCTTATTGCCTATCTACCCTCTCTGTCTAATCTAATTGTGTCATCTAATAAGGGGTAGCCACGCGAGGGGGTGACAATGATACGTCATAGATAGGGAGGGCAGATGATGTTGGTTTAGAAATAGGTATCAAGAAATTATGCAACGTGTTACTTTGCGAAACGCAGGAGTTAGAAGTGTATGATCGTAATATGAATAAGTTTTACAACAGCTAAATAAACAAAGCCGATCAACGAAAATAAAAATTAAGTGGATTTAAAAATTATTAATTTTTAAGGTATCTTAATTTCATGCCAGACAAATAACGCACTATTTAAAACTATGACGTTGTAATTAATTAGTTTTAGAACTGTAAGCTTTATACATATGTATGCCATACAATGCCATGCTTTGTGGGAGAGGGACAAGACATAACCTCTCTATATAGGCATCCCTACCAACTTTTACAAAAAATATTTTTTTTTCTGTTTAGGAATTGTAATTGTTTAATTAAATAAATAAAATAAATATTTTAGGACTCCAAACTAAGCCAAGCTTGTGTTAAGGCTGCCAGAGACTGATATACTACTTATACATACTTTTAAATACATACTTATATAGATAGTAACTAAATAACACCCAGACACAGAGCAAACACCTATGTTCATCGCATAAATATTTGCCCTGGGTGGGGATCGAACCCACGCCTCTTTGACCCAGAAGTTAGGGTCACTAACCACTGAGCCACCGAGGCAGTCTGAGCCACCGAGGCAGTCAAATTTTTTCAAGTCATTCATTGTCAAATTATTCTAACACTTTCAATAAATCAAGTACCTATCAGTCTTATACCAAATAATACTGATTTATTTACGTGAAAATAGTCGGGCTTTTTTAAGTTGACGTTAGTAGCAGAGCTACGTACTACGCATGCTACATCGTAGCGCTATTCTACGCGTATTGCTACGTGGCGTAGCATTTTTAATTGGTGCTTTTATCCTGTACCAGCCTTTTTAATAGTCCACTGCAGGACGTAGACCTACCCACGAAGGGTGATTGGGCCATATCCACCACGCTGGCCTAGTGCGGGTTGATGGATTCACATACACCATCGAATTTCTTCTACGGACGTATGCAGGTTGCCTCACGATGTTTTCCTTCACCGAAAAGCCAGTGGTGTGAAATTCCGTATATAAATTCCAAAGAACTCATTGGTACGGTACCAGGGATTTGAACCCACGACCTCACGATTGTAAGGCGGGTGTCACTACCTCTTGACCACCACTTCTTTTATCCTACTTCCTACTAAAATTATAAAAGCGATATTTTGTGAATCTGTAAAGATGTATGTTACTCTTTCACGCACAAACGGCTGATCAGATTTGGATGAATTTCGGTATGAAAATAGCTTAGACTTTGGATTAACCTTGGCTACTCTTTATTTCAGGCTAACGTGGGCAACACCGCGGGGCGCAGCTAGGAGTAAAATAAATAACTTTTAAAAAGTTTTTTGTTATGATACGCCAACTTTGCGTTGTCGACATTTGAAGTCTGCGGGTTCGTCTCGCCATTGTGGTAACGTGAGACAAAAGTGAAATCTCACGGAAGTCGATACGAGCTCGGGACGCGGGGGCTACCACGTGTTTGCGATCAAAACCTCAAACCCGAAGGTATGTTTATGTGTTGTATTGACTGCCTCGGTGGCTCAGTGGTTAGTGAACCTGACTTCTGGATCAAAGAGGCGTGGGTTTGATTCCCACCCAGAGCAAACATTTTTGTGATGAACATAAGTGTTTGCTCTGTGTCTGGGTGTTATTTAGGTACTATCTATATAAGTATGTATTTAATATTATGTATATGTAGTATATCAGTCTCTGGCAGCCATATTACAAGCTTTGCTTAGTTTGGGGTCAGAGACCGTGTGTAAGATGTCCCCCAATATTTATTTATTATTTATTTATTTATGTTTTTTGGTTCGTTTGTTAGTGTTTCACGCAACAACAGAAGAAAGAACCGAATTGATTTGATGGCTATATTCATGTCAAAAATCAAGTTTTATAGATTATAGAGTGTATCAGCCATGAGATGGACCGATCAGATCAAGTCTGCTGTGGGTGGGCCCGTGCATGAGTGTACCCGATTGACGTCCCATAGAGAGAGATGGCGAGACATTACATCTGCCCCTACAAATAGTAATACTACTTGATGACCACGACCGCTCTGTCAAGAGCGCAACGATCAAGAAAAAGAAGAGTGTATCAGTTAACTTTTATCCCGTAAAATAAAAAAATCCCATAGAATAGCGTATAAAACCAATCTATGTACATTTTTTCTCTGATATCAATATATTTGTGTATGTCTGTAAAATTGTAGCTTCTTGATAAATACTTTTATATAGATAGATATGGATCACCTCCTTTCTGCTTAGTAGATATACAGGGTTATTTCTAATCAATTAGCATCCGTTTAAGGGCTTATTCTGTACATTAAAACTAACAACTTTTGTCAAAACTCATAAAAAAAATGTTGTTCCTCAGAAAAATATCGTTCACCCGCGACAAATTGTATGGAACACCTGACTATTTTTGAGTTTTGACAAAAGTCCAAAACAAAAGTTGTTAGTTTTGATGTACAGAATAAGCCCCTAAAAGGATGCTAATTGATTAGGAATAACCCTGTATATTTGTTTTGTTGAAACGAGTTACTCGTTATTTAGAATTAAGTATTTTCAGTGATACTTAACTCTAAATAACGAGTAACTCGTAGTTATGTATCATTAGGGGAGGCCTATGTCCAGCAGTGGACGTCCTATGGCTGAAATGATGAAGATGATGATTTACAGTGATTATTATTTACAAAAACCACAGGTATATTTTCTTTATATTTGAAAATTCTAATCGAAAACCAGCAGTACCTCCCCCATCACATATAACACGTTGTCGGAAACCCAGACATATGAATTGTTCTCTCAAAGAACACCAGTGACACGGGTGACATTTGACGTGTTATCTAGTGACGTCACACGACTCGTATGGTAAAGTTTTTAATTAACACCTCTGTTAATATCATACTTTGTACTAGCATGCATATATTTGCCTATCATAACGTAGGAAAACTTTTTAATGAGCATCTCATAGTAAAAAGCTTCATTTTCAGTCTATTTTAAAACCTGCTAAAATTTATCACAGCTCCTTAGTAAATATAGACTAAAATACTTACCCCCTTCGCACACGGCGTCGTAGCGTAGGCGTATCGGAGTACGCGCGTGGGACGAGAGCAATACGTAGCCCCCGAGATGGCGCGCGCGGTGTATCCGCGCGCGCCATCTCGGGGCCTTCCCCGGGCTAGGGTGGTATCCACAAAGGACTTTCCCTGGGATTTTTTCCCAGGGATAAAAACCCAGCTTCTGACCCAGCTCTGGCATAGCTGTTAAGTGAGCTTCAGTCAGGATTAGGTCATCAGCAGCTTATATCTAACATCATATTATACATTTTTGTGCTGTTGGCCTATAAATAAAAAAATCACTCGACTAAGGCCCTTTGCACACGGCGTCGTACGTAGCGTAGGCGTATCGTAGTTCGCGCGTAGGACGAGAGCAATAAGAGCGCGTACATGTTCAAACAAGACGACTACGCTACGCCTCGTATGCGGACTTGTTTGGACATATATGCGCTCGTATTGCTCTCGTTCTACGCGCGTACTACGATACGCCTACGCTACGTACGACGCCGTGTGCAAAGGGCCTTAGTCGAGTGATTTTTTTATTTATAGGCCAACAGCACAAAAATATAAAATATGATGTTAGATATAAGCTGCTGATGACCTAATCCTGACTGAAGCTCACTTGACAGCTATGCCAGAGCTGGGTCAGAAGCTGGGTCTTTATCCCTGGAAAAAAAAGTCCTTTGTGGATACCACCCTAGCCCGGGGGAGGCAAGGTAAAAACTAAAAACCCTGGGGTGTTTCTTCCTGACGCCCATGTGCTGGAGCTGCGGGAACGCTTTCGCACTTGTCCGCGGCTCCAGCGGCGCTGATCCCTAAGACCCGGTTCTGTTTAGTGATGGAGCTCCTCCACCATACTTTTCTTGAGAGGCGCGCGCGCGCCACCTCAGAGGTTACGCTTGTCGGGCGATGGACTCCCCCAAGTCCACCGTCCAAGCCCCGTGTTATGGAGGTTGGAGAAGAGCGTGGAAGACCCTCCTCCGACGCTTGTAGCTGGGTCTGACCCAACCCTGGCGCAGTTTATACTAGTCATACGTAGCTTGCAGCTTGTAGCTGCATTTGACTAGTATAAAGTAATAAAAATATAAATGGTATACCTTTCCAATTAAAAAAAAATCGGAATACTCATTAAGAAGTTATCGTACAGAAAAATTAACTCAATAATTAATGTACAGAATAATAAAGTACAGAATAATTAAATTACTCAGATTAACGAATAGATAATACTGTTGTTAATACTTGAGGCAATTCTCAACTACCAAACAAAAATGGAAAATCTTTCCAAAATGCTATCAAACTGTCAAATATGTATTGGAATTTAATGTTACTCGTATCTGTCTAAATAAATTAACAGTTTAAAAAACACTAGAAAAACACGCTTAGTCCATTACGTGGCCAAACTCACAAGTGCAAACACGACTCTGATACGATGATTCATCATGGAATGCCCGTGCCTATTCCGGCTTCATCATCGGACCTTAAAACCTAATCGTGGTCAATGTTCATTACAAGACTTTTCTAAGAAATCCAAATCAGCTATGATACGATTTTTCATCATGAAGTTCCAGTTCATATCTTCCGGCTCCATCAGATCAGTTCGACAGTACCATATTGTATTGTCATCAGAACTACATACAGCTGCCAATTTTCATTACGCTACGACCCTTGGAAGATGGTTAAATTAGTTACCTTAGATTCCATTACATAGTTACATACAGGTCGACCTAATAAAAGCGTGTTAAAAAAAACAGAAATATCCACTAAATCGAGATTTTTTCATCTCTTTCTAACCCATGTCATATTAAATCGATACATCTCTTTCAGATTTTTCTCAATCGACCACATTATCTCTCCTATATCTGTGTAATAAACACACACTTTTATGTAAGATGGCGCTCTCCAACTTCAAAGTATGTCTCTCTCATTGCACAGAATCTTTAGCTTAGAACTATAATATTCCTACCAACATTTCCACACAAACTAGCTCCCACCAAACACCAACGTGGCAAACAGGATCCAAACGCAGCCGGAAACGCCCGACGTCGCATTTCCGGTCAACCGTTAAATTTGAATTTCGAACTGATAGCCGCACTCCGCGCCAGACTTTTGTTGCGAGCGGACGTGCCGACTAGCCAGGAAATTGATTTTGAGAAGCGAGATAACCTGACCAGGGTGTGTACCTGGCTGGATCGATGCAGATGAATAGGGGGAGAGACGACGGAAAACGGCCTTCACCCATCTGATAACTACTGTACTGTACCAACCTTTTTTATTAGTCTACTGCAGGGCTTAGGCCTATCCACGAAGGGTGATTGGGCCATATCCACCACGCTGGCCCAGTACGGGTTGGTGGACTCACATACGCCATCGAATTTCTTCTACGGACGTATGCAGGTTGCCTCACGATGGTTTCCTTC
Source organism: Hypomecis punctinalis (assembly GCA_949316475.1). NCBI lineage: Eukaryota > Metazoa > Arthropoda > Insecta > Lepidoptera > Geometridae > Hypomecis > Hypomecis punctinalis. The sequence continues at coordinate 6,984,401 of OX438823.1, forward strand.
ACCGAAAAGGCAATGGTGTGAAATTCCGTACATAAGTTCCAAAGAAACTCATTGGTACGGGATCGGAATTTGAACCCACAACCTCATTATTGCAGGTGGAGTTTTACTACAACAGTACCACTAGACCACCACGGCTGATAACCAGATGATACATAATAAGGGGAGAGACGAGGAAGAACGGCCTTCACCCATCTAATAACCAGATATGACATACTTTTTATGAGATGTTATTTACATACAAACAGGCCTATGTTAGCCTGCCTATGGAAAAGTGTTCATGACTTTAGTTATTTCCATTTTCTTTTTGAAAATGATTTCTTTTACCTTCACTCTTTTGATAGCCGCCATTTTTTTTATTCCAACTAGTATATAGTTTTTAATGCAGAGAATATACTTTTGTAGGTTTTTTGTAGGATTTGACAAATATGTCTAAATTAGCACATCTCGTCGTATTTTCTTTTGTACCTATCTCAGGTAGCCTAAGGTTGCCTGGAAGAAATCACTTTCAGTGATAAGGCCGCCGGTTGCTTCACATGTTTAAGCATCTGTTTTTCTCTATTTTCTGTTTTATGTGTGTGTAGGGCAGACGCCCGGGTTGTGGCAACTTGAAGAAATTTCAGTTTTCAAAAATTTGTCAACTATACAATAATATAGTGACATGGGATTTAAAAAATTCCTATGACAGAGTAGACATTTATCTATTAATTTTTACATGTAAATACTACGAGAAAAAAATATCTATTTTTTCTACAAGTATTTTAATGAAAAGTGGGCAAAAACACCGGTTGTGGCCACTTTGCACCGGCTGTGGCCGCGCCGGTGAGCCGGTTGTGGCCACTTTACATTTTAAACAAATTAGTTTAAAAACTTTGTAACTTAAAAGTTGTTGTCTCAAATTCATGTGACAAATGGTTGTTGCAAGTATTTTGTTGCCAGTATTGTCGCAAATTTCTTTTGCCAAGATTTTTAGCGCTGATTTTTATTGCAAGATTGATAGAGTAGTCACTTTTGCAAGATTTTAGCATAAGTTGTTACGGTAAGTGATGACTTAGGGATGATTAATGTTAGACTAGGCCGGGCACGGGCTGTGGCCCGTCTGGATCTCGTCTGGGCCCATCCAGGACCTGTCCGGGCCATAGCCGGGTCACTAATGTTAGACGTTGCATACATTTCGTATGAAACTATTTATATTACAACGTGGCATAGACGTGGCCCATCCGGGCCCGGACGTGCCCCGTCCGAGCCATTGGGTCACTAATGTGAGACGTTGCATACGTTTCGTATGAAACTGTTTATATTATAACGTGGCGTGGACGTTTCCCGTCCGGGCCCAGCCCGGTCTAATATAAATCATGCTTTATGGCACTAAAACGAGGACTTTTACTATGGGCCTTATTTATTATATTCTCCAAGTTGCCCAACAAGCTAAGGAGAGGGCTATACTCGGAGTCTCTCTGCGAAATCGAATCAGAAACGGAGAGATCCGTAGAAAAACTAAAGTTACCGACATAGGCCTATGGATTGGCAAGTTAAAATGGCAGTTAGCAAGACACATAGCGTGGAAGACTGATTACCGATGAGATCAAACATTTCTCGAGTAGAAACCATGTACTGGCAAGCGTAGCGTAGGACATCTACCCACAAGGTGGCCAGAGGACCACATTGAAACCGTAAAATTGCGCTAGATGCAAGCCGCTTCTAACAGATTTTATTGGAGATCCATAGGGGAGGCCTATGTCTAGCAGTATACGTCTTATAGCTGATGGATGGATGTTAGTGGCAGTGAGCAGAGCACATAGTACAGATAACACTGATGACCCATGGCGCAAAAAATTCTCGAGTGGAGACCAGGTATGGGGAAGTGTAGCGTAGGATATTGACTAAAAAGGTAGAAAGGTAATCATTTTATGACCTGAGAATTGCACTGGATGCAAGCCGCTTTCAACAACTTCTAGGAAATACATTGAAAAAGCACTGTGCCTAACAATGGGTGGCTGTTATGATAAAGATTTTATAGCTTTTATTTTACTAAAAATATAAAATATATAAATGATGATGTGTAGAGTAGCTGCATGTGACGTTGTGAACTAAAATAAGTGGCCAAAAGTGATGTTACGAACTAATTCTCAGTTTCAATTTCAACAATCAGTTCAAGTCAGAGGAATGGCCAAAACCGGTGAAAGCTATCAAATTTGTTGCACCGGTTGTGGCCACTTTGATTGAAGTTTTAGGAAATAAATAATTATCTAAATTAATTATTAGTATTTATACAAAATACTTGCATACAATCAAAATAATTACAGATTAGTTACAAAGGAGCCCTTAAATTTCCATAAGAAATAAAAAAAATACCAATTATCGTTTTTAAAAGATTATTATTAAAAATCTATACGCATGCGGTGTTATAAATGTCACATGTCAAAAAGAGCCTGAAACAAAGATTTTTTTCCGTATTCACTCAAAACCATTATCTTTTTTGTTTCTTATTTACAAGGCTTCAATCATAAAAATGGCCACAACCGGTACGCTGGCCACAACCGGGGCGCCTGCCCTAAATGTGAATCAATAAAGAGTTGATCTATCTACGAGTATCTATGTCAATATAAGTACGAGTCAAAATTGGTATCATAAGAAAAAGGTATAACAAAAAATTACTAGGAACACTTGTCGATAAGCAAACTATCACAAGCGCGTTTATAAATTGGTGAAAGTTCTTAGTTAGTGGACTCTTGTGCATAAACTGGCCAGAATTTTGGTTTCTAGGTGTATGTACCTCGTTAACACTATCTATTCATAGCCGTTAAATGAGTTTTACTTTTAACGAGCAGTTTATTTGTAACAAAAAACCCAAAATAAAATTAATTTCGCGCGGTTACCCAGTGAATCCACCTTAAATAATATCTAACGCCGTTGCTTTGATCGATTGTAACACTTCGTATCACATTTTAAACGATTCACAAACAATTTGATACTTAACCTGCGATTTAACAATTTAAAACCCCATTTAATTTAAAAAGATAGGGTTATATATATGTCTCTAGGGTCTCCCGCCAAATCGACCTGTCAAACTTGACAGATGACAGCAGTTTGCGCGCGAAACGGTTTTCAAGATGGCGGCGACGTGTCCTATCGATGATCAGTGTTTGTCTATGGGAACATGCGGGAATGAGCTTAAAATGGATTTATTATTAGTTAAAATTGTAATTTATTGTGTATTTGTGGAATAATAAATAAGCAATAAGGTTGATTTGATAGAAATGCTAGTTAAAATACGTAGAAATATATTATGTCATAGGTTAGTCTATGATATGAAACGTACATCAACCATAACTACACGTATACTTTTAAATGAGCATTTTTTATGCATTAAATATTAAAATCTATTTATAAAATTATGTAATTTATTAAAGTTGCATATATTGTATCTCAGTAACGGTACAGATAAAACAAATTACAATTTTAAACAGTAAAAAGTTTTTGTTTTTAGAGATCCATACCTGAAAAGGAAAAAACGGAACCCTTATAGGATCACTTTGTTGTCCGTCTGTCCGTCTGTCCGTCTGTGTGTATGTCAAGACTCTTTATCTCGGAAACGCGTAAAGATATCGAGTTGAAATTTAAACTGTATACGTATATTTATTATTTCTTACAGTTGTGTAAAGGAAAATCTTAATTATCATATAAAGAAGTTAGAGCCGTTTATGTCGTAAAAAACCGCATATTTCGACACTCACAAAAATCAAAACCAACAGGGTACTTCCCGTTGACATGAAACTATGAAATTTGGCGAAAAGCATTATCTCAGAGTACACATATAGGAATAAATCTGAAAACTGAACATTTTTATTTAAATCACAAATAAATAGGGCTTCAAAATTCACAAACTATGGGTATAAAATTCAAAATGCGTAAATCGTATCATGTAAGGTATCATTTAAAAGAGCTTCATTAGCACATGCTAAAACAGGTTTTTAATTATTTTAACAATTTTCGATGAATGACGAGCAAAGTAAAAAAAACTTTTGTTGATGATGATGATGAGTATAGAGATTTTAACAACGTAATTTCCAATTTTCTGAAATTTTCTGGATTTGTACGGAACCCTCGGTGTGCGAGCCTGACTCGCACACCTTAATCTATTTACGAAATATTTCCAAGAAAACGCAAATAACATTTTTATAAGGAATCCAATTTTGAATTGTCGCACCTAGCAAAGCTCTCTCGCTCTCAAGTTGACATTAAATATTGTTCATATCAAAGACCTTGTTCATATAATAATTAAATAGTGCCAACTTCAGCAAGTTAAATTAGTTTTCTTGTTTTGTCTCACCTGAGTAACTTGTTGCTTTATTTGCACTGTGTGAACTTCAGACAAAAACTTGAATAATAAAATACTAAAACAATTTATTATATTTAACCTGGAATGTTCCTTATTTTTCTAATTAAGTCCTGCATTTGGTTTTATTTTGATTTTGATCAATTTATTTAGATAGAATTATTTTTTTGAATGGAAGAGGCTTTGGGCCGAATTTGGGTGCTGAAGTAAAATATTAAAAGGTATGTCTGTATCTGTAAATTTATTAGGGAAAAGAAGGCTATTTTATTTAGAGGGTTTTTTATATGTTTACCTATGTAATACATAGTATCTTTGAGAAAACGCAAAGAAAATATGCTTATACCGTAGATTTTGTGCCATGCTAAAAGGGCTAAAAAAAATTAGCATTGAAGGAAAACTTCATAAGGCAACCTGCATTCATCCGTAGAAGGAATTCGTTGGCGTATTTGAATCTACCAACCCGCACTGGGTCATGGTATTGGTTTTTTTTTTATTCCTTGTAGGTTTGCGTTTGACTACATACTGCCTGATGTTGAGCAGATATGCGGTCTAGGATGTAGCAAGCTTACCTAGAAGATACCTATTTACTCGGGATTTGAAGACACCCACGTTGTACTTAAGCGGGAAGACAGTACCAAGCAAAGAGTTCCACATTCTGGCTGATATGGCCCAACCACCTTTCGTGGGTAGGTTACCTACGTCCTGCAGTGGACTAATTAAAAAGGCTGGTACAGAAGAGATATAATTTTATAAAACAAATAAAGCCTAAAATCTTCTAAAACAAATAAACCTTTAGACCTTCAAGGGTCTGTGGATAATCCAATTGCTTTCTATGTAGTAGTAGTGTAGGTAGTTTTAGCCAGTTCTTTCCTACCGTCCACCTCCTGAGACCACCTGGGTGAATTGTGGAAAGTTTTTTTAAAACGGCTCACCTCTCAGATAAAACTTTAAAGCCCCTTATTTGATATTATGTGTTATTCTGATATATAAGCTAAATTATTGCAAAGTTTCATCTCAATCCGTTCTGTAGTTTTTGCGTGAAAGAGTAACAAACATCCATCCATCCATCCATCCATCTATCCTCACAAACTTTCAGGTTTATAATATTAGTAGGAAGTAGGATTAGTGACGGTACACCTGAGAACTTTGGTGCTGGCCATCTATGGATGACAAATGATAGTGTTACGTTTGACTCATAAAATATGTTCCTAAACCTATTTAATGTAATTAGCCATTCATCTCACTTTTCCTATCATTAATCACATGTCTTAATTTATTAATTATTTAGGTAATTTTGAAAAATAAAAGCTTATTTAACGCATTTTTCTAGTGTGTATACCACGCTTATTTTTTATTATTTAGAAGTTGTAGTTGATAGAACAATATCATCATCGTTTTTAATATTTATTTTCCTTCTTTTTTAGTTTGAAATTTCACTTTGGACTCTATTTCTTTAAATTTTACTAAACGTCTCAATATCGACGTACTTATTTTATTTATATCTTTTTCAACTGTGAATGAATTACGAGTATCTGCTACATTTTTGGTTCTGTGGCGCTTACCAAAAACGCTCAAAATATTTATATAGCACTACAAACCTGAAGAGATTTCAGTGGAAACTAAATATTTCCCAAGGAACACCCAGGTGGACATTGGTCTAGGAAAGGTGTCTAGTAAAAGTGTAAAGTTTTAATGTGTTTTAAATTTAGACTATTAAAGTGATCATTTCGAGTAACTGAGTTGTTTTGTTTAAAGAACTCTAAAGCTCAGTCTAACAGTACGAAACAGGAATTTACAGTTACTGTTTTGTTTAAAGAACTCTAAAGCTCAGTCTAACAGTACGAAACAGGAATTTACAGTTACTTATAGTTTAACTATTTATTGTCCTAAGTCCTCAGTAAAGTCGCTCACTCGCGGCGTAACATTGAAAACTCGATTTCCCCGCCATTGTGAGGCGACGATGCGATTACAACACGCCATAGCGGGCTTGTATTTTGTTTGCCATTGTATAGGACTGTAGAAGAACAAAATATCTATTGTATTACTAGCTTCTGGCTGTGGCTTCGCCCGCGTGACTTTAAAACTATCCATGCAACAAGATTATTTTTTGCAAAAATTAGCATGGCCGACATCACCCGTTAGAACTCGCGAATATTTCGCACAGATCGATTTAGCATTTTTCACATTATTGTTGATTTATCAAAAATGGCTCAGCCGATTTCAATAATATTTAAATGGACCAATATCAAAGTATACTCTTTCCAATAAAAAAATAATTATTAAAATCGGACCACTATGAAAGAAGTTGAGCGTGGTTATACAAAAAAAATATATATACGCGTCGAATTGTATACTCCGGTGGTTCGTCGGTTAAAAATAGAATCGATCCGTTGCTGCGTGAAAAAGTAACAAAAAACCAACAAGCACACTTTTCGATGTATAATTTCAGTAAGGATTAAAATACTTTAACTAGAAAACCAACTGAAGTAGCGAAAAAACAGCTGTTTCAGAAAAAAATCTGTGACTTGCTTACTATGTACCGTGCTAGCCTCTTCTACAAATGTTCAATCATTTTTCATTGAAACAATTGAATAGGCCAACCCACGAAGAGTAAAAACAAAATGAGAGATGTAGTATTATGACAAAATCTGCAATAAAGTGATTAAACAAATACGTAAATAATAACCAATATTATAAATAAATATAATATCAACTGGAGGCTCTGGAGTCGATTGAGCGGCGAGCCAGGAGGCTGATTGACAACGACACCTTGACGAAGTCGCAGCTGCAAAGTCTTGAGCATCGACGTAAGGTGGCGTGTTTGTCGGCCTTTTATCGGATTCACTTCGGAGAGTGCGCTCAGGAGTTGCACAATCTGGTCCCACCTGCCCCTTTCTTCTATCGTACGGCTAGACAGACGCGACCAAAGCGCCACCCTTTTATGGTGGACATTCCGCGCGTTAGAACTAAGCGTATCGAATCCTCATTCCTCATACGAACAGCCGGAATGTGGAACGCTTTGCCTGGGTCTGTCTTCCCGCTAAATTACGTGGGTGTTTTCAAATCCCGAGTAAATAGGTACCTTCTAGGTAAGCGTGCTACATCCTAGACCGCATATCTGCTCAACATCAGGCAGTATGTAGTCAAACGCAAACCTACAAGGAATAAAAAAAAAATACTACATATAGGTACTTATTTTTTTAAATACATACATAATTATATAGATAGTAACTAAATAACCCTCAGACACAGGGCAAACACTAATATTCATCACATAAATATTTGCCCTGGGTGGGGATCGAACCCACACCTCTTTGACCCAGAAGTTAGGGTCACTAACCACTGAGCCACCGAGGCAGTTATAAATCAGAAAGTGTGTTTGTTGGTTCGCCACTCTTTCACGCAGCAATAGAGCAATGGATCGACTTGATTTAGTCACGAATAAATCTCGACGGACAGACGGACAACAAAGTGTTCCTATAAGGGTTCCGTTTTTTCCTTTTGAGGTACGGAACCCTAAAAATAGCTTATGTTACGCGTTTAAGCCGTGGTGGTCCAGTGGTAATGACACCCGCCTTACAATCGTGAGGTCGTGGGTTCAAATCCCGGTCCCGTACCAATGAATTCCTTCGAATTTATGTACAGAATTTCACACAACTGGCTTTTCGGTGAAGGAAAACATCGTGAGGCAACCTGCATGCGTCCGTAGAAGAAATTCGATGGCGTATGCGAATCCACCAACCCGCACTGGGCCAGCGTGGTGGATATGGCCCAATCACCCTTGGTGGGTAGGCCTACGTCCTGCAGTGGACTATTAAAAAAGGCTGATACAGTACAGTACAGTCACGGGTACGATCTAGCTTAGTTGGTAGAGCGTCGAGCTAGTGATCCGGAGAAGCAAGTTCAAATCCTGCTTTCGCGACAAACTTTTAAAATGTTTATCCCAAAGAATGACTATAAAAAATTCAAAATATCATGCGGAGAAAGCCGCAGGCAAAAGCAGTGTGAGTGTAATGTAAGTAAAGTAGGTATCAATAAGATCCTAAAGTGACACCAACTGACCATCGAAAAGCAATAAAGGTGTCTAAAACGGTATTTTGTTGTCGCATGGACTGGACACCACAAACATTCCGAACAAACAGACGGACCGGAGTTTGAATATCACTGCTTGAGGTCTTATTGTATTTACATGGACCAGAATCAACGTCCTTGGCGGTTAGTGGCAGTTAGCGGTTAGTTGTGAAGTTAGCTACAAACTGCGCAAAGCCCAATCCTGACTGCTTACTTAACAACTGCGCAAGGATTGGGTTTCGCGCTGCTTGTAGCCGCCAATAAATATGATTTAGACTAAAGCCATATAAAAGTTAGCAGCTAGTTTATGTCATGTGACAACGATGATCATCAATATTAAAGTATTTTTAAGTGACTATGATGTTTTATTCATTTTATTTCGAATGTAATACGCGCAAATCGTTTTAAGGTTTCTTAAGTTAGGCACGAGCCACGTGCCTCGTAATTCACTTTATTGAAAAAATTACAAAAAAATATATTACGCTCGCTGTACTCGCGCATTCTTACATCACGGGTCATAGGCCAAAAGGCCGAAACAAACATGGCGTTAAAAATGGCGACTGTGAACATACAACGACTCGCTTCGTCGTTGTGCTAAATAAGTTCAAATAGGCCGGGCGGAGCCTTAGTGCCAGAGTTTAAGGCCGCCTGAAGGCCTCTGACATGGCTAAACGGTTAATACTACCGGGGCCTACAATTAATACTTTATAAAATTTAAGTTGATCTCTGCGACAGTGACATTGACATAGAAGATTGACATTTTTAGAGTTGAGATAGTGGTGGAAAAGATCGATTTTCAAACAATGTTGTAATGAAATCGAATGAGTAGTTGAAGGTGAGAAATTGTTTTTTATTTACTTACTATTATTTAAGATCAAGTATGTACACATGAAATAATGTTATGATATTAATTAAATACTCATAATAATGTAACGATAGTATTAATCGACGTTTTTCACTATTATCGATGCTAATGTAACATATAATTGGGTTTAATTTAATTAAACATGTAAAAAATGTTATGATATTAAAATATACAATAAAATGAATGATAAATTAAGTTTTATTTAAAATATCGTCAATATAAACTATCGATATTTTAATTAAAACTCTATCTAAAACTCTGTGGTCACGATCATTCGTCGCCCATCACTAATCGGCATGCCCATAAAGTATGACATTGACAGGTACTGTCTGTAACATTAAGAAATTCAGGACTTCATAGGCGTGATTTTTCTGACAGCTGTCGCAGAGATCAAGTTAAATTTTATGGAGTATAACGTGTCAAGCGATCCACGTTGTTGTGCTGTAGAGTAGTCACAGGCTGTAATAGATTCATATGTCAGCGGTGGCGAAGAATGGAGATTTGCGCAATTTATAGCTAACTTCACAGACTTAAAAGTTAATTCAGTCTATGACAGGCAAATACAACAAAATTGGAACGTTATTTTTAATAACAGGTTAGGTTGGCACGGCGCCCAGTGCATGGCAGACGACAGTTCCATTTGCGAAGAAACTATCTTTCTATGCCTATCTTTGTACGGCCGGTGAGCACGACACAATGCTCAGATTATCATTCTTAAGAAGGATGGTTTCAAACGATTCACTGCATCAAATAGCTGTTTTGCTTCTTTAGGATTCTAGGAACCGATTTACAATTATTATACAGGGTTCTCTGTTGTACTAAGACGAAAGGAGAATAGAATAAAATATAAACGCGTTATTCTTCACACAATCGACAATATAATAATAAAAGTATATAATTTATATAATATAGTTAAAATAGTGCGACAACCGGCGGCCTTATCGCTTAGAGCGATTTCTTCCAGGCAACCTGATTAAGTGTCTTACCGGTCTTATTGGATATCCATAGGGGAGGCCTATGTCCAGCAGTGGACGTCCTTTGGCTGATGGATGGATGGATGGAACCAGATTAAGAGAGGTAAGGATTATAGAGAAAGGTAAGGGACGGGGTGTACAATAATGGCACAAATATAATAATGTAGGTATAAAGTTCATTCAGATCTTCTCTATGACCTACTTTTATGGGTTGCCTGGAAGAGTACGCTTCCGGCGATAAGGCCGCCTTGAAATACCTTAACATAAGTAACCCAGAAAAATCAGCTGTTTCAACGGGTCTTTTGCAGTCTTTTTCAAACTGTCTATTTTGCGATTGAGTTGCTCCCTCTCAAATAATGTAGCATGTGCTCACAAGCAATGTCCTAACTTTCTTGGACCTAAACTTGAGCCACGCACATGACAAGAAGAACGGTAAACCTATGCTGCACTTGCCTGTGCGTGGTATCCATTCGAGTTGAAGATGGACAATAGAACAGAATAATTAGTTTCTCATAGACAGCTTGTAATCGCAGTTGACAAATTTAAGCAGGGTGGAAGCCACTTGGTACAGCAGGTTGGCCACAAACAGCACCAAGGCCCCTCCTCTGTCCTCCCCCACTCGCGTCTTAATATGGTCCAAGCACTTTTATCAAAAACGGCTTAACGTAAGATATTTGTTTTAAGTTTTTAATCAGAGACAATATTTACCATCTTCTTCTTCTTTTTAGTTCTGGCGTCGCATTATTGTGCATTTGCCAGTGTCAAGTATTAAGTTTTAATAATTTTTGATATTTTATCAAAATAGTCACTGTCGTAGTCTCGTCATAGTCCAATAAAGTAGCTGTCAAGTCCAATCATAGTCCAAGTCATACCTCGGTAAAGCAGTGGAGACTTTACTAGAGGCGTCTATGGAGTTTTGGTAACAACACGGAACAACATGTTACGTCACATTATATCACTTGCCTACATTCATGTACGTAAATCAGCTCATAATCAACGACATACCACCATTTTTCACTAATTATCACTGATAAAAACACAAGTTTAACAAAATAATACAATGAGGCGACATGATTTTTCCGCGTTCCCGCCAAAACTCAATCATCACCATCGTGTCAGCCATAAGGCATCCTTCAAAAAGGCTTCCCCAATAAATTTCTAAGAAGGTCAGTCAAAAGCAGCTTATATCCAGTACACTACATGTGCAGGAATGCGCGAAATCAGACCATGTGTCTTTCCCAGCTACACTTTCCGGTACGTGGTATCCATTTGAGTTGAAGATGGACAATAAAACAGAATGACTAGTGTCTCATAGACAGCTTGTAATCGCAGGCCACGAATATGAGCAAGATGGAAGCCACTTGGTACAGAAGGTTGGCCACGAACAGCACCAAGGCCCCTCCTTTGTCGTCCCCCACTCTGGTTTTGGAATGGTCGAAGCACTTTGTGTCGAAAACAGTGCAGTGTATGACGTACCTGAAAAATACAAACTGTTATACAGGGTTATTGGTAATAATGGTAGCATCTTATTCTCTACATCAAAACTAACAACTTTGTTCTGGGAATTTTGTCAAAACAAAAAAAATCAGCTGTTCCATACATTTTGTTGAACAATAATTTTCTATGGAACAGCATTTTTCTGACATTTGTTAAAAGTCGTTGAACAAAAGTTGTTAGTTTTGATGTACAGAATAAGCCCCTAAAAAGATACTAATTGATTACCAGTAGCTCTGTATACACAAACGATCTGTGATGTTTACGAAATTTAAGATTGCTGTTACTACAAAGTTTGCTATAACGAATACAAAATTGTCTGCCCACTGTAACGTAGGCCCACTGAATAAAACTTAATGGTTTCTGTGAACACGAGGCGAGTGTCAGTCGTAAGGAGGTCCACTGCTGAACAAAAACCTTTAAAATTGCTTTCTAATGACTTGGACCCAGTGAGTTTTTGCGGTTTTAGAGTCTTTATGGCCAATATATCTTCATATATCCTTTCAACTATAGCACTTTCACTTCTGGACCAAAGTCTTTCTTATAGATACTCAAAAAAGAGCGAATGAAAACAGTTATTGTCTTGCGTTCGGCTTTGGTTTTCCTCCTGCTCGCTCTTGTGGCGCGAGTAACTGGCGCAAGCAGGAGATGCTTCATCTAACAGCATGTGAGCAGAAAGACGACGTAGACGACAGTCTATGACGTCCACTGCTAGACATATTAGGTAAACTAGCCTTTCCTATCGATTTCACATAAGACCGACTTGGATCCAGCAAGCTTCTTCGGTTTTACATAGTTTCTGCCTACAATCTACATAGCCAAGATCTCCATGTATAGTTTGAGGATATAGAACTTTCTCTGCTGGACATAGGGCTTCATTTTTATTAGATCTCCAAAAAGACTGGATGAGAGCGGCTTGCATCCAGCGCAATCCCGCGGTATAAAGAGAATCTAGAGAGCCCCATATCCATTAAAGAATAACTTACTTGGTCGCAACCACGAACGAAAAGACCATGTTGAATATAACCAAATACGCGTAGCAGTTGACAAGTCCAGGTTTCATCCAGCAGCAAGCCAGCAGGAGGACTACGTTATAAATAAACACGATCCATAGCATAGCCAGGATGAGACACAGCATTACTGCGTAGCTTGGTTCCGTTTTGAAGTAACCGTCCAGCTCTTTGCGCATTCCTGAAAATAAAGAAGAAAAGTAATATAACACACCCCTTACAATTCATCGTGATTCTAGGTTCGCGAGATCCTGGTCCCGTACTAATGTATTCTTCAGAAATTATAAACGGATTTTCACACCACTGTCATTTCAAACTGGCAAAAATACATTGTGAAGCTGCTTGCCTACGCCTGTAGAAGAAATTCGATAGCGAATGTGAATCCACCAACCTATACAAGGCGAATAGTTGTAGAATTCATCCTACCACTGCAGGACGTAGACCTACCCACGAAGGGTAGGACTATTAGAACGGCTGGTACAGTAGAGTACACTTTATAAAAATGTATGGAGCTACACAGTAACTACTGTTAACTACTGTCTGTCTGCCCGTCTGTGTAGACACACAGAATCTTCCAAACTACATCTGTATCTGTACCAGCCTTTTTAATAGTCCACTGCAGGACGTAGGCCAACCCACGAAGGGTGATTGGGCCATATCCACCACGCTGGCCCAGTGCGGGTTGGTGGATTCACATACGCTATCGTATTCTTCTACGGACGCCTGCAGGTTGCCTCACGATGTTTTCTTTCACCGAAAAACCCGTGGTGTGAAATTCCGTACATAAATTCCAAGGAATTCATTGGTACGGGACCGGGATTTGAACCCACGACCTCACAATTGTAAGGCGGGTGTCATTACCACTAGACCACCACGGCTTCACACCAAACTACATAACAGATTCGAATATGGTTTTCACTATCTTTGAGAGTGTTTTAACGATAAGGTTTGCAGCTATAAACGATTGTACCTAGGTGAAGCCGGGTTGGGTACCCAGTGCCTAATAAAATCGGTTGGAAGAAATTAGCATCAAAGAGTTATTTTTGTGATAAACATTCCAAAAAAACTGGTCGCGAATGGAGGACTCGAACCTGCATCTTCGGATCACTAGCTCGCTTGCTCTCTCAACTGAGCAATTAGCATCCCGTGCGATTTTCCGTCTATTCCCACTAGTTCAGTTGTCCAGTTCAGTTGACTGAACTAGTGAGATTTTTTTTCTCGTTTGTTCAATTGAAAATAAGACTAGCTTTTGTACCTTGTTACATTTATTATTATTAATTTAATTTACACGAAAATTTTCCAAAAAGGTAAATAACCACAATAATTTCGCCATTTAGTAACTGCATTTGTAAATGACGAATGAATTCGTCGTCTTCGATTTGAATTTCAGTCCTCTTTGTATTTTTTTTTTGTAAGTACTGCAAAATACGCTTCTTGTTTTATATTATTAAGAAATTGAACAATTGTTGCTGGTCTTGTTTTAAACATGCCGTTGATCGCACGATGCCAAGCTTCTGCATAATTATTAGTTCTGTGGCGCCTCCCGAATACATTCCACGAATCTTACATGTCGATTTTAAGTGGCCAGCACTCTAGTGGTGAGAAGTAAAGAGTTTACATACATAAGAATGTCACTACTAGAACTACCAGTGTACAGTAAATAAAAAAATGTAAAAATGTTTGTTTGAGTAAATGTAGGTAACCTAGGTACCTACCTATTTTTTTTTTCTATTTCTGAACTGAACAAACGAGAAAAGAAATCTCACTAGTCCAGTCGACTGAACAAACGAGAAAAGAAATCTCACTAGTTCAGTCAACTGAACTGGACAACTGAACTAGTGGGAATAGACGCGATTTTCAGGACATCTGTCTACCTTTCGGGTGAACGTCCTACTTTGCGCTTGGCAGGTGCTTACATGGTCTTCATTCGTGGACTTAAAATGTTCCATCTCCATCTTCCATCCAAGCCTGCATGACATGTGCCTTGTGCCATCCCAATTTACTGTTGACTTCACAGAGCTCTCTTTGGGATTTTTATAACGCGAGTGCCTAACTACCACTAAATACCTACATAATCTAAAACTACTAAACAAGCAATTGGATCATCCACAGACCCATTTGTACAGACCCTTTAATTCTTTCTCACTCTTAGGGTGCCTTGTTCGCCAACTATGTTCGACTATGGTTCAAATAAAACATAGGTAGCTTACCGAGAAAATAGAAAAGTGTATGTAAAGGTCCCAGAATAAAAGAAAATATTATTGATAGTGAAGATATTACAAACAATAACAGGCGCCAAGTCCAAAATTCACATAATCTGCAGCACATTTTGAAAAATAATGCAATATTTGATTTGGTTAGGAAAACGTTTATTGTTATTTACTCAGATATTTTTTGACACAAAATAGGTAAATAAAGCCGGAAACATACTATCGGACGCGGCTGACGGATGCGTCAGCCGCGTCACCTGCCTGCGCCACGTCCGCAGAATGTTTTGAGCTTAAGTAAATTCTGTAGACAGAGAAGACAATTAAAAGACAATCTTCGTCTGCGGCTCAGAAGAATGACAATTAATAGAAGTATTGCGAAATTTTACCCAAATAAAAGCTACGTTACAGCTGTCTTCTTCATATCTTGTTATACGCGAGAGCGAGTGGAACAAAATAATCGCATGTCTGTCACATACGACAAAATCACCAGTTTGTAATTGCAAAATGGTTAAAATGTGGTCCCACTTGGTCTTTTGTCTTTTTCGGAAATTTGAACTCTCTATTTCTTTCAAATCTCTGATCATTTTACTTTCCTACTCCTTACCTTTTTGAATTTGGTCACCCGAGATAGCTCAATGCTAGTTTGTGAAATCCTTCGAAATCACATAAGCTCGGGTGTATGTGCATCTTTTATAACACCTTTCAAATTTCGTATAAAAAGTGGGACAAAGTGATTTATATCTCTTGCTATTTTGGTACGGTTTCTATTACTTTACTTCTTATTCTACGGTCCGAGTCTTCTCTGTCTACGTCAGAGGTACATTCCGAAGTACACTTCCCATCAAATAAGTTACAGTGTATAAAACCTTTTTTTATGCAAAATTGTTTAATTTTTCATTCAAAGTTATTATTAAACTCTGTTACTCTAAACAGGCAAACTTATGTTAGATTTTCCAAATGAAATACATTTGATAATGTATGAAGCATAAATGTCTTAACTATATTTCAAAAGTTTATATACTTAACATTTTAATAAAAGTATATATTAGACGCGTTAAGATTATAAGCTTTCGATTTTGTACTATCTGAAAGTAAATCTTTATTTTTTTTTGGAATAAAGAATAGGCTACGTTTTATTCCAACTATTAATAACTAGGAATTGTTCCATGCCAAAAATTATCGCACCATTCGCACAACTCCAGCGGCAGCGGCTGAGGACGCCGCCAATAAAAAGAGCTTGAAGTACGCGGCAATTGTGCCCAGCTATTATTTCGTGCCCGTTGCCGTGGAGACCCAGGGTAGCTGGGGCGCTGAGGTCAAATTGTTAACTTTTGAAATAGGGCGCAGGATTCGGGAAAGAGGAGGTGACTCCCGTTCTACCTCGTTTCTGGTGCAAAGAATGTCCATCGCCATCCAACGCGACAATGCAGCAAGCGTTATGGACACCTTTGCACCAGGAACGATGAGGGGCGGGTTATTTGATTAATTTTCTAAGTAGGTGTATATATTTTATTTTCTGTTTCTGTCTGTATTGTTATTCATATTTAACAAACTTTACTCTCTATGCCAAAAATTGTGTTCATTATTCGTTGCTCTGTTGCTGCGTGAAAGAGTTATAAACTGACAACTTCATCTTCGGATTTATAATAGATACTAGCGACCCGGCCCGGCTTCGCACAGGTTACAATTTGACCTTCTTGAATCAATATACAACAACATATATTTAAAAATAACTCATCAAAATCCGTTGCGTACTTTTAAAGATTAAGCACACATAGACTTTTCAGAGAAGCGACTTTGTTTTATTCTATGTAGTGATAGTGATTAGTAATAGCATAGACAAAAATACTCAAGGTAATAGTAAAGATATTGTTAAACGGCAAGAAAATTCCTGAAAATATTTTTAAATGCCTACAAGTCTCATTAAAGGCTATAACAGCTTTGCTGAACTATTTGTGCAATACAACGGGTAACAGAGTGGAGTAACAGAGTTGGTAATCAACTGCGCATTCTATGTGTGGCCAGGGGCTCTCAAATTTTGTATAGAAAAATAATACATGGAACTTTTATAATGCGGACCGCCAGGGGTTGGAATGACATGCCTCCATCATTATTTCCTGACATCTCAGACCAAATAAAAAATAATCAAGACAGAATGCCGAGAAATAAACAAGTGATGCCGGCAAAACTACGCCTCGCCGTGTACAGACATAATTGCACACAAACACGTACAACAAAACTACGCCTTGGTTCGTCAGTCGAACTATGGCGGCGCAACACCGACGCACTTGCCACATATAAAAACCGGCCTCACTTGTCTTTTAAAAAAAATCACAATTCAAAAAGTATTTATTTATGAAAAGCACATCAAGTTTTCGGAGGCTCTAGCTGGTTCACGTTCTGTCTTAATTTTTTTGTTTGGTCAGAGCCTGACAATTATAATTTGGATACCTTCAAGTCAAGAGTGAACAGGTATCTTCCAGGTCTACATACTCCATCCTCGGCTACAACTTCTCTTTCCATCAGGCGAGTTGGTGGCCAAATGTAGACCTATTTACTTAGTTCCCTGAAGGTAAACAGTATCTACAATACAAGCTTTTGCTTAGTGTAGGTTCTGTGTACTAACTAGATTTGTAACTGCTAGCCGATAATATAACTGTACTGTACTGTACTGTACCAGCCTTATTTAGTAGTCCACTGCAGGACGTAGGCCTACCCACGAAGGGTGATTGGGCCATATCCACCACGCTGGCCCAGTGCGGGTTGGTGGATTCACAAACGCCATCGAATCTCTTCTACGGACGTATGCAGATTGCCTCACGATGTTTTCCTTCACCGAAAAGCCAATGATGTGAAATTCCGTACATAAATTCCAAAGAACTCATTGGTACGGGATCGGGGATTCGAACCCACGACCTCACGATTGTAAGGCGGGTGTTGCTACCTCTTGACCACCACGGCTACCAGTAAATCCGTACATGAATTCCGAAGAATAGCCGATAATATAAATATTATTTATACCAACTTTATTAATAAGTGGCTATTGTATCATGCAATAAAGAATTTATTTATTATTATTTTTATTATTTATTCTGCACAAAAAAAACATGGGTGTTTCTATAGACGACCAACAAATTCTAGTGACTAGACTTTCATTCAACAATTAAAGTTACGTCCGTACCGCTGTACCAGCCTTTTTTAATCGTTCACTGCAGGACGTAGGCCTAACCACGAAGAGTCATTGATAGCGGCTTGCATCCAGCGCAGCGCTATCCTGCGGTTCTAATGAGGTCATCCGCCCACCTTGTGGGTGGACGTCCTACGCTGCGCTTGCCGGTACGTGGTCTCCACTCGAGAACTTTTCGACCCCATCGGTCATCAGTCCTCCGCGCTATGTGCCTTTGCCCATTGCTACTTCAACCTGCCAATCCGCTGGGCTATGTCGTTAACCTTGGTTCTTCTACGGATCTCCTTATTCCTGATTCGATCTCGCAGAGAAACTCCGAGCATAGCCCTCTCCATGGCTCGTTGGGCTAAGTTCATCACAAGTTTCATCTACTTACGGATAATTTAATTACTATAAGTGTTAGTGGTAGTCGTGATTATCTAGTGGGGAAGACGTGGTGGTCTAGTGGTAGTGACACCCGCCTTACAATCTTGAGGTCGTAGGTTCAATTCCTGGTCCCGTGTCAATGAGTTCTTCGGAATTCATGTACGGATTTACTGGTTTTTCGGTGAAGAAAAATATCGTGAGGAAATCTGCATAAGTCGTATGTAAATGGGCCCGCTTGATGGTCAAATCACCCTTTGTGGGTAGGCCTACGTCCAGCAGTGGACTGTTATAAAGACTGATTAAGTACAGTGTACAGTGTTTTGCTAAAGATATAAGGGCTCTTGCCGTAGTAAAAAAATAGATTCATATCTTTTTTTTTTTTTTTTTATTTCGAATAGGTTCGCGTTTGACTACACACTGCCTGATGTTAAGCAGATGTGCGGTCTAGGGTGTAGCACGCTTACCTAGAAGATACCTATTTACTCGGGATTTGAAGACACCCACGTTGTACTTTAACGCGAAGACAGACCCAGGCAAAGCGTTCCACATTCTGGCTGTTCGTATGAGAAATGAGGATTCAAAACGCTTGGTTCTAACGCGCGGAATGTCCACCATAAAAGAGTGGCGCTTTGGTCGCGTCTGTCTAGCCGTACGATAGAAGAAAGAGGCAGGGGGGACCAGATTGTGCAACTCCTGGGCGCACTCTCCGAAGTGTATCCGGTAAAAGGCCGACAAACACGCTACCTTGCGATGATGCTCAAGACTTTGATGCTGCGACTTAGTCAAGATGTCGTTGTCAATCAGCCTCCTGGCTCGCCTCTCAATCGACTCCAGAGCCTCCAGTTGATATTTAGCAGAGCCATCCCAAAGGTGAGAGCAGTATTCCATGCAAGACCTGACTTGTGCTTTATAAAGACTAAGCAGTTGCTCAGGTGTGTAATACCGTCTCACCTTAGAGAGAACACCAAGTTTTTTGGAGGCTAATTGGGCTTTAGACTCTATGTAAGAGCCAAAGTTAAGACAAGATGAGAGTGAAACGCCTAATAGTTCCAAGCTGTCAGTTACCGGAACGGAGACACCACGGGATATCTAACGGGAAATGACTCCTTTACTACTGTAGTTTAGCAGTCGCTAAACTACCGCGCTTTAGCATTCACCTACTTGAGAAAGACTGCCAAATGCGGTCCAAACAATAGTCGTTATGTCTATTAAATTACACATGTCATTTCCTGTTATTAAAATATATTGTGTTGTTGTTCAAGTATAAATTTGATACGATGATCTAGTGGACGTACATTGAGATCTGCAGATAATTTGACTCTGGATATTCCTTCCCACAGGACCTTCTTCTACAGTTCGTCATTTGCGGTGAAGGCTGTGAACCTTTGGAATGAATCGCCTCTAGAAATTAAGCGTGCACGTTCACTGGATGTATTCTAACGTCTTGTAAAAAGTCATTATCTCTGTAAATAATTTGGTATTGTATCATTTATTTCATTCTGTTATTACATATGTACTTTATATATTTTATGTATGTCTATCTATGTATTGTCTATTTATGTAGTAGTATTATTGTGTTAGGTATTGTATGTAGTATTAGTATTTAGGTCTATGATGTATTTTTTTTTAGTATTTATTGTACTCCCCGTCAATTATTTTTAGCACATTCCTTTCCGTACATGGGTTGCCTGGAAGAGATCGCTTCCAGCGATAAGGCCGCCTAGTGTTGCACCATGTTAAGAATTTCAATAATGTATTTATTGTTAGTTTATTTTGTGTGTACAATAAAGAGTTATTTATTTGTTTGTTTGTATAAAAATTTGTAAAAACCACGTTAATTTTCAATAAAATTGGTTTAAGGTAATAAAATAGTTTGAGAACCTCCGTCCCTCCTTCAGGAATCCCATATTCGTAACAGGTAGCGGTAGGCGGGTTATTAAAAAACTTATTCTGCGAAAAAACGCAATTAAGAAGTGGTATGCGAAACAAATGTTGCATGTGCAGACAAAAAACGCTGAGCTTCGCACTGTAAGTACTTAGAGATCCTTAAAAAACACAATACCTATTCTCTTTATTTGGAAGTAATTAACGTCAGTTTTCGTTTTCGTGTAGCTCGTAGCAAAGGCCTACGAGTCATCGTAGAGCCTCTACTGCTACGTCGTAGCAAATTTTATGCAGAATTGATAAATTGTACTAAAAAAATCTGTCAAACTAATAAAAGCCTTTAGAAGTAATTTAACATGTAACTATTGTTATCAATAAATGAGTTAGGCCAGTTATATGTTACATTCGAAATAGGAATAATTGCGGTATTATTGATTAACTACTCAGCGCGCGAGAATTTCAGAGTGCAAATTTCAGAGTCCAAACAACATACTAAAAGAGCAAGTTTACCGCAATTATTCCTATTTCAGCCTTTTTATTTGTAAGATATGACTGGCCTAAGTATGAGTATGAAGTTTCTAGATCAAAATGTTACCCAATACCTACAGGGTTACTGGTTTAGTCGACCTATTACCCTTAAGGGTGTGTAGTTTACTTTGTTTTTGACTGATTTGACTATGAAACACACTATCCTAAATTAAAAAAAAAAACAGATATTTGCAATTGTTTTTAAAAAAAATACCCAATTTTCGGCTATCAGCTCGGATATTTTGAAACGATTTTTGATTTTTACATGTAAAATAATGTTTTATGACCTCACTTTTTTAGATATTTCAATTCAAATCCTTTTATAAAAAGGATTTGAATTGAAATATCTCGAAAATGGCGAGATTTAGGATATGATGTTTCAGAGTCAAATCAGTCAGAAACGTAGTAAACTACACACTCTTAGCGGGAATAGGTCGACTTAGCCTGTAACCCTGTATATCATCATCATCTCATGCTTAGCGTTAGACAACAATACATATATTTTGAATACCTTTTATGTAAGTATACAGGGTTATACAGAACTAGCGTACTAAGCCGAAAGAAGGTGATTTGGACCATCCTTATGAACAACTTTTACTATGGGGCCAACCCAAAATTCGAGAAAAATAATCTGCTGTTTCATACAAAATTGTAACTCGGAATCGACAATAGTTATTTATTATATAAGAGTGCAAAGTTGATTTTTAACCACGTGCTCAATTTTGATGACCGAGCAAACGAAGGATTATAAATCAACAATTAGAATCCTGAGCGTTAGCGAGGGAATGAAAAGAGCACAAGCTGAAAAATATTTGCACTCGAGTGCAACACGTAACTTTTCATCCCCCCTCAGCGAGGAAATGACTAAAGTCGTCTACATACCGCACTGTTTCAAATACTTCTCGCGTGGAGAAAGCTCATTTGCGCACTATTGACAGTTTCAGTCAATTCTGTTGGCATCAAATAAACTTCCCCGTCGCTATAATAACTCATTTTAAGTTTTTCTTATTTTTAAAACTTTTAACAATACGACATGCATGATGAGAAAATGGCGCGCGCAAAGCAAATAAAAAAAATACAGCAATAAGGTTCCGTATTTGAGTTTTGAACAAATTAAAAAAGGTTGTAAAATAAATTCGGCACCATGGAGGTAGAAGTAAATAGGTTTAATAATGTTTTGTATTCACAAACTTAGTGCACACGATGTTCTAAATTCAATTTTTCCCCTTTAGCGGATAAAAACGGCTTTTGCACTCAGATTTCGAAGAGCAAAAATACTCTTTCAATGGGGATGAAAAATGTATTAAACAGTTGATTTTTTTTCTCAATTTTTCTGTTGGCCCCATAGTAAAAGTTGTTCGTAATGATGGTTTAAATCACCTCATTTCGGTTTAGTACAGGGTTAGCAAATAACCCTGTATTGCGATCTAATTATGTGCGTTTTATCAAACACTTTGTTAAAAAAGTCAGTGTGCTTTTTGACTTTGCGTATTTCAAATATACAGGATTATTCCTAACCAACTAGGATCCTTTTAGGGACTTATGTCTGAGACTTTTGTCAAATCTCAAAAAAAACAGCTGTTCCATACATTTTGTCGCGGTTGAACAACAATATTTTTCTACGGAACAATTTTTTTTTAATTTTTGACAAATGTCGCATAACAAAAGTTGTTAGTTTTGATGTACAGCATAAGCCCCTAATAGGATGCTAATTGATTAGGAATAACCCTGTATGTATAAATAGATACAAGAGATATAATTGCAAGTTTTATGAAGTACTAGTTTTTACCCGCGGCTTCGCCCGCATGATATTTTGATTTTTGACGCAATATCGTTATAATTTATAGCCTACCCTAATAACACATATTCTGATATATAAGCTATATTACTGCAAAGTTTCATCTCAATCCTTTCAGTAGTTTTTGCGTGAAAGAGTAAAAAACATCCATCCATACATCCATCCTCACAAACTCACAAACTTTCGCGTTATAATATATTTTTTTTTATTTAATTATTACACTCCACAGACTCCAGGGTCTGTGCTTTTTAAGATATGCATTAAGAAAAAAAAATTGAACAATATTGCTTATAAAGGCTAAACAAAAGGACTCTAAATCTAATAAAATTAAAACCAAAAAAAATATGACATTAAACTACGTTGATTTTACGTATCATTTTCCAAATTACTACTTATACCGCGCAGAGCCTCCATCACCGCCGCGTTTCGGTCTTTAACCCTTAATTTGGCAAAGAAAAAATCATTATAAAAGAGGATTTTTTTTAATAGATCTGTTTAATGCCCCCCTAAATAATAAAGAAAAATTATGAAAAAAAAATATCCCCTGAAAGATTTCCTGAAAAAACAATGTTAATTATACTCAACAAAATCGGATATTGCAAGATGACTTATTGTTAATTATGTTGAGCCGGCTCAACAAGATGCATTAAAGCAAAGGAAAGCTTAAAATCAAAACAGACTCAGTGTCATATTTATTTATTTATTGAATGATATAGGTACAAAATTTAATCAGTTTTGTGGTGATAATTGCAATGAAAGTTAGGTCCTTTGACAAAACAAAGTCTCACATTACATTTCAGGCAGTACATCGTAGTGAAACCCTTTTTGCAGTATGTGCATCGGCCATATTCTGTTCCATGGTCTGAGAAATGGTCCATTGGTCGATTGGAATGGTCAAATCTGACGTCATCTATAGGACAACACCGTGTAGGTTTCTTAATTTTGTCCTTATTTTTCAGGTCTTTTACACAGCTTGCGTCAACATTCCGTCCTTTCTTTATCAAGGCTTTAAAAAAGTCCAGTCTTAATAATTTTAACACTCTAAATAATTTTAACAGTTTCTTCAACCCCTTTCTGGAACTATCCCGCCTCTAATAACCAGATTCATGGACAGAATACGTGTTTGTATATTCACAAATTTCAGAAAAATGTTCTTCAGAGAAAAAGTCACAGTTGTTGTCGTTTGTCAACATTTCGTTGTGAATATGGCATAGTTGTGGGACAAGAATTACCGATATCGTCATCAGAAGAGTAAATATTAATTTCTGCAAGACATGAGTCAATTGAAAGTGCTTCAGAGGACGTTGAAATTCGATGTCGATTAATGCCCATAATTCTCTTTTAATCTTCATTTTCGGAACTTGTCGTCCCACTAACATCAGATCCCGCATTTTCCGGCGGAATCGAGGCAAGTATTCGACTTGATCTTGAATTCTGTAAATGTAAAAGTTACTAAATGCATAAAAAAAGAAAAAGTAAAACCCACAACATGCAACTATGTTGAGAATACTCAACACACAGAACTTACCTATCATCAAACTTTGTTGAGTGGGCTTAACACTTTTCTCAGAGGCCTACCGTATCCTTCCTTGATGGGTAGAGTGCTTGAAAAATAAATAGAGACAAAGTTTTTACACACATCATCCGATTTAAACTGTTACTTTCACATTTTATGCACATTTAACTATTTAAAAAATATTTTTACCTGAACAATTCAAAGAGCTCTCCGTTTGCTCGCCATCTTGACGCTCTAATGTCAAAAATAGTGTTGATACACGGTAAAAATAAAAATTCCTCAAAAATAGATAACGTAAGAAATCATGAACGATTCCAAAGTAAAACATTGAACGCACAAATAACTTGTAATTTTTTTTTCATTCAAACAGTTGAGTATGCTTAACAGTATCAAATTAAGGGAAGTTTATCTGTTGTTGTTTTGTTCATTGGTTTTACTTCTATCCATTTAGATAAAGCATCGCAAAGAACCAACCAATATTTGCCAAGAAAAGGTCCTGCGAAATCAATATGTATTCTTTCCCATACGTTGTTTGGAATCGACCAAGAAAATATTGGTAATTCTGGGTTGTTTGGTCTGTTCTCTTGACAGCCTTTACACATTTTGACGTAATTGTCAATATCTTCTTCAAGTGATGGCCACCATAATATATATAGAACCTTGCAAGTTATGTCATGGCTGATATTCCTGGATGTCCCCTATGAAGGTATTTCAGTGTTAATTTTCTCATAGAGGCCGGTATGATTATCCTACCTTGCCACATCAAGATGTCGTTCTCTACCGATAACTCGTTACGTTTTTTGAAAAATGCTTGTAAAGAATGTTCATCGTATCTATATGATCTCCAATTTGTTCTAATGTGTTGAATGACTTTTAGTAGATTTAAATCCTTTTTGGTTTGGTCTTTGATAGTTTCTTCGTTAATAGCTATTTCGTTGATCATAGTCTCAGTAATTTTTTGAATAATTTTGTTGACTGAGGATTCTGCTTTGGATGGTTGTTCGTTAGGATTGGGAAGTCTTGATAGAGGATCAGCGAGTATGTTGTTTTCACCTTTTGTATATTTTATGTCGTAATTGTAACTACCAATTACCAGAGCCCATCGAACAAGTCTGTTGTTGACTAACTTGGGTAGATTTCGATTAGTCCCAAGTAGATGTATAAGTGGTTTATGATCTGTTACCAGTGTGAATTTTGCTCCCCGTAGAAACTGATCAAATTTTGTTATTCCAAAAAATATTGCAAGGGCTTCTCGATCTATGACGGAATAATTGCTTTCCGCTTGTTTTAATTTCCTTGATGCAAATGCGATTGGTCTTTTAGTTTCGTTGATTGTGTGATACAGGACAGCCCCAATTCCTTTTTCTGAAGCGTCACAAGCTAGAAATAGAGGTAGTTCTTCATTAAAGGATATAAGAGGTTTAGACCTTGTAATTGCCTCTTTAGTTTTTTCAAATATTGTGTTTTCGTTGTTGGTCCATTTCCATTTTTGTCTATGTCCAGTCAAGCTGTGTAATTCTGCACATATACTATGTAGATGCGGTATGAATCGTTCGTAAAAATTAACTAATCCTAAAAAAGATCTTAATTCTTTCACGTTTTCAGGTGGTGGTGCATTGAGAATAGCGTCCATTTTAGATTTAGTGGGCTTAACTCCAGATTTGCTAATTGTATGTCCAAGGTATTCGATTTCATTTTGAAGAAAAGTGCACTTTTTAAGGTTCACTTTCATTCCAGCTTTGTTGAGTCTATTCATAACTTCTGCTAATGTTTTCAGGTGTTCTTCGTCATTTTGTCCAGTGATAGCTATGTCATCGAAATAGATTGCTGTGTTGGAGATGTTGTCTAATACTTTCTCGAGATAATGTTGAAAAATAGCTGGCGCTGTTGTTATTCCGAAAGGCATTCTATTATATTGATAATAACCTTTGTGAGTTGCTATGGTTAAATATTTTTTTGATTCCGGTGCTAATTTAAATTGTAGGTATGCATCCTTTAAATCAATTTTTGAGTATTTCTCTCCGTTAGCAAGCCGTTGTCTTAAGTGATCAAACTGAGGTACTGGATGTGTATGTGTTACTAGCACCGGGTTTATGGTGGTACGATAATCACCACAGATTCTTATTGTTCCATTTGGTTTAACAACGTTTACAGTTGGTGTAGCCCATTCTATTGGTGTTTGATTGGGGTCAACCTTTTCAATAATTCCCTCGTTTATAAGTCGTTCGAGTTCAGCTTCAACGTTATTCCGAATACTGAACTTAATCGGTCGTGCTGGTAAATGTTTCGGTACAGTTCCAGGTTTGATATGAATGTTCACCTCATAATTCTTTACTTCGCCTAACTTGTCGTTAAAGAGTTCTTTGTTTCCGTCAATGATTTGTTTAAGTGACATTGCTTGAGTTTTAACTGAGTAGACTGAGTTAGGGAAAGTCATGTTGAACATTTCACTCCATTGTAGTCCAAATAGCATAGGGTTGGCGTTTTTAATTACAACCACGGGTAAAATCTTCTGTACTCCTTGTACTTCCACTCTAACATCTGTAAGACCTTTAGGCTTTAGTTTATGGTCGCCGTAGGCACGTAGTTTTGGTCCTGCTGTTAATTCGGGTGATCCGATTTTCTTCCAAAAAGCCGTACTGATAATTGAATAAATTGAACCTGGGTCCCAGTCCATGGTACATATGAACCCATTTATATGAGCGTCAATTTTTTTGCATCTCATGGTGTTAGCATTAATTTTATGAACATTGGAATCATATTCGCTGTCGTCGTCAGATGAGCTGCTTCTTGGATATGTGGTTGTTCCTGCATTTTCGTTTCTTGTTGACAGAACATTGTTGACATTTCTCTTCCTAAAAGATCTTGACGGACTCTGTCTGAAAGATATGTATGCTCTGCCTGTTTTCAAACAACAGCTTTCAAAATGACCTCTCATATTGCATGCTTTGCAGATGTAATTTTTTGCTTTGCAATCCGTTATTTCATGTTTGTCCATCTTTCCGCACCTTTTGCATTGATCCTTTGTAAGAACCCGTTGTTTGTAGTTATTTGTGGGAGATTTGTTTAGATTTCTGTCTTTGATACGTTGTACTGTTATATTATTGTTAGCGTTATCGTTTTCCGCAAGCTCTCTAGATTGTGAAATTGCAAAAATCTGTTCGAATGTTACTTCTATTATGTTTCCATCGCTGTCCCGATCTTGTAATTCTGGCCATTTCTGTTTTAGATCTATTTCTAATGACTCGTGGTTGAGGCCGGTAGCAAAACGATCACGTAGCTGACGTTCTAAAAATTGCCCTTCGTAACCACAATCTTTGCTAAGTTCTTTATATTATAATATTAGTTTTTGCGTGAAAGAGTAACAAACATCCATCCATCCATCCATCCTCACAAACTCACAAACTTTCGCGTTATAATATATTTTTTAATTTAATTATTACACTCCACAGACTCCAGGGTCTGTGCTTTTTAAGACATGCATTAAGAAAAAAATATTTGAACAATATTGCTTATAAAGGCTTAGGCAAAAGGACTCTAAATCTAATAAAATTAAAACCAAAAAAAATATGACATTAAACTACGTTGATTTTACATATCATTTTCCAAATTACTACTTATACCGCGCAGAGCCTCCATCACCGCCTCGTTTCGGTCTTTAATTTAATACGTTTATAATATTAGTAGGATGGTTTATGAAAATTTGGTTTAGTAATCCACCATAGACACTTAGAAATACTTTTGAAAACAAGATCAAACAAGAATGATGAAGATGAAAACAAGAAGAGCTCCCGGCCTCCACAGATATGGATGGACAACACTGAAATGTCTACAATACTTACAGAGTTTCCAACAGTAGAATCGTTTCAGTTGGTTTTGTTTTCATGATGTATTGCTCAATTTGTTGGCTCCGGCTGCAGTTATCGTTTTGTGTCTAACTTGTACGGTAATGAACATTTTTGCGCATTCCTCTGGGCACGGGCGCAGGGAGAACTGGATCTCTCATTGAACAAATTTTCCGTTATTTTGTCAGATGAAACGAGGGAAATTCTCAAAGTTAAAGCGTATATCTTCTTAATTTATATAAATTATACGTCACGTTGTTTGTCGACGATGGACTCCTAAACTACTCGACAGATTTTAACCAAATTTTATACACTATGTGCAGTTTGATACAACTTTAGAGATAGGTTAGTTTATATACAGCCTCGGACAAAAGTATTAGGCACCCTGTATTTTCACTGTATCTTCAAAACTAATTTCACTCCTTTTTGGCATTTTTAACAAAATTAGGTGTCAATTTAATCACATCAACAGAAATGAAATTTACGTTAATAAAGTTTACTTGTTACAGTCCAGAACACAAGTGACCAAACAATAACTGATAAGACCGAAAGAAAACCGAATCCTTTGTTTTCGGTCCCCAGGTGTTATGACCTTAACGAAGAGCCGCTTGATATTCTAAGAAGTTATTTATGACCCCGGTAAGTCATATAAGATAAGCACTCAGTTATTGGTTAAGTAGTAAACATGCATTTTGATTTTTTAAAGGTGCCTAAGACTTTTGGCCAAGGCTGTATCTCATTTTATAATTTGATTATTATACTTTTAAAATTTGTCCGTAACGGGGCGAAGCTAGTTTTTTTTTTATGAATCGATAAACGCCGGCTGCACGCACGGAAAAGCATGACTCATTGTCACATTCCGCGTGAGCCCAGTGATCAAGCGATAGTGCTGAACAAGTGATAGAGAGGCACTTAGCGTTTGGCTTGTGAATAATTAATGATAGTTAATTAATTAATATTAATAATAATAATAACATTATTAACTTTATCACCTAAAATTATCGTTCGTATACCTATTTTACTGACAACCATTTTTTAAATGTATCATCATCATTTCAGCCATAGGACGTCTACTGCTGGATATAGGCCTCCCCTAATGATTAAAAATAATACCAGTTGATAGCGGCTTGCATCCAGCGTGATCCTGCGGTCCTAATAAGATCATCCGTCCACCTTGTGGGTGGACGTCCTACGCTGTGCTTGCCGGTACGTGGTCTCCACTCGAGAACTTGTCGACCCCATCGGTCATCAGTTCTCCGCACTATGTGCCTTGCCCATTGCCACTTCAACTTGCTAATCCGCTGGGCTGTCGGTAACCTTGTTATTACCTTGTTTATTTTAATGTATGATCACGCATAACTTCTTACAGAGTAGTCTGATATAATTTAAAAAAAAAGGTATTCGAAAGGGTATACCTCAAGGTTTTTGTTAGTTTTTGAAAATTAACAATAATCTACAAAAACTTCATCATCATCAAACTATTCGCACTGTGTTACATACACTACATATATTGCAATTATTGAAGACCGTTGTGCTATTTTTGGCGAAATCTAAATTAGGTACTCGTATAGTAATCTATATGCTATACAGCCTTGGCCAAAAGTATTAGGCACCTTTAAAAATCAAAATGCATGTTTACTACTTCACCAATAACTGAGTGATTATCTTAAATTTACTTACCGGGGTCATAAATAACTTCTTAGAATATCAAGCGGCTCTTTGTTAAGGTCATAAAACACCTGGTGACCGAAACCAAATGATTCGGTTTTGTTTCGGTCTTATCAGTCAATGTTCGGGTCACTTGTGTTCTGGACTCTAACAAGTAAACAAGCTTTCATTTCTGTTGATGTGATTAAATTGACACCTAATTTTGTTAAAAATGCCAAAAAGGAGTGAAATGAGTCTACCCGTGACCACGGTCGATGCAACTCGGCCAAAACGTCGGGATGAGGGGGTATTTATTTATCTCGTAATTTTAGTGCGCGATTAGTCCCGTAGTATATATGTATAAGGAGTGAAATTAGTTTAGAAGATACAATGAAAATACAGGGTGCCTAATACCTTTGGCCAAGGCTGTAGTATTCTGTGAAAAGTTCAATCCAGTGTAACCAGCAGTTGTGCCCATAATGAAGCCCTCGCGCCGTCCGTCGAGCGCTGGACGCCAAATCAGTTACTGTTAATGACTCGGACGCTCATTATTGCAGCGTCCAACTTTACCCATGTTCTAAAATGCATGGTAAATACAAACAACAAACAATAACACTTTATTAGACAACCGTAATTATTAGTAACTAGCTGCCCGCCCCGGCTTCGCCCGGGTACGACTGGTTAAAAAAGACATTTTATAAGTA
Organism: Hypomecis punctinalis; assembly: GCA_949316475.1. NCBI lineage: Eukaryota > Metazoa > Arthropoda > Insecta > Lepidoptera > Geometridae > Hypomecis > Hypomecis punctinalis. The sequence goes on from OX438823.1 coordinate 7,014,836, forward strand.
TTGTGCTTATATACCTACCATGTAACCAAGTAACGTCACACACATGCGCACAGTTATTTTGGCGCGTTTTCATATTACATTAGCTTACCTATACGCAAATATTTTCACCATAGAATGCCCACTACTAAACATAGGGCTCCCTTATTAGATCTTGAATAACACCGAATAAAACCTTTGCAAGAGGTTTGTATCCAGCTTCCTTCAATGTATCCACCAAAAAATGAGGTTCTCAATTAGATTGTGTTTCATTTAGTATGTACATATGTTATGCGATCATTCCGTCAATTAAATTTTGACTCTCAATAAAGTGTTGTAGTCTTAAAATGTACCTATCTATTATAATGTCCATTGCTAGACATACCGGACGAACCGATAGGATGGGTTGAAAGCTACTCGTAGGTACTTAAATCGCGGGTGTTCCCGTAGTCTTAATCTGTTCAACTATTAACATAAAATAAAGATAGTATTGGCCATCTAAATAAAAGTAAGTTCGTATGGGTCGGCTATACGTTATCTATGGCTCTGGTTTCATTGTTTTGAAACGGTTAGAATATTCAGTCCATCTACATTCTACCTACGTAAGTTAGTTGACGTTTCTACTATATACTTGTATTTGATCTTTTCTTCATTTGATAACTTTGTAAAATATTCGCCATCAGTTCTACTTCTACGAATTGTGTGCCCTATCTAAAGCCTCTACAACTTGCTAACCCAAAGAGCAAATTGAACCGATGGAAACGCTGGCATCCAACGTGATCTGGTGGTCTCGACCTGATCTTAGATTCACGTGGAGACCTTTTCTACGCTTGCCAATAGGTACATTGTCTACGTTCATGAACTTTAAACCCTCATCGATCATTCGTTTTACGAACTATGTGTCAGTTCCTATTAACTACCACTACAACAGATATTTTAAATCGTCGGTATGTCGGCTCGCCTTACTTATGGGTAGATTTTGAGAACCAAATCTCAAGGTGTTACATAAATCAGCGCACTAATAGAGGTGGTACCTATATGGAACCGTGGTGGTCAAGTGGTACTCGTAGTAACACCTATCCTACAATCGAGAGTTGTTGGATTCAAATCCTAATCCCGTATCAATGAGTTTTTTTGGAACATATGTACGGAATTTCACAATGTCGTGTGGCAACCTGTATACCTATGTAGCTATGTACATCCGAAGAAGGGACTTGATGCCGTATATCAACCAACCCGTACTGGGCCACCGTGATGGATATGACCCAATCACCCTTCGTAAACAGACCTATGTTCTGCAGTGGACGATTAAAGAAGACTGGTATATAAACAGTACTTATAGGAATAGGGGTGATATAATACATGCACAACGCGACAGCGTTTATTTTTTTATATTTCTATGACTTAAAAAATTTCTAAGTGTTTCGGAATAGCCAATTTGACGATTCAAAAAACAATTTACTTATACATATAAATTGAAACAGTCTTGAAAACAATATGATTTATTTGGATAAGGATTTAAACAGAAGTATGAATAACATGGTCGAATATTGGTCGGTATTTCTATTAACTTTTAAAAAGTAATAAGTGGTTATTGTGACATAATGATAGTAGTTAGACATTATGGTATTGCGAAGTTTTTTTGTAGATATTGATATGTTCTTTAATATTGTAGAACAGACTTTTGTTCTATCATCAATAGTTTCCGCAGCGTATGCAACGAAAGACGTTTTAATTAAGACATTTTTTTTACATGTTGGGTTACGTTACTTAAGTTTTAGTAAGGATTCGTAATCTTTTCTAGGAATAAATATAACTTATGTTACTTAAAGTGAATGCAGCTTTCCAACGGTGAAAGAATTTTTAAAATCGGCACAGTAGTTTTCGAGTATATTCATTACAAACATACCTACACACACACGTAAATACAAACGTCCGCCGCGCGCCGGCCGGGCCGCTACCGCCCGCGCCGCACCGATTTGTCCCTGCATTTTAAATCTGTAATATCTTCGAAAATATTCATTTAAATTACATGCTGTAAAAGGCCATATTGATCTATATTGAATGGACAATGTATTTAAGGTACTTAATTGGATAAGCATTAATTATGTATTGCTTAAAATAACTTTCTAAATAAGCCATTTTATCCCGTAAAATGTAATGGATAAAAAATGGTTATTGTGGGCTATCCTTAAGAGACAGACATATACCATCGCGGACTTTTTTGTTGACCTTTTTAAGGTGTACAATACCGTAGTACATTATTTTGATTTATCTCGTGGGGTTCAGTCAGCGTTTGCAATGTAAGCCCAAAAAAACGTGTTAATTTACGACATTACATTAGAAACCTGTAAATTTATCAGTGTTCCTCTACAATATTATGTATGTATTATACATATAAACCTTTCTCTTGAATTACTCTTTCTATTAAAAAAAACCGCTTCAAAATCCGTTGCGTGGTTTTGAAGATTTAGGGAAACATAGGGACGGACAGACAGCGACAGCGACTTTGTTTTATACTATGTAGTGATGTATTACATTAAAAAAAAAAACAAATTACAGCGATACGTACAAAACAATACGGGATAAATAGATATACAGGATTATCTGCTTACCCTGTACTAAGGCAAAAGGGGGCGAAGACTATTATTATGAACTAGTTTTTACCCGCGGCTTCGCCTGCTTGATATTTTGATTTTTGTGCTATCCCTTTAATTATCCGGGCTCAGAGCAAATAAAAAAATCAAGAGGGAACGTCGTTGAACAGTCAAGTGAGGCCGGTTTTTATACATGTGTGAGTGCGTCGGTGTTGCGCCGCCATACTCGTAGTTCGACTGACAAGCCAAGGCGTAGTTTCGTTGTACATGCATGTGTTTGTAACTGTCTGTATACGGCGAGGTGTAGTTTTGGATGGCTTCACTTGTTTGTTCACAACATTCTCTCTTGATTTTTTTATTTGCTCTGAGTATCCGGGATAAAAAGTAGACCATGTCACTTACCGTTTTTCAAACCCGAGGCCCTACCTTACTGCCCTCAATAAAGGAGGTGGAAAAAAAAACTATCGAGGCACCGGGCCGAGAAACACGAAAACGGCAAAAACGAGTACTTTTGAATGCGCGATGTGAGAGGATGAATGATATCGATTCAAATTTAAAAAATGTCATAGATAAGGGAAAATCTTAATAAATTGAATGAACCGGACAAAATTTTGAAAAGTAACCGGCTTTATTAAAAAAAAAATAAAACAAATTGCTCACCAAAAAAATTTTAGTAATTCGAATGCTCAGAATTATCAGCGACAACACCCCATTATTTTTTACGAATAAAATAGCCAGATCCCTTTTCTTTATTATAAACCGAGAATTTTTTTTTTTTAAATTGTATATTATGAGTAATTAATTAAAAACTCAATCAAATCTCTTCGCGCCTACTCTAGTTTAGCTTTTACTCTACAGTGTTTGCTCAGAATATTTGATCCGGCACTATCTGGGCCGCCGCCGCCGTACCGGTGCGACGTTGCGACTCCGACGAGCGCATGATTCGCTCAGCGTCGGGCTGGCAACGCCGCAAAGTACGGACGGCGCGAGATGCGTGCTGTTTGTTTTTGGTTATTGTCTTCTAGGTACTCTGTGCGACGACAACCGAGTAATTTACTTCAGAATTATTTTCAAAATTATAAGTTAGACTTTAGTGTACTATATTATATTGTAGCTTTAGAACATTATTATAGTAGGTAGTAAGTTAGGTACTTAGTATTTTTATTTGGTAGTGTGTAAATAGTAGTGAACAAGTGTGCATAGAAAATGGGGAGGAAAAATAAGCGGAAAGAATTGTTTTTACAAAAACGAAAAAGAAAACCTAAAAAAAATGACGGAATGTTTGGGTAAGTCGAATTACATATATAATAAACTTGCAATAAATAGTTGCACTCTAATGCCCTAATAATAAAGTCTATATTTGGCAAATACACATTCGTCTACAGATTATGGATTATCACATTCTTACTACCTAGGTACTTCAATTTTTCTGCATTTACCTATATTTACAATTTTTTTAGGTCAAAAAAACGGAAACTGCAACCTGACGATTGTCAATCCACATCCTCAACAGGGCCAGTAGATAGAGAGTGAGTCCATGCCAAGTACCTATCTATCATGTCAGCAATCAATTTAAAGTATCTAGTAATAATACTCCGTCTATTCTTTATTTTCAAGTGTGTACCTACTAAGATTTGTCTGTACAAACTAACCATACTGTAGGAAACAAATATCAGAACAAAAAGCTATGGAGTCGTCTCTTGATATTTTAGAAACCTATCTAAAATAATGATATTTATTAGGTGATGTTCTATCACCTAAATAATTGTGTTAGCTTTAACTTTTTAATAATTATATAATTACATCATTTTATTTTGTAGCCACCCAGAAATATCACCAACATACGCAGAGTTACACAACGTGTTGCCGACATCTGGGGATTCAGAGGAAACGGTAAATTTAAACACTTTTTTTAAATTATCACGGTTATAGTATTGTCTTTTACCGACTTCAAAAAAGAGGAAGTTGTCGATAGGGTTATTATTTTTTCTTCTTTTAAATAAACGAAATTAAAATTATTCTCCCTGCTTTATCACAAAGATTTTGATCAGGCATAACTCAGTTGAGATATTTGCTTTTATTCTTTGATAGCTCATTAAATAGAGGCGTAAATAAAAAAAAATGGCCAAATTGTTGGATATTAATCCACATTGGCAAAGCAAATTATATGTTAAAAAGCAAAGTAATGTTCACTGATTGAGAGCGAATACGATAAATTCGACAGAATGATAAACTTTGCAAAGTATATACGTATTAATGGTGAATTAATAATGTAACCGATCAAAGAGGTTTAATATAAAACACCCTTTATTTGACGTGCATACAGTTATGTGATCTATAGTCCTTCCGATATTTCCGAAATTATTTTGCTAAGCTCAATATAATTTAAAGTTAAAAATTGTCAATGGTGTAAATAATGGTGTTGAGTTTGTCAAATGAATAATTGATAATGATAATGAGTTCTGTTTGCAATATTATAGCGGGTATTTGGCTACCACTAAACAGTGCATCATATTGACAAATAAATGGTATGATAAATAGTACGTATTACGTACGGAGAATAAAGAACGTATTGTATGAAACGTTCAGAAGTAAGGTCTCGGAAAATAATCTAGGTGAAGTCAGTGACAACTGCTTCTGAAACCTAAGATGTTGAGCCCTACAAAGCACTGAATAACGCATTTTGTGCGTCGCTAACACACCAATAAATTATAAATTTAGTCGCATCTGGCGGCAGTATTATTCGGTTCAAAATTAAAATTTTAACGATGGAACCAAGTTTGATGAAAAATCAGTGAAAGTTATCTTGGCCGATTACTTTGATTTATTGTTAACAATATTGTCGTTACTGTTGATGCTAATTTTATTAGTGGTGCAATGGTACATAGACTTTATTGGTGTTATTCTATGGTTTATTGGTATCGATTTCGTTGTTGTTATTGTTGATGCTAATTTTATTAGTGGTGCAATGATACAATGACTTTATTGGTATATGTAACCAGGTATACACAAAAAAAAAAATGTAATCATAAAATAATGTACTTTAATCTTGACTTCTATTCTATTGAAGACTATTTTTTTTTGTTTAAATTACTAATTTATTAAGTTTAATGAATTTATTTTTATTAATTTATTGAAGTCAAGAGATATTGTAAGTAAGTTCACTAAATTAGTATGAACCGAATTAATACAAGGTGTGAGATGTGGTAAACGAAAGGTTTATAAAGCCAGTGGTCAATAGAGTGAACTCTATAGAACCAGGAAATAGATGAGAGACAATTAGCTCTTATCTGGTAGATCGTTACGATCTAGCGATAACGATAGTAGAATAGATAGTATAGAAGTTCTAACGATAATACAAAAGCCCGTTGTAGAATCAACCGACATAATGTTGTAAACATCCAGCAGATTTGATAACAATAACAATCATTTGATACATTTTAAAAAGGGACCTACTCGTACGATACTTGAAAGAGTTGAAAGGGACCACAGATTTAATTTAAAAAGGACATTTGAGAACTGAGCCAAATATTTATGTCACGAGAAGTAATGTTGTTATGATATTTATAGTGGTAGTGTATTAGAACAATCATCAAAGCACACTATTTGTTTGAATTCTTTGAACAATATGAATCAGAGTACAATACTATACCTTATTGAAAAGGTAGTTTCAATTACTGAAGCCTATGTAACTCACTGTATGCATAAATAAATAACATTTTGATATTTAAATTGTAGAGTTACTGAAACAGTATATTTAAGATGAATAATTGGTTTGATTGGGTTTTTCTGGGTTTTCCCCAATCCTGCGCAACAAATGTTGAACCAATTTGAATGTATCCCCAGACAAGGTAGGAAGGTGTGTTGTGTTATTTTAATTGTATAAAATTTCGTTATCAAAATAGGAATTGATTTTTAAATAGATTAATTTTTGAGGGGGCGTGTTGGAATATGATACAAAAACTAATCTATCTCACTCTAACATGTAATGTATGTGAGTGTTTCTCTTTCCTTCACGACGTTTACATTATAGTAAAATACCCCTTTGTTCTACAACTTTAATGCTTATTATGAATTCCTCACCACTGTTCTTATAGAGCTGTGCTAGACCGCACTCGCACCTATCCTACCAAATATCGGTAAATAAATGATTTATATTTTAAACCGATTAACTAAATATTTTATTTCTGGCATCCAAACCCTTTTCTAAGTGTGTGAAGCACGATAAAAATAAGTTCATTGATTATGATACCTGTACATAATCAACATTAATTTGTATACAGGGTTATTTCTAATCAATTAGCATCCTTTTAGAGGTTTATTCTGTATATGTACATCAAAACTAACAACTTTTGTTCTGCAACATTTCTCAAAACTAACAACTTTTGTTCTGCAACATTTCTCAAAATTAAAAAAAAAAAGCTGTTCCATACATTTTGTTGCGGGTCACGGGTAGACTCACTATTCTACGGAGTGTCTACCCTTGACCACGGTTGATGCAACTCGGACGAAACGTCGGGATGATGAGTTATTTATTTATCTCGTAATTTCAGAGCGCGATAAGTCCCGTAGTATATAATAATAATGTGTTCAAATCGCGAAAGTTTAAAAACAGCAGTTGAAATAACCCTGTATTGTATGAAAAAAAAAAACATTAAAAAGATCAAAATAATTTTTGCCTTTTTTTTAAATTGTTGATTAAGGACAAGGCGACTCCATGATTATCTATGCTCTAGGCAAATTGAGTTGACGCGTGCCGCCGCCGCGCCGTTAGCAGCGCCACGTACGCTAGCCCAGCGTTGCCGCCCGCCGCTCTGGCGTGATCCTGTCAAGTGAGACCGCGTAAAATTTTGTCCGAGTGAAGGGGCGCGGTACTCGATTTTGAAACTATAGTTTATCAATGCGTCACCTTAACGGTTGTTCGATTCGACCGTTGTTTTTTTGACATTTCTTCTTGCTCGCAGATAGCAGAATTTTTCCTACTTACTTAATTAACACTTATCGTTACATTATGGAACATTTACACAATATCATTATAATATATATTTATAATAAAAAAAAACTATATTATTGCAAAGTTTAATCTCAATCGGTTCAGTAGTTTTTGCGTGAGAGAGTAACTAACATCCATCCATCCTCACAACATCACAAACTTTCGCGTTTATAATATTAGTAGGATAGGATCACTTTTACTATAGGCCAACTCAAAAATCGAGAAAAAAATCTGCTGTTCCGTACATTTTATCGATTTCGAGTTGCAACAGCCGATTCGGAGTTATATCCTGTAGGTATTTTTTTATATTTTTATTTTAATTGGGAACCTTACAGCTACATATGTTACAGAAATAGATTAAAAAATATTTTGTAGACTGCTAATTACAAAGGTTCCACAAGTAAGTTGAAATTAAGTTGATTGAGTAGACTGAAAAGTATGAATAAGTAAATAAATAAATATTACTAAGTATTGTAGGTGGTCTAGAGGTCGTGACACCTGCCTTATAATTTTGAGGTCGTGGGTTCAAATCCCAGTCCCATACCAATGATTTCTTTGGAATTTATGAACGGAATTTCACACTACTGGCTTTTCGGTCAAGGAAAACGTCGTGAGGCATAGGTACGTCCGTACCGTCCGTAGAAGAAATTCGATAACGTAAGTATGTGAATCCACCAACCCGCACTGGTGGATATGATCCAATCACCCATTGTAGGTAGGCCTATGTCCTGTAGTGGATTGTTAAGAAGGCTGGTACAGGTATTACTAATGCTAAAGTTACGAACAGATAAAGGATAGAGTTGGTAACACGAATTATGTTTTTTTTTTTGTGAAAACTACCTACTTTAATTGTTGACCATGCGAGCGAAGTGAGAATTTCTTCTGGAATCAAACTTCTTGAAAAAATTAGAAAAAAGTTATTAGTTAATTTTATTTACTATACCAATATGTTATCTATGGCAAAAAAACAAAATATCATAATGATGATAAATTAACATTCATAATTTTATGAGTATTGCCATCTAGTGTCAAGTAGCAGAACTACAGTACTTTCTACTTCAGCAATGGGTTCTTTTAGTGAACAATTTTCTGTTACGTTATTTCTTTTACGGAGTTTTACGTTGGTTTACTAATTTAACTGTACAGAGTTATCTGCTTGCTTGCCCTGTATTAAGCCAAAAGAGGGTGATTTACAGTGACACCATCGTTATGAGCAATTTTTACTATACGACCCAAAATTAGAGAAAAGAAAAAAATCAAGCTGTTCCATATAAAACTGCAACTCGGAATTTTTTCTCGAATTTCGGTTTGGTCCCGTAGTAAAAATTGTTCATAATGACAGTCTGTATCACCTTCTTTTGGCTTATTACACCAATTCTGGATAATCTTATATTTCTTTAAAATTAAAACCAGTGCTTGTTTCTCTGAAAAGTAAGTACGGTAGATCTCACGTCACGTTATGTTTATTCTACTTATCTATGCTGTCCTCCTACGGTATGCTACCCGCTCATACGTATCCAACGCGCGATTCGGCTTGTTTGGATCACGTGATCCTGCGTACTCATACTCAAGCTTGTACGTTCGTCATAGAAAATACAGTAACCGATCATGCTGCAACTTTATTATGCTGTAATCATAAAAATATAAAAACTAAACGAAAACAAACCTCGAAAGTTGACTACTCAGCCGTCATTGCTGAGCTGAACACTACTGATTTTAGACATATCTATGAAATCCAAAATCCTAACATTTCGATGGACACTTTGATTCAGACCATCTCAAATATAATAACTTCTAATACAAAAACACTAAAAACACCGGGACGCAAAAATATTATAAAGCCATGGATTACCCCTGGTCTTCTTAGATGCATTCGTAATCGTGATAAATTGCATCTGCAATATAAAGCCGACCAAGAAAATTATGTCAATAAGATTACCTATTACAGATACCGTAATTTTTGCAACAATTTACTTAAAAATTTAAAGTGTGAATACGAAACTAATGAGATAAGGATGGCCAAGGGTAATCCAAAGGAAACCTGGAAAACAATAAAAAAAATTGCTAATATTTCCCAATCGCATTCATCAGCTTCTTCTTTAATTGACAAATTCAGTGACCCCAAAGTTGGCCTTAATAAGGTTAATGATTTTTTCGTAGGTATAGGCTCTAGTTTGGCTAGTAAGTTCCCGAATACATCCAATGTTCAAGCAGTTGGTTATATAAATAGCCAATGCCCTCAAACTATGGCGCTTTTTGAAACCGATCGTGCGGAGGTTGCACGTATCATACGTGGACTAAAAAGAAACTGTGCAATCGGGTGGGATGGTATTCCTGCCGGCCTTATCATTGATGCTTGTGATGTTTTGGTTTCCCCACTAACCCATATATTCAACCTTTGTCTCTCAACGGGGACTTTTCCCAGGTCATTAAAAAAAGCACTGGTTTTACCAGTTTTTAAGGGTGGAGACAGAGACAGTGTCAACAATTATAGGCCAATTTCCATCTTAAGTTCTATTTCTAAAATTCTCGAGAAATTGTTAAACATAAGACTCACTAAATACTTGGATAAACATAATATCTTAGCTAATAACCAGTATGGATTCCGCAGTGGAAAGTCTACTGAGGATGCAGTATTAGACCTCACACATACAATTGTTCATTATCTCGATACTAAGCACAAATCAATTGGAATTTTTCTCGATTTATCCAAAGCTTTTGACACTGTTTCTGTCCCGAAGCTTTTATTGAAATTGGAAAGGCTAGGGATTCGAGGTCTTGCACTGAACATTTTTGGGAACTATCTGACAGATCGCTCCCAATGCGTAAAGGTCGACGGTCACTTAAGTGATGATATGTTTTTAAATTTTGGAATTCCACAAGGCAGTATTTTAGGGCCTATCTTATTTCTTATCTATGTAAACGACCTCTGTCGCCTTAATATTCCAAATTGTAATATCTTCACATACGCAGATGATACTGCTTTGATTATCAGAGGCAAAACTTGGAATGATGCAAAAATTAATGCTGAAAACGCTTTGAGAGCGGTCATGAATTGGCTCTCTTCGAACCTTCTTACATTGAACATTCCTAAGACCAATTATATCACCTTCTCTCTCAGATCAAATCTTCAACCAAGCCCAGACTCATTTTTAATCACCGCCCACACATGTGAAGATTTACCCCAAGCGAGTTGTGCTTGTGTTGCTTTAACTAAAACAGATAATATCAAATATCTCGGAGTACAAATAGACTGTCTCCTCAATTGGCAACCCCAAATAGAAAACCTATCGTCACGAGCTAGACGCCTCATATACGTTGTCAAGAAGCTTAGATCTTCTGTGGATCTCAGTACTCTTAAACTAGTCTACTTCTCGCTGGCTCAATCCATTCTGACATACTGTGATACTGTTTGGGGAGGTGCCTGTGCAGAAACACTCATAAGGCTAGAGAGAGCTCAAAGAGCCATTCTGAAAGTTATGATGAAAAAACCCATTAGATATCCTACAAGCACTCTGTTCAAGGACGCCAATGTATTGACTGTTAGGCAGTTAATAATTTTTCATATCGTTATGCGAAAACATAAACAGTTGCCATATGACCCAGACAAGGTCAGTAGAAGACAAAAAAATGTATGTCCCATCTTACCTCACAGAACCAGATCCGCTAGCAGACACTTCAACCATCTTTCCACTCATCTGTATAATTTAATAAATAAAAATCTTAACATCTTCCCTCTCACTTTAAGAAAAGTCAAATCTTCTGTTGAAGGATGGCTTAAAACATTGACATATCATGATACCGAAAAGTTACTCAGTATTATAAGCTAACGGACACTCACTCACTCACACACACACACACACACACACACACACACACACACACACACACACACAACACACACACACGTGTAACACTGCAAACCTTGACTCTTATGAGATCTCGTGTATTGTAGTGTTACATACACACACACACACACACACACACACACACACACACACACACACACACACACACACATGCACTCACACATGCACACACACACACACACACACACACACACACACACACACACACACACACATGCACTCACACATGCACACACACACACACACGCTTTACGGCACACACGAAGAAACGAAGAATTTGAATTTAATTTAAATACGATATCTATGAATGATAATCTATGTCAAATCACAACAACATTTTTATTACAAACTTTAAGTGGGTACTTGATAAATATATATGTTTGCGATTGTTATCATATGTACGAATATTTAACAGCCGTTATTATTATTTCGGGTACCTACCTATTTATTCAACACTGATAATCCTAATATTATTATAACTGTAAAAAATAAAATATTGTTAGATATTATTATTAATATATGTTTCTTATGCTAAAGCTATAAGAAATGTAATTGTTGTATATTATTATTGTTTGAAATGCTAAATTCCTGAGTATAATGAGTACGACCTAAATATTTAAGATCACAATGGAGGGCTCTGGCGTCTGTAACACAGTTTCGTTACTAGTACGGACGCCAGCCAGTCATTTATAAAAACAAAAATTTGTACCTAACTTGTATCTCATTTTAAATGCGTCATAATATTGTGTATCAAATTTTTGTACAGCTTGTAATCCTTTGGTTCAATAAAGCATTTTTATTTTTTTATTTTTATTTTTTATTTCATGTTTGTAAATCTTATTACAATTATATTCTACGGGACTAATAGCGTACTAAAATTACGAGATAAATAAATACCTCCTCATTCCGACGTTTCGGCCGAATTGTATCGACCGTGGTCACGGGTAGACTCAACTACTTGAGTTGAACTACTCAACGTTGAGTCTACCCGTGACCACGGTCGATGCAACTCGGCTGAAACGTCAGGATAAGGAGGTATTTATTTATCTCGTATTTTTAGTGCGCGATTAGTCCCGTAGTATATAATAATAATGTGTTCAAATCGCGAAAGTTTAAAAACAACATTTTTAAATGTTATTAGTCCTATTTTATTTTTTGAAACATTTATATGTAATTTTGATTTTAAAATTAATTTCATTATTTTAGTAGTACAATATTGAGAGACTTAAAAAATCTCCGACGACAAAAAATATACCAGAACCTGTCAAGTTTCGTGAAGATGTGTTGAAAAAATGCGAAAACATCCAAAAACATATTAGTACCTATTAGAAAGTACCTTTGTGCTTATCAAGTTTCATGTAGATTCGTTAAAAAATGCAGTTTTGGAATCAACATCTGCTGAGATGAAAAACAAAGGGTTGCACTCCGGGAGTGCCAGCAGAAGTGAAAACTTGAACATAAATAATATAAAGTGCTTTAATTTATGTAGTATAACACAATATTACACACAGACACTCGCGCAAGCGGCCTGCGCCGCGCCGTCTTACGAATTTTCGATCAGGTCACGTGCCCTGTCGCGAGTTTAACATTTACCCATCCCAAAAAGTGCAAAATACCGCTTAAAAGTTTTCACTTCAAAAATTTTGCATCTCGAAACGGAAACACTTCGTTCACTTTGCTAGCTCAGTCAATTATGAGATTATTACCTAGTACTTACCTACCTAGTTAAAAAAGAAAAGAAACATGACACAAATTACTTTACATAGCATAAATTGTAATAAAATTCTACAACTTAGTCAGTCGAGTCAGATCAGTGGAATTTATTAAAAATTAAAATTAAAAAATAAATCTACAAAACACATAAGTACTAAATGCAAGCGCGAAAACATAACCCTTCCTGAGTAGTTGGGTAAAAATACCAACAATGTAGTGTACTAAACTGCAACATGTACTGCCACCCAGTGTCGAGTAGCGTAACTAAATAATTCATAAAATATTCAGCAGAAAAGAAGAAAGTTACAACGTTACACAAATTGACTCATCCATAGCAAAACCCACTTTGTTTTCAAAGACATAGGGTGAAATATTAAATCTTTCAGTACATCAAGGAATAACATCACTTTAATATTTTAGCAAGGAGTCGGTAGCTTGAAATACGGATACCGTTTTCCTCCGTAGAAAGAGTGTTTGCGCACTTAATTATTTTATTTGGAATAGCCAGTACGGAAAAGAATTCCCAAGTCGCGTTATTAAAAAAGAACGACATATTTGCCGCCAATTTTACTGTCAATGTCAAATCCACTAAACTATTTTTTTCGTTTTATGACCGATTTTAGTGATGTCGATAATTTTAAAACTAAAATTATTTCCAATCTACAATGTATGAAACTTATAAAAGAGATGGTGTACACATAGTTGCCGTACCCGTACTGAGAGAGCGGGATGAATATACATCGATATGCTTCTATGTGTGAGACAATAGAGATGAGACACGATCGACATTTTCTGACACAGTGTTGATTTATTGCAGTAGTTTCAACGAGTGGCTCCCTCTGTGTTGGTAGATGGAAAACGCAGTAGGCTTGTTTTAGTGAGCCGTGTAGAGGGGTGTGTTTGTGTGCGTGTTTTGTATGTGTGCGACGGCGGAGGGTTGAGATCGGACGCAGCGAGAGTACAGTTTGCAAAAAAGTCTTTTTTAGAAAAAAATATTCTAAAATATTGTTTGAATTATTTACGTACGTTTTGTTTTTCATAAGGCCCTATACTGAATAATAACTGTAAACCATATCTACAATTTGGTGTCACATTTTGAATTTAACTAGGTAACGTTTATTGTTAACAACAACAACAAACAAACAACAGCACTTTATTAGACAACCACATTACATAAAAAAAAAACAGATTATGAGGACAAAACAAAACAATAAGTTTCTAATTAAGTAAGCGATTTCTTCCAGGCAACCAAGCACGGACAAAAAATAGCAGTTGACAGAAAATGTGGCTATAACTGCAAGAAAACTTAAATAGCATAGAAACAAACACTTAGCAAAACATAATAATAATAATACTAGACAATATGTACCTTACAAATATAATATTAAATTATATTCAAAGAAATATATCTCTAATATAAAAAACCTACATATACAGTAATACACATTATACTTAAATAAATATTATATTAATACCTATTTTGTACAAGAACAAAAAAAAAGAAAGAAAACTAAGATGACAAATAATGCAGTTTGACTTTGAAATTGAACAACATATATGTTAATTTTTTTATAAAATCAATAAATATATAAACTCTGAAGATTAAAATTTTTAAATTACATTTTTGTGGGTGTCTGGAACTTCGTGTAAAATATGCAATGTAGTTTTAATATTTTTAAGTGGCCTCTTTTTGTCTTTTAAGATACAGGGTTAGTGATAACACCTATTATTATGGACGACATTGGTTTATCTTGATAATTAACTTTTACTATGGGATAATAAAAATCGCAGGAACGCGCTGGATACAGGCCGCTTCCAACCGGCCTTATTAGAAATTCATGGGGGAGGCCTATGTCCAGCAGTGGACATCTTACGGCTGATAGATATAGATAGATAGATATGGGATCAACTCTGAAATTGCGATAAAATCGACTGTCCCATGGAGAAATGTTTATTAATTTATCGATAAAATGTATGTTACTTTGTTTTTCGATTTCGGAACTAATTTTCAGTTATCATAAAATAGATATTATGCTAAAGCCAGCCTTAGGAGGTTGTCGTAAGTTACCAGTAACCCAGTAAATTAAAAAAATTATGTCTAATTACCAAAATAAAAACTAACACATCCATTACAATTTCCATTTGCCTTTATTATGGCGCCCAACGTGGAACAGTAATATGATAATAAGAACCTCTCATTATTTATGATAAGATGCCTTCTCTTTCTTTTTATTGGCATTACCGAATGTTTATATGTATGTACTAAAATTAAATCAAAAATAAATTAGCCTGTTAGCATAAATGAGATACTGTAGTATTATTAAAATAATTATCCTTGTAATCAAATTATGAATTGTGACATGTATACACTTACAAGCAACAATAATATTGTATAGTTTATCGTTTTCTCTATTTTATATGAAATCCCAGTTTGTAAGTTTATAAATACTATTTAATTATAGCAGGCACAATAAATACTAAAAATATCACAAAATGTTCCCGGAAATATATTTTCTCATTTAAATGTCTTGTCAACGCTACACCTAATCTCCGCCACCCTCGCGTAATAGGCCATCTCCTCGTCGCCATGGCAACCGCGCAAAATGGCTGCCGCTCCCCCCACCTCACCCGCCGCTAGTATAAAAGCACACCCTCGGCGCTCCATCGTCAGAGAGCCAGTGCTTCTTGGGCAAAGCGCACGTATCGCGCGTTTCCTTTTCTCTTCGACACAACTCGATTTTTATTTTATTTCCGCCACTGCAAGAGTAATTCATCGTTTAACTCTTCCGCGTTTTTGACTTTGTTTGGTTATTATTTAAATAAATTTTTGAATTTCAGTTTTTTGGTTTTAATCCTTCTTTTTATTCTGTGGTTCGTGCCTCTGGCGGCTGCTGCAAAGGTAAGAGATAGAGTTTGTTAAGTTTTAGGTTCTGTACGTTTTTTAAGGTTTCTAAACTGTGAAACTATTCGGTCCGAGGCATGTGCTAAAAATTGGTACTTATTGATTTCTGCAGTTGTGAGGGGGGTAAAAATAGCCTCTCTTCTCTCGATGAAGCCTGACAAAAATAAGCTTTAAAGCTTAGACACTAAAGCTGGAGTTTCTTTGATCTTTTCTCTTCTTGCTACCTTTGTGGCCGCGTTAAAAGTAGAAATTATTAATGTTCAAATTGATTGTGACTTCGCCGTAATGGATTTCAATGCGTTTATTATTTTTGGGATGGAGAAGTGAAATTGCAAGGAAATTGTCGTAGTTTGTCTGCCACTTCTGCCAGGTACGGCCATTTTAATGGCCAACTTCAATATCTAGGGGCAAGGATGTGATGTAGGTACAATACATAGAACGTGAATTATATTTCTTCATAAGTGACGATTCTGATGACTGTTGTCGTTCAGAATTGTTTTACCAAGGTACCCACATTTATAAAAGTTTTTGATAGATGCCTAAATCATAGGATTTTTTTTGATTGAAGATCATTACGATAAAATATAGGTATTACGAGAGTTATATGCTGTTTCTTCATAATTGATTAATTGATGAATATAGCTAATATAATATATTAGGCTGAGGTTGAAAACTAATATGGCTGGAGATTGCGTGGTGTACATTTGCATAGCAACAACGAGATTGAGGGAAATACGTGAGAGATGAACCACTTTCTCTTAACTGTCTCTACATTCAGTCCGACTTCTGTTTCTGCCTTTTATTGCATTGTACCACAAGTTTCGTCTTGTAAATGTATATGTTTCACAAACTATGTAAATATAGTACCACCGTAGATACTAAATTTTTTTAGTATCTAGCGGACATGTAATTGATACAAAAAGGTTTATGCGATAGTTTTCCACGCTAGCGACATGACATGTGACTTCATACATTTTCGACATCATAAAGAACTCTCAGAAACATAGGTTTTTTTACGTTGGTTTTCTTGACCGTTGGCAGTTGGCGGCAATTTACTGGTTTCTAGGGTAGATGTCTGTCACTCCGCTTTTGGCCGTGTACTCAAATTTGCGCAACTGGTTGCCAATAAGGAGTTTACTCTTTTCTTGACAACTATTTGCAAGTATTTTTTCTGATCGGTTGAAAAAACCCTCGTACGCGGGTTTTTTCAACTTTTTTATACTTAACATGGGATAAAATGGTTCATATTCTAACCACTTTTTTAAAGAAACTGCTATTCTTCTGATAGAATGCGTAGATTACGTAGTATATTTATTTTGTTTCAGTAAAAGGTAAATATGATATTTGATATTTGAGGCACATTAAAATCCAGTATAGCACAGATTTTATTAGGGCTAAGTGTAGCCACCTATTTTAAGCAAACTGTGCTGTCAGATAATAACAGGCTAACTTTACATGAAATATTGTTACTGTAACAATAAATTGCAGGCTCTAAAAGTTTTACAATTTGTAATAAAAATCTTTAAAATTATGTATGCACTGAACGTTATTCTATAAAGAACATAATTTTGGCGCCCAAGCAGGGACTTTGTTGTAACATTACAGAATAATTTACATACTTTAATAACTGAAAATTATAAAAGGCAACGAGAAAAATGAAATCAATGCATGTGATTTAATTATTTATTGATAAAATTAACTTACATCAAAGGTTAAATTTTTGTAGCAATAATTATTAACAGCCCCAAAAATTATTTTCTCTATATTGTTTTTATTTTTTGGGCAACCAGTTAAAAAATCCATCTAAAATAATCTTACATTAAATCGAAAGCATCAGAACTTAAAAACATTTAAATTATCAACATTAATATAACACTTTTTCATCCTAAATGCACCTTAACTAAATAAAAATGACGTCAAAAAAATGTAGGCACCCAAACTAGGGATGCGAAAATATCGTAACCAATTAGGGAATATAGAGATTAACATAATACGAGTCCACAGTATATTAGTTTCGAAATATTCCTAATTAAATCGCAAAAACAGTCACCTAGTGATTAACTATCTATAGATAGTCAAACTCAACCGTAAAAATTCAACCAATATAGAGTTCAGTAAGCAAAAAAGAATTTATTTTCCGCCAAAAATGGCGCAGTGGACTTCATGCAATGTACAAACAAATTCGGATAGTTCGCTCGAATCAACGTGTACCATTTGGTTATTGTTGATTGTTAAAAAACCACTCAATCGATTTCGATAAAATTTTATTGGGACCACTGAAGTCTATCTGTTGAAATTTATATCACTAGGGTAGTAATTAAAATCGATTCACAATAATAATATGGAATGTGCGTTATAATCACGTAATATACGTAGGTACACAAAAAACACAATAAATATTTGCACACACAAAACTGTTCTATCAGAAAAACTATTGCGTCTATGTAATATTAGTGTGACTAGCCTCCCTTTTCAATCTGTATGATTACTTTTGTGGTCGTAAATCTTAGTCCCGCGAGACGTAATAAAAAATATTGAAAATACGTACGTAGAGGTTTTAAATTACAAGAAGTATTATTTCTAAATATTGTAAAATAAAATCGCTGTCCACTTTTGTACGTGTGTTTACTAAGTAGGTAGATGCATCAAGGTAAAACAGATAAATATTTTATTTATGATAATTTGTCAAAAATTAAAAACGTAGGACTACTTTGACAAACTTTGATAACTTATAGGAAACTTCTACAAAAAATTTAAAAGAAGACGTAAATACCTACTATTGCTTTAGCATGTACCAAGCCGAAGGAAGTAATTAGTATGATACATAATTATGTTACAATAAAAAGTTGGTATTCACCCAATTTTAACCGTCCCTGAAAAATACAGAATAGGTAAACTAAAATGTAAAAAATTTAATAATACATTTGACAAAATAAAACTTTAATCGATATATTTTTAATGTAACAAAAGTCATGTAAAAAAACAACACAACAACAGCGCAGTAAAAAAATAAAATAAGGACTAAAAATATTTTTTTGGGAAAAATATTATTGAAAGTAGTATCACGTAGCACTACTCTGCTAGTTGCAGACTAACGCAACTTGAGTGGAAGTATCCATCCATCCATCAGACGTTAGGGCATCCACTGCTGGACAACGACCTCCCCTATGGATTTCCAAAAAGCCCAGTTAGATGCAGCTGGCATCCAGCTCATTTAGTTGGTGGACGTTCTATGCTGCGCTTGCCGGTACTTGATCTCCATTCGAGAACTTTGCAGCTCTATGAGCCAACCATTCTTAGTACCTGTCCACTGCCATGTCAACTAATCTTCTGGACCATGTAAATTTAGTGGAAGTATGTCTACGGTTAATTTATAATGCTAATAAGTAGTCAGTTAAGACCCTAAGTTAGGATGGCAGATGGATATTAAACAGTAAACAGGGCACATATAATGTTGTAAATAAATGCACAGATGTTATTTTAGTAAATAAATATATTCTTATTCTTGTAATGAAAAGCCGAAGACCGAAAACACAAAAAAGTTCCTAAATAAATTTTGTTAAATAGAGATGACGCGAAAATAATTGACAACCAAACATAGTGAGGTGAAAATATCGTAACCAATTAGGCAATATAGAGATTAACATAACAATACAGTCCAAACTATATCGGTAAAAAGGTCAGAGGGTCATTGCACGCGGTCCGACGTGATAACTACTAGCTGGATGCTGGATCGATAGAGACGTCTGACGGCGTAGGGATGGGGTCCTATCGATGGATGTTAGAAATAATGTCGATAGATTTATTATTTTTTGGAATAGAATAGAGCTTTAAAGCTCCTTGATGTCTGAAAGAAATTTATGTATCAGAGCAAGTTTTATCCTATTTATCAAATTATTTTGCTCTATAGATAAACATAAAAAGGGTTGGTTGTAATGCTATTCATACAATAAAATAAATTACATTATAGTTAAAAGCTTACATATATCGTATTAATATTATCGTCTAAATATTGTTTTTATCCCGACAACATATTATGATGCAACCAAGTACCTACCTATAAAATAATTTTGAATCTAAAATCTATACATAGGTATTTATGGTAGTTCAATGTTCATGCAAACACTTAAATAGTTCTAACCTGGCGTATGTACAAAAATACGAGTATTATCGACAGCTAGGTCCTTTTTTACCACACTATTTTTTATGTAATCAATATTTATCAATGAAAATAAAAACAAAGTAAATGCAATTTAATTTAAAAAATCTCAAAAGGGTTATAAAATATTAAGCCGTTATATATTTATCCGTTACGCACTAACACTAAACAGTTTTTCAGCCGATTGCACCTTGATCTAACAGCTAATCCGTACTAGTTTACCAACTAATAATTAACCATCCGTTGCGTTAACCGGAGTTTAACCAAGGATTAACCGGCGATCCACAATCTTCAGGCTATTAAACCACTTGATGGACTCGCCGGTTTCGGTAATTGAAATTTGTAAACTAGTCGATTAAGATTTAAGACTTTCTCAACAACTTGATTGTGTAGCTAAAGGCCTAGATAGATTCAGATTCATTATCAGCTTAAAACAAAACAATGTTGCGTTGTGTGGATTAACTATTAAGTAAGTCAGATACAGTTCATGTTAACAATAAAATCCAACTAAATGTTCTCAAAAATAACTAAAAGCTTAAAATAATAATTTAAGCTTGCTACGAGTTGAAATATGATCTGAAATTATTCAAAGTCCGAGTGAATAGTTATCTTCTATGTCTGCGTGCTTCATCTACGAGTAAAGCGTCGCCTACAAACTGGCGGCGAGGTGGTCATTAAGCGTGGACTTATTCTTTAAAAAAAATCTTATGGACTAAGAAACTAGGCCTAGTATCTCCGTTTTTATACAACTACCATAGACTAGCTACCCGGCCCGTATGAAATTACTTACTATTATTTTATTTGGTACTAAGTTTTGAAATATTTCTTAACTATAAAAAGCTCATCCGTCTAGTTACATCTGTCTAGTCCTATATTAATTTATAAACCTATTGCAGTAACTGATTGATTTATTGTCTCAATTTAAATTATCACTCATATTTTGACTAGTACTTTTCTGAACAGTAGACCTCGCATATGCTTAGAATTTTTAGAAGAAAAAAAATTGACAATTTTAAAACGAAGATGGTTCGCTCGTTTTGCCAATAAATCAGAATTAACAAAATGCCAAACGTATAGTGTCACTTTTAAAGGTAGTAGTAGCTTAATAATATTTTTATTATACTTTAATTTGTTATAAGTAATCTATGTTGTTAAATAAAAATATTTTCTTTTTAATTTTCATTTTCAAATCATAAAATTACTAAGTAGTTAGTAACATCATTTCGACCAAAACATTTCTTAAAATTGTCATCTTAATCTTACAATTATAATCAATTACCGTATTTTTAATTGACATAGTGATGACGCGCCTCTCCCTAATTGATTTAACTCACCCCATCTCGACCTTTTAAAATAAGTTTAATATTATTAATGAGAAATTTCCACGATTTTCGATTAAAATTTGACAGTTTATTAAATTGATTTTAAGTGTTTCACGTAATATTTATTAATGAGTATGGGTTTGGATGTTCTTTTTCATTCAATTGGTCCATAATCAGTAATAACTGTATATTTTATAAAATACTGCTGTTAAAAAAATCAATCATAATACTAATTATTGTATAATTGAAACTAATTAATCTATTTTTCATTAGCTTTCCGTCTTGACTTTGCCCAGCTATAAGTTAATTATACTCGTAGCTAAATATTCCATGAAAGATATTGAACACTATATTGCAATATATTGTGTGGTTTAGAATAAAACAGATCCACAGACAGGCACACAAAAAGGCAACTTTGCTTTGATAGTGATTTATTACTCATCTTAATTCTTTCTTTTGGTTTAAACAAACCTGTCGATTTTTTATTAATTTATCGAATCAGTTATATTTATATATCGACATATTCATAAGTTGACTACCCCATCACTACCTTTATGCCCCCTTCATATTGTATGCACATTCTGGTACGCACACCTACATAAATACCTACGCATTACGCATGTGTGCAGAAGGGTCCTACATCCTAACGGGATGAGAAAGTTATAATTTATAATGTATGAGCTATAAAACTGAAAATAAACAATATAATAGATAAAATTTTATTACTCTGCGTAAATAGGTCGTTACTCATATGTTGAATTGGTACATGGGTAAATCTCTGCGATACGATTCTCATCGTCACTTTCGTGGAAAAGGACATGTCCACAAAATGTATGGAGGCTGGTATAATAATATTCAAAAATTCTAAACACAACACTCGTTACATTTCGAGAAAGTTCATAATTTTCTGAGTCTATTACACCAGTTAAAAATATAAAAGAGCCCTCCGATTTTTTTTAATTAATTTTGAATTTATTAAGATAAATAAATATATTTGGCTCAATAAGTAGTTCATCTCTATCAACCCTGATTAAGTAACCTCCAAGTTGTTAAATAGAAGCATTTTATCAATTAGACACACTTTTTAAGTGTTTTTTGTCACATTGTACCTACTAACTGGTCACACTGTTAGGTTATAATTTTTAATTTTAGCAAATTAAGAGATGAATGCGGAAGAATCAGCTACAGTAAGTAAAATAACGATAAAAGCAATTTATTGTTGCTAAACTAGTAAAAATAAAAAGCTATATTGTTATTTTTCATACAATTTATTTTTCACATGATGATGAAAGAAAAAATCGAAATGAAATATTTTTAAAAAGTCTATAAAACAAGCTTTCAAATGATGTATATATCATCATGGTTCGATTTTTCTCTGAATAATATATCACTTGTGGACGTCATCTTTGTTTTTTTTTAATATAACTAGTTTTGTAAAAATGCTTTAGCGCTTGACAACACGAGTATATTCACATATAAATTGAAAAAACCGCGAGACTCATTTGTAACAATACTATTACAGAGAATTACCCTTTCATAATTCATTACATTCGTATATTTCGTACCTATTTGAATGAATCATCAATAAGAACGGTTCGGAGCGGATTCGAGAACTTTTCGACCCCATTGGTCATCAGCTCACCTTATTATCATAGATTAAGTAGTAGGTATAGCGTGCTATGTGCCCAGCACACTACCATTTCAGCTCGTCAATCTGCTGGGATATGTCGGCGGCATTGGTTCTTCGACGAATCTCCTCATTTCCGATGAAATGTCGCAGAAGTACTCCAAACACAGTTTTCTATATTTCATCTTAATTGAAGGCAATGGAATCAAGCCTATGAACAAAATAAACTAGAATCATAACACTGTTGCCACTTGAAGGCTATTCTTACCTCCAAAATGTATGGTATTTTTGACATAAAGCTGTCAAAATTGTCAAAATAAATGTTGTATTGAAATTTGACCTTTTCTCGACGGGAAATCTAGCAACAGCCATCGAATCGAGACAATGAAGTATTCCTACATTGAATCGAGATAATATCTTTCATTTCTTTCTGTAAAGGTGGGCACACACGGTCAGTTCAACTGATCAGTTCTTCGCGTCACTCCAACTGGGTGCTCATTCAGTTAGTGAAAAGGTGGGAATTGGTGGTTCCATATTTGAAGACAGTGGTGCCATGATGTTTCTTCGATAACTTGTGTTATTTCAATATTACATGAGAAATTATCGGAACCAAAGTTGTTTGAAATTTGATTTTCCACAACTTCGATTCCTATCAACTATTTCTAGGATCGATATTTTTTAATAAGCCGGTGATGCCATGATGTTTCTTCGATAACTTGTGTTATTTCAATTTTTCATTAGAAGTTATCGGAACCCAAGTTGTTTGAAATTTGATTTCCTATAACTTTGATTCCCATCAACTTTTTCCAGGATCGATATATTTTTTTAATAAGTTAGTGATTCCATTTTGTTTCTTCCATAACTTGTTATTTCAATTTTTCATGAGAAATTATCGAAGCCGAAGTTGCTTGAAATTTGATTTCCTACAACTTTGATTCTCATCAACTTTTTCTAGGATCGATATTTTTTTAATAAGTTAGTGGTTCTATTTTGTTTCTTCCATAACTTGTTATTTCAATTTTTCATGAGAAATTATCTAAGCCGAAGTTGCTTGAAATTTGATTTCCTACAACTTTGATTCTCATCAACTTTTTCTAGGATCGATATTTTTTTAATAAGCCAGT
This sequence comes from Hypomecis punctinalis, assembly GCA_949316475.1. Lineage (NCBI taxonomy): Eukaryota > Metazoa > Arthropoda > Insecta > Lepidoptera > Geometridae > Hypomecis > Hypomecis punctinalis. The sequence goes on from OX438823.1 coordinate 7,039,118, forward strand.
GGTTCCATGATGTTTCTTCGATAACTTGTGTTATTTCAATTTTACATGAGAAATTATCGGAACCAAAGTTGTTTGAAATTTGATTTCCTACAACTTTGATTCTCATCAACTTTTTCTAGGATCGATATTTTTTTAATAAGCCAGTGGTGCCATGATGTTTCTTCGATAACTTGTGTTATTTCAATTTTACATGAGTAATTATCGAAACCAAAGTTGTTTGAAATTTGATTTCCTACAACTTTGATTCCCATCAACTTTTTATAGGATCAATAATTTTTTTAATAAGGCAGTGGTGCCATTTTGCTTCTTCCATAACTTGTGTTATTTCAATTTTTCATGAGAAATTTTGGAAACCAGAAATGTTCGAAATTTGATTTTCTACAACTTTGATTCCCATCAATTTTTTCTAGGATCGATATTTTTTTCGATAAGACGGTGGTGTCATATTGTTTACAATGGCACCACTGTCATATTCGAAAAATATCGATCCTACAAAAGTTGATGTGAATTAAAGTTGTAGTAAATCAAATTCCAAACAACTTTGGTGAAGATATTTTTTTTTTTAATTGAAATTACGTAAGTTACTGAAGATTCAGTTAATCATCGAAGTGGTACAAACATCGCAGTACCTATCGGCAATAGTTGACTATATTAGGACCCCGCTGCAATTATTTGATGAACTGATGCGATCATTTCATCATGTGTGCCCAGCTTCTGGTAGTGGTTTATACATGGAGCCACCAATTCCCACCTTTTAATTTACTGAATGAGCCCCAATTGGAGTGACGCGAAAAACTGATCAGTTGAACTGACCGTGTATGTCCACCTTAACTATTAGTATATAAATCAATGCATTTTTTAAGTTAGATTTTCTCGATCGACCACATTATCTCTCTAGGATATTTATGAATCAAAATCAAAATCCCTTATTTCATATCAAGCTACGCGTATAGTGCGTGCCACCAAAGATGAGACTTGACGAGCGTCAGTGGTGGTGGATCTTGCGCAGGTACAGTCGTGTACAAACTAATTATCTAGAATTTTTATATCTATTAAACGTTTTATAAACGTTTTTAATAGTTTGTATATCTATTATCCAGAATTTTAATATTTATTACAAACCAAAGTAGTTTCTCGAGTCTCATCTTTGGTGGCACGTAGTATACTTAGTTGTAGATTCACATATAAAACTGCTATACTATTCTGCAATTTTAAATACCTAGCTGATATTGAACCAAAGTAATGTACCTTTTTAACTAACCTTACCGAACAAACAAAAAAAATGTGATCTCTAAAATAACGTAAACGTTTAACGTTATAAAAATAGCAGTGTTAAAATAGCGTTTAGCATTTTAACCGCTATAGCCTATACAACTCTTATCTGCAAACTGCTAGCAAATTACTCCTACCCACAAAGAGGGCCCCCATCCCCCACCATAACCCCACCCTCTTCCACCTGTAAGTACTTCAATTGATTAAGACCGAGGTTTTTTGAGATTTTTTAACGTAGGCATCTTTTGTGGCGAATTCTGGGGTGTCATCTCAGTCGCTTTTAATCTTTGGATTCGTTTTGATTGATTCGTTTTGTTGTGCTATTTTGTACCGGTTTCGATGTTTTTAGAGATGATCTGTAGAACGGTTTGCCTTGTATGAAATTATTTTTTGTAAGTATCATCATCTGCTGCCTTCTTTATTTAACTGTTTGGATATAGGCTTCCCTTTTGGAGTGCCACCTGCCTCGGTCTTTTGCAAATCAGGCCAAGCCAGGCCAGCATCATCCTTCCATCAGCCATAAGACGTCCACTGTTGGACATAGGTCTCCCCTGTGGATCTCCAATAAGACCAGCGGGCCAGCATACGGACCTCGAAATAATTCTATCGACGTGTCAGAACGAGTCATGGTGAAATTTACATCTGTCACTTATTCATACGACGAAAAACTATTTTTGTGATCGTATGCTAGCTAGCTGGTTCAACCCGTGATACATTGGCAAATTTATAAATACCTACAAAGTGTTGCTTTGCAGAGTGCAAAGACATTCAGTTATAATACCCATCATTGATAATAACTTTCACTCCGGAGCCAACCAGGAAGTCGCGAAAAGAGTCAGCTTATTGTTACAAAAAGTTCGTCGAATATGGACAAAATGTATTTTTAAATATTGTTACGTACGACTACCATATAAATTCAACGTATTTTTACTAAAAAATATAATAAGATAACTACAATGATAATATATATTTTTTAGAGTATATGGAAATCGAACGTTTACGAAATTATTTGAAAAAGTCGACGAACTTTGACAGGAGTTAAGAAACACGATGCATGCAAACCACTGAACAAACACTGTAGAAATAAAACTAGAAACTATAAAATTTCAATTTCATTTCTCTCAGATTCTCAAACAGTCTTCATATTGACAATCGATTTCCCGTCCCTATGATATTTTCACACCCTTAAAACAACATGGCGTAACGTTTGACATTTGCCAAATGTCAAGTTGCCCCCATTAGGCTTTGTCAGAGAATTTTGACATTTGCCAAATACCATACAAACTAGCTGATTCTACAGGAATTACTCTACATATTCAGTTAACAATATACCTATCTGATTATTTTTTTTGCCTTCTCCACATACCTATAAAAGGTTAGATAGGTGAATTACCTAGGGTAAGTCTGATGAGCTTTTTTTGTTCCCAAGCTTTAGTAAAAAAAATCGAGAGAAAGGTTTTTTTTTAATTCGGAGTTGGCCTCATAGTAAAAGTTGTTCAATATGATGATTAAAATCATCGCCTCCTTTTAGTTTATTACACCCAATCTGAATATCCCTGGATTGATAGGTTTGTGGTGTTAGACTACTAAGTGAGGTAGATATTCTAAAATACCATGTTATTTATTGTGATAATAAAATTTTTACCATCACGTACTACTCAGTATTATAAAATATTCTTTGCTATGGTATCATCTTACAAGAAAAAAAAATTGGCGTGAAACCCTACTAACTAGACGTAAATTTGTCTGAGTACAGCCACGCACTCTACGGGGTGTACAGAAAATCATCATCATATTAGCCACAACTACGGCTACTTTATGTAAAAAACAAGATAAAAAATAGACACATTAAAAGATGGAGGTCATATTTTATAACTAAAAAAATAAAAGGGACAAATCGTACCGTTAGAGAGAGGTCTATACTAAGTAGTGGGATAAAAATGGGTGCGGATGATGACGAAAAAAAAAGAAAAGAAGAAGAAATTGCTGCCCAAAAGTAGTGAACAGATGCCAATCAATATTGTTTCTTATACCTTTTAAACAGTGCAAAATGGACCATCAAAAAAGGTTGACAATCACTGTGTTACCTACAGTCACCACCGCGGCACGTTACTTTTGACCGTTTAGCAATGTCAGAGGCCTTCAGGCAGCTTAAGATCTCTGACACTAGGACTAGCTTACTGGCCTAAATTATTACATTTTAGTTTCAATAGTATTAAAAACACGAAAATGCCGAACAAAACATTCAAGCCCCGTCACAAATGATCCAAATTCAAGCATTTTTGCTATCAAAACGCGCAGGCATCTTCTGCAAACGTCGAATACTGCACAAAGGTTTAATCTACAACCCCCAAGCCAAACTTCTCGAAGTAAATGTCTATTTTGGCATAAATTCAAACTTGGCTGAAACTATGCAAGTCGCTCGGCGCGGAATTTGGAAACAACGCCATCTATTGGCGGGTAGCGGGATAACTTAAAAGGCGAATCGCAGGCAGATTTATGTTGCATAACATTGTTTAAAGTACTCGGATTTTAGAATGTCCTAAGATGCTTAAATTATTGCTGAACTAAATGCCTCTTAAATTCAAGCCATTAGTTTGATATCCAAATATTTTTATTATTTAGTTTTGTACTTATACATTTGTGGTACTTATACATAAATATAGGTAGGTAATTGGTATTGAACTAGCCCTATTATTAGCTAATACTTACTTACACACACACTTAGGTACGTAACTTACTTATCCATAGTAAATATACCTATCGTTAATCAAGATAAAAAATACAATTGCCAGTTTGATTTTTTTTTTTCAAAAAACAGCGTTCGTATATTGATTTCGATATTTTTACGTCAGAAATGGAACATCACTAGACATGCCCCGCCAGAACACTGGCCATATGGATGTAATGACATTTCCAATGTCACATGTCAGATTTCCCGCCAAATTTTCTGATATCGAGCGCCGCTGTCAATCAAGTTTTGGGGCTTTGTTTCATTCTATCTTTTCGTATTTTTACCGACTTCTTCGAAGAGGTTCTCATCTATATTTCTTTGGTTTGTATTTGTTTTTGGTAGGTAGAACATACGTTAGATTTGGTCCCGTTTAAATTTTATCGAAACTGGTTGAGTCTTGAGGCTTGAGGACCGAGTCTCGTGAAACTTCCTTTTAAATCTTTGTAAGAATATTATTTTAAATGTCTAGGTAGGTATTAAAATGTTTGTTCTGGTTTCAGGTTCGATAAAATTACTTAGGCGCCTAGTATAAATCGTATAGCAAAATACTATTCAATAAACAGTTTAGTTCAGTGTCTTATAGAAAACATTTGGTAGATACCTATTAGAAATGAATAATAATAATTATAACTATTGTAGAAAAAATTTAAAAAAATATCACATTATTGTCTAAAACCGAATTACCTACACACTTAGTATTCATATAAATAATTCTTATATGTATAAATAGTACTCATACAAATAATTCTTACATAAAGTATGTGAATAATTAATTTTATCACTTATGTAAATAAACATCCTTATTAATAAAAAAATCAAACAATAAACCCTAAATCAAATACAGAAAATATTTAACAAAATAATGTTATTGAAGCAATAATGCAAAAAGAGACTTGGAGGTGCGGGGTATCGATCCCCGTACCTCTCGCATGCTAAGCGAGCGCTCTACCATCTGAGCTACACCCCCTGATGCTATTATAGACGAAATTGTCTATCACAATGTTGAAATATACACTATGTAATACCGTGACGTCATTTATCTTTACATTATACGTGCCGTCGGTACATACAGTGTACTGAGTAATTAGTAATATACGCTACCGTGGCTCGGGTGACACCAGGGCTAGCCACCCGGCCTATCCGAACTTATGTACTTACTTTAGTAACATACGTCCAATCTCTAGTACATAATCAAGAATCAAGATAACCAAATTTTACTATGGAACTGCGTAGAATAACCAAAGTTACCAATAGTCCAGCGGATTGGCAAGTTGAAAAAGCAGTGGCCGCGAGATCGCGCTGGATGCAAGCCGCTTCCAACCGGTCTTATTGGAGATCTTTAGGGGAGGTATTTGTCTAGCAGGACGCCCTATTGCTGATGGATGAATGGCTATAGGACTTACCTCGATATCGGAATAAAAATCATGACTGTGTTCCATACCTACATCTTTTTTTTTTACCAACGAAACGGAAGAGGTAGGTACTCAATTCGACGAGTACCTATATTTTTTTATGTATAACTACACATAACTTTTTACGTAGTGTTTCGGTTTCGATATTTATTTATTATTCGAAAGAACATACCTAGGTACTTCAAAGTTGGTCCCAATTATTATAGAAATCGGCTAAGCCATTTTTGATAAATCAACAATAATGTGAAAAATGTCACATCGATCCGTGCGAAATATTCGCGAATTCTGTACACGGTCGGTAATGCTATTTTTTGCAAAAAATAATTATTTTATTTACTAAATTCGCTTTTAAGACGTTGAACGGAAGTTATCAATTGCCCTGTATGTATAGATTAGATCTAGATAATGTAATAGAAGTAGTATTCGACCAAAATAGAAATAAGGAAATATTAGCTAAGTAATTATATACTTACAGTAGTTAAAATAGAAAAATGAGTAAAAAAAGATTTGCGCCCAACGTGGGGCTCGAACCCACGACCCTGAGATTAAGAGTCTCATGCTCTACCGACTGAGCTAGCCGGGCTGTGGACTAGTTGTTGAAATTATGTAATGGTATGTGATTGGCTTAAAGAATATCATATTTTATGTATTAAATTTTCTAAAAAACATCAAATTGGTCACCAAAGTTTCTCAAACTATTAAAAAAAATCCTTGGAAAGACTTATTCTGCAATTTTTTTACTTGGCCCAACAACATATTTGTATAGTCTGACGATTAAAATACTGGAAAAGCGAAAACCTGGTAAACTTTCAATGAGTTATGAGTTCTAATTGGCGACCATTTTAGAAACAAGTTTTTTTTTAATTCGAATATTTTCAACCCTTGCCCTCTTGGCGTGGTCGTTATTAGTTCGGAAGTGGACATTGTTGAAATTCTCGGTTCGTTTTTTTTTTTATTTCAGTTGGCTAAGTTTATCGTGGTTGATAATCATTCTCGGTTAGATTTGCGTTTTTTGAGCAATTTTTGTTTCCGTGTATTTTTTTTGGTAAATTTGCGATTTGTTTTAATTATAAGCAATCGCTTATAAATTTCGCTTTAGAGTCTTTATCGTGTTAAGCAAGGTTTTTTGGCTTTAGACAGTTTTGGCTATTAAGTATATTTACCTACTTGGATACGTTTGTCAAAATTTTACTTTTGATTGCCTCGATGGTTCATTGTTTAGTGAACCTGACTTCTGGATCAACGAGGCATGGTCGTGGGTTTGATCCCCACCCAGGGCAAACTTTTATGGAATGGACATGTGTTTGCTCTGTTTCTATACAGGTGTTATTTAGGTACTATCTATTTAAGTATGTATTTATAATATTTATATGTAGTATATCATTCTTTTGTTTGGGGTCAGAGACCGTGTGAAAGATGTGAAAGATGCCCCCTGATAATTATTTATTATTATTGTAGTGGTCAAATGGCTTTAAAAATAATTTTGACTCACGAACTTTAAATATCGTCGCTTTGGTGGTGAAGAGAGCTAACTCACAAAATCAAGTTTTGAGATAACGAGCAGTTAGGTTAAGGGACAGGGGTCAACTACAAAACGATATTTTTTTAAATAATCTTTTTTGCTCCGATTTTGATGAAAATTGAGTCGTATAAGGAAAATAGGCTTATTGAATCCCCGTTTAAATATAATAATTGGTAATTATCTATGTAACTAATTTTACTAAAAATGTGGGTTGACCTCTGTTCGCCACCAAAGCGACGATAATTATAACCTAAAAATCAATATCTACTTGTTTACTTATAATATAGGAAAATCGGTTCAGAATCCCACTCATGGATATTAATAACTATCTATATATAAGCCGTGGTCAAAAGATGTCACTATGTGGTACCATCGTGAAGGAAAAAGGGACGACAGAAAAAGAGATGGGAAGAAGAAATCAGGAAAATAGCTGGACCACTATGGAGAAGAATGGCTACAGTCAGAAAAATATGGCAAAATCTGGGGGAGGCTTTTGCCATAAGGCAATCTGATACTAATGTTACTGATGTCTCAATATGATTTGTATATAATATACATGTATGTAAATATTATTATCACTATCCACATCATTATTGAAATTATAATGTTTACTCATTGACTTGTAACAAATGGTGTTATGAATATATGACTATATTAATTTATTATAAATTATGTAATGCATGCAATGAAATTATTATTAAATAAATATTTTAAGTATGAAAATGTATGTATAATTAATACTATCAGAAATAAAGGCTTTTGTATTTGTATATATCAGCCGTAGGAGTCAACTGCTGGACACAGGCCTCCCCAATGTAAGTTGGTTAGAAGCGGCCTGCATCCAGCGCGTTTCTTCGATCTTTAATCGTCAGTCCAACTAGTCGGTAATTTCGAAGTAATACTTCGAAATTGGTCTCTTTTAAATTTTATTGAAATAGACTAAACCATTTTTGATGAATCAACAATAATGTGAAGAATGCTACATCGAACCGTGCGAAATTTTCGCAAATTCTGTACGCGGTTGAAGTCAGTCATGCCATTTTTTGCAAATTATAATTATTTGAAGTTGAAATACGTCGACTTTGTAAAATGCGACAAAAATATTAATACTTAGGGAAAACAAAATACAATATTACGGCGGAACATCAAAGCGTCATCATTACGGCTACAACCGGGCGGACAAACCGGATCAAATAGGGTTGGCAAAACAATAATAAAAAACAATAACAATATTAAAATTTATAAATCAGACTAGTATTTTGGGCGGTGCGCGGGCCGCATGCGGCCCGCGATTTGTTTTTTTAACAGACAAGTATTAAAAAACAATTTTTTTCAATACAAAACAACCCTTGAATACCTCGAAAACGATACCCATGACGACTTTTTGAAAAAAAGTGACATCCGCCATCTTGAATTTCATAATGGATGTCATTTTTGAAATCTACACCCCTTAAAACCTCGACAACGACACCCATGACGACTTTTTGCAAAAAAGTGACTTCCGCCATCTTGAATTTCAAAATGGACGCCATTATTAAAATCTACACCCCCGAATACCTCGACAACGACACCCATGACGACTTTTTGCAAAAAAGTGACATCCGCCATCTTGAATTTCAAAATTGATGCCATTTTTGAAATCTACACCCCCGAATACCTTGAAAACGATACCCATGACGACTTTTTCAAAACTGTGACATCCGCCATCTTGAATTTCAAAATGGACGCCATTATTAAAATCTACTCACCCGAATACCTCGACAACGACACCCATGACGACTTTTTGCAAAAAAGTGACATCCGCCATCTTGAATTTCAAAATTGATGCCATTTTTGAAATCTACACCCCCGAATACCTTGAAAACGATACCCATGACGACTTTTTCAAAAATGTGACATCCGCCATCTTGAATTTCAAAATGGATGCCATTTTTGAAATCTACACCCCCAAAAACCTCGACGACGACACCCATAACGACTTTTTGAAAAAAGTGACATCCGCCATCTCTAATGTCAAAATGGATGCCATTTTGGAAATCTACACCCCCGAAAACCTCGAAAACGATACCCATGACGACTTTTTCCAAAAAAGTGACTTCCGCCATCTTGAATTTCAAAATGGATGTCATATTTGAAATCTACACCCTCGAAAACCTCGAAAACGATACCCATGACGACTTTTGGCAAAAAAGTGACATCCGCCATCTTTAATGTCAAAATGGATGTCATTTTTGAAATCTACACCCCCGAAAACCCCGAAAACGATACCCATGACGACTTTTGTACCAAGGTGGTACCTAATATTTTGTAAAGAAAGTACATCTCTAAACCCCATCGTTTTTGAGATCCCTTAGGACTTCAGGTTGAAGAATTGGCCTTCCGAGATTCGGGCTTCTTTTTTTTTGTTCATTTTGTCATCTCTATACGAACCTACAATCAGTTTTTTCCCATCACTTATAGTTTCCTTAAAATAACTATCTATACGAGTGAAAAATAAAATGTATGGCGGCCATTTTTTATTTGCATGAGAGCCAAGTTTTTTTTAATTGTTCCAAAAAGTACCAAGGTAGTACTCAATATTTTGTGAAAGAAGTACATCTGTAAACCTCACCGTTATTGAGATCCCTTAGGGGTCCAGGTGGAAGAATTGACCTTCCGAGATTTCATTTCTTCTCACGATCATATTCTCACCTCTATATTTCCCATCTCTGATAGTTTCCTTATAACAACTAAACAAAAAACAAAACAAAACTGAGTGAAAAATAAAATGTATGGCGGCCATTTATTTTGTATGGGAGCCATGTTTTTTTAATTGTTCCAAAAAGTACTAAGGTAGTACTCAATATTTTGCGAAGAAAGTACATACCTAAACTCCACCGTTTTCGAGATCCCTTGGGGGTCCAATACCAGGAGTTGACCTTCGGAGGTTTTACCAATTTTTTCTAAAATCATTATTTCATCTTTATACAAATCTGCCATCAGTTTATTGTCATTGCAAATGGTTTCCTCAAAACAATTATCTAAAGATGAAAAAGAATTAATGTATGGCGGCCATATTAAAGTACAACAGTTTGCATCCTAAAAAAAAACAGTATTATTGAGTACTATTGAACACGGGCGTAGTAGGGTGCGCGCGGGAGGCATGAAGTCGGCAGGCGGGTGTTCGGATTTTGCATAACTTCCCTAAGTATAGGCTGAATGATGAATTTTATCAATTTTATTTCTATGACAATAAGGTTCAAAATAGTGCTTCCGCTTTCTACTTCAAGGATATGGCAAGTCGTATACGAGCGGTGTAGGTATAGTTCAATCTCAAATATAGCTTTTACTGTAACTACGACAAAACTTGCTCTTATCTCAATCTTAAATACCTAATCTATCTTAGATACCATGTACCTACGTTATAAATAGAAGTCATGGCACAGAATATGTACACAGTTACTACAGCGGCAATATTTTTTTATTGCGTTGTAATTTTAATCTTACGATATCTTCGAAACTATCCGTTGAAATTACTTGATGTGAATGACAATTTTGATCTGTATGAAATGAGCAAGCTAATAAAAGTATTTATTTGGATAAGGATTGATACACTATTTGTAAAAAAACATTTGAAAAATACCTACTATTTCGCTCTCGATTTAAAGTTATAAAACCTGTCATAGTTCAAAAACCTTAGGACATAGACATATGCTGTCGCGGACTTTTATGTAGACCAAGTAAAGCCGGTTATTTTTGTAGTACATCATTTTTATGTATTATGCACTATGTAGTCAGCGCATGCGTCTCAAACGTCGAAAATTTGCATTTTTTGCCGACTTTTTTTACAATTTTCAAAATATTAGGTTGAAATAGTACTATCACTGAGTATAATACATAGTTTTTATCATTAGGTAATAAATAACAATTCCAGCAATGAAAAAAAATTCGAAATCGGTTCAGAAAATTGGCTACAACAGCTGTTCAAAAATTTCATACATAAGTTTTTCGACTAATTTGTATGGCGACCATGTTTTTTTGTATGGGAGTCATGATTTTTTTTAACGTTTTCAGAAAGTGCCAAGGTAGTACTCAATATCTTGTGAACAAAGTACATCTCTAAACCCCACCGTTTTTGAGATCCGTTGGGGGTCCAATATGAGGAGTTGACCTTCCAAAGTTTCGTCATTTATTCTTTAAACCACTTATTTAGTTATATACAAATCCGCAATCAGTTTTTCGTTATTGCTAATAGTTTCCTCAAAACAACTCTCTAAAGATGAAAAAGATTCAATGTATGGCGGCCACCTTTAAAAAAAAACTTTTTCAAAATTTTTTTTCGCCAATGAAATAAGGGACCCCAAAAACCCCCGGATGCAAAAAATCAGCTCCCTCGGACCATTTTGAAAAATGGCCGCCATCTTGAATCCGCCATCTTGGATTTTTGACATCACAGGCAGTTGCTCCTATCGATTGGCTATAACATTTGTTCAAACAGTCTATACCTAAGTATAACCGTTTGGAAGTTATGAGCATGTCAAATTTGTATGGCGGCCATGTTTTTTTGTATGGGAGCCATGTTTTTTTACATTTTTCCAAAAAGTACTAAGGTAGTACTCTCTATTTAGTTCAAACAGTATACCCCTGAACCTCACCGTTTCTGAGATCCCTTAGGAGTCCAGGTTGAGGAGTTGACTTTTTAAGATTTTGGGATTTTTCCTCCCGATTAATTTCTTATCTCTATACAAATCTATATTTTTTTTTTACCCACCACTTCTCCATCCCTCTAAACAACTATCTAAATGAGTGAGTGAGTCAGTCAGTGGTAATTTAGCTTTATATAATATGACTAGTATTGTGGGCGGTGCGCGGGCCGCATGCGGCCCGCGAGTTTGTTTATAGGTGCAGAGTTTGTTTATAGGTGCAAAGACCTTCAAGTTTGAAATCTACATCCCTAAAAACCTCGAAAACGATACCCATGACGACTTTTTGCAAAAAAATGACATCCGCCATCTTAAATTTCAAAATGGATACCATTTTTGAAGTCTACACCCCCAAATACCTCGAAAACGATACCCATGACGACTTTTTGCAAAAAAATGACATCCGCCATCTTGAATTTCAAAATTGATGCCATTTTTGAAATCTACACCCCCAAAAACCTCGACGACGACACCCATGACGACTTTTTGCAAAAAAGTGACTTCCGCCATCTTTAATGTCAAAATGGATGCCATTTTGGAAATCTACACCCCCGAAAACCTTGACAATGACACCCATGACGACTTTTTGAAAAAAGTGACATCCGCCATCTTGTATTTCAAAATTGATGCCATTTTTGAAATCTACACCCCCGAATACCTCGACAACGACACCCATGACGACTTTTTGCAAAAAAATGATTTCCGCCATCTTGAATTTCAAAATGGATGCCATTTTTGAAATTTACACCCCCGAAAACCTCGACGACGACACCCATGACGACTTTTTGAAAGTAAGTGACATCCGCCATCTTGAATTTCAAAATGGATGCCATTTTTGAAATCTTCACCCCCAAATACCTTGAAAACGATACCTATGACGACTTTTTCAAAAATGTGACATCCACCATCTTGAATTTCAAAATTGATGCCATTTTTGAAATCTACACCCCCAAAAACTTCGACGACGACACCCATAACGACTTTTTGAAAAAAGTGACATCCGCCATCTTTAATGTCAAAATGGATGCCATTTTGGAAATCTACACCCCCGAAAACCTCGACAATGACACCCATGACGACTTTTTGAAAAAAGTGACATCCGCCATCTTGTATTTCAAAATTGATGCCATTTTTGAAATCTACACCCCCGAATACCTCGACAACGACACCCATGACGACATTTTGCAAAAAAATGATTTCCGCCATCTTGAATTTCAAAATGGATGCCATTTTCCAAATCTACACCTCCGAAAACCTCGAAATCGATACCCATGACGACTTTTTAACAAAAGTGACATCCGCCATCTTTAATGTCAAAATGGGTTCAGTTTTTTGTCATTCCTAATAGTTTCCTTGAAACAACCATCTAGATGAGTGAAAAATGCAATGTATGGCGGCTATGCTTTTTTTGTATGAGAGCCATGTTTTTTTTAATTGTTCCAAAAAGTACCAAGGTAGTACTCAATATTTTGCGAAGAAAGTACATACCTAAACTCCACCGTTTTCGAGATCCCTTGGGGGTCCAATACCAGGAGTTGACCTTCGGAGGTTTTACCATTTTTTTCTAAAATCATTATTCCATCTTTATACGAATCTGCCATCAGTATTGTCATTGCAAATGGTTTCCTCAAAACAATTATCTAAAGATGAAAAAGAATCAATGTATGGCGGCCATATTAAAGTACAACAGTTTCCATCCTAAAAAAAACCGTATTATTGAGTACTATTGAACACGGGCATGGAGTGCGCGAGGGAGGCATAAGGTCGGCGGGCGGGTGTTCGGATTTTGCATAACTTCCCTAAGTATAGGCTGAATGATGAATTTTATCAATTTTATTTCTATTACAATAAGGTTCAAAATAGTGCTTCCGCTTTCTACTTCAAGGATACGAGCGGTGTAGGTATAGTTCAATCTCAAATATAGATTTTACTGTAACTACGACAAAACTTGCTCTTATCTCAATCTTAAATACCTTATCTATCTTAGATAAAGTAAAGCTTTGTATTCTAGTGTACCTACGTTATAAACAGAAGTCATGCCACAGATTCTGTAACAGTATGTACCGCGGCAATATTTCTTATTGCGTTGTAATTTTAATCTTACGATATCTTCGAAACTATCCGTTGAAATTATTTGATGTGAATGACAATTTTGATCTGTTTGAAATGACCATGCTAACTAAAGTGTTTATTTGGATAAGGATTGATACACTATTTGTAAAAAAACATTTGAAAAATACCTCCTATTTCGCTCTCTAATTATAGTTATAAAAACTGTCATAGTTCAAAAACCTTAGGAGATAGACATATGCTGTCGCGGACTTTTATGTAGACCAAGTAAAGCCGGTTATTTTTGTAGTACTTCATTTTTATGTACTATGCACTATGTAGTCAGCGCATGCGTCTCAAAGGTTGAAAATTTGCATTTTTTGCCGACTTTTTTTACAATTTTCAAAATATTAGGTTGAAATAGTACTATCACTGAGTATAATACATGACAATTATCATTAAGTATTAAATAACGATTCCAGTAGTGAAAAAAAATTCGAAATCGGTTCAGTAAATTGGCTACAACTTCAGTTCAAAAATTTCATACCTAAGTACAACGACTAATTTGTATGGCGACCATGTTTTTTTGTATGGGAGCTATGATTTTTTTTAACGTTTTCAAAAAGTGCCAAGATAGTACACAATATTTTGTGAACAAAGTACATCTCTAAACCCCACCGTTTTAGAGATCCGTTGGGGGTCCAATATGAGGAGTTGACCTTCCGAAGTTTCATCATTTATTCCTCAAACCACTTTTTTATTTATATACGAATCTGCAATCAGTTTTTCATTATTGCTAATAGTTTCCTCAAAACAACTCTCTAAAGATGAAAAAGATTCAATGTATGGCGGCCATCTTTAAAAAAAAACTTTTTCAAAATTTTTTTTCGCCAATAAAATAAGGGACCCCAAAAACCCCCGGATGCAAAAAATCAGCCCCCTCGGACCATTTTGAAAAATGGCCGCCATCTTGGATCCGCCATCTTGGATTTTTGTCATCATTGGCAGTTGCTCCTATCGATTGGCTATAACATTTGTTCAAACAGTCTATACCTAAGTATAACCGTTTGGAAGTTATGAGCATGTCAAGTTTGTATGGCGGCCATGTTTTTTTGTATGGGAGCCATGTTTTTTTTGATTTTTCCAAAAAGTACCAAGGTAGTACTCTCTATTTAGTTAAAACAGTATAACCCTAAACCTCACCGTTTCTGAGATCCTTTAGGGGTCCAGGTTGAAGAGAAGACTTTTCAAGATTTTGGGATTTTTCCTCTCGATAAATTTCTCATCTCTATACAAATCTATAATTATTTTTTACCCACCACTTCTCCATCCCCCTAAACAACTATCTAAGTGAGTGAGTCAGTGAGTCAGTCAGTGGTAATTTAACTTTATATAATATGAACTAGTATTTTGGGCGGTGCGCGGGCCGCATGCGGCCCGCGATTTGTTTTTTTAACAGACAAGTAATAAAAAACAATTTTTTTCAATACAAAACAACCCTTGAATACCTCGAAAACGATACCCATGACGACTTTTTGAAAAAAAGTGACATTCGCCATCTTGAATTTCAAAATGGATGCTATTTTTGAAATCTGCACCCCCAAAAACCTCGACAACGACACCCATGACGACTTTTTGCAAAAAAGTGACTTCCGCCATCTTGAATTTCAAAATGGCCGCCATTTTTGAAATTCACACCCCCGAATACCTCGAAAACGATACCCATGACGACTTTTTCAAAAAAGTGACATCCGCCATCTTGAATTTCAAAATGGATGCCATTTTTGAAATCTACACCCCCAAAAACCTCGACAACGACACCCATGACGACTTTTTGCAAAAAAGTGACTTCCGCCATCTTGAATTTCAAAATGGATGCCATTTTCCAAATTTTCACCCCCGAAAACCTCGAAAACGATACCCATGACGACTTTTTCAAAAAAGTGACATCCGCCATCTTGAATTTCAAAATGGATGTCATTTTTGAAATCAACACCCCCAAAAACCTCGACAACGACACCCATGACGACTTTTTGCACATAAGTGACATCCGCCATCTTGAATTTCAAAATAGATGCCATTTTTGAAATCTACACCCCCTAAAACGTCGATGACGACACCATGACGACTTTCACCATCTTGAATTTAAAAATGGCCGCCATTTTTGAAATCTACACCCCCGAAAACATCCAAAAAAATAATAGTGATAGCCGCCATTTTTAAGTTCAAAATGAATGCCATACTACATTACCTATTACATTACTTTACCTATTTATATTTATTTTTTTATTTATTAATAAAACTACACTCAAGACCGCAAGAACGCGCTGGATGCAAGTTTCTATAACCCGTCTTATTGCAGATCTATATGGGAGGCCTATGTCCAGCCGCGGACGTCATATTATGGCTGCTGGATGGATGGATCAGATTGTACAACAAGTCTGAACAGCAAGTCTGACCTTCATCTTACAGCCTATACCCAGATCACTTCTATTTCTATGATCATAAGGTTCAAAATAAAACTTTCGCTTTTTACAACGGCTCGCTTCGTGTTCACAAACGCCATCAAGTTTCATCATTCAGCCTATACTTACCCGGATCAATTTTATTTCTATAACCATAAGGTTCAAAATAGTGCTTCCGCTTTCTACTTGAAGGATATGGCAAGTCGTATTCGAGCGGTGTAGGTATAGTTCAATCTCAAACATAGCTTTTACTGTAACTACGACAAAAATTTGATCTTATCTCAATCTTAAATACCTTATCTCTCTTAGATAAAGTAAAGCTTTGTAATTTAGTGTACGTTATAAATAGAAGTCGTGGCACAGATTATGTAACAATATGTACCGCGGCAATATTTTTTTACTGCGTTGTATTTTTAAACTTACGATATCTTCGAAACTATCAGTTGAAATTATTTGATGTGAATGACAATTTTGATCTGTATGAAATGACCAAGCTAATTAAAGTGTTTATTTGGATAAGGATTGATACATTATTTGTCAAAATAGTTTTGAAAAATACCTACTATTTCGCTCTCTAATTATAGTTATAAAAACGGTCATAGTTCAAAAACCTTAGGACATAGACATATGCTGTCGCGGACTTTTATATAGACCAGGTAAAGCCGGTAATTTTTGTAGTACATCATTTTTAAGTATTATGCACTATGTAGTCAGCGCATGCGCTTTAAAGGTCAAAAATTTGCATTTTTTGTCGACTTTTTTTACAATTTTCAAAATATTAGGTTGAAATAGTACTATCACTGAGTATAATACGTAACAATTATCATTAAGTATTAAATAACAATTCCAGTAATGTAAAAAAAATTCGAAATCGGTTCAGTAAATTGGCTACAACTGCTGTTCAAAAATTTCATACCTAAGTACTTCGACTAATTTGTATGGCGACCATGTTTTTTTTTGTATGGGAGCTATGATTTTTTTTAACGTTTCCAAAAAGTGCCAAGGTAGTACTTAATATCTTGTGAACATAGTACATCTCTAAACCCCACCGTTTTTGAGATCCGTTGGGGGTCCAATATGAGGAGTTGACCTTCCGAAGTTTCATCATTTATTCCTTAAACCAAATTTTTAATTATATACGAAGCTGCAATCAGTGTTTCGTTATTGCTAATAGTTTCTTCAAAACAACTCTCTAAAGATGAAAAAGATTCAATGTATGGCAACCATGTTTTTTTGTATGGGAGTCATGATATTTTTTTAGGTTTTCAAAAAGTGCCAAGATAGTACTCAATATCTTGTGAATAAAGTACATCTCTAAATCCCACCATTTTCGAGATCCGTGGGGGGTCTAATACGAGGAGTTGACCTTCCGAGGTTTCATTATATTTTCCATCACTTTTCTATTTATATACAAATCTGCGATCCGTTTTTCGTTTTAACCTCATGATCTATCCGAATAATTTAAAGCTTTGTAGAAGTCGCGCCACAGATTCTGTAACAGTATGTCCCGCGGCATTAGTTTTTATTGCGTTGTAATTTTAATCTTACGATATCTTTGAAACTATCCGTTGAAATTATTTGATGTGAATGACAATTTTGATCTGTTTGAAATGACCAAACTAACTAAAGTGTTTATTTGGATAAGGATTGATACACTATTTGTAAAAAAACATTTGAAAAATACCTACTATTTCGCTCTTGATTTATAGTTGTAAAAACAGTCATAGTTCAAAAACCTTAGGACATAGACATATGCTGTCGCGGACTTTTATGTAAACCAAGTAAAGCCGGTTATATTTGTAGTACATCATTTTAATGTATTATGCACTATGTAGTCAGCGCATGCGTCTCAAAGGTCGAAAATTTGCATTTTTTGCCGACTTTTTTTACAATTTTCAAAATATTAGGTTGAACTTGTACTATAATTGAGTAGAATACATAGCAATTATCATTGAGTATTAAATACCTATTCCAGTAGTGAAAAAAAATTCGAAATCGGTTCAGTAAATCGGCTACAACTGTTGTTCAAAAATTTCATACATAAGTTTTTCGACTAATTTGTATGGCGACCATGTTTTTTTGTATGGGAGGTATGATTTTTTTTAACGTTTTCAAAAAGTGCCAAGGTAGTACACAATATCTTGTGAACAAAGTACATCTCTAAACCCTACCGTTTTTGAGATCCGTTGGGGGTCCAATATGAGGAGTTGACCTTCCGAAGTTTCATCATTTATTCCTTAAACCACTATTCTATTTTTATACGAATCTGTAATCAGTTTTTCATTATTGCTAATAGTTTCCTCAAAACAACTCTCTAAAGATGAAAAAGATTCAATGTATGGCGGCCATCTTTAAAAAAAAACTTTTTCAAAATTTTTTTTCGCCAATGAAATGAGAGACCCCAAAAACCCCCGGATGCAAAAAATCAGCCCCCTAGGACCATTTTGAAAAATGGCCGCCATCTTGAATCCGCCATCTTGGATTTTTGTCATCACTGGCAGTTGCCCCTATTGATTGCCTACAACATTTGTTCAAACAGTTCATACCTAAGTGTAACCGTTTGGAAGTTATAAGCATGTCAAGTTTGTATGGCGGCCATGTTTTTTTGTATGGGAGCCATGTTTTTTTTGATTTTCCAAAAAGTACCAAGGTAGTACTTTCTATTTAGTTCAAACAGTATACCCCTAAACCTCACCGTTTTTGAGATCCATTAGGGGTCCAGGTTGAGGAGTAGATTTTTCAAGATTTTGGGATTTTTCCTCTCGATCAATTTTTTATCTCTATACATATCTATAATTATATTTTTCCCATCACTTCTCCATCCCTCTAAACAACTATCTAAATGAGTGAGTGAGTCAGTGAATGGTAATTTAGCTGTATATATTATGAACTAGTATTTTGGGCGGTGCGCGGGCCGCATGCGGCCCGCGAGTTTGTTTATAGGTGGTACAAGTAATAAAAAACCATTTTTTTTCAATACAAAAACTATACCCTTGAATACCTCGAAAACGATACCCATGACGACTTTTGGCAAAAAAGTGACAGCTGCTATGTCAAATATCAAAATTCTTGTCATTTTTGAAATCTACACCTCCGAAAACCTCGACAACGACACCCATGACGACTTTTTGCAAAAAAGTGACATCCGCCATCTTGAATTTCAAAATGGATGTCATATTTGAAATCTACACCCCCAAAAACCTCGAAAACGACACCCATGACGACTTTTTGCAAAAAAGTGACATCCGCCATCTTGAATTTCAAAATGGATGCCATTTTTGAAATCCACACCCCCAAAAACCTCGACAACGATACCCATGACGACTTTTTGCAAAAAAGTGACATCCGCCATCTTGAATTTCAAAATGGATGCCATTTTTGAAATCTACACCCCCAAAAACCTCGACAACGACACCCATGACGACTTTTTGCAAAAAAATGACTTCCGCCATCTTGAATTTCAAAATAGATGCCATTTTTGAAATCTACACCCCCGAATACCTCGATAACGATACCCATGACGACTTTTTGCGAATAAGTGACATCCGCCATCTTGAATTTCAAAATTAATGACCTTGACAACGACACCCATGACGACTTTTTGAAAGTAAGTGACATCCGCCATCTTGAATTTCAAAATAGATGCCATTTTTGAAATCTACACCCCCAAAAACCCCGACAACGACACCCATGACGACTTTTTCAAAAAAGTGACTTCCGCTATCTTGAATTTCAAAATGGATGCCATTTTTGAACTCTGCACCCCCGATAACCTCGAAAACGATACCCATAACGATTATTAAAAAAAGTGACATTCGCCATCTTGAATTTCAAAATGGCTGTCATTTTTGAAATCTACACCCCCGAAAATCTCCAAAAAAAAAATAGTGATAGCCGCCATTTTTAAGTTCAAAATGAAAAATGAAAATGCCATACTATTACCTATTTATATTTATTTTTTTATTTATTAATAAAACTACACTCAAGACCGCAAGAACGCGCTGGATGCAAGTTTCTGTTAACCGGTCTTATTGCAGATCTATATGGGAGGCCTATGTCCAGCCGCGGACGTCATATGGCTGCTTGATGGATGGATCAGATTGTATCCATAGGCAAGTCTAACAGCAAGTCTGACCTTCATCTTACAGCCTATACCCAGATCACTTCTATTTCTATGAGCATAAGGTTCAAAACAAAACTTTCGCTTGTTATTGGCGTGGAAATCGTATGAGCGGTATAAATAATTAATTTACAAAAATAAATTATAAGTCAACAATAGAGCTTCCAAATGATATTTTGCAACATAAAGAAGCAAAAAGAAGACGTGCGACTGGCGGGATTTGATACCGGTACCGTAGGTGACGTCGTATCCACTATCCCTGACCGCTTGGCCAGGACATCACTTACAGGAGACGGCGAAATTTGTCAACTGTAGCAGCAATCTTATTATATTAATTTTTTTATTGGAACGACTTATTGTTATGTTTACAACCGACTTTCAAAAAGGAGGAAGTTCTATGTTCATCTGTATATATATTTTTTGTGTATGTTCATCGATAATTTCGCCAATTGTGAACCGAATCAAAAAAATATTTTTAGTTCGAAAGGGTATTTATATACCTACTCCCGAGGTGGCCCCATTTAAATTTTACGGATATCGGCTGAGCTGTTTTTAAAAAATCAACAATGACGTAAACGATTCGAGCGAAATATTCTAATTTTGTACACGATGGAAAGCGATTTTGCTATTTTTTGCGAAAAATAATTATTTTGTATGTCGTTAAAAATTCGTCTAATGTTTATTTTCAAATACAACACACCTAATTTTTATAAAATTTAAATGGGATCAATTCTGAAATTTGATCTATCAAACAAAAAAGAAATCATTACAATCGGTTTACAATTGACGGAGTAATCGCGTAACATACTCGTACATACAAAAAAACTAATGCCTAAGTGAGAACATCTTTTTATGAAATCGGTTAAAAGCATACAACAAAATTAATACGATAATAATAAAAGAAATCAGCATAATATTATTTTAAAAATCTTTGCCTGCATAGTAATATCTTCAAAAATACCTATCAATTTTTATCTATATGAAATGGCCAAGTGAGCATAATTGCGCATGTTTGCATAATGCCGACGCCGCGTGCGTGACGTAGTATTTAGAAGGGGCGTAGGGAGCGCGCGGGAGGCATGAGGTCGGCGGGCGGGTGTGCCTCGGCGTCTCGTCACTCTGTCTTCCGCGCCTACCTATATTTCGGATTATTACTATCTGTTGGATAACTTCCCATCCGCCGACTTATGTGGTGTTTAGTATACTCAGTCTCTGAAGTTATCCTACTATCAACAAACCAATCAAAATCCCATTTTTGGGTTTCCCGGTGCTCGAGAGAATCCTAAATTTCGACACAGTATTTGTGGAGCCTAGGGGTATCTATATTCAAAGTTTCAAAATTTTTGGAAGTACTTTATTTTCGTTGTCGTAATTTGAAAACGATTTCGAGGTCCCTCATAAATTGATCCAGGAACAATTTTTTGGGCTCAGTCGCTTCGACCGCAGATAAAAATGACTTCTGTGGCATCAGCTTATAATTCGGGCCCCCGGTTACCGAGTTATATGTCCTGGAATAATTTCCCAAATCTAGGTCTAATTAGACCATCCAGGGGCTGCCTTGGTATTGAGCCTAGGCTTCTATAAATTGTTTTGGAGGAAAGCCAATGAAGTTGGCTATCTGGGCTGGATACACTATTGGCAGATTGTTCTCTTTGGGCCCTAGGTTTACGTCGTCAAAGTTGAAAATCTAGTGTTTTCAGTATTAAATCTAGATTTTACTATAACTACGCCTATAACGCTCTTAAAATTACTAAAAAAATTGTTCTTGTCTCATGACCTTATGATCTATCCGAATAATTTTGCTTTGTAGAAGTCGTGGCACAGATTATGTAACAGTATGTACCGCGGCAATATTTCTTATTGCGTTGTAATTTTAAACTTACAATAACTTCGAAACTATCTGTTGAAATTATTTGGTGTGACTGACAATTTTGATCTGTATGAAACGGCCAAGCTAATTAACGTGTTTATTTAGATAAGGATTGATACATTATTTGTCAAAATAGTTTTGAAAAATATACCTACTATTTCGCTCTCTAATTATAGTTACAAAAACTGTCATAGTTCAAAAACCTTACGACATAGACATATGCTGTTAATGACTTTTATGTAGACCAAGTAAAGCCGGTTATTTTTGTAGCACATCATTTTTAAGTATTATGCACTATGTAGTCAGCGCATGCGCTTAAAAGGTCTAATAATTGCATTTTTTGCCGACCTTTTCTACAATTTTCAAAATATTAGGTTGAAATAGCACTATAACTGAATATAATACTTAACAATTATCATTGAGTATTAAATATGGATTCCAGTTATGAATAAATTTTCGAAATCAGTTCAGTAGATTGGCTACAACTGCAGTTCAAAAATTTCATACCTAAATAACACGTCCAACTTGTATGGCAACCATGTTTTTTTTGTATGGGAGTCATGATATTTTTTCACGTTTTCAAAAAGTGCCAAGGTAGTACTCAATTACTTGTCAAGAAAGTACATCTCTAAACCTCACCGTTTTTGAGACCCGTTGGGGGTCCAATATGAGGAGTTGACCTTCCGAGGTTTCATTATATTTTCCTTAAATCACTTTTCTATTTATATACAAATCTGCGATCAGTTTTTCGTTTTAACCTCATGATCTATCCGAATAATTTAAAGCTTTGTAGAAGTCGCGCCACAGATTCTGTAACAGTATGTACCGCGGCATTAGTTTTTATTGCGTTGTAATTTTAATCTTACGATATCTTCGAAACTATCGGTTGAAATTATTTGATGTGAATGACAATTTTAATCTGTATGAAATGACCAAGCTAACTAAAGTGTTTATTTGGATAAGGATTGATACACTATTTGTAAAAAAACATTTGAAAAATACCTACTATTTCGCTCTCTAATTATAGTTATAAAAACTGTCATAGTTCAAAAACCTTAGGAGATAGACATATGCTGTCGCGGACTTTTATGTAGACCAAGTAAAGCCGGTTATTTTTGTAGTACTTAATTTTTATGTATTATGCACTATGTAGTCAGCGCATGCGTCTCAAAGGTCGAACATTTGCATTTTTTGCCGACTTTTTTTACAATTTTCGAAATATTAGGTTGAACTTGTACTATAATTGAGTAGAATACATAGCAATTATCATTGAGTATTAAATACCAATTCCAGTAATGAAAAAAAATTCGAAATCGGTTCAGTAAATTGGCTACAACTGCTGTTCAAAAATTTCATACCTAAGTACAACGACTAATTTGTATGGCGACCATGTTTTTTTGTATGAGAGTCATGATTTTTTTAACGTTTTCAAAAAGTGCCAAGGTAGTACTCAATATCTTGTGAAGAAAGCACATCTCTAAACCCCACCGTTTTTGAGATCTGTTGGGGGTCCAATATGAGGAGTTGACCTTCCGAAGTTTCGTCATTTATTCTTTAAACCACTATTGTATTTATATACGAATCTGCAATCAGTTTTTCGTTATTGCTAATAGTTTCCTCAAAACAACTCTCTAAAGATGAAAAAGATTCAATGTATGGCGGCCATCTTTAAAAAAAAACTTTTTCAAAATTTTTTTTCGCCAATAAAATGAAGGACCCCAAAAACCCCCGGATGCAAAAAATCAGCCCCCTCGGATCATTTTGAAAAATGGCGGCCATCTTGGATCCGCCATCTTGGATTTTTGTCATCATAGGCAGTTGCTCCTATCGATTGGCTATAACATTTGTTTAAACAGTTCATACCTAAGTATAACCGTTTCGAAGTTATAAGCATGTCAAATTTGTATGGCGGCCATGTTTTTTTGTATGGGAGCCATGTTTTTTTTGATTTTTCCAAAAAGTACCAAGGTAGTACTCTCTACTTTGTTCGAACAGTACACCTCTAAACCCTACCGTTTCTGAGATCCGTTGAGGATCCAGGTCCAGGTTACGTTCAGGTCAATTTTGGGATTTTTCCTCCCGATGAATTTCTCATCTCTATACAAATCTATAATTATTTTTTTCCCATCACTTCTCCTTCCCTCTAAACAACTATCTAAGTGAGTGAGTCAGTCAGTCAGTCAGTCAGTCAGTGGTAATTTAACTTTATATAATATGAATGAATGAATGAATAATTAAATATACATTCTTCAAATTAAAGCGGTATTCGTGTGTTGGTATCAGAGTTATTAGCATCTTTTTATGGGCTTATTCTGTACATCTTAACTGATGTTAAAGCAGCCCCTAAAAAGATGTTGATTAATTAGGAATGGCCCTATATATTATGTTCTCGAACTTATTTTAATCGTGTGGATTTTTTTGACTGTAAAACTTAATTAGACCTAAAAAAAGACAGCAAACTTTAAATCAATTTGGTGAATATGTTACACTTATATTTGGAAAATGTAATGCACTGACTAAATTATTACTTCAATTCGAATTTTATGTGTGGATGTGTACATTTGAGATAAGTATGTATCATACTAATATTATAAATCCGAAAAGTTTGTTGGTTTGTTCCTTTTTCACGCAGGAACGGAGAGCAACGGATTGACTTGATTTTTGGCATGGATATAGTTCAAGGGCCGGAAAGTGACATAGGCTACTTTTTATCCAGAAAAAATATAAGGTTCCTGTGGGATAGCACAAAAGTCAAAATACCACATGGGCGGAGCCGCGAGCAAAAGCTAGTTTAAATATATTTTCTAATTGTGTATCTACATACGGTAGCCGCTCAGAACCCATGAAAAAGATGAATAATGTCGAATATTTTTATTTTATTATTATGTTAATCCGTATTTATAAAATTTGTTCTCGTACAATAAAATTACGTATTACATTCGATTGGTTTCAGATTAACATTTTTATTGCTTAGCATAAATTATCTACGCCTACTCCACATAAAAGCGATACCTATTATAGAATAATACAGATATGTAACAAAAAATAACTGTAGTACTCATAGTTTACATTTAAACAATACAACTCAATGTAATCTCCGCTCAAAACAAAAAAATCCTCCCTAATTCGCATCTAAAAACCCATCGTCACAGATTATCCAACACCACCATTGAAAAACAAAAACAAAACCCCAATAAAAGTTTCAATTAAACCACTCGCGTTAGCACATTCGGGTCGGCTAGTTAATTCTAAAAGCTATCTAATTTTATGTAAAACATTTAGGGGCAGCCCTAAACCGGTTATTGCTGGATCCGACCGGCCGCGGCCGCCTTTATGGGGTGACCATGTGTTTTTATCGGCAGTAGGACAGTGTCCGGGCGTAAACAGCCTAAATACATAATAAAGATTAGATGGTACCCAAATCTGTGGTTTTAATGTAGGGCTGGAAAATGCATGTTTTAGATTTTTCGGTTTTCATTGTCGGGTGAGCTGGGGGTTGGCTAGAATTTATAGTTTTGGGAGATATTTTCTAAAGTCGCGTGGTAGTACAATTAAACACGCTGAGATTATTTTTTAATTGACTTCAAATAAAATTTTTATATGCAAAAATTTGCACAACTGATGCTACGACATGAAATTCATTTGAAAAAAAATCCGTGATTCCTAAAGTAAAACAAATGGACACCGCTCGAGCTAACACTATCATAATTTTATCAGTTTTCAGAACGAGACAGAGTTATGGTATAGTATATATCTGTCACTTTTTCACACATCGACAAAAAATATGTCAGTATGGTGCTAGGTTAACATCTACAAAAGTTAAAGTTAGTTGAAATTTATGTTTGGAGATGATCTAGACTAATGCAGACAAACTTAATGCTTAACGTCGCTCTTTCGTAAAAAAAAATACATTTTAAATTCATAACCTACAAGCAGTGTACAAAATAAATTGCTCGGGTTAGCAAAATGAAACACATGGCAACACAGAATCCTTATGGCTCGCGCTATAATGGCATCCCCATGGCGAGCAGGTACACTTATCTTTAATTATGGCCACACTCGCTCTCTACCGACCACCGGATCATCCGGACCGGTGAGTACTTTGCATTTTTTATATCCGCATTTCATCCGGTTCAGCGGTGGAAGGGAAGACAGTAGAGTAGATCAGTATATTTTGTGAACGTTTAACATTGATTTGATGTATGGTGCTCGTCAATGTGAAGATGATGATAGGATAACATCTCGCAAAGGAGTACTTCACCGGGCGAGGTGTTATGCCCGGGATAACTATCCGACAGTTTAATCTTAGGTCTTGATAGGTTTGGCTGTCGCTTGCCCTGATTCCGGGGCCCTAGAATACGGCATCGGTATCTCATGCATGTGGTAAGAGCCTACTAAAAGGGGACCCCTGGGCTCGTTGGTGGTCAGAGTTGGGGCTCTGGCCATCCACTCAAATGGACCCGAGGAGGACGACAGAGTGTGTGGCAATGCTGTCGTAAAGGACCGCACAAGCCTGGTTCTACTACCAGGCGAGTAGTAACACAAAGTGCTGGGAGCACCGGTGCGTTTCTTTGAAGGTCCCGGAGCTCCCAAGAAGGCATAAAGGCTGGCCACCGAGGGGGTTTTAGTGGGTACAATCCTACATAACCCAGCCCCCAGAGCAGTCGGGGATCTTCAGAAGATTTCCCTCTAGTAAAAAAATAAGGTAAAAAAAAGGTATGGCTGTCGCGTCGCTGTAAATTTAGTTTTGCGCGATGTGGACCTCGGCCCTCGGCTCGACATGTAGCGATGTTAGTCGCTACTCATTAAGCTTAAGTGTTATGAACAGCATTTTTTACGTGATAACGTCTTATAAATCGATGAACGCTGTAAAAAAGTCAATTATAAATTAAAAAAAAAAAACACATTTTACTACACTTAAAAAGTCCTGAAACATTGATAATTCCATTCTAAGTAAACCTTAAAGAGGCCATAAAAAAAGACCCGTAGTAAGAGTAGTTTATGATGAGTAGGGGCAATAAATATTCTTTAGTGTGATGTTATCGCATTTTTCGTTTTTTTACTCGTATCTAACTAAGTTAGTATTGTCTGATACATTTTTCACTCGTAAAGCAATTTGCAATTTATTTATTGTTTTATACAAATGAGTCTTTTCGCTATAAATTTTTGTAAATCTCTCTTGGACTCCAGTATTTAGATCTCGGTAACTGTTCCAGCGTCAGTAACATGTATTTTGTAGCGAAATATTTCGGTTCACCACGATCTCTGTGCCTGTTTGTTTTTAATTTTATTTTGTGCCGTATTCGCTGTACGACCTATATACGGTGATGAGATTGTGAGATTATGCGGATTAAAACTAGGCAAGCTTGAGTACTGTAACGGCTTGTAGGTACTTCGAGTGCTTGAGCGCGCTAGCAATATCCGTGTATGGTAACATTTTTAAATACGTTTATATTTTTAGTAAGTGTAGAATATTATATTTGACGCTTTACTTAAATCTCTATATTAATACCACTGGCTTTTTAATCATGAAATGGAGTGTTTTTTGTATTTTTATTGTATGTAGTAATTGTACTTTATTCAAGAATGTCTCAACTGATTTCAATAAAATTTAAATTGTCTCTGAAGTACCTACAATCTACCAAACAAAATTGAATCATCAATCGGTTAATAATTAGCAAAACATACCTACATACAAAAATAAAAGAAACATACAGTCGAATTGAGAACCTTCTTTGTTGAAGTCGGTTAAAAATGTAGGTACAAATGCACGTAAAACTCCAAATACAAAGACAAAGCCTTTACATCCGGCTTGACGAAACACAGGGTTACCAGGCTATCGACGCGTTTCCGTACCCGAAAATAATGTCCGATATTCTGCACATTTGAGATTTTAGCCGTTTCAGCGCAAAAATTGGTATTCAGTAAATGTCGGTTGCTTAGCTACAGAACTCATGTAGGTACGCAACATATTTATGTAGCGCTAAATGCTCATGGCGTAGTTTGACTAGGTGTTTGGAAGTGTTCACCAAAGTTAAGTAAAGTTTGGCACTGTCAGCCTTGCGATGCGTTACCGCGGGTGTCATTTACAAATGAGTGCTGCCGTGGTTTGGATTCCACGTTAAATTGTAGGACCCGGTTGTTTTCACTATTGCAGAGGCCTGAAAAGGCAGCTTAAAATCTCTGAGCTTTCTGTACAAATTTACTTATATTTTATACGTAATAATTATACCTAGTAAATAATGTAGTCAGATATCTCAGATAGTATGTAGTCAAATGCAAACCAATACGTACCTAATAAAAAAAACTGGAGCTGAATCCAAATAAATTGTAGAATAAGGCGCTTGCAAAATATTTCTAAATAGGTATTATTTTTAGTAATTTAACCTTATGAGTTTAAAAACAAATGGCTAGAAATACATTCAAAAATTTACATAAACAAAAAACTGGTTAGACATGTAACTTAATTATAGCCAGAGAAGTACCCAACAGGATAATAATAATGCTTTATTGTTCCATTTATCAACCATAAGACGTCTACTACTGAACATAAGCCTCCTTTATAGATCTCAAATAAGACCTTATTAAATAGCAACACTTGTTGTCAGATAATGTTGATTCAACATCAATATATATTGTTTGTAAGCCAATGTAGGGATACGATCACAATATGGTGTTAAGTATGACGTAATAGATACTTGACGTAGAGAAATATTCGATTTTTCCTCCTAGTCCATTACAGCGATGTTAAGATTTTTTTTGAAAAGTTAACTCTTTTTCGAAGTTAGAAACTTACCACTTACACAGGAAAACACTTAAAACTTGACCACTCAGGGTTGCCACTGGCATTTTTCGTAACTGTACTGAGCTAAATTGAATTTAGTAGCACTATTACTAAGGAACTTATTTTACGTTTCTGCTAAATCACGAATAATTTTTAATTATTTTTTTTAGTAAGTACCTTTATTAATTACAGCAATCCTTATCCTGGTATACTAATATTTTAAATCCGAAAGTGAGTTTGTTGGTTTGTTAATCTTTCACACAGCAACAAAGCAAGGGATTGACTTGATTTTTGGCACGATTATAGTTCAGAGTAGAATAGAATAGAGTTCAGTTTGAAGAATGACATAAATGTGCTTCTTTTTATCCCACAAAAATTAATGGTTCATATGAGCTTCCACAAAAAAATCAGGCGGGTAAAAACTATAGTACTATACAATAAATCTATTTGGCTACTGTTACTCAAGCAATTGGGTCATACACGACCTTATGTGGTTAATAATCATACTGATTTTAGCATTTTTAATCACTTATTTTTAAATTACGTTTACGTATAATACAATCATAAGCAACTTTACATGAAAATGAAATTATTATCAACTGTTCAAGACAATTTCCAAACTTCAAGCCAAATTTTAAACAAAGGTTTTATTTTAACCACATTGCCATGTTTTCCACTTTCCCGAATTTCCAACAGGAGCATGCAACAATCTCAGCATAACTTCCCCCAAGAAAATTCACGTGACATCTTTGATGACAGGCAGAAATATTTAAGTTGCTTTCTTCAAAGAAATTTTGATGAAAAAAAACTTTCAACGGGTCGCGATGACGTTGTCGTCAAAATGTCTCTTTAGGTGCGGAATTCTTATTTTGAATTGAGGGGCTGGGTTGCTATGTGCAAAATATTCTGAACTTTGAGGGGGAAATGTTGCAAATATTTTTTAAAATGTAGGTCAGTGGAAATATTTGACGTGTGCGTTTGATGAATGTTTGAAATCTTGCTCATTTTATTTACTTCTAATATGATAGAGAAAGATTTCTTGTAGCTCCTCTTTTTTTTGTATAAATGTATGTTTTTTCTAATTGAAAAGCAGGTGGTTTTTTTGCAACTATTATTATGCATTTATAATATGTATATTGAATACGCTGTGAGAGAAAAAACGCTATTCCATAAGAAAATTTAGTAAAATGAACAGGCCTTACTTGTTTTTTTTTTTTATTAAAACATAAATATAGCCTAACATCTAATTAATTATCAACGCTTACCTAATTCCTCCCTTGTCAGTCCAAATATTTTCATCAAAAATTAATCCTCAGAACCATATCTTCCTCATTTAATAAACACCAATAACAGAACACCATATTTCAGAAAAAATACTCAAACACAAAAATATTTAACCCTAAACTGCCATTAATTATATTTTAATTTAATTTTCTCCAAAATACAGAGAAAAAAGTATTACTCTTTTGTTTTAATATAGTGAAAGGAGGTTTATGGGGGGAGATTAGCAGGGCTTACTCTGACCTCAATAACACGGCCCTACCTGGCTGAATATTGCCTTCCTTTGCCTGTATAAGCTTGTAAATGTTTAAAACAATGTGTTCCCGCTTAGCCACGCAAAATTTGAGGTTAAGTTTAAATAATTGAGGCTGTTACGTTATTTATGGTGATTTAATTATTCAGGAAATTTAATCTTTATGTTTTGTTCCTTTGGATTATTCGTGCTACTTTATACCTAATATTAATAAACTTAGTAATTATCAAACATTACGCTTTCTAGTGTTTAGACTAGATGAATAATTATAATTTCAATAGGATTGTCCTTCAATGGTTACTGTTTAAAACTACGTAAAATTTGAGGTTAAGTTTAAATAATTAATGCTATTACGTTATTTACTTATGGTGATTTAATTATTCAGGAAGTTTAACCTTTATATTTTGTTCAGAGTTCGGATTATTTGTGCTACTTTGTAATCATTATTTTTTCCCTCTTTTCTTCTCTAACATTGTTCTAATCATTAAACTATAGTGTCTAGATAACTAATTATAATTGCAATAGGTTTTTCCGTCTATTTTAAACATTTATCCACCCTAAAATTGAAGTTGCTACGTTGTTTGTGGTGATTTAATTATTCAAGATATTTAATTTTCTAACTCTGACTAACTTTCACTAATTTTAATTGTCTTGATAAGCTGTAGTTTTCAGATAAATTAATAAAATACTTACAAAAAGATGTCTCGTTAAAATAAAATAACACTCCAATATTATTTACAATTATTTGTTTGAATAAATAGGTAGATATTTGGCCCAATAATGAAGGCGCCATCGTAGTTATATTAGCAATTTAGAATATTTCTGTTTTGTTTTCACTATAGGCATTCGATATTTTACGTTGCTATTAAATTTACGATAGCGCCTTCATAAATAGGCCTAGTGTATATATTTTTTTTAGTTTAAAACTCTTCTTATTTTTTGCTTTTAATCAGCGTTAGCTTTTGAATGATTGCTTGACAAAATGTACCTAATGTTTTCAACATTGATATGTGTCGCAACTTTTAAAATACTACCAATCTACAAAGTGTTAACTTTCAACCCATATAGATCGTTTTACAGCCCATTTGCACTAGCAACACTGTGCCGTAATGCAAATACAGTGTCGCCAGCAAAAGGCGGTGTAATTATACTCTTGGGCGGAATCGCTTCACCAGCCACCGGCAAATGTAGGGCGGCTGAGTAAGTGATAGTTTATACACACTACAGTCTACAGTCGACACTCTTCGTTTTTAAAGATTTTTGGAGATTTTGACCGATTCTTAGAATCATCCTTCGCTCGTTTATTTTAGCATTAGGACATCCACTACTGAACATTGAATTCGCTTGTAGATCTCCAATAAGAGCAGTCGGAAGCGGCTTGTTCGCGTACCTACATGTAACTATATCAATAGGCATCAAAAAAGTTTCCACTATTTTACTAAAATCTCTAAATAAAAAGAACCCCTATCATGTCATGGAAAAACTATTTGCAAGTGTTGTCCAAATATTAACTGCCCGTATGGTTCTGTCCACTCTTATCGTACTCGAATCACATTTCACATTGCTTGTTGGCGATAGATGAATTTACGATTTTGTATTTGATTTTTTTATTTCACATAAATATATTCTTAGTTTGGTTCAAAATCAATTTGTATCATACAAAGAATCCATTTTGATCTGGGGTTATATAATTTTTGTATTTCTTTTTTAGATTTTTTGATATTTATGAAATTAATGGCGAACAATGATGAAGCAAGATTTCTAGTAATAATATATACCTATATAATAGCTTTCAAATATTATAATTTTATTAGACCTATAATATTATTTTCTTCATTAAAATTTGGTTCCTTAACTTTGCCGGGATTAAAAGTAGCCTATGACATTACAACGTTTAATCCAAAACAATGCGAAAAATCAAGTTGATCTGTTGCTCCGTTGGTGCGTGAAGGATTAATAATCAAACCAACAACACTTTCGTAATGTTTCCGGCTATAATAATAGATATAGGTATTAAGCCGGAAACATACTATCGGACGCGGCTGACGGACGCGACTGACAGCCGCGACTTAGCAATGTGCACAGTAACAGTCGTCCGAAGGTGACGTTCGCGACTTATGTCCGATAGTGTGCACGGCTCAGTGTACTTTCATAGTCGAGATACCTATCAGTCGCGGCTGTCAGTCGCGTCCGTAAGCCGCGTCCGATAGTATGTTTCGAGCTTTAGAAAGGATAACAGACAGAAAATTATTACCATTAGTATTAAAAAAAAAACTTTGACAGCCAGTGTCTGATCAGCATTTGAAACCATGAACGTGCCTCATTGGTCGATAGCTGCGGGCATGTCGCCGCACACTCGCGCTACGCGAAACAACTTAGCCGCTGCAGCGCTTTATTTTTCGTTTAGGTTTAGTGTTAGTTGACGTTCCTGGATTTACTTGTATTTTTTAATAATCCAAACAGGAAAATGTTTGGTCAATTAGTAATCGGTTTATAATTATGTCACAGTCAAAGTGATTAATCTTGTTATTATGTATACTAACCAGCGATTATGTATAATTACTACTTGATTCAGTAAAAGTGATACATGGCACATAATTAATCACTTTAACTAGGTAGTTATTATACATACATAATAACTGGGACGACTTAGTTAATGTGATAAAACATTTTTAACTAAGTTTTTGACTTTATTTTAGGTAATAATAATCATATTTACCATATATTTAAAAAAATTATATTCAACGTTATCATAATGTATTTCTAATAAATAAATATAAATATTGAGGGACACACGGTCTCTGACCCCAAACTAAGCAAAGCTTGTGATATGGCTGCCAGAAACTAATACACTACATATACATATTTTAAATACATACTTTTATAGATAGTATCTAAATACACCCAGACACAAAGCAAACACCTATGTTCACCACATAAATGCTTGCCCTGGGTGGGGATCGAACCCACGCCTCTTTGATCTAGAAGTCAGGTTCACTAACCACTGAGCCACCGAGGCAGTCAAAATCGTTTCAATATTTTAAGGCACTACACTGTCTGCTATAAACAGACAGACAATTAACTACAGAACTAAAACTAGATAGAGTAATTATAGTAGGTAAATCTTGAACATAAAACTCAAGCGCTGCAGCGGCTACCGAGTCAAGCGCCGATTCCTCCCTTCAACTATTTCTGATAGTCATTCAGTTGATTCAGTGCTCCATTCAAATCGTTCTTCACTTCAGTCTCTTTCGAATTTTCACACTTGACGGACGTGCGCGAAAACATTCCAACCTCGTAAAGAGCAAAAAGGACGCTAATGTCGCTCCCCAAATTAAAAAGGAAAAATTCCGGCGCGTGTGTCAATACGTTCTATTTTTAAATTTGACATTTCGCGAATATGGCCGTGTGTGATTGTGTTTTCGTAGCAGGAAAAAGGTGAGTTTGTAACAATGTTTATTATTAGATTTTATTTTAGGAATAATGGCATTGGCCTTGGGATGTGTTGGGATAGGCTTGCTGATGCTGGATGCAAGCCGCTTCATGCTGCTCTATAAGGATTTTTTTCAAGCAGTATCGGCAGTTGCAATGTTTTCTTACAGTTGACGCCCTTATAAGATGATGATGATGATGATGAGATATTTTGTTGTGATCCATTATTATAGTATTTTTAAATACAGATAGGTTTATCTATTTAGTTTAGATATCTATATATATAAAAATGAAACCCGTTTTCCGTTGTCACGACATAACATGAAAACGGCTTGACCGATTTGGCTTATTTTTTTTTTGTAGTTTTCTAATACTCTGTACAAGGTTCTTACGGAAAGCGAAACGAAAGTTCGCCGGGTCCGCTAGTCTTAAATACTTTTTACTGGGTAAGTATAGGGGTGTCAATGATTTTGTCCTTTTGTGGACATATTTTAGTATCGAGTCATCTTTTGCCATTTTATTTGGTTCATATTTTTATAGCTACATAACTTATAGGTACTCCTTACGTTCCTATAAAATAGTATTTTTAACAGAGAATTTTATTAATATAGAAAAAAAATATTCACTGCAGTTTTGCTTTCAACGAGCAAAGATAGGTATTGTTATTTTGTTAGTTTAAAACTAAAAAACACAACATTACAGAATACAGGTGTTGTTTCTAAACTTTCGCGTTTTGAACACATTTCTATTATTATAATACTGGACTAATCGCGCACTAAAATTACGAGATAAATAAATACCTCATCATCCCGACGTTTCGACCGAGTTGCAATTGCAATGGTCGTGGTCACGGGTAGACTCATTAGTCTCAATACTACTCATTGGCGATTAGTCCCGTAGTACATAATTTACAGATTTACATTTACAGATATTTAGTAGTATTTTTTATGCTAAATAAAACATCAATTTATGAGAGAGAAATACATCATGAACACAGACATTAAACATAAAACGGGGTCATTAACCTGATAAATGGAATAATTAATTATGAGAATAGGTAGTTCAGTTAGTAAGAAACTAATAGTTTTATTACTTATTCCTACATTATATGTATATTATGTTATGTAAGATACTATTTGAGTATATGTTTTAGACTCAAATAGGTATACCTACTATTCTACGCGAATAAACTTCGCAAAGCGTAGTTACAAGAAAACTTAACAGCAAAAACAGAATTTTCTTCCGAGAAACCGCCTTCTGAAAAAATCTTTATCAAACATAGGTAGGTAGGTAGTAGGTAGTTAAGCTGTTTTAAGACCCAAAGTAAAAAGATTCTTTTATGTATAGTAATGTTTCGCAAAAAAATGACATGACTGAAACAAATGAAGGGATTGGAATGAAAATTTGAAAAAAGAATTAAAAAAGAATGTGCTACACTGAGGTAAAACTCTTTTGAAACTACAGCGCCCTCTGGCGATGAGGCTAGGTACTTATTGAATGCACCTCGTACCTACTACAATAATATAACACCTTTGTTATAAATATTATACCTTACCAGTTTTATGCAATAAAAATTTTCTGATTCTGATTCTGACTTTAACCGTCTACAGAATTCGCGCATAGTATGCACGGATCGATGTAGCAATTTCACATTATTGTTGATTTATCAAAAATGGCTCAGATTTCAATTATATTTGATTGGGACACATTCGAAGTATATTATTTATACTCTATATACTATTCCCAATTAATTTAAATCGGACTACTAGGTAAAAAGTTATGCGTAGGTAGTTACACATAAAAAAAATATATACCCACGCATCGAATTGAGTACCTCCCCAGTTTCGTCGGTCAATAAAGGAAATGACCCATATATAAAAACGTTGCTATGTATTTAGGTATCCATAATATATTTAAAATAAATAATTATTTTGTTGTTAGGCACCAACCAACTACATTATACCAACTCCACACCCGCTGTGACATGATAAAAACCAAGATAATAAAGTAGTAGATATTGTTATTCATATCCAGTTATTTATATATCGTAACGTTGATAAGAGTTCGTTCATTCATTCTGTTCGAAATTTGAATGCTAACGGTCTTTATGAGGTAAAACATGACGCGTGACCCAAAATCACAAATTAATATTGTGTTGATATAAATGTTAATTATTTTAAGATGATTAAATTTTAGTCGTGTGTAGGTACCATTTTTGTGATAATCGAGGTTATTTATATATACCTATGTTTTACTAAATTAGGTATTATATTGTGTTGGTAGACATGTCTGTAATGGTTTTTTAATTGATACAATGTGGATACGCTGTTTTTAACATATTACATAAATATACATACTATTTATATAGGTACAATTATACACATTTAAAATGCCTCAAAACGCTTGTAATCAACGTGCGGCTTTATGTGAGCTTCAGTCAGGACTGGATATTGCGCAGCTTGTAGCTAACTTCGCATCCGCCAACTTGTGTGGCGCGGTATATAAGAGGTTGCTATGGACCGTGAAACATAGAAAGAAGACCTTTGTCCAGGACACCTACGTAAAGAGGTTAAGAAAAAAAACTACGCCTTTTGAATAAAATAAAGGCCATTAAAGTTTTGACTAATTTATAATTATCACAGATTTCCCTCATATTATTGTATTTTTTATACCACGTACCAAAAAGCAAATACAGGGTTATTTCTAATCAATCTATCTATCTAATAGCATCCTTTCAGGTACTTATCCCGTACATCAAAACTAACAACTTTTGTTCTACGACTTTATTAATTCTAAAAAAAAAACATAAAAAAGAAGAAGGAGATATCTTGACAATGACAGTACGATTACCATAATCATAGGATCGACGATTTCAAAATATTGTCGCCATCTATTGGATACTTTCATTACTAAGATTTTTTTTTAGAAAACGCCTCATTGATTAGGATTAACCCTGTATGTATCAATATATACAGGGTTAATATATCAATATAAAAGGCCGTGGTGGTCTAGTGGTAGTAACACCCGACCTGCAATCGTGAGGTCGTGGGTTCAAATCCCGATCCCGTACCAATGAGTTTCTTTGGAACTTATGTACGGAATTTCACATCATTGGCTTTTCGGTGAGGGAAAACATCGTGAGGCAACCTGCATATGTTCGTAGAAGAAATTCGATGGCGTATGTGAATCCACCAACCCGCACAGGGCCAGCGTGGTGGATATGGCCCAATCACCCTTCGTGGGTAGGCCTACGTCCTGCAGTGGACTATTAAAAAGGCTGGTACGGTATATCAATATATCCGCTCTTGAGTCGTAGAAAAAATATTGCCACAAAAATAAATATATACCTAGGTACTTATTCTACGTACCTAATAGAATATCTTTACTCCCAGATTTTTTACGCTAGAAACATTTCTATTTTTTTGTCCTACATCTTATGCACTAGAAATACTATTTCAACCAGGATATCTCTGACTCACTACTACGCTCTAACCAGACATAATTTTTTGATTGCCGCATCCTCTTTCTTTATTATCGTACCATAGAGAGATTTTGCACTGTATCTACATTTAACCTACCTCTATTATATTGTGTCCTAGATTTTACCAACTTTTATATATCCACCATTACAATTTTATTATATAGGTAAACCGCCTGTTTAAGTGCCTTTCAAACGTAGAGTTATTTCGGAGCAAATGGTCCCGCCTTTTGTCCTTTTCTTTCTTTGACAATTGTATTTCACATATAACGAGATCATTTTTAGGGTTCCGTACCTCAAAAGGAAAAAAAGGAACCCTTATAGGATCACTTAGTTGTCCGTCTGTCCGTCGGTCCGTCTGTCCGTCTGTGTGTATGTCAAGACTCTTTATCTCGGGAACGCGTAAAGATATCGAGTGGAAATTTAAACTATATACGTAAACCTATGAATTCTTGCAGTTGTGTAAAAGAAAAGCTTCTCAGTTACCGTAAGTATAAAAAAGTTAGAGCCGTTTATGTCGTAAAAAAACGCATATTTTAACGCTCACAAAAATCAAAACCTACAGAGTACTTCCCGTTGACATAGAACTATGAAATTTGGCGAAGAGCATTGTCTCAAGTACACATATAGGAATAAATCTGAAAGCTGTACATTTTTTTTTAAATCACATAAAAATAGGGCCTCAAAATTCACAAAATATGGGTTCAAAATTCAAAGTGAGTAAATCATTTCATGTAAGGTATCATATAAAATAACTTCATTAGCACATGCCAAAACAGGTTTTTAATTATTTTAGCAATATGTTTGTACGGAACCCTCGATGTGCGAGCCTGACTTGCACTTGTCCGGTTTTTTGCAATAATTAGCATGACCGACTTCACCCGTGTACTTCATTACATAGTATAAAACAAAGTCGCTTTCCGCTGTCTGTCATGTATGCTTATATCTTTAAAACTACGCAACGGATTTTGATGCAGTTTGTTTTAATAGATAGAGTAATTCAAGAGAAATGTATATATGTATAATACACCTGTGCGAAGGGGCGCATCGCTAGAACGCAAATATTATGCACGGATCGATGTTACATTTTTCACATTATTTTTGATTTATCAAAAATGACTCAGCCAATTTCGATAAAATTTATATGGGACCAATTTCGAAGCCTACTCTTTCCAATAAAAAAAGAGTTATTGAAATCAGACTACTATGAAAAAAGTTATGCGTGGTTATACATAAAATATATATAAATATATACGCGTCGAATTGTATACCTCCTCCGGTGGTTCGTCGGTCAAAAAACAACAGCCACACTAAAATATGTTCCATTGTTTTAATAGTGTCAATTTATGATTTCTGGTTTAGTTCCTCATTTAGAGGTCTCAGAATTTCATGACCAATAAATAATTTAGATAATATACTCTAGACTAGAAGAGTGATTGGGACATAATAATTTTATCCACTTTGCTGTTCCAGTTGCGTATTGATTAATTCCTATACTCCATTGTTTTTTCTCTACAGACGCATCTAGGTTTCCTTATGATTATTTACCAAAACAGCAATTGTATAAAAACCCCAATAGAAATCCAAATAACTTCTGGATGTGAGATTTTTAAAGGTGACGTCCACAAGTGGTATATTATTCAGAGAAAAATCGAACCAAAATGATATTTACATAATTTGAAAGCTTGGTTCATGGGCTTCTCAAAAATATTTAATTTCGATTTTTTTATCCCTCCATTTTTTTTTAATGTGAAAAATAAATTGTTGAAAAACAATAATACAGCTATGTAATTTTTCTAGTTAAGCTATAACTATAGCTATAGCTATAAATTCGTAGCTGATTCTTCCACTTTCATCTCGTATTTTGCTAAAATTAAAATTTATAACCTACCAGTGTGACCAGTTAGTAGGTGCAATGTGACAAATAAACACTTAAAAACTGTATCTAATTGGTAAAAATGCTTCTATTTAACAATTTGGAGGTTACTTAATCAGGGTTGATAGAGATAAATTACCTATTGAACCAAATATATTTAATTATCCTAATAGATTAAAAATTAATTTAAAAAAAAATCGGAGGTCTCTTTTTTGGTTTTAACTGACGTAATAGACTCAGAAAAATATAAACTTTCTCGAAATGTAACGAGTGTTGTGGTTAGAATTTTTGATTATTATTATACCAGCCTCCATACATTTTGTGGACATGTCCTTTCAATGAATCCTTGCATCCGTTCAACTCCATGGGGCCGTTCAAGTATTACGTAAGCACTGTAGGGGGGGGTGGAGGGGTTTATCATTTGCTTATTTTTGATGACTTGGGGGGTGGGCCAAAATACTTTTCGATGCCTAAAAACTGGTCTCCTAGAATAAATATTAGATTTTATGGGAAATCAGTACAAAACTCTGCAATAATTATACGAATTTTGAAATATCATATTATAATCTAGTACAGGGAAAAAGATTTGACCGTAAATATATGATAATTGTTTGAAAATTACGGTAACAACGTTGTCATTTTCAGTAACGCAGGAGCTTTTCATACAAAATACTGCTGTCCCTGAGCGCGGACTTAAGTTATACTAAGAATTTTCTCACAATATTTCCTTCAACGACGTTTATCTTAAATACCTTTGTAAAAATGTAAGTTGTGGACCTAATTACAATGTCAATAGTTATTTTTTACGTTAATCATTTACTGCAATAAAGACTGATCTTGTCTGTGTCCCCAACAAAGTATAAAATCGTAGCTACCTTGCGTTGCTATATGAAAATAAACCTAAAAGTGACTGCATTACATATTTTTGTACTTTATTCGGTTCGACTTGTTTTAACTCTTACAACAAATCATAGCAACTGCGCGAGGGGAGTACGCTAGCCGAATCAGTCGCGTCATAGTCGTCGATAGACGTGCGTGTATTTATTACGTGTCCGCTGAGTTACCGCTGTCGCAAGGTATGTACTGACGATATTAGCTTTATTA
Organism: Hypomecis punctinalis; assembly: GCA_949316475.1. Classification (NCBI taxonomy): domain Eukaryota; kingdom Metazoa; phylum Arthropoda; class Insecta; order Lepidoptera; family Geometridae; genus Hypomecis; species Hypomecis punctinalis. The sequence goes on from OX438823.1 coordinate 7,079,452, forward strand.
TTATTGTTTTGTACAGGTTGTCATGTAAAGGTTCTGTCAGTGTTAAAACATTTGAATTTTATTATTTTATTTAGTGCTTATTTACAAAATAGTCAAATATTTACAACTGCGTTACTGCTACACTGCGTTACTAGGCAAAGTAACGCAGTTGATGCATCGGTAACGCAGTTGATTTTTGATCAATGTTTTATGTTTGTAATACGTTACTAAAACCGAAATACTCATATATTGTTTATCCTTTTCACAGAAATTAGCGTCTGCTATAATGGCGTTAACGAACGCAGAAAAACAACGTCGCGACAGGCTAAAATTTTAGCTAGACTCTGTTCAACATGCTGAAGTTAAAAAAATACTTCTTGAATGGTACCACGTAAATAAAAAACTTGTGAGAGATTGGAACAGAAGGCTGGAAGTCATCAAGCATGTGCTCGAAACGGTTTGTAATGACCCTTGAACGACAGCTTATAGACATGACTCGAGAAGCGAGATGGGTCTGTAAATCTTCAATAAGGTGTTGTTATCTTTTTTAAAGAATAGCACCACCACGCTTATTTTCCATGCCTCCTGCGGTATACCTTCAAGAACAACGGTATTGAAGAGCATCTGAAGGACTTTAAATACTTGTGTTCCACCCGCTTTCAGAAGCTCTGAAATGATTCCATCATCACCCGGCGCCTTGTTGTTCTGAATAAGCTGATTCAAGAACATTCTAATCTCGTAGATGATGTCCGAGATATCTTCGGTGCAATATCGGGTCAGCTTGGCTCTGGGATCTCTAGCCACGCTGCTAACAGGCTTAGCTATCGAAGCCTATAACTGCCCATAGAACTATTCGTTCTCCTCTAATACCTCTGCCTTGGTCGACATTATATTTGGAGCCTTTATTCCGCTCAATTGTCTCCCTAATATGCTTGGTATTAAAGAGACAAACGTCGTTTCGCGTGGATTTCAAGATCTGTTTATTGAGCAGCCTATATGACTTGGCGTCATCGAAAGACTGCAGTATTAACTAATGTCGCTCGGTCATGGGGTTCAGAGTGTTATGCGATAGCTGTTTAGTTCTTTCTCGAGTAGGTCGGAGCGTAGACTTCATCAGGCGAGACCGTTCAAGTCTAACATTAATACTCAATGTGCCTCTTCCCATTAAGAGATCGCTACCAGTTTTCACTCTGTGAATCACGGAGACATCATTGAATACTCGCTTCTTGTCGGCCATGATGAAGCATATCTCATTTCTTGTGAAACCGTCGGGGTTTATCCAGGTCCATTTCCTGTGAGGCGGCTTCTGGAAGAAAGAGTTCATTATAAAGAGTCCCTCTTTTTCCAGAAAGTCGGCCAGCCTCTTTCCCCTGAAGTTCCGTTACCCATATCCAAAATGCCCCACTTTCAGCTCATCATCGCTTCTTTTATCCATCTTTGCGTTAAATTCTTTAATAATACTCGTCACAGTAAAGTGGGTCTTAGACGTATGCATGGCCCGACTTACGTCCTCCTACATAGTTTCCACTTCATCAAGTGGGTGCGATGAGGTCGGTGCATATACCTGAATGACCTTCAGCGAATATCTTTTTGATATTCTCAGTATTAAGTATAAGACCGTACTCGAAACACTTTCGATGTTTACGACGTTGTTAGTTAGGGACTTGTGGACTAGAAATCCGACACCATCTTGGGACTGTTGGTCGTCTTCCAGGTAATAGAGTAAGTTGCCGGAGTTATTGTGTCTTCACCCTCACTTCGGACTTCAGATAACCCCAAAATATTCCAGCGTAATCCATTTCCTCTTCCAGCTCAACTATATTTCCATCCGTCCTCAAGTTTCGTATGTTATGCGTTACCAGCGCCAGTTTCCGTTGGGCGGTAGCGGGGCGACTGCCGGGGATACTTGGTACCCATATCTCCGCATGTGATGTCTGTTATATTAATGTGGTTGACGGCTGTTTTTTTGTATTTAATTAGCTGAACTTTGTTATTTTTGAAGTTATTTGAGTTACTTTATGTTATGTCAAGTCATAAGGACTTAAGTTTTATTTTATTTGTACCATCATTACTAGATCTCTATAAAAATACAAAGTATTGATGTAAGATAATACTACTATGTTACTAAGCTTACTACTGCGTTACTTGTGTGTCCCTCTAATTTATTGTACTATTTTCAGTAATACATAGACATCTAATTATTTAAAAAGAAATAATTTAATACGGACGTATTATTTATCAAAAGTGGAAGATATTGTCGTCAGTTGGCATTAATTTTAAGTATTTTATTGTCACTAATAGAAAAAATCAAGTTTTAGAATTCGAATTTGGTAACGCAGTAATATAAAGTAATAAGAATATTTTATTAAACTGATTATTTCTGTTATTTAACTTCATGAGAAGTTAATATAAGCGTTTCAGTTTAAAACTGACTTGTTAAATTGTCTCATTGGATAATTTTAATAAAGAATATAAATTTTGTAAAACAGTAACGCAGTTGTTTAATTTTTCGACACCTTGATATGTTATTGGCCAAAAATATAGTTAATTCATTAAAACTATGGCTGCTGAGGGGTGTATATTATAGACCAAACTATAACAAATCTATATGTGCATAAAAAATAAGAAATTAATAACTTAAATTAAAAAAATAAAATCGAAAATTTTATGCTGGGATTAGGCATCGAAAAGTATTTTGGCCCGGGTCTAAGATGTGATTACGCCATCAATAGTTATTTATTTCTTTTCGCATATGTATGTTAAAGCCCTCTAAGCTAAATCTATTTTCTTATTTCTGGAATTAAATCTGCGGCTCATGAATCCATAAAAAAAGAAAAATGTATACAGGTACCAATGTTTACGTAAGAATGGGGGGAGGGGTAAGAACTTTGCTTACTTTTGCTGACAAGAGGGGAGGGGGGATATATAATTGTAATAAATCTGCTTACGTAATACTTGAACGGCCCCCATTCTCTTTTCGTGGCACAAGGATTTGAACCTACGAGTACGACCACACAATTCTAATGTCACCGTTCTGTCAGTAGTCTACTCCGGTCCCTTTTCTACTGAATTAGATTAAATACCTACAAAAATGCTAAAATCGGCTAAAAGTGCCTGCGTTAAGTTTTTTCCTAGAACGGCGCCCACGCACCGATTGTTCGTTTGATATACGATATTAATAGAAACTCTACATTTGTTTAGTCTTGCCTGTTGTTACAAGATATTTTCGTTACGTAATTTTATGTAATCGTTGACTTAAATACAGGGTCATTAGCTTGTAAGTTAAAACTTTAAAAGGTATAGAGTATTTATGTGCAAACTAATAGCAAAGAAGATATAATAATACTACGTATAGAACGGCCATCGTTACCCCCCACCCGTTTGAGTCTTCCTCACTTCCACCCCGCGTCAGGACACGATTTACTACTCTGCGCGCGGGCTGCACAGGCCGCTGCAAATACCCGTGTAGCGTTCGTGCGTATGTGTAGTGTCTGTGAATAAATATAGTGTTGTGTGCGTAAGACAGCAGATTTTGTATGAAGAAACGCGGAGTGTCCGGGCTGTGCTAATAGTAAGATTTTAATCAGCAGCCAAGGCACTATACTTGGTAGACACGAGAACTGAGGGCTAAGTGCGAGACTTTCGCTCGAGCTCGATCGCGTTAACGTTTGATGTGATTTCTATGGAAATGGCACAGCGCCATCTTGTGTCACGTACAGAAAACTGAACAGCTAAGTGTGAGTATTTTTTACGGTAATGTAATGAGCGCCAAACCGATCGAACACGAGCGCGGCAACGTCTGTGATTGGCTAATTTAAGCGTGTGTGTCAATGTGCTCGCGTGTGTGCACGGCGCGCTCGGTCAACGCGACGTAAAAGTAATTCGATTTGATTTGCAAATCTCCCACTTGACACTCTGAGGGCTAAGTGCGAGATTTTCGCTCGAGCTCGATCGCGTTAACGTTTGATGTGATTTCTATGGAAAAGTGCTCAGCGCCATCTTGTGTCACGTACAGAAAACTGAACAGCTAAGTGTGAGTATTTTTCACGGTAATGTAACGAGCGCCAAACTGATCGAACACGAGCGCGGCAACGTCTGTGATTGGCTAATTTAAGCGTGTGTGTCAATGTGCTCGCGTGTGTGCACGGCGCGACGTAAAAGTAATTCGATTTGATTTGCAAATCTCCCATTTGACACTCAGATGAAAACCGAATTGGTGTCTACCAAGTATCAAACGCTTTTATTTGTATCTATTATGCAATGGCAGCATTGTTGTCAACGAAACAAAATTAGTAAAATGGCACACTGGCGACCTCACCTACGACGCTTCCCTTTTTGTACAAACTCTACATATTGTAGACTAGGACTAGGGATGTTAGCCTCTACTCTACAATTCGCCAAAAAATAAGTAATTGAAGTGATTTATTTATCAACGCCACAATAAATAGGTACATGTGGTGTTTAGGAAAACTCCCAGTTTTGGCCCTGAAGCAAAACTATCGTAAAATAGTTTGGATAAAATAAAGGTCTCTTCCAAAAGAAGAGAAGATAATTAAGTACCTACCTATAAAGGCAAATTTCAGAAAGAATTCAGTTTAAGTAATTATTCTTGTTAGAATTTAGTATTTTAATATAGTAACACACATTTCATATACTATTATGTCAACGTCAACTGTCACTTACTTGGTTCGTTCTCTTCCCATTTTCTGCCTCTCCACGGCATGTGTGTATTTTCTCTTTATCATTTATTTGTTGGAAGATTAATCTGTAAATATTGATATAATCATACATTAAAGAACAATGAAGATGTTGATTAATGATTAATAAACGGAATCAATGTACTCGGTGATGTTATTTCCTTCGATCCACGACCTGATAAATTAACAATTCTGTAGTTTTTTATTCGTCAATAAATAAAGGAACAAATAAGGAACTATTTAGTTGTAGTATGAATGTATGGTGGATGCTCAGAGCAAATAAAAAAATCAAGAGAGAACGTCGTTGAACAGTCAAGTGAGGCCGGTTTTTTATACATGTGTGAGTGCGTCACTGCTGCGCCGCCATAGTTCGACTGACAAGCCAAGGCGTAGTTTCCTTGTACGGTGATGTGTGTGTAATTGTCTGTACACGGCGAGGCTTAGTTTTGGTTGGCCTCACTTGTTTGTTCACAACATTTTCTCTTGATTTTTTTATTTGCTCTGAGATTGGATGTAAAAAAATGGTTAGTCGAAATATGTAAGAAAATTATAACTTCCTTGACATAACAGGAACGTGATTCTATTTTGCGATATGTAAGTAATAAACGAAAATGTAGTACCTCAGAGAAAAAAGAAAGAGGACGGTACAAGGCAAAATAACGCAAAAACCAAGGCATTGAATAGAACAAGATAAAACATCCAACCAGTTCTCAAAAAGACTGATTCACAAAGCATGACTAACAAGTACAAAGAATGCCACTCATCAGCAGTTTCAAGATAGCTATAATAAGCCAGCCAAAGCTATAATAAGACTACTGCTATAATAACACTTCGCACTGCCGCATGCAATCATGAACTCTTGATAAGCTACATGGGACCAAAATAATCAAATGATATTCAAATTTTTATTTATTTCGCTAGCTTGAAACGAATTCTGGAGAACTGATGGGGTTTCGGTATAATAAGTAAGCTCGTATGAACCGGGTGGCTAGCCCTGGTGTCAGAGTTTAGCAGTTTGAAGGCCTCTGATATGGCTAAACGGTTAAAACAACCGAGGCCTACTATTTAATGTGTCATCCGAGCCACAGTAGCGCGCTAAAAATATTTAGCTTAAAATTTATTTAAAATTATTCTATTCACGCATAACTTTAGTTCAAAAGAAATCATAGACTGCATAAGCGAAAATCGTGAAACGGAACGTTATTTAAAAACTAACAAAACATGGCGAACGATTATCAAACTGTCACTGTCAAAGTTCCGTTCCGAACCGTACGGAAGTTGAAATAAATATCCCAGAATAATAATTTCGAAATATGCTTGATGAACTACGACCGTCCAACACAAAGAGCCAGAAACACAAAATGATAACATTACGTATTACGCTACTTACAATAGGTACCTAATTTATCCAGCGACCCTTGGCCGCGTGACGTCATACCACATACTCCGCATGCCCGCTTTGAAATTAAACTCAACTATGGAGGGACGTCATCATGGAAATTACGTTGTGTCCTGAAATTTTGACGGAATATCTTGTCACTGTGTAACTTTTGGAGATTTTTTGAACTGCCTGGATTCGTGCCGTTTGTATTAGAATTTTATCATAGATAAATTATTTTTTGCAAAAAATAGCATGACCGACTTCACCCGTGTACAGAATTCGCGAATATTTCGCACGGATCGATGTAACATTTTTTACAATATTGTTGATTTATCAAAAATGTCTCTGCCGAATCGATAAAATTTAAATGGGACTAATTTTAAAGTATATTCTTTCCAATGAAAAAAGAATTATTGAAATCGGACTACTATAAAAAAAGCGTAAGCTAAGCTAAAAAAAAGCGTAATTAAAAAGTTATGCGTTAATCACGCATAACTTTTTAATTACATAAAAAAATATACACGTCGAATTGTATACTTCCTCCGGTTTGTCGGTCAAAACGAAACTATTACGTGGTTTTCGTATTTTTTTTATTTAACCTGTACTGTCCCACTGCTGGGCATCGATCTCCCCCAATTCCTTAGGTATTTATTTCAAATTTTAGGTATTTTAAATATATAATAAATATACCAAACAACGGGAAATCCAGAGTCGGTACCTATCAATATCGACTATAAGTAGTTGCTGTTTCGATCGTATACCTACACTATCTACAGGGTTATCTAGAACTGGTCTTTTAAGCGGAAAGGAAGTGATACACTGACATAATGAACAACTTTTATTATGGGACCAAATCGAAATCCGAGAAAAAATCAGCGGTTTCATACATTTTGTTGTCCGAGTTGCATTTTTGTATGGAATAGCTGGTTTTTTTACTTGAATTCTTGGTTGTCCCTATAGTTAAAGTTGTTGCATAACGATGTTCCTCTTTTAGATTAGTACAGGGTAAGCAGATAACCCTGTATTGCAGTACGATTCGAGTACCAGCGCGCGTCTTTTTCTAACTCGTGCCGTAGAAATCAATGCATCTCTTTTAGATTATCTCGATCGATCTAAGGGATAAATCTCAGGATCTCTGTGTTGTTGCAATCACAAAGGTGACGTCCACAAGTGGTATATTATTCAGAGAAAAATCGAACCAAGATGATATATACATCATTTAAAAGCTTGATTTATGGGCTTTTCAAAAATATTTCATTTAGATTTTTTTATCCCTCCATTTTTTTTTAAATGTGAAAAATAATTTGTATGAAAAATAACAATACAGCTTTTTATGTTTTCTAGTTTAGCAATAATAAAGTGCTTCTATCGTTATTTTACTTGCATTCATAGCTGATTCTTCCACAGTCAACTCTTAATTTGTTAAAAATAAAAATTATAACCTACCAGTGTGACCAGTTAAAAGGTACAAAGTGACAAAAAAAAAACACTTAAAAAGTGTGTCTAATTGGTAAAAATGCTTTTAATTAACAATTTGGATGTTACTTAATCAGGGTTAAGTACCAGAGATAAACTACCTATTGAACCAAGTATATTTATTTATTCTTATAAATTCAAAATTAATTTAAAAAAAAATCGGATGGCTCTTTTTTGTTTTTAGCTGTTGTAATAGACTCAGAACAATATGAACTTTCCCGAAATGTAACGAGTGTTTTGGTTAGAATTTCTGATTAATATTATACCAGCCTCCATACATTTTGTGGACATGTCCTTTGTGCAAATCATTTTCGATACGTATATAACTTTAAGCCAGCGTTCGTGCTCGCGTTGAACTCCTTAAATTAGCGAACATTAAGCAAGCATAACATTTTAAAATAGGTAGCTTAAATCTTGTACATCTGTCCTTGGGCGAATTCCCCAACGTTCCCATACATAGCAGCCACGTGCGCGGCAGATGTCGGGGCTTTATGCGTGCTATGGGGGCCATAAGGCACACTTTATACGGGACATTTTGAGAATTGAGAAGTTTACTAAATGGCGTAAGTTTTGCTTAAAATTTGAGTTTTTGTTGACTGCCTCGGTGGCTCAGTGGTTAGTGACCCTAACTTTTGGGTCCAAGAGGCGTGGGTTCGATCCCCACCCAGGGCAAATATTAATGTGATGAACATAGGTGTTTGTTCTGTGTCTGGGTGTTATTTAGTTACCTATATAAGTATGTATTCAAAAAATAAGTATATGTAGTATATCAGTCTCTGGCAGCCATATCACAAGATTTGCTTAGTTTGGGGTCAGAGGCCGTGTGTAAGATGTCCCAAAATATTAAATATATATTGTAATCCACCTGCGTCTTCAAGCAGAAACTTACGTATTTATCCTTGTTTTCATTGTGTGTGTGTGTATGTGCGTTTTGTGTGTGTATGTTTAAAATAGCTTAAATCTTGTACGTCCGTCGTTGCCTACAAAAAGTGTGATTGTGAAATTATACAAGTTACTACAGAATTAGAGTTCTGGTAACCAGCATCTTTTAAAACAAACTTTCCTATTTATCTTAGTCACATACAATGTGTGACTCAATTTGTGTATGTGTTGTGTGTGTGTGTGTGAAAGAGAGATAGCGTTCAAGAGAGAGACCGAGAGGTGTGTATGAGTATGTGCTCCGTGGCCAAGTGCCATGGTGGATGGTTGGGGCTCTACGAGTATAAGTACATTCTTTTGCGGCTGCAAGACACGATAATACCGAAGACATATTCAGGAGTATACTAAACGTGAATTCTTGTGATCGTCTTTTTAATGCTTTTTTGATTTGGTGCGCTTGTAAACGGCAAATTCGTTTTAAAAAAATATAGGAAAAATACTGAAGGATCAAAATATGTATAATGTATAATTATATTTATAAACAAAATTAATAAATAGACTCCGTAATGTCTATTGTTGTTGATGGCGGTTGATAAGCAGGTAAAATAACGTTTTTAATATGTTTAAAATTTGGAGTACTTAACAGTAAAATTACAAGCTACTAATGAGATTATAAAAAAAACATTTTATTACGTTTTATCCTCAATATCCTAAACCATGGCCACCCCACCATCGATCGAACTAAGCAGATGCAGTACCAACATCCGGGCGTTTGTAAAAACGCCCCATTGTGCCACGCCCAACTTATTACTACAAGCGTTAAAATCACGGAACTAAAAAGCCTTATCGATATCGTCAGATTTCCTTGGAAAACGTGACGGTGGCTCCGTAACTCAGCGATGCGAATAAGTTTGTAATGATGTATTGAAAGCTTGAAAGCTCAATAGGCGTTTGAAAGGCTGCCCAGCTTACTCGAATTCACGGCGACATTGTAAGATCTTTGGACATAGATTACAATAATAGTTATTATGTATTCTTACTGATTTATGAATTTTAAACCAAATCATCATCATTTGAGTCATCAGAGGCTAACAAACTTTCATTGTGAACCATGAAATCTTTTTTATAGGGTCAATCCGGAATTGGATTTAAAACACCGGATAAGTGCGAGTCAGGCTCGCACACCGAGGGTTACGTACAAATCCAGAAAATTTTACAAAATTGAGAAGTAAGTTGTTAAAATCTCTATGCTATAACCATCGACAAAAAAGGGTTTTTTTTTTCACTTTTCCTGTCATACATAGAAAATTACTGAAAATGTTAAAATAATTAAAAACCTGTTTTAGCATGTGCTAATGAAGTTCTTTTATATGATACCTTACATGATACGATTTACTCACTTTGAATTTTGAACCTACATTTTGTGAATTTTGAGGCCCAATTTTTTTGTGATTTAAATAAAAATTTCAGTTTTCAGATTTATTCCTAATGTGTACTTTGAGACAATGCTTCTCGCCAAATTTCATAGTTCTATGTTAACGGGAAGTACCCTGTAGGTTTTGATTTTTGTGAGTGTCGAAATATGCGGTTTTTTACGACATAAACGGCTCTAACTTTTTTAAACGATAACTGAGAAGTTTTTTTTTTACACAAGAGCAAGAGTTCATCGATATACGTATACAATTTAAATTTTAACTCGATATCTTTACGCGTTCTAACTATTTTGTTGATGGTTATAGTACAGAGATTTTATCAACTTCCATCCCAATTTTCTGGATTTGTACGGAACCCTCGGTGTGAGAGCCTGACTCGCACTTGTCCGATTTTTTTTTTGTAGTTCAAATTATCCATTTCACGCAGCGTTTAGTAGGTACTAGACACGGCTATTTTATAAGAAACGGGCTAACAGGTTAATCGTGAAATAGAACGTTAATTGAAATAAAAAATTGGCTCTCCCAATTTCGATGAAATTTAAACGGGACCAATTTCAAAGTATGTTTTTTCCAATAAAAAAATAAATATCGAAATCGGACTACTATGTAAAAACTTATGCGTGGTTATACATAAATAAATATATACAGGGTTATTTCTAATCAATGAGCATCCTTTTAGGGGCTTATTCTGTACATCAAAACTAACAACTTTTGTTCTGCGACTTTTGTCAAAACTCAAAAAATTAATTCGTTTTTCCATAGAAAAATTTAATATCGTTCACCCGCGACAAAATGTATGGAACAGCTGATTTTTTTTTTGAGTTTTGACAAAAATCGCGGACAAACGTTGTTAGTTTTTAAGTACAGAATAAGTCCCTAAAAGGATGCTAATTGATTAGAAACTGTATATATGTAAACTTTCTTTTTGTGATAAACATTTCAAAAATTGACGCGTTCGCGGGATTTGAACCTGCATCGTCTGGGACTCTGGGCCCAGATGCTCTGTCCAATTAAGCTAAAACGCTCTCTGCGAAGGCGCCGAATTAGTGAGTGTTTATCATTTTTACCAACTACTACATTGTTGGTAGTACTTGGTAAATTGGTAATTGTTGGTTTAATGTTTATCACAAAAAGAAAGTTTCTATACACCTAGTGTGTGAAGCACGACAAAAATCATTTCATTGTATATATGTACGCGTCGAATTGAGTACCTCATCAGTTTCGTCGGTCAAAAAGACACGCCTTTTACAATAAATCTGGTATCTATTACAATAATTTTCTGAACTATTACGCAAAGCAAATAATGTAACCGCCTGATAGCGCGCTGGCCTTCGCTTATTGATAACGAAGATAAAATATTGTACTGATAACAGCTCTGTCAAAACCTAACGTATACTAATATCGTAGTTGTAATGTCTGTCTGGTTTCTGAGTACATATACCCTGACTGACTGCCTCGGTGGCTCAGTGGTTAGTGACCCTAAATTCTGGGTCAAGGCGTGGGTTCGATCCGATTCCCACCTAGGGCAAGTATTTATGTGATGAACATAGGTGTTTGCTCTGTGTCTGGGTGTTATTTAGTTCCGATCTATATAAGTATGTATTTAAAATATGTATATGTAGTATATCAGTTTCTGGCAGCCATATCACAAGCTTTGATTAGTTTGGGGTCAGAGGGCAGAGGAATATTTGGGGACATCTTACACACAGATGTCCCCAAATATTTATTATTTATTATATGCATAGTACATACTAGGTACTATTCTACTACTTACCTAATATTAATAATCGGTCAAGTGCGAGCCACACGCGCACGAAGGGTTCCGTACAGTATGGAAGCCCCCTTAAGGCCGATTCACACACACGGCGGGCGCGGGTCGGGCGCGGTGCGGGGCGGGAGTACGGCGTGTCTATTAGTACCTGTTTCAATGGACGACAACACACAGAACGCGTGCGCGGGTCGGGCGCGGGGCGGGCGCGTTGTGTGTGTTGTCTTCCATTGAATCAGGTACTAAAAGACACGCCGTTCTCCCGCCCCGCACCGCGCCCGACCCGCGCCCGCCGTATGTGTGAATCGACCTTTAATATATTTTATTTTTATTTAATTATTTATTTTTGTAGGGAATATACAACTTAATATTCTTTGCATATTTCAAGCATCTTCCTGTTGTCGTTATTAATATCCTTCGAAAAACGGCTAAAAATTCAGGTTTGTTGTATGGGTGCCCCCTTAATTATGTTTTTAGTATTTGTTGTCATAGCGGCTACAGAAATAGGTAAGATCATCTATGAAAATTTCAACGTTCTAGCTATCACCATTCATGAGATACAGCTTGGAGACAGACAGACAGACAGACGGACAGCGGAGTCTTAGTAATAGCGTCCCGTTTTTACCCTATGGGTATGGAACCCTAGAACGCGAAAGGTACTGGCTAACTATCAATAAGATTTTAATCAGCAGCCAAGGTACCGACTATTTGGTAGACGCGAGTTTTCTGTGGAAAACCAAATTGGTGTCTATCAAGTATTAAGCACTTAGTTGTGCTAGCAATGACAGCAGTGTTGTCAACGTAACAACATTATACTGCATAAAATTTAACTTGATCTCTGCGACAGCTGTCAGAAAAATCACGCCTATGAAGTCCTGAATTTCTTAATAGTACAGACAGTACCTGTCAATGTCATACTTCGTGGGCATGCCAATTAGTGATGGGCGACGAATGATCTTGACCACAGAGTTTTAGATAGAGTTTTATTTAAAATATCGATAGTTTATATTAACGATATTTCAAGTAAAACTTAATTTATCATTAATTTTATTGTATATTTTAAAATCATAACATTTTTTACATGTGTAATTAAATTAAACCCAATTATATGTAAACGTCGATAAATACTACCGTTACATTATTATGAGTATTTAATTAATATCATAACATTATTTACATGTGTACATACTTGATCTTAAATAATAGTAAGTAAATAAAATCCAATTTCTCACCTTCAACTACTCATTCGATTTCATTACAACATTGTTTGAAAATCGATTTTTTCCACCACTATCTCAACTCTAAATATGTCAATATGTAACTGTCGCAGAGATCAAGTTAAATTTTATAGAGTATAGTAAAATGGCACACGGGGGACCTTATCTACGACGCTTCTCTATTGCATTAACCATCCGGCTTATACATAATTAGGTATTTTTTGCAAAAAATTCACGAATATTTCGCACGGATTAATGTAGCATTTTTCTCACTATTCTTGATTTATCAAAAATGGCTCAGTCGATTTCGATAAAATTTATATGGGACCAATTGCGAAGTATACTCTTTCCAATAAAAAAAATATTATTGAAATCGGACTACTATGAAAAAAGTTATGCGTGGTTAAAAAAAATATATATGCGTCGAATTGAGTTCCTCTTCTCCGGTTGGTTCGTCAGTCAAAAATTACTTTACCTTTAAATTACGCGAAAAAAAAACAATCGCTTCATAGAGGTGAACATAGATAGAACCTATTTCTTGCAGTTGCGGTCGGTTCAAAATCATAGACGGTGACGTCATTGTTTATATTAATGTTCCTGTATCGAATGTCTGAAACATAGTAGTCAGCAGTCCTTAATCTTAATTTCTCAGCGGAATGTGTACGGAGAATTTTATCTCGACGATTATGCTGCCCTGGTAGTTAGCAAGTTCTTATAGGCCGGGTGGCTAGCCCTGGTGTCAGTTTTTAAACCATAAACGCATGACTTTTCAAAAAAAAAAAAAAAAAATTTTAAGTAGGTACCAAAGTAATGTGTTGTCGATACTGGTTTCAGTCCACAAATAAAAAAAAATGGGTTTGTAGACTTTTGGCTAAATGGTTGAAACAACCGGGATCTACAATTTCACGTGTATCCGAGCTACGGTAGCTGTACTGTATGTACTGTACTGTATCAGCCTTTTTAATAGTCCACTGCAGAACTTGGGCCTACCCACGAAGGGTGATTGGGCCATATCCACTACGCTGGCTCAGTGCGGGTTGGTGGATTCGCATATGCCATCGAATTTCTTCTACGGACGTATGCAGGTTGCCTCACGATGTTTTCCTTCACCGAAAAGGCAGTGGTGTGAAATTCCGTACATAAATTCCAAAGAACTCATTGGTACTTAGTCTACAGTCTACAACGAATCTTGGCGAAGCTGAGTATACACTCAGCTTCGCCAAGATTCGTTGATAAATGCGACCTGTAGAAGAGAAGCAACATCCAAAGTTCTAGACTAACATCCAGACCAGACATATTATACTTGCTGCGCTCCGCGGTGTTACCCGCGTTAACACGAGATAAAGAACACTTGTGTTAACCCAATATCTAAGCTACCTTCATACTGAATTTTATCCAAATCGGTTCAGCCGTTTTTGCGTGAAAGAGTAACAAACATCCATACATAGTCACAAACTTTCGCGTTTATAATATTAGTAGGATGAAAGCAAAAGTGTCATGTAAAAAATGAAACGCTTCGCTCACTGCGTTTGCTCGGTCGGTACAAAAATTGTAGTAACCAGTATGCTGAGTGTGAGTTTTGTCGTAAACAAAGCATGTAATTTGTATGAAGAAATGTACAGCGGCACTAGCGGCGCATTTTTGAAACACAAGTTCATACAAATTACATGCATACGCGCTCGCCTAAGAGCACGCCATGTTTACGACAAAACTCACACTCAGCATACAGTTCCTTTTTGGAGGTCGAATAAAAATCGTTCTATATTTATTACAATTGCAAATCATATTTTGTATTCAATTTTTAAGAGTATTTGTCAACAGCCGTCAATCCGTCTTGTCCGGAAATCGATTCGTCTAAGCCCTTCCGGCAATCCGGCACGAGGGCTATAGACGGACAGTGAGTGGGATCTTTACTTTGAGGAATCGATCGCCTCTTGAGAGAATATGGGGATTAGGTGACAGTATCGAGTGACTATAGAATTGGGGCCGTACTTTATTTACATCCTACGGTATATTTTTATTTCTATTTTTAGTAATATTTTGACGTGAAATATTTTTTTTTTAAGCTGATTTATTATACTGGGGCTTTAGTCGCGAAGCGATTATGCCAGCCCCGTTTTACTAATGATAAGGTACATTCAAATGGGATTTGAGTGAGACGCTGAGTGAGTATGTCCGAGACCATGGCATACAAGGTCCTCGCTGCATCGCTCATGGGTGCAGCTAGGATACCTTGAAACATGCCAACGTCTCTAGGATTAACTCCGTACTCCCGCATCATGAATGCTCTCATATCCTTGCTCCGACCACATGCATCGAGAAAATGGGAAACATCCTCATGGCTTCCACAGAGCGAGCAAGCCGAAGATTCAGCCCTACCCATTAGATGTTCAAAGTTGTTAAGTGGCATGTGGCAGGAGCGAAGTCTATGCGCTATCACAATATGACATCTTTTGACGTGAAATATCTTTAAAATCACTCAAAATAGGTGTGTCTAGTGAGAGAAAAGAGACGGATCCGAATGACGGTGTCTACTGTAGAGTCTTTATTTTACATTTTCTTCATCATGCCATGTAACATTTTGACGTGAAACGTCTTAAAATGATTTGTTACCAGTATGCTGAGCGTAAGCAAGTAATTTGTATGAAGAAATGTACAGCGCCACTAGCGGCGCGTTTTTGAAACACAACAAGTTCATACAAATCACATGCTTACGCGCTCGCCGAAGAGCGCGTCATGTTTACGACAAAACTCGCACTCAGCATACAGTACCTACATTAAGCCCGATTACAGAGGCGCCATCGTAATTAGTTGTTCATAAGTTGTTCATAATGATAAATAAATATTAGGGGACATCCTACACACACGGTCTCTGACCGCAAACTAAGCAAAGCTTGTGATATGGCTGACAGAGACTGATATACTACATGTATATATTTTAAATACATACTTATATATATAGTATCTAAATACACCGAGACACAGCAAACACCTATGTTCACCACATCAATGCTTGCCCTGGGTGGGGATCGAACCCACGCCTCTTAGATCCAGAAGTCAGGTTCACTAACCACTGAGCCACCGAGGCAGTCAATTATAATAGCTAAATAGCATAGTTTCTTTTTCACTTTAGGCATTTGATAGAGAGAACGCTTTTTACGTTGCTTTTAAATTTACGGTGGCGCCTCTATAATCGAGTTTATTATAAAATTAAATGATATAAAGATAAACAGTACAAATATGCACTTATTTTGTACAGGCACGAGGACTATAGAAAAACAGTGGAATCTTTACTTGGAGGCTTCGATCGCCTCTTGAGAGAATATGGGGATTAGGTGACAGTATCGAGTGACTTTAGAATACAAGTTAGTTAGAATACAAGAATACAAGACTTTAGAATATAAGTACATAAAACGGGTCCCCCGTTTTATGTACTTATAATATCTAAGTACCTAAGCCCGATAACAGAGGCGCCATCGTAACTGTATTAGCTAAATAGCATAGTTCTGTTTCTTTTTCACTTTAAGAATTTGATAGAGAGAACGCTTTTTACGTTGCTAATTAATTTACGCTGGCGCCTCTGTATCGCGCTTACTATGTATCCTACTAATATTATAAACGCGAAAGTTTGTGAGGATGGATGGATGTATGGATGTTTGTTACTCTTTCACGCAAAAACTACTGAACAGATTGAGATGAAACTTTGCAATAATATAGCTTATATATCAGAATTACACATAGGCTATTATAATGATATATTGCGTATGCGGGCGAAGCCGCGGGTAAAAACTAGTATAAAATAGTTATTTTTTGCTAAATATGAATGAATGAATGAACACTTTATTGTTAACATTAAAATACAATACAGAAAATACACAGAAAGGAAAAAAAATAAGCGACGTAAACTAGTGCTACAAAGGGCGGCCTTGTTGCTTATAGCAATCTCTTCCAGGCATAGGCAATAGGTATAGCATAGGTAACCAACTTTAACCGTGTACAGAATTTGAAAGTTCGTACGGAACGTTGTGTAATCGATGTAGTACCTAATTTTGCCTGCTTTGGCTTAGCCGATTTTGATAAAATGTATAGGGGACTCTGAAATATGATCTACATTTCGCACGGATTGATGTAGCATTTTTCACATCATTGTTGATTTATCAAAAATGGCTTAAAAAATATACGCGTCGAATTGTATACCTCCTCCGGTGGTTTGTCGGTCAAAAAAAACACATGCACATACAGTCGAGAATATCCTTTTTTCAAGTCATTCGGTTAATTCGTTTTTCCAATAATACCTATGTATGTACGTATTTATTTATTTTTATATCTAATAATTTATTCATGTCACAAGAAAAAGTGCGCCGACCTAATCTTGATCCCCGTTCTATTTAATTTACGATTTATTTAATGTTTTGCAATTTTTAACTACGCATAGTATGGCCACATTTTCTTATTTATATAAAAATGCAATCATACTATAAAAAAAAAAATTAACATGCCCTGATAACTTTCTTTGAAGCCTGTTAGTCAATTATTATGAATAAAATAAGTAATTTAATATTTAGACTGATTGGCTAGCCTTGGTTATAAGGTTTAAGTCCCTCGAAGGTTTCTGACATGGGTAAATGATTAAAATAACTAAAATCTGTAAATAATATGAATTAATTTCATTGTTTTATTTATTTCGTAGTTTATTAGAAAAAAATGTTGTGAATTACTCCAAAACACATTTTTAAATACTTACAGGGCAACAGGGAACTTTTATAAATAAGGTTAAACTGCTTTCAGCGTTTAATCGCCAATTATATTTCAATATTACGCGACGCTGTGAATATTTACGATCAAACAATGGCTAAAACAAAATGGCGGCACGTGTTGCTTAAACACAATGAAATTGTTATAATTATTCAACGGGATTTTCTGAATGATTCGCTGGTGATTATTTTACTTTGGGCAGCAACTTGTGTTGGATAAAAATAAATAATATACTTTTACGTACCTACTATATGTACAACATGTTACTTTACTAAGTGCAGTGTAGTGTATTATTTATTGGAATTCCGGGTATTTGTGATTGCAGAGCCCGTTCCATAGTAAAGCAGCAAAGAATATTATCTGCCCGTTTAAATATGGAAATGTTGTAGGACAACAGATTGTATTTAAAAAACTGCTGTTAAAATGAACATCTTATATCGGAAATAAATGAATGAATTATTTTTGTTCTCAATTAAATTTCTTGTTGCCGATGATTACTAACTGACGAATACATTTTAGTCATTGATCTAGGATAGTTTGTTTTACTACATATGTTGCTGCGCAGCAAAGTTTATTGTTTCTGCTGATCGTTTAATCAACATCCATTATTTAACGTGAAACTCAATGAAATGGAGTGAATTGATGAACTATTCTGAATATTCGACACAATCTGAATACATTTGGAGACACCTAATTTAATGAAACTTGATTATTTTTAACCCAATTCCAAAGGCTGCAATCGGGAATTTAGACTGCATTTTTTGCTACCTGATTTTTCCGCTATTTATTATTAGGTTTATTAGAAAGTTCTTTATTTATTCTGTTATTTACTTATATAGTTATTTATGTAGTGAATGATAAATTGTTCAAAACTATTAAAATATGATAATTTACGGATTCAAAGAATGATTAGTTTTGAAGCAGTTTGGTGTCACTTAGGTTTTGAAGCTTTCAACTCTACTATTTATTTTAACTCGATGTTATTTTAAACCCATAGGGAGGCTTATGTCCAGCAGTGGATATCCTACGCCTGTTATGATGATGATTATTTTTACTAAATAACGGTAGTCTACTATAGTAGGTATAAAAAATGTCAAGTCCGAACAAAGTCAAGATAGACTGCTAATTAATAAAACCTGTTGATTTTGTTGTTAATTTAAACAAGAATTAACATCAAAGCCCTCCATCTTGTATTTAAAATCTAAAATGTCAAAGATTTTCAGTAATTATTTAATCGAGTGCAAAATGTTAGGAGATCAAGTATCAGTTAAGTAATTAGACGCCCCATCAAGTTTCCTGGTAACTTTGTGCGTAACGAAACATAACTTGAGAACTTCAACTTTATTGGCCGACAATGAGAAACCGAAAGATTGCATAAAAAGGAAAGAAAAAATGTTCTCGAGTAGAGATCATGTACCGGCAAACGCAGTGTAGGACCACCCACATGACGACACGTAGGACTCCGACACAACCTATTATTAGTCGCTTCATTAAGACTGTAGAAACACGCTGGATGCAAGCCGCCTCCAACCGCTTTTTTGGGTTCATTTTTACGAGGCTATACAACTACAATGAACTCCTATGGCTACAACGGCGACGGCGAGATTACAAATGACTAATTTTTAAAACAATTCTTTTCACCCATAAGACGTACATTACAGGGCATAGGCCTCCACGTTATAGAGTTATTCAGAAAGGGTTTACTAAGCCGATAGAGGGTTATTTATCTGTTTCTATGGGACCAACCTGAAAGTAAAAAAAAAACGCTCTCCAATACAAAATTGCAACTGAGTATTCAAAAGTTTGAAACGATTGGTGTCATGAACCTACTGAAGTACTGACATCAAATCTGCAACTTTATTGACCAACGCAAATAGACTCAATTACTCTCAAGTCTCAGCGATAAAATCAGCCCTCTACACGGTCACTGACCCCTATAAGCATAAATTCTCCAAACATCAAAAACTTTAATTCGTACTTTCTCACAATCCGTACAAATCAGCTCGCTATTCTTTCCTCTCTATTCAAAAACTAAAATCACCCTTACGTACAAATGAAAGGATCAAAATTGCTCCACATAATAATATTTGCTTCAATAAAAGGCTCTTATAATCAACCGCAAAAGGATCAAACTTGTTCAAGCCGACTATGTTTCTTAACCTAAAAATGTGTTCTTGCGTTCAAAGGAATATGAATCGTAAGCTGTAAATAATTAGGTTGAACATTGTGTGAAGTTAGAAACGTCAAATTGTAAGCTCCCTACTCTTAGTTTGTACTCGAACTCGACTCGAATGAACAAAAGTTCGTTCATTCTATAAACTCAGCTGCAGGGGAACAATCGTGTCTGGACAAAAGTGTACTTTATTGTTCGTCGAACAATACCTGTAACGGACGTTTTCGGAAGTGATTTTTGCAGTGCCATCTGTCTTTTAGTGATTTTGAATAACAATAATCGTGGTGTTATGTATTATTATTTTATTATTAATTTTGATGTCCTTTTGATTTTTGGTGCCTATAAAATATTTTCTTAAAATAATTGTCATCAATGTGCGTGTGTGTTTTTTTATTAAATGCATTAATTCAAATTATGGCGAGCTATAGTTGGCAAAAATAACACTGATGTAAGTCCTTATAATTTTAATCATAATATTCAGTTATAGTTCGATAAATTCAATTCATAGATTTTTGTAACCGACATTGAAAGATTGAACGTGAGTTAGAAAAAAATCCTTTAAATTATTTTTTCTGCATGTTGTAGCTGTGTGTTACATAAAAATCGATCATAAAAAATACCTTGAAAATATGAATAAATAGACATCCACATGTCACATGCGCACCACGTGCTTGCTACATAATGATTACGGGGTAACGGACGGGTAGGGATAAATTTTATTATTTATAGTCCATACAGAAAACGTAATAATTTGCCAATCACCAATATAAGTATCACAAAAGCAACTGAAATTGTGTGCATATACAGGGTCATAGGTATTAAACGCAAAACCTTTTAAGGGCGGGTCTAGATTTAGGCAAACAACTTTTGTTCTAGAACTTTTGGAAAAATCAAAAACGAAGTAAAAATCAGCTATTTCATACAAAAAGTTCATCAACGCGCGGCAAAATGTATGGAGAATTATTTTTTTTTTGCGAATTTTCAAAAGTATTAGTACAAAAGTTGTTTGTCTAGATGCACTAGATCCCTGTACTGTACCAGCCTTTTTTGTCCAATACAGGACGTAGGCCTACCCACGAAGGGTGATTGGGCCATATCCACCTCGCTGGCCCAGTGCGGGTTGGTGAATTCATATACGCCATCAAATTTCTTCCACGGATGTATGCAGGTTGCCTCACGTTGTTTTCCTTCACCGAAAAGCCAGTGGTGTGATATTCCGTACATAAATTCCAAGGAACTCATTGGTACGGGACTGGGATTTGAAACGACGATCTCACGATTGTATCCCTCCCTGTATGACCCTGTATAGTAAATTCTACAAATTATGCTATTATGCTGACTGATAAAATGTACCTTGAGCAAGACCTAGGCGCAGAGGCAGACACAGGTAAAACATAGAAGGGCATAATTCCTTCGACAATCAGGCAACACAGTTATAATACTTATTTGATAGCTCATATTATATGAAACATATAAAAGTAAAACGTGGTAAATAAAAATATACAAATGAAGGTAATTTTTACCTGTAGCTAACATATATTTATCTATTTGTTACAGATATTATTACAACAACTACAAATGAACATCGGTTTGCAGTAATGAGGTATGTTTTAGGGATTTTTTTCCTTAACCATAAGAAAAATACGATATAATAGTTATGTTAGATATCTGATATTTTGCTTATATACGATATTTGTTGATCAGCTGCCTGCCATCTTGTCCAAAAAGTAACAAATAGGAATACTTATTGCGATTGCAAGCAATAACACTGCTCCATTAAAATAATATTTTGTATCATTATTAATCAATACTAATGAATACTACTAACTAACTAATGTCACTAACATTACTACTAACTAACAGCTTCAATCAAGGTATAGAGATACTAGATTTTACGCGTGATAATTTTTTTTTGTGCTATCCGCTATAATACCATAGGAATCTTTTATTTTATCAGGACAAAAGTAGCCTTCCTCACTCTAGAACCTCTGAACTACTATATCTACGATAAATGAAGTAGGTCCGCTGTTCTGTTGCTGCGTGAAAGTATAACAACACAACAACCTTGATGTTAAGATAAAATTACAAACAAAATTAGTCATTAATCATTTAATCTAACTGTATAATGGTTTGGATATGGTTGGGTTAGGTTAGAGAAAAAAATATAACCTTATATGCCTACGATTGAGCGGAAATACACTAAATATTTATTCAAAACACGGATTTGAATATGAACTTCCGCAAAGTAACGCCTGATTCAATAAACTTCTTTTCGAAAGTTAATAAATAATTGTCAAGAGTAAAAAAGTATTTTACGCTACTCGTTCTACAACTGAATCATCATAAAATAAAGTCGGCAACCACACTCCATCAAAAAAATTAAGTTATGTTAACAATATCAAGATCGATCGGTCGTGCTATGTTCGATTCACGTCAAAATGTGCGCCATTTTTAAATTCTTGCAAATATGGCTGACGGTGACGACGAACGAGCTTAAAAGTTTTATTTCATTTTTAATGGCTTTGTTTTAGGTACAGTAAATCTAAAACGCTTTGCAAAGCGTAAAATCAAGAATTCACTGTAAATTTTTAGGTTTTCATTGAACTTATTTCGTCACAGTACCTAACAGATTCGTCTCTAACTCATTAAATAAATTTATTCACGTGATCATCACTTTCTTAGTAGTACAAACGAAAAGTTAATTTTTACTCACTATTGATCAGTGTCCTATTTGACAAATTAAGGATTTGAATGTGGCAAATATAGATTTGACGAGTATAGAATTTGACGAATCAAGTATTTGACGACCGTAGCGTAATCTGTATTAATATCGATTTACTAATAGGACTTACTGATAAGTTACGCCAACCTCTTAACTGGTGACTTTAGTACCAGATGAACCATAATAGGGCTAACCCTAAAATATAAGCTAAAATATCTATTCCATAAAAGTTTAATTTAAAAGGGAATAAGTCTTCATAGGCAACCAGCGAACATTGGTTGCCGCGGCCGAAAGATATTCTAGAAAATCCAGACCTAGTATAGAGTCCCTTACGTCGGTCTTAAGATACCTTATTGTATAATAATTACTTATTAAATAATTAAGCTGTAATTAACTTTAAACATCAGTCATCGCATATTTTTAGTTTCACCACATAATAGTTTTGATCCATTTTGTCAAAAGACTAGCTGCGTCCACTCAATACCATCTAAAGTAGCGGTTCTCAAATTGTGCGCTGTAACGCCCTCGTGCGTCGATGCGTATGAAAACAGGGGTTCTACTTTTGAACTTATAAGTATCCGTAAATGGCCATGATATCGAGTAAAAACAGGAGCGAGAATCCAGGTTTTGCGTAGTTTACTTTAAACTTTCACGTTAGTGTGTGGCTCCATATATTTTGGTTAGTTCTTTCTCGTTTCCGCCAGGGTCGCTGTACAAAAATGTATAGAACCATATGGAAACAGCTGTAGTTTTAGTTTACGTGTAAAAGTGGACTAACCCCTCTGTGTTAGTGCGAAGGGGATAGCGAAGTACATAGTTCAAAAATTGGTCTCCCCTGCCATTTTAAAGATAAAAGCACTCTATCAGTGATGACATACTAAAACTGAAAGTAGTAGAAGGACCATTTAGATTAGCTTTTTTGAATAAAAATAGCAGTGGGCTGGGTCAATTGCGTGCAGGATAGTTAACTGTTCGAAAAATTTCTAGTCCTAAAGTTCTCGATTGAAAACCACGTGTTAGCAAGCGCAACATAGGATACGCCTAAAGTGAACAAGTGACGTTACTGAAACCGTAGGATCGCGCTTTATTTTTTTATCTATCTAGACCGGTACCTAGATAGTTAGACGGTTAGAGTCGAAATTTAACGCTATTTACAGTATTGACAGTAAGTACCGTTAAATTTCGACTCTCTTGGGGGCTAAGATAAAAAATATTAAACCTGTAGGTGCGTCATGAACTAAACAGTTTGAGAACCCCTGTTCTAAAGCGTTCCGCGTGCCATTAAGCCCGCTTATTGGGGTCAATTGCTGTTTGTCCATTCGACTCGTTACGGCGGCCATATTTGAAATAATTTGGAAATGGAACGCGCCACCAGTTTGGCGCGAATTGAGTAGCTGTTTGTTTTTTTTTTTTTCACGGTTTTAGCATTTTTGGCCAGTGTGTTTTGGGGCTTTGTTAGTCCGGGCGAATAATTTTGATACTTTTTGAGGTTTTTGATTTATAAGCTAAAATAAAAATAATTTATTGCTAGTTCTGATAATGGTACTAATGAATGCATATTTTAAAGTATGCCTATCAAGGCTTACTTACCAATTTAATTGGACATGTTTAACATTTCAAAATGAGTAGGCGTTAGGTATAACCTTAAATCTGGAAATTTATAAAAACGTAGTGGGAACGCTGGTCGCCGTATTTTATTATCTTTTGAAATTAGTACATAATATTTACATAAATATAAGAAATGACGTCACAACCGCACTACACTTTCCATGTAAATGTGACGTCACGTGTCACCATTGAACCGATCTTTGATGCACTTTCCATTCTTTTGTTTGATCGACAACAGAAAAAATATATCAAGAATTAAGTATTTGAAACTGTACTGTACTGTACCAGCCATTTTAATAGTCCACTGCAGGACGTAGGCCTACCCACGAAGGGTGATTGGGCCATATCCACCACGCTGGCCCAGTGCGGGTTGGTGGATTCACATACGCCATCGAATTTCTTCTACGGACGTATGCAGGTTGCCTCACGATGTTTTCCTTCACCGAAAAGCCAATGATGTAAAACTATAAAGAAATAAATCAAATTTCATTTACATAAAAGAAAAAATATTTATTATTTATTCCCTTAGAATTTAGATGATGACTAGGTAGTTTTTATTATATTTGATATTATTGTTTGATCGACATAAGAAAAAAAAAATATAGGTAAATTATTTGAATCTGTAAAGGAATAGGTGGTAATAAGTAACATTTCTTTTAGATAAAATAAATGTTATTATTCCTTTATAATATGATGACCTCATAGCAAATAAAAAAATCAAAAGAGAATGTCGTGAACAAACAAGTGAAACCAACCAAAACTACGCCTCGCCGTGTACAGACAATTACACACACATCAACGTGAAACGAAACTACGCCTTAGCTTGACAGTCGAACTATGGCGGCGCAACACCGACGCACTCACTCATGTATAAAAAACTGGCCTCACTTGAGTGTTCAACGACGTTCCTTCTGGATGTTTTTATTTGCTCTGAGATGATGACTATCATCATGTCTATTTGTTTACTAAATAATGGCAACTCTACCAGTGTTTCTATAATTTAATCTGTCCACTATCTAATATTGTTAGCTCATAATAAAATTATTACCGAGAAGGGCAGTTCCAGTAAATATCGTAATCTGTGTTTGGCCAGATGGGCAAACACTGCCCTTAATGATTTGAGATAAACAAACATCATCCCCCATAATGTGTATATAGAGCTATAATGTGTATTATTGTCGCTATGTGTTTATAGGGTTAGATGGAACTCTTGTTCTATACTCTATAAAATTTAACTTGATCTCTGCGACAGTGACATTGACATAGAAGTTTGACCTTTTTTGGAGTTGAGATAGTGGTGGAAAAAATCGATTTTCAAACAATGTTGTAATTAAATCGAATGAGTAGTTGAAGGTGAGAAATTGGATTTTATTTACTTACTATTATTTAAGATCAAGTATGTACACATGTAAATAATGTTATGATACTCGTATTAATTAAATACTCATAATAATGTAACGATAGTATTTATCGACGTTTTTCACTATTATCAATGCTAATGTAACATTTAATTGGGTTTCATTTAATTACACATGTAAAAAATGTTATAATATTAAAATATACAATAAAATTAATGATAAATTAAGTTTAATTTAAAATATATCGTCAGTATAAAACTAAAACTCTATCTAAAACTCTGTGGTCACGATCATTCGTCGCCCATCACTAATCGGCATGCCCACAAAGTATGACATTGCCAGGTCTGTACTATTAAGAAATACAGGACTTCATAGGCGTGATTTTTCTGACAGCTGTCGCAGAGATCAAGTTAAATTTTATAGAGTATAAGCTAGAACCTATTACCCCTACACTGCAGATTTTCCTTCGATTTGCGGTTGGACTCAACATTTCTAATTGATACGTACCGCCAGGGAATGAAACAGTCTTCCTCCTTTCCTGTTTCCTAAGAGATATAATTGCCTCGGTGGCTCAGTGGTCAGTGAACCTGACTTCTGGATCAAAGAGGTGCGGGTTCGATCCCCATCCAGGGCAAGCATTTATGTGGTGAACATAGGTGTTTGCTCTGTGTCTGGGTGTATTTAGATACTATCTATATAAGTTTGTATTTAAAAATATGTATATGTAGTATATCAGTCTCTGGCAGCCATATCACAAGCTTTGCTTAGTTTGGGGTCAGAGACCGTGTGTAAGATGTCCCCCAATATTTATTTATTTATTTATAATCTAAAGCTTTTCAAGGTCAGAGTGAATAGGTGTATTCTAGGCCTGCGTGCTTCATCTTCGACCACAACGTCGCTTACCATCAGGCGATTTGGTGGTTAAGCGCGGACTTATTCGCGGACTTATTTATACATAAAAACAGTCTAACCTACTGTTTTTATGTACATAAAAATGTTCTTGATAGAGTTCATATACTAAATTGCCTGCAATTTGTATTTGTAACATTTTTTTGGTAGATTTTACATATTAACAATAAGTATATTTTTGTCAATGAATGAAATATTTTTTTGTAGTATTTTTGGATGACACTGCATTTCTGCATCTAGTATCATTATTAAGAAAAATGTGAAAATATGTTTAACTGGACGAGCATGTTCATGAATCTATATTATGTAATATTATTTTTTGTAATATTAGGTTCCATGAATATCAATAAAGTTATCTTATCTTATCTTAAACTAAATTGCTTTTTATGCTGTTTTTTTTATTACGAACTAGTTTTGACCCGCGGCTTCGCCCGCATGATATTTTGATTTTTGTGCTATCCCATGGGAACCCTTTATTTATCCGGGATAAAAAGTAGACTATGTCACGTTCCGTCTTTCAAATTCGACACCCTACCTTACCACCGTTAATAAAGGAGGTGGAAAACCCAAAAAATTAAACAAAAAACGATTTGACGGTTGTTCGATATTCGACAGTTGAATTTTTTCGACATTTCTTGAAGCGCACTCTAGAATAGCTTCTCAGAGTTCTCAGATCTTACTTAACACTTATCGTTATATTATGAACAATTTACGCAATATCATTATAATTTATAGCCTATGTGTTATTCTGATATATAAGCTATATTATTGCGATGTTTCATCTCAATCCGTTCAGTAGTTTTTGCGTGAAAGAGTAACAAACATCCATCCAGCCATCCATTCATCCTCACAAACTCACAAACTTTCGTGTTTATAATATTAGTAGGATAAGTACGAACTTGTCTACCAACTCAAAATGGTGAACATTTTCCTCACAATAAAAACCACTTCACTTATAAAAATCTATCACTACATAGTATAAAACAAGTTCGCTTCCCGCTGTCTGT
Organism: Hypomecis punctinalis; assembly: GCA_949316475.1. Classification (NCBI taxonomy): domain Eukaryota; kingdom Metazoa; phylum Arthropoda; class Insecta; order Lepidoptera; family Geometridae; genus Hypomecis; species Hypomecis punctinalis. Next base: position 7,106,814 of record OX438823.1, read on the forward strand.
CTGTCCCTATACATGTACGAATATGCATATATCTTTAAAAGTACTCAACGGATTTTGGTTTGCTTTTTTTTAACTTTTTTTGCAATATCAGTAAGCCCGATTACAGAGGCCCCAGCGTAAATTTAATAGCAACGTAAAAAGCGTTCTCTCTATCGAATGCTTAAAGTGAAAAAGAATCAAAACTATGCTATTTAGCTATTATAATTAGCGCCTCTGTAATCGGGCCTAGATTTATACTAAAAAAAATATGAACAAATTGAAAAGTCTGAAAGTTCAAAATCGAACATCAAACCATTTCGATTCGAAAAGCTATCGAGATAAGAGGTCGGACCAGACGCAGAGATAAGACTAACCGCATCCTACCACATCCATTACAAATACGGCTGCAGTACGGAAACGGCAAAAAAGGATGAAAACTTTATCGGCGTACGTCGAAACCAGGATCCCGATTATCGATGTTCTCGTATCGACAAATAGGACATCTCTAATTCGAGATAGCGTTGCGTTTAGTGGAGTGGTAGTTTAAATTTCGTATTCGATTTTTATATTCGAATTATTAGAAATTACAGATGATCGATAAAAATTGCTAAATTTTCAACCGTCTTCTATAAAGGCCTCGACAGTATGTTTTTGACTCTTATGTATCTTACGCGATTTTTCCGCCAATTACGAGCCGATTATGACGATTCTTTTTTGATTGGTAGATCATATTTCAGAGGTTTTATTGAACAGATTTTGAAAAATCGTCTAAATATTGAAAAATGTTTTACATCGATGACTTAATGATTCGAACGAGCTATTCGAATTTTGTACACAATTGAACTCTGTTGGCCCATTTTTGGCGAAAAGTAATTAGTCTATTGCTGAACATAGCTCTACCCTAAGAGCGCTTGTTCACGGCCGTTTTTTTCACCGGACAACGGACCGTCAATAAACAAATGCCTACATTTTTCGCCGGATAGATGTCCGGTGCGTCAACACACGTTAATTATAAACCATATACCACCGCGATTCCGGTGAAAAAAAAAAACGATCCGTTGTCCGGCGCAACAAAGTGCCGTGAACAAGCGCTGTAAGGCGACTGGGTCATACACGCCGACTCTTCCTTGCTGCGTGAAAGAGTAACAATTAACAAACAAACGAAAGAATAAGAACTAAAGTAATAGAAACCGTGCTAAAATAGCAAGAGATATCTACCACTTTGTCCCATTTCCAATATGAAAAAAGGTGTTAGAAAAAGATGTACATACACCCGAACTTACGTAATTTCGAAGGGTTTCACAAACTAGCATTGAGCTATCTCGGGTGTACAGTCAAATTCATTTTATACATAAATTCAAAAAGGTTTCTATTTGAGTAAATTTTTTAGCAATACTTCTATTACTTATCATTCTTCTGAGAAACAAACTACACCTTTGGGTCTATAACATTAGTAAGGATAAATAAAAGAACTTTAATATCCGGCAGTGAAAAATACAAGTTGCCAGTAAAAATAAAAATAATATATTTCAAATAACGAACGGGAAGCGATAGCCGATAGGAAGGGCTGACCCCGACCGCGATAACGGGGGCACAAACGCGGCGAAACCGAATTGTTATTGACTGCCAGTTAGATGTTCTGTGTTTGAATTTTGTTCGTAATTCAAATATTGTAAGGACATTTTATTACTATACCTTGTAAAATATAGCTTGATACGCGAGACATTGACATACTCGTACGTAAGTTTGGATATCACAAAGGACTCTTTCAATTTATTTAGATAGAGCTATATTTTCTAAGTTTATCAGTATCAGTACGTCATTGCTATACAAGTCGACGGATGTGAAGTCGCTACAAGCAGCGCTGCTCATGACGCCTCGTGGAGAGTGTAGATACTCCATAAAAGATGCTAAAACTGCATTAATGCAATAAAGTATCTCTTGTATGTCCGCTATAATATATACCAAAATTCCCAAAGACATAAGAGACTTGGACATTGGTATATTTAAACATAAATTGAAGGGCCTGCTAGCCAAACAATGTTATTATGAAATATGGGAATTCTTAAACGACAAAAATATTTTAAAGACTGAGTGATTAATTTCTGACAACAATATTAATATCTCGAACTCGTTTGTTTATATTCACTTCTGTTATTTTTTTCACATTGTAGGTATAGCTTATTAGTACCTACCTACATAAATATGTATTATTTCTCTGTGACATTTTTTAGATTATATTTGACATTTAGATATTTGACATTTTAGACTATATTTGACATTTTTTTATGAATTGTATTTCTTAAAGGATTTAGCTGTTGTGTTTTTCATATTTGTACGACACGACGGCAAGAAGATGCGTTTTATAACTCTTGTAAGATCTGTATGCAAAGGAGTTGGTAAACTTTTTATATAGGAGGCGGTCCTTGAAAACCGGCAGCGATGCGAGCTGTATTAATGTTTAGTGCCATATTTAAGAATATTATTTCACGCAAAAACATATTTTTGTGTATCGCCGTTTTATTATAATATCTCTTTTTTATTTCACTAAGTAGAAAATATTTAGACTGAACTGGTAATACTAAGAGGAGGTCTACGTAGTCTACGTATCAGACAGGAATCTTCAAACAACCAATAGCGGGCTGGTATTTTAGAGTTTGACATATATTTATTTTTTAAAACATGGCGACCAGCCCCCCTACCGCCTAAGCAATAGCAATCGTAATAGCAATCGTTTATGACTTCATTTTAGTCATTTGGCACCGCCTATGTGACGTTAGCCATCAATTGCTTTGTGCGGATTGCGAAAGCAATCGTTGAATGAACAACTTTGATGGCTAACGTCACATAGGCGGTGCCAAATGACTAAAAAGAAGTCATAAACGATTGCTATTACGATTGCTATTGCTTTAGGCGGTAGGGGGGCAGCCCTCTATTGGTTGTTCAATATTGACAATGTCATTTCCTTTTGCTGTTTCATAATGTCACTGTCAGGTTTTTTTTTCAATTTAGGCTTAATACAGTTATTTGGTGTAGCACATAGTTCATTTTTCTAATGTTTTTAGAACCCATTTAAAAATTAAATGGCGATGAAAAAAATTCTAAAAAATATGTGTTTGATAAGATAATTATATAAGCTTTCTATTGGTATATATTTTGTATCTGCAAGATTTCAAAAACCGCATCTTTTCCATATCCTTTGTTTGTTGTCTACACTACCATGTGTCTAACAAATAAATAATCTTGAATCTTAAACTTCATTAGTACTGATAAACTTAGAAAATATAACTCTATCTAAATGTAAAATATAATGAAATTGAAAGAGCCGTTTCTGTTATCCAAACTTTGCTCAACAAACAAATAAGCATACAGAATTGCTCTTCTATAGGTACCTATACATGGTTACTTCTAAAACACCAGCAACGTCGCAGGACTAAATACCTAACACCATAAACAACTTTTGTTCTACGACTTTAGTCAAAACTCCAAAAAAAAAACAGCTGTTCCATACATTTTGTCGCGGGTGAACTATATTTTTCTATGGAACAACAATTTTTTTTTAGTTTTGACAAAAGTCGTAGAACAAATGTTGTTTATGGTGTTAGGTATTTAGTCCTGCGAGGATGCTGGTGTTTTAGAAGTAACCCTGTATAAAATTCATACTGCGGCAAAAAAAAAACAAACTACCATTCAACCAATCACGCACAGGACGAGATCGTCCCTATTTCTATCGTGTTTTATCGTTCTCGTTTCCCGTTATGAAAAACATGGTGACGGCACCTACGAGTAGCGTTCGAAGTTCAAATGTCGTTCTTTTTTCCCGGTAAAAATGACACGTGGCTCTGGGATGATGCATCCAATGTTCGTAGCACAGAAGCAGTCGAATAATTATTTTTCGCAAAAAATAGCAACACCGACTTCCACAGAACCAACAAAGGAGTTTTGGCGGGAACGCGGAAAAATCATGTCGCCTCATTGTATTATTTTGTTAAACTTGTGTTTTTATCAGTGATAATTAGTGTAAAATGGTGGTATTTCGTTGATTATGAGCTGATTTACGTGCATGAGTGTAGGCAAGTGATATAATGTGACGTATCATGTTCTTCCGTGTTGTTACCAAAACTCCATAGACGCCTCTAGTAAAGTCTCCACTGCTTTACTGAGAAGAAGAAGTTGAAAAAAAGAATTATTTAAGACTTCTACTGAAGGACTCTGTATCCATGGTCATGAGTAGGTTTAATAAAAAAAAAAAAAAACAGAACCAACTAAGTATTTCGAATAATTTGCATGAATCGATGTGACACCCATGTACGTTTTTGTTGATTAATCCAACCTGATTTGAACGGCTTGCAATCTTACGACTAACTAAAAAGTCAGTAACATGGGCAAGGTTTTGGCTCGGACACCTTTCTTGCATGATTGCGACTCTATAGATACTTGCTCGATGCCTGGTAGTGATTTAATTATCCATTGTTTATGTACTCAACTGTATACTGTATCGACCATTTCATAGTTCACGATCGAGTTGGTAAATTCAGATACTTAAGTATTCAATTTCATCTGCGAACGTACCTATGCAGTTTGCCTTACAATGTTTCCCTTTATCATTAACTGTTTATGTATGATTATTTATTCAATAACTTCTGTATAACCTAGTTTGTCTCACGATAGGGCAAAGGTTAACATAATACGATTACAGAAAAAGATATACAAATAAATCAGATCGGAACACATTCAAATAGTTTCCTGGAGCTTATTTTGAACACGAGTTCTTTTATTCCATATTCAAATGTGGGGCAAAGAGGAAGCGAAAAAAAATGTATACGTCAATTCTTAAAAATCAGTTGACAATGAGATTACTGTCTGGCACAACACTGGCTGGCTATATCGGTGACAACATCGTTCCGAATTTAAATTTCAAATTTCGAACGTCAACCGACTTACCATAGAGTTTCATTCTATAGAGTGCTGTGCTAGCCAGAAAGTTGTTTTTGAGTTTTGCTCGCATGTTTTATTTTTTTTTTCTTTATTTACAATTTTAGTCAATAAATAGTACTTATTATAAATACTTTTAGTTAAGTTGTCGCTGCTCTACCTATGATACGAGTAGTATAATCAAGATTGATGATTCATTGAGGACAGTCATTGACTGCGACTATGACTATACAAGGTTATCTGCTTGCCCTGTAGTAAGAAAGGAGGTAATTCAAACCATCGTTATGAACAACTTTTACTATAGGGCGCACCCGAAATTCGAAAAAAAAGTTCCATACTTCGAGCATTGGTAAATGCTCGAAGATTCCATACAACATTGCAACACCAAATTGATAAAATGTCTGAAACAGCTGTATTTTTTAGGGTTCCGTACTCCAAAAGGAAAAAACGGAACCCTTATAGGATCACTTTGTTGTCCGTCTGTCCGTCGGTGTGTATGTCAAGACTCTTTATCTCGGGAACGCGTAAAGATATCGAGTTGAAATTTAAACTGAATACGTACGAGTATATCTATGGTCTCTTGCAGTTGTGTGAAAGAAAAACTTCTCAGTTATCGTATAAAAAGTTAGAGCAGTTTATGTCGTAAAAACCCGCATATTTCGACACTCACAAAAACCAAAACCTACAGGGTACTTCCAGTTGACATATAATTGTGAAATTTGGCCAGAAGCATCGTCTCAGAGTACACATATAGAAATAAATCTGAAAACCTTACATATTCATTTGTATCACAAAAAATAGGGCCTAGATTCACTCAATATGGGTTGAAAATTCAAAGTGAGTAAATCTTATCATGTAAGGTATCATATAAAACAGCTTTATTAGTACATGCTAAAACAGGTTTTAATTATTTTGACAGTGTGTAATTTTCGATTTAGAGATTTTAACAATTTACTTCCCAATGTTGTGACATTTTTTGGATTTGTACGGGACCCTCGGTGTGCGAACCTGACTCGCACTTGTCCGGTTTTTTTTTTCAAATTTTGGGTTGGCTCCATAGTAAAAGTTGTTCATGTTGATAGTCTGAATCACCTCATGGTATTTTCTTTTATTTTCACGCGTGGTATTTTCATTTTTGTGCTCTTTTGTACCATTTCGTGAAGATTTAATTTCACAAGCTTTTTTTTAACTAGTAATATCTACGAGTACCTATGTATGTCAACGACATTATTTATTAATGTCGTTGATGTATGTAAGTATGTAAGTTCGGGTGAAATGTTGCAAGTTAAACTTTACCAACTTCTTGGGTTTCGATTGAGCTGAAATTTTGCACGCATATGTATATTGCGTGACAATGCAATATTATGGTACCCTGGAGCTGATCTGATGATGGAGTCGGAAGGTGGCCATAGGAACTCCTGTAATAAACAAGATAGACCCGTCGTGTTTGGGCTCGTTTTACTTGTCCTGGCTTGAACTCTGCTGCTATATGATATCCAGGATCTTAAAAGCTTGTATTTGTAATTTTATATTTTTATAATAATTTATTTGGGATAAGAATTAGCCGTATTTTAAACTATATCCATGGCAAAAATCAAGTCAATCCGTTGCTATGTTGCTGCGTGAAAGAGGGAGAAACCGACAAACACACTTTCTTATTTATAATATTAGTAAGGATTAAGTAGGTAGATACTTTTTACATCACTATATGAAATTCAAACTGAAATTTTCAATTCAAAATGGCGTTTTGTTGTTTTGCCCCAAATTTTTTCTTGAATAAAATATTGTATATTTTAAATTCAAATTCAACTACGTTGCGCATCGTGTTGTATCATTGAATATTTTAATTTTTTTGTGATTTAGATAACATTTTTTTTTAATATATGAGCAAAGCTTGAAACATACTATCGAACGCGGCTTACGGACGCGACTGACAGCCGCAACTGATGGGTATCTAGACAAGGAATGCACACTGAGCCGTGCACACTATCGGACATATCGCGGACGTCACCTTCGGACGACCTTGAGCGTTCGGACGTCCGAGAGCGATCTGGCACACCGGATGTTTTAAGACTGTGCACATTGCTAAGTCGCGGCTGTCAGTCGCGTCCATCAGCCGCGTCCGATAGTATGTTTCCGGCTTAAGCAACCCATAAAACATTTACTTTTTTTATTGGAGAGGGCTATATGCTCTTTGCTGTTACGTTTTAAAAATAAAGATGAAATTAACTATGTCACCGAAAGATTTTTAACGTGATAACGTCTTAAGGTTCGCGTACATTATGTCGGGCCGCAGCGGGGCGCATCGCAATTTCAGTATGGAAATGCTTAAAAATGCGGCCCGTTTCGTCCGGCGCAGAGTGCTTTAGGTCGTATAAAATTACTTAAAAGCGATTACTAAAATATTGCGCTGCTACTCGCCATAATGTGCGCGAACCTTTATAAATCGATGAACGCCGGCTGCACGCCCGAATTATAACTATTTTTCGCAAAAATGGAAAACCGACTTCCACCGTGTACAAAATTCGATCCGCTCGAATTGATGTAGGTAAGTATATTTTTTCCATTAATGTTGTTTTTTTCAAAAAAGGCTCAGTTGATTTCTATAAGTAAAAGGATTTGTTCCGTTACCGGTATTAAAATAAATAAAAATTCTAACCAGATCAATGATTGCTGTTTTATAAAGAGCATTCAAAATGTAATTATTATCTGATAAAAACATATTTTTAAAGCCCTGCAATATTTAGAAAATCGCTAATATATATTTGGGGTATGTAACGTAAAACGGAACGGATATCTCGTAAAGAAACACGCTAATCTGAAAAAACCCAAAGCCAATTTAAAAAAAGTATAATAGAAATGTCAATGTCAAAGGAAATAAAATATTAATTTGATTTTCGATCAGTGTTGCCACCTTAGCCCTTTTGGAGCTAGATCTAGCACTGTTTACTGTAGGTGAACCCCTTGTATTTGTATTTGTTTATTCATTAGTGTAATGATTTAGCCCGGAAGGGGCTATCTAGCGCTTATTTGCTCTATTTATTTTCGTAGAAAATATTATTTTGAATTTCCAATATACTTTTATAAAATAACAATTAAAAAAAAAGGCAGGGCTATATATTATTTTTTATTACCCCATGGAGCTTTCAAATTTAAGTACATTCCTGGAAAAATTAAATGATCTTGGTTAGAATTTGAATACCAGTTCCTTGTAAATCAGGTACAACTCCTTTAAATAGGAGAGGGAGTGAACCCTTACGAACCTAAAAATATTTTTTATTCGTCTTACAATTGGCGAAAATAGATAAACATAAAGGGAAATCGTGAAATGGAAAGATAATCAAAAATAACTAACAAAACAATTATGGCAAATACATAAATGGTTATCGAACTGTCACTGTCAAAGTTTCCTATCCGAACGAAACTCAAAAATAACGCCCTGAGAAATATTTTTGTTGCGTGCGGTTTTGGCAAAAGACCCTCTACACTTAGTACAAATTACCACCATGATTTTACAAAAAAAGTATTTACGAAATCGAGTGAGACAGCGCTATATATCTCTATATCCTTCTCGCTCTCCAATTCAGTCGCCTCGCCCCTCGCAGCTTCCGTCCGCTAATGACCGATGGAACGGAATAGGGTTCGAATTTCGAATTACTCAGAGCTCCAATTCGAATTAGAATGTTCGATATTTGAATTTTTGTAACCGTTAATGTGTTAATTTTTGTGCACTCTATTTTTAATAGCCCAGAAGGGTTAAGATTTTTAAATTACAATAATTCCCGGCAGCAATTTTTTTTGTGCAACCTTTAAGAGGTCACAGGTAGTCTAAATCCAAAATGGCGACCAAATTCCGCCGGTGCGTTAGCCGCCATCTTGAATTTAAGGTGAAATGGTTTTTGCTTAATATCTCGGTCATTTTCCACTTTATAAGAAAAATGGTGAGGACTAAAGTTGTCGTACATGTGAATCTCTACAATTTACTTCTTACAAGTTTTTTCGTACGATCGATATTTTTCGAGTTATACGCGTAAAAGTGGTCAAGTATAATTATCAAATTATCTCGATTATTATTAACTTTATGACATAAATGTACATAAACAAAGTTGTAGGGAACTAAATTTCCTAAAATTTTGATCTCGAGAAGTTTTTCCCTAAAACCAATATTTAAGGTTCTAGGATTGCGATAAAGGTACGTAGCAGTGTAAAAAATATATCTCGTCTCTCTTTCTGCTCCACCACGGAGGTAGAGTTCTAGGCGCGTTTTTTTACGTGGTATTTTTGAACATCGCACGGCTTGGTCGTATACGCAACTTGTATACGGAGTATTCCAACTTTCGTAGACAACATAGTGATTCTCCGTACAATGTATCAAAGTAAAGTTCCGTATATGTTACCAGGCATTCGAAGTTGAAAAATTGGGCCCCAGCACTTATATACCAGAGGGATAATGTGGTCGATCCAGAAAAGAAAGAAAGAGATGTAATGATTGAATATGACATGAGTTAGAAAGAGACATGAAAAATATCTCGATTCAGTAGCTAGTTACCGTGATTTTTCTCTCACTAGTGTCAAAGTCCAATTCATATTTGACAGTTTTGACAGCCATCGGCAAGAATTTCCATACATTTTTGACCGACGAACCACCGGAGGAGGTATACAATTCGACGCGTATATATTTTTTATGTATAACCACGCATAACTTTTTTTATAGTAGTTCGATTTCAATAAATCTTTTTTTATCGGAAAGAATATACTTCGAAATTGGTTCCATTTAAATTTTATCGACATCGGCTGAGCCATTTTTGATAAATCAACAATACTTAATGTGAAAAATGCTACATCCATCCGTGCATAATATTTGCGTTCTAGCGATGCGCCCCGGCTTCGCACAGGTGTATTATACATATAAACATTTCTCTTAAATTATTCTATCTATTAAAACAAACTGCATCAAAATCAGTTGCGTAGTTTTAAAGATATAAGCATACATGGGGACAGACAGCGGAAAGCGACTTTGTTTTATACTATGCAATGATTCTGTACACGGGTACAGTCGGTCATGCTATTTTTTGCAAAAAATAAGTGTGGTTGAGAATAGCCTCAAGCGACAACAGCGCTATCTTTCTAGTTGCAATAGCTCTGTGGGCCCCATCATTGGGTTTGTCGCAGCTTGTGGCTAACATCACACAGCCGCCAAGTTGTATAATTCCGCCTTTACTTAAATGTGTTCACGCACATTGCCGGTGGGGTCGCACGACGCGGGAGCGTACGATTGGCTGCATCCTGCCGCAAATTGAACTCGCGGACGTCCGTCCGTCGACGTTCCATATTCGAATTTCAATTTCGAATTTTATTTTTTAATAATCACTGTTACAATAATAATGTAAAAGCTATGCCTGGTTTCAATCTCTGCGAAAAATCCGCCGATGGGCTATACGATAACGAATGTGTTTCAAAGTTTTAAAAGTAATAAGTACCTACTGAAATTCGCTCCGTATCAGAAGGCCTTTCAAGAAAAATGACATAGTTTGCAGAACGCCGGCATATTAAAACGTCTATATGGTGGCAATGTCTTCAGTGACAAAACGACCTACTAGTAAAACGTCCAAAATGTAAAATTGACACGATTATGAAGTACAGGTATCAACATATTTGATAAAAAAATAAATGTAAAATTGACACGATTATAAAGTACAGGTACTTATCAACTTTTTTTTTAATAAAAAATACAAGAGAGAAACCGATAAACTAAATAACCAGGAGATTGTTATCTCCTGGCTATATGTATTTTAACAGCGACTCTCTCATATAAAACTGATTATTTTTGGAGACTGATCTGTATAAAAAAAACCTATGTATAGGAATAGAAATTCTATGCAATTGACAAAAATGTTTTTTCTCATATTATTTTGTTAATAAATTTTTAAAATAATTTTCTGTCTTAGTTATTGAGTATCCCTAACATTTTACATCGTTGACAATTTTACATTTTGGACATTTTACTAGTAAGTCGTTTCGCCACTCAAGGCATTGCCACCATATAGGCGTTTTAATATGCCGACGTTCTGTAAACTATGTCATTTTTCTTGATAGACCTTCTGATACGGAGCGCTGAAATTAGAATCTAAGATCTTTGCTATTTTCTTACCTCTATGTAGTAGGTACTATGCTTACACATCCTAAATCTACTTTTATTGATGTTATTACTCGTATGAATATAGATCGAAGTCCTCTAGACAAATATGCAAACCGTTTTAAAAAACTTATATATGCAATTCAATGTTATTTTTAAAAGTAGATTTAGGATCTGTAAGCATAGTACCTACTACATAGAGGTAAGAAAATAGCAATAAATTAAAGAAATCCAGCAGTAAATTAATAAGTATAGTAATATACTACTACGTATATCTCAATTAAAAAAACATAACTTTGACTAAATTTCCGTATATACCTATTTGTTTTTCACAAAAAAATCGCAACACCGACTTCTACCGTGCTAGAACCAAGCGTTTCGAATCCTCATTCCTCATACGAACAGCCAGAATGTGGAACGCTTTGCCTGGGTCTGTCTTCCCGCTTAAGTGCGACGCGGGTGTCTTCAAATCCCGAGTAAATAGGTATCTTCTAGGTAAGCGTGCTACACCTAATCTCGCATATCCGCTTAACATCAAACAGTATGTAGTCAAACGCAAACCATACGGAATAAAAAAAAGTTTTTTTTAAATCGGTTACAAGAAAAAATACATATAGGTACTGACGAACTTAGCGCCTCATCCTTTTTGGAAGTCTGTAAATTATTATACATAACACTTATTAAGGAAAGTTCCTATAATATATTAGCGCCTCTACTGGCAACTATTCGAAACAATCCAACATGGCGTCGTCACAGATTATTCCATAACCGAAGTGTTATTTTAATTACCTACTATTCTTTACACATGGGCGGTTCGGATTACGTCACTGAGTGACGTCACACACATGTGTCTCGTTCAACACTTCAGACCCCGCCAGATGTGTGTTTTTGACTATTTTAGAAGACTTTTAGGTTGTAAAATTGACTAAATATGGTCCGCAACCTACTTAGTCCTTATGAATTACTACGTAAATATAGGGTTATCCCGAACTGGTATACTAAGCCAAAAGAGGTGATTTAGATCATCGTTGTAAACCTCAATTACTTTTGGGCCAAAAAAAATTGCTGTTCTCTGAAGTCTGAACAGCTGATTCTTTTTCTCATATTCCGGATCGGTTCCATAGTTTTGTCCTAAGGTCAGGGAAATCAGACGACGTCTAGTATATGTATAGCGGGACCATAGCTTTAAGTTTATTTTTATTTAGTGCCACTTAGTATAATATCGAAGGACTAGGAATGGTAGTGGCAACATTCCTGGGGTAACGCTGGTAATAAACGCTGATGATTGTTTCCAAGGAGGTTTCGAGCGATATCGCATGATCGGCCGATGGGCGGTGCGAGAGGAGAGTTTTGGCGGGAACGCGGAAAAATCATGTCGCCTCATTGTATTATTTTGTTAAACTTGTGTTTTTATCAGTGGTAATTAGTGTAAATTGGTAGTATTTCGTTGATTATGAGCTGATTTACGTGCATGAGTGTAGGCAAGTGATATAATGTGACGTATCATGCTGTTCCGTGTTGTTACCAAAACTCCATAGACGTCTCTAGTAAAGTCTCCAGTGCATTACTGAGGTATGACTTGGACTATGATTGGACTTTATAGTGACTTTATTGGACTATGACGAGACTACGACAGTGACTATTTTGAGAAAATATTACTTATAAAAATTATTAAAACTTAATATTTGACACTGGGAAATGCACAATAATGCGACCCCAAAACTAAGAAGAAGAAGAAGGTGCGAGAGGAGATGTCACTTGTCAGTGGTAAAGAGAGCTGGTTCGGAGAGATTATGTTGGTGAAATGTGTTTAGAACGGGTCGAGTTGTGATTCTTGATAAAATGGTGGCAGCGTGCGTTACGCTGCGGAACGCCATGTCCTTCGCTTAAAATTTTCTCTATAATTGTAATCATACGTAATCTTCTGTGAAATAAACTGATTGTTCGTGACGTCGCAATTTATCTCCTCGCCCGCTTAACCTACGCCACGCCAAACTGAAGTATTGTTGGGTCAGATAGTATAAAATCATTACCACATTGAATCACCATAACTGATGCGGATCCTTTTTTGGATTCGACATGTATATTTTCCATTTCCACATGAGTATTTACATTTTCACATGAATATGAGCTACATTACTGTATAAAATAGTATAATAATATGCTTTTTATGTAGAACAGGCGCTAGCGCCGTCTACTCCGTTTGCCAGTTCTCAAGCTCTGCCCTGTGATTCAGCTATCGCACAAAGAGGTATTTTACCATGATATAAACAATGTGAAGGAAACAGAAATACTCGCAAACATGACATGGTGGAGTGAGATAGAGTAGCTTTTGTATATCTAGTATATAGTGCATTAAAAACTAAACATAATTGCAATAGTTAAAACACACAATTAACGCAAACAAATAAAAAACATTTATATAACAATATTAGACGCCAAACTATGCCAACAATAAACACAGCCCCTAACTAACGGATCCTTAAAAAAATCGCATAATTACAAAGCCCTTACCTTTGCTTGCGTTTGCTTTATGGCAACGAGAAAAAAAAAGTAAATAAAAGCCCGCGAAACGACGACAAAGCCCGATGATATCGTGAGAAAGCGACCCTTTTAATTAAAAACTCTAATTTCAAAAATGGAACGGCCCCGTTCGAAATTCAAATTTGAACGGCGCAATGAATATTTTTACAGACAAAAGTTTTCAGTGCGCGCTCTGTTGTTTTTTAGTTTTCTTGTCTATGTATTTGTGGTTTGGTGACTTGGGATTTCAAGATGGCGATTTCTTATTTTCCTTTTGTCTATGCCGATTCTTGCTTTTTAGAAAACTTTGCTAAAGCCGGAAACATACTATCGGACGTGGCTGACGGACGCGACTGACAGCCGCGACCTAGACTATGAAAGTACACTGAGCCGTGCACATTATCGGACATAAGTCGCAGACGTCACCTTCGGACGACCTTGAGCGTTCGGACGTCCGAGAGCGATCTGGCACACCGGTTGTCTTAAGACTGTGCACATTGCTAAGTCGCGGCTGTCAGTAGCGTCCGTCAGCCGCGTCCGATAGTATGTTTCCGGCTTAAGTCTTAGCCTAAACTTTTAATAATTTTATAGGTAAGTTCGTAAATGCGGTGAGACGACTAGCCCTGGTGTCAGAGTTTTTATGCCGCTTTAAGGCCTCTGACATGGCTAAAAAAGTAAATTTTTGAGTCCCGGTTGTTTTAACCATTTGTCAGAGAGTCAGAGGCCTTAAAACGGCCTAAAAAGTCTGACACCAGGGCAAGCCATCCCACCTCATACACGAACTTAATAGTCATCCAAATCACGGCAGCGTTGAGTTGTTAATGCAACCTACGGGCACACATCCAAAGACCGACATAGCCGGAAGATGCTTAGTTTCGAAGATTTGATTCAGTCGTAAGATATCCACTGCTAGACATAGGCCTACCTTATGGATTTTCAATAAGGCCGGATGGAAGCGGCCAGAGCGTTTCTGCGATTTTTATTACATAGTCAGTCCACCTAGTCGGTGGACGTTCTGCTTGCTGGTCCGTGGTCTCCATCCGAGAACTTTACGGCCCCATCGGCCATCCGGTCTTCGAACTATGTGCCCTGCCCACTACCACTTTATAATTTATTTACTACCACAGATCTCTACAGAAAATACAAATCAGTTTTCTTTTGTCCACAGATGCGTACACGTGCGGCAATCTCGAACGAAACTCGATACCGTCTCACTTGAGTCGGTATCGAGTTCCCGTGCCAACAACGTTCGGGCTTTTTGGGTAAGTTGTGTTATCTTTGTCATGTATTATGTAATGTATGATGTACCTACTAGTTTCATTAGCCGTGGTGGTCTAGAGGTAGATACACTCGCCTTACAATCGTGAGGCCGTGGGTTCAAATCCCGATCCCGTACCAATGAGTTCTTTGGAATTTATGTACGGAATTTTCACACCACTGGCTTGGAAAACATCGTGAGGCAACCTGCATATGTCCGCAGAAGAAATTCGATGGCATGTGTGAATCCACCAACCCGCACTGGGCCAGCGTAGTGGATATGGCCCAATCACCCCCTCGTGGGTAGGCCTACGTCCTGCAGTGGACTATTAAAAAGGCTGGTACAGTACATATTCGTCTAATCCTTATTCGAGAATAGCCTCCTCGATAGATCGTTGCACTAGTTACAACATAGATCTATTCATAGGTTCACAGCTAAGTATAAGTAGCTCCCCTCCCGTCTAGGGTAGCTAATTCTCAATCACCCCTATTAAGGGTTGGAACCTTAATCAATTACAAGCCAGACTCTTAAGGGACGTACTATACAACCTGGGATATTGTCTTGGCACTTTACGAGCGGTTTTGATACTTTATTACTGAGGTTTACTTGAGGATTTAGTACTGTACTGTACCAGCCTTTTAATAGTCCACTGAAGGACGTAGGCTTACCCACGAAGGGTGATAGGGCCATATCCACCACGCTGGCCCAGTGCGGTTTGGTGGATTCACATACGCCATCGAATTCCTTCTACGGACGTATGCAGGTTTCCTCACGATGTTTTCCTTCACCGAAAAGCCAGTGGTGTGAAATTCCGCACATAAATTCCAAAGAAATCATTGGTACGGGACCGGGGATTCGAACTCACGACCTCACGATTGTAAGGCGGGGGTCACTACCTCTAGACCACCACGGCTAGAGGATAGAGAGGATAGAGGATTTAGTATGTGATTATAATAGGCATGATGTTTGGGTAAAAAAAAAAGATTATTTTAATTAGTCCGTGAACTAGATTATCAAAAAATATTGGACACGTATTTTTTATTTTGTCAATGAAATGATAAATTACAATGATAAACCTTGTCAAAGTTCGAGAGTGGGGGGGGCTTGTGACGTCACTACTCTGACAAAGTCTATACATTTGTAGTCTAGTCGTGACGTCACGCGGAACTTTAAGGCGCTGTATTTTCGTAAATTTTTGTTTAATTGACAAAAGATAAAATACGCGTCTTATAGTTTTTGATAATCGATTACAGAGGCGCCAGCGTAAATTAATTAGCAACGTAAACAGCGTTCTATCTATCGAATGATAAAGTGAAAAAGAAACAGAACTATGCTATTTAGCTAATATGTTACGATGGCGCCTCTGTAATCGGGCTTAATGTCTATCTGATGGACAAATTATGTTTTTTAGTCATCATGCATATTTAGGTAGGTACTTATCATTGTTAGGTTAATTAGGTGTAGGTTTTTTAAATAAATATTTTATTTATTTATTGTAATAAATCATTTATTTCGTTGCCAAATTATAAACAAATTACAATACACTACAAAATTACTTTATTTTCACACTATACATTACAAAACAACTTAAACTAGAAAAATAAAACAATAATCCGGTAGAAAAATGGGCGGCCATATCGCCTGCAGCGATTTCTTCCAGGCAACCTAAATGAAATAATACTAGGATAATTATGTTGCGGTCGGTGCTGTTCAATAGTATAAACTACATAGACCAAATACACAGAAACAAAAAAAAATATAATTATTACATACAAATAAATAAATAATTATATATTCCTACATAAAATACATACATAAAACCATAATAAAATAAATACATATATGTACCAAATTAACAAGTAGACAGATAGTGCTTAAAAATAAAGTGATCTTAAATTTAACTTAATTAACAAAATTCATGCAGGATAGATTTTATCACTAAACAGAGTGGAATTAAATTAAATTAAAATATGGAATCATATAACATATTCATGTATGTAGCCCTAGCTCCCGCAGTAGGATTCGCTGAGTTTGCTGTTTGTGCATACGGGATTATCTGTAAAATGCTATGTTTGTCATTACCTAAGAAAATAGCGCGACGTTTTGTAATGAAATCTCCGTTTTTTTTTTAAATTCGTGTAAACAAGGTAATGCCTATTATTCGTATAGATAGGTGGGCATTAGGGTGTGTGCACACGACCAATTACGACCGTGTCCGGCAAAACTATAGATTCCTGCGTGTCGCGTGCCGGACCACGGAGTTAGTCTACCTAGATGTGGCTCTATAACTATCTATAAAAAAAAGTTTGGTTTATTGAGATAATAATTAGTAATTAACACGAAATGATTTTGAAACTACTTCGAACAACATGGGTATCTTTTTAAACTATCGCGATTTGAACACATTATTATTATATACTACGGGACTAATCGCACACTAAAAATAACGAGATAAATAAATACCTCATCATGCCGACGTTTCGGTCGAGTTGCATCGACGGGTAGTCTACCCGTGACCACGGTCCACGGTCACGTGACCGCGATTAGTCCCGTAGTATATAATAATAACATGGGTATCTCTGGTATAGGCTGAATCATACAAGTCGGCAGATGTGAAGTTAGTTAGTTAGAATACCCGTATTTATAAATATTTATTTTGTGAAGAAAACATAATATTTTTTATTTATTTATAAAAAATACATATACATTATAATTTTTACAGTATTTTTATGGATCTATTTGCGTAAATCTCAAAGTTTGAAAATTTCCTTAAAACATTATTTACATTTAAATTTTCTACACAATTATTGAAATTTAAAGTAGCGAAAAAATAAACTTAGATGGCCACAACCGGTGTATGTACCATAATTGGATCGAGCGAAGCGAGATCTCAGAGTCTACTGGGACAAATCGGCACTTGTATGTATGTTTGTATGTATGATTGTTCGACGATAACTCGAGTACCGCTTCACCGATCTTCATGAAATTTTGCATTTTTGTACATCATATAGTTTACGTTTATAGAATTTTTAAGTTCGAATATGAGCAACTTCTGTTCAGTGGTTGCGAAGATACGAGGGCCGTGGTAAAAAGAGGCAAAACGGCGCCACTTTTTGCGGGAGTTGCGGATGACGTAATGTCTCCGCACGCTCGAGTATTTTGCATAAAATTATAAGAATAATCGCTCTCATTGTTCTATGAAGCCCGATATGCTATACGACTTCTGCGAGTGTTAGATTCCATTCAGTATGACCAGATTTAGCATAATATTTGTAGTAGAACAATGGCAAATTTTTGGCAGAATCTCATATTTCTTTCATACCAATTTTTTTGAAATCACATTTTTAATGATATAAAATAGGAATAGCGCGAGGTCCGGACTACTAGTATAATTATTTTCAAACTACGCTCATCCGTTATATCGCTTCCAGTGTCTCTACATCGGCGGTGTTTGACCACACCCTGATTACAGGGGTGACGACACCGCAAATATTAGGGGCAGTCTTTCCGATACGTTTGTTAGTTGTTTCACGCTGCTTCACTTGTAATTATACAGCTTTTACAAGACTATTTGTCAAAAAAGCTTTGCTTTTTGGTAGATAAGCCTATTCCGCAAAAAGGCCGTTTCGTCCATAGACTTGGCATTCTTTGTTTTTGGTCTCGTTTGGAGATCTTTTTCTCATGTCCCGTTTCCAATATCATAGCAATAAAACAATTTGGTATGACCACAGCATAGGCACAGTAGACTATCGTACAATGTCCCATATTCGCAAAATGTCCGTTACTCACAAAATATCTTCTATTCGCAAAATACCCGTTTCTCTTATTGTCCTGAATTCATAGCAGGTATTCATTTCTCTATTTCCAAGAGGTTCAAAAACATCAAACAATGTAACATATAAAGCACATTTTTGCATAACCAGTACAGACATAAACAGCTGTCTGTACAGCATGTCCAAAACATTTTTCGAAATATTTTCCATATTAGCGCATTGTTCTTCGCATAGTGTGCATTACGTCTTATGTAGCTACTGAATATCTAGGTACATGTACCTGTTCTACAAAATATATTTTCTCTATAAAGAACACTCTACTCCACCTAAATGTTCACTATTCGCAAAATGACAGCTACTCGCATAATACTTGTTTTCGTTTCTCATAATATCCCTAACAGCCATGTCAGAGGCCTCTATATTATGAGAAACGATTCTCATAATATCCCTTTTTCAAGTAGCTATTTCGCGACCTTCTACTCGCAAAGTGTTCGTTTTTCGCAAAATGACAGCTACTCGTAAAATATCTACATGGGATATTATGAGAATCGTTTTTCATAATATCCCTTTTGCAATGGAGAGTGGAGTCCATGGCAGGTATTCAGTGCTCTATATCCAAGAGGCTCGAAAACATCAAACAATGTAACAAATAAAGCACATTTTTGCATGACCACAGTACAGACAGTAGGTCCAAAACACACAAACTGCTCGGTTTATCTGGTTTTTGCGGTTGGTCCTAATTAGCGGGCCTGTCACAGTGTAAGAAGGTTAGAAGGTTAACTCTGGCATTTGGTACAGCGAGCAACGAAAAAGCGTCTAATTTTATCTACTCTAGCTTAGGTGTAGTTGTTCACTAAATGGTGGTATTATATAAAGAAAACTAAAAGAATATCATCACTTCAAACAAACACATTGCTTTTTTGTAAAGCTAAATCAATTTTGCGGCATATTTCGCCGCGTATCATTGAAATCATGATGTTGTTGTTGGCTGCACGCACGAAAAAGCATAACTAACTCATTGTCACTTTCGGCCTGAGCCGAGCGTGTAAGCGAGACAGCGGAACAAGCGATAAAGAGGCACGATCGGCTTGTTTCAGTTGTTCATTCGGTCATGTTTTCACTTATCACTTAAAATTATCGTCCGTAATCCGATATTACAGGCAAAATTTTTATTTTATTTTGATTTTATAGTAGGTAGTTTAAATATTTAATAAACGAATAAATCAAACTATACTATTTTAACAGATGTGTTGTATTTGTCGGGACAATAGCTATAAGTTTATTTTTAAATAGTGCCACTTAGTAATTTCGAAGGACTAGGAATGGTAGTGGCAACATTCCTGGGGTAACGCTTGTAACAAAAGCTGCTGATTGGTTCCAAGGAAGTTCCTAGTGACATCACATGATTAGTAGATGGGCGGAAAAATGCGATGATGACATGTCAGATGTTACTTGGGAGTTGTAAACAGAGCTTGTTCGGGAGAGGTTGTGTTGAACTGTGATTAGAACGGCTCGAGTGGTGATTCTTGATAAAATGGTGGCAGCGTGCGTTAAAGTTTTCTCTCTAATTGTAATCATACGTAATCTTCTGTGAAATAAACTGATTGTTCGTGACGTCGCATTTATCTCCTCGCCCGCTTAACCCACGCCACACTGAAACATTGTTGGGTTAGATGGTATAAAAACATTACCACATTGAAGCACGATCCGTAAAAGGATCCGCGTAAACTTATGCGATATATATTCGACATATTATAGGTATCAGAGATGTACGTATATCACAGCAAAATTCGTTTGGTCAAACCTTCCCTACTGCACCATTCTACACTACGTACATACCCCGAGTACATTTTACCTGAAATCCTGAAAGGACAAAGGGTCTGTTTGCCCCGGAATGTTTGTCCTCCGCACAATGCAGTGCTTTGTGCTTGCAATGCCCGTTAATACTCGTCATTGCAGTAGGTAAAGTTGTTATACTGATTGTAACTTTACTGTGGCGTATCTAATTTTTAACCGACTTACAAAAAGGAGGAGGTTCTATGTAGGATGTCCATTGCTGGACATAGGCCTACCCGATTCTTCTCCAATAAACCCTACAGGAAGTGACTTGCACACTTGATTAATTAAAATTATTATTAGTCGTTGATGGACATTCTACGCTGCGCTTGTGAGTAGGTAGTCTTCGTGATACTAAAGTTAATCATTATTATTATTATTATAATTTATTTATTTGTAAGATCACATACATTAAGTTACAATTAAATCTTAATATAAGACTAATTAACTTAGGTACATGTCACCCTGTTTCATAGGGCATAGCAAAGTTTTAGCTAAGTAAATATTTATGCTAAACATAACTACTCATTCGACCTATAAACTTTATAATATGAAAATGGGGCGAGCCGCTAGTGATCTCACTTTATTAAAATGCTCAATATAAATAAAAATCCGTTTTGGAATTGAAATTTCAATGTCGGAGGGTTGGACCATATGGCACCCGCATTCTGAACAAGAGGGCAGAGGGTGAGATGATTGAATTACCCGCTGTTATCTGCCGTGATGAGTCATATCGCAAACGGTTCAGTCCATTTTAGTAACGAACCGCTTTACCACAAAAGATTTAAACACGCTTTGAACACTGTTTAGCTGTGCAATTTTGTACTGTAAAACATTGTCTAAGTCGTGCGTAAAACTTTTGTGGTAAGACGGTTAGAGTTTAAACTTTAGAATCTCACTTCAATCTAGACGTTTTTGAAATAAGAAACAAAAAATAAATAGATTACAATCAAAGATCTATGTGTAGATAGGTATATATTACAAACTAATGCAACCTCCTTAAAATTATCTATTAAATAAATCTAAATCATATCTCAGCATGATTACAAAAAAGAAGCAAAAAATAGAATATCATTCAAAAATAGAACAATTAAAACACAACAAAGCGCGCTTTTGTTTTAAAAATCGAACGCTCAACATCCCCGCTTTTCGCGGCAAAGGCGTTTCGTTTCATACTTCTATATTTCTTTCGTGTCGATTTTAGCGAATGAAAAAGTGCGCTTTCAGCATTTTACAGGGTTACCATATTTCAAAATTTCTCTTGTAATTTAGGGATTTTTATACGATTAACGCGAGATAGTGTAATAAAGTACATAAAATACTATATGGGTATATTACCTATGTAATAATACAGTATAGTAAAGTATAATTGCTATACGCTCGCCTGGAGCCCAATTTTTGAAACATTAGAATAATTTCTAACGTTCGCTGAAAATCGCACGCGCTCTCGTTCTCACACACAAGCATCTCTATAGATTTTTTATGGGTGACTCCACTCTGCCCCAATGAAGCGCCCCACTGGTGGGGCAGATTCATCCTTCATTTTTTGGATTGGAATCTGCCCTACTTGTCTCATCTTGGTGGGATTCCATTTTTAGACCGGTAGAATCTTCCCCACCAGGGGTGTCGCGCGATTTTATATTAAAATGCTTCCTTCTTACTCGGTCGCGTGATCGGTTTCGCTTTCATGGTTCGATCGGTCAGCTGTTCGAATAACTCAATTATAAAGCCTCCAGTCATAATCATTTTGAGGTCTGACAATCTGCTAGTACCTACCTGTACCCAGAGTACCAGAGGGATAATGTGTTGTGGTCGATCGAGAAAATCTCGATCATTGATTTCATACAATGGCATGAGTAAGAAAGAGACATGGAAAATATCTCGATTCAGTGGCTAGTTGCAGTGTTTTTGTCCCGATAGTGTCGAATTCCAATGACGCAACAAATGATAGTGATTGTCCATACATTTTTGTGGTTGAAAATTGCCTCAAGCGACAACAGCGCTGTCTTTCTAGTTCTAGAACATAGCTCTGAGATTTGCTCTGCTGAAATTTCACTTGACACATGCAGTCCTTCTTTCAATCCGGATCAGTAGTTAGAAAATATTAACATGTTACGCTTGAATAACTGGCAAAGGTTTGCCTGCTTCCGCAATTTTTTAAAATTCACATCTGGTAACCCTAGCATCTCGGCACTCTTCATCCGTTTTTGTTTTCAACATCTCGAGCCATCGGCTGTTTCGTGCATTTCCTAATGGGATTAAGGCGGCGCCGCGCTGCGGTGAGTAGCGGAACTAATTCTCTATTACCCGCCTCCTCGGCTACATTTTAATTAATGCAATCTACTTCTCTCAATATTTTATGTCTAAGATATTTATTATATGTTTTGGTATGATTTTATTGAAAAATAAATTTGTTGTATCGGAGCCCGCCTTAAATATTTATTTTATTCTGTTTTTAGTATTTGTTGTTGTAGGTAGCAGCAACAAAAATACATCATCAGTGAAAATATCAACTTTCTAGCTATGGCGGTTCATGAGATAGATAGCTATAGCCTGGTGACAGACAGACAGACGGGCGGACAGCGGAGTCTCATTAATAGGGTCCCGTTTTTACTCTTTGGGTACGGGACCCTAAAAATTACGTACACGGGCTGGTTGAATAAATTGATTACTGTAGGAACCTAAGTAAATAAATTAACGTAGGTGCGCTACCGACGCTGTTTTTCATTTTTTCAAGTTTTTGTTTTCCCAAATGTGAGAATACATAAGTTATAATATGTTGTTGCATAATTATTATATAATATTATCTAACACTTAATGTTTCAAATATCTCAGAGTTACAAGGAAATACCTACAAAAGAAGCAACTAAACAGTTTTCCTCTATAGCAAAGTGTATGAAGCTAAATCACCACTATGAAATAGTAAGTTCCATCTACCGTCGAATAGCAGCACTACTAACTCACTAACTCCATCTACTATATATAGATGGCGCTATACTCAATCAGGACCGCGTCAATACAACTGCCATGCATAGTTTATAAGTATAGAAGGGCATCATAACACGCTCCCTGAGCGGGATGTATCATCAAATTGCTATCTCCGCCGCGGAATGGCGTCTAAAATATTCAGTGGCACGGTAACTGGTTTTGTTTCGCGCCATAATATAGTCCGGCCAACTTATCAGCTCAGCTGAGAGGGGAGCCACTGTCAAGTAATACTGACAGGTAATCATTGAATTTTTGTAGTTCCTAAATTTAGCCGTCTGAAGAGATAGCTTGGTAATGGTGTAATGAACGACGTTGTAGGTTAGGTTGGTTTTGGCGCGCTTTTCAGTTTTTATGTGTTGGTTTATTAGGTTGGTAGTGAGGTTTAGTGTTGGGCAATTGGCGTAATTGTGCCATGTCGATAAAAATAAAGTAGAGAACTCGTTTGTGATGACGCGTAAAATTGTTACTATCATACATTATGGTGCAAATGCATTTTCGAGATTGGTTTATAATTTAAAGTGCATTTAGAAATAAATCACTTACGTTCAACATGTGGCTTGCTAATAATCATCTATTATTATTGTTCTTCGCATTGTTAAGACTAGATCTAATTGAAACGGTTTGATCATCAAACTCCTTTTTAAAGTTTTTTTGTCCATAATTAGTAATTATGATAAAATTTTAGAGGTCCCAGGCGCTATTTTTTTTATTAGTTACATTGACCAAGACGTTAAACTTATCGCATAGGTACATGTACATCACAAAGGAATTGAGGAAGCATTGCATCCATTAGTACTTCAGTGAAGGCTAAACTCTTAGATATATTAAAAGCCGAATCATACAAGTCGGCGGATGTGAAGTTAGCTACAAGCTGCGGAATGTCCAATTAAGAGTGCGCCTAATGCCATGAAAAAAACAGATTTCACCCGCGCTTTTTGCATCGCCCGCTATAACCTATGATGCTTTGTTTAGAGTCGAAAATCGCATGACACAGTTCACGATGATTTTGGCTTCGAGCGCTAGTTTACATATTTAGGTGACATTTTATTTATTTTTTCAAAGTTTAAGCATATATTGAAAAACTAATCGATTACTCTACTAGAACATTAGTCTGGCTACGTAATTTGTCAAAAATAATGTGGTGTTGTCGCTGATGATTTCGAGCATTTGAAAAAAAAAAGTTTTTTTTATGATGCGAAGTTTTAATTTTTTTCTAAGGCAACCATATTATTTTCCAAAATTCTACGCGATTACTCTGCTACTATAGGTTCTTTCGTTTCCCATAGTATTTTTTAATATGGATATTACACCACGTCTTTAAAAAGTCGGTTTTGGCATTAGGCGCCCCCTTAACGCGCAGCTTTATGTGAGTTTCGGTTAGGATTGGGTATTGCAACTTGTAGCTAACTTCACATTCGCCGTCTTGTATAATTTGGCCTATATCTGTATGAATATCGTAATAATAATGTAGTTGCAAAGCTATAGGTACGTTGCAATGTACAGACCATCAATTGAGACCTGTCTGAAGCAGGCATCAGTACGGACATGATCGATCCTTCAATGTACGCCAAATGTATGTGCGGCCTGAATGTCTGAGCTCAGCCTTAGAAATTTGGGCCACCCATACAATTCATATCTCTTTGGTCGTAAATGTACTGCAAGTAGGTATGAATTGAAGGTATTATAATTGTGTTTTCTCTTACTATCTATTAATCCGATAACGGATTTATGTCAAAAATGTTTTAAAATAAATATACCTATTATTTGCATTTGCAAACCAGGGTTATTGCTATAGTCGTATAGAGTCATAAATCACAATTATGTATCAAAAATCAAATATCACATGTTATATTACAATAAATGATTGAGTATCCAGTGTCTATGAACGTCTACAATTAAATCATCAGCCGTAGGACAGCTGATATGATGATAATTTTATCTGTATACATAGCTGTTGTATTAACCAGTGCCATACATTCCAATGTACCGACTATCAATTGGACGCTGTCTGGAGCAGGCATTGTGAACTCCGTGCGGACATGCTCGATCCTTCAATGTACGCCGAATGTATGGGCGGCCCGAATTTCTAAAGCTGAGGTTTAATAGCTTCTTGGTTTAGAATTTACAGAATTAATATATATACCTACCTAGTGTAGTAATTTCTCTTTAGATAACTTATCTACCCGCGGTTGTCGACAAAAATCACTTTTTCAAAAAACATTCACTTTTCCGGGATAAAAAAGTAGCCTCTTCGAAATTTAACCTACATTCATGTAAAAATCAAGTTGACCCCTTTTTTTGTTGCTGCGTGTAAGAGTAATGAACAAACCTATTAACCAGTAAGTTTAATTAAATTTACAGTTAAACTTAAGTATACAGGGTTATTTCTAATCAATTAGCATCCTTCTAGGGGCTTATTCTGTTCATCAAAACTAACAACTATGGTTCTACGACTTTTGTCAAAACTAAAAAAAAAAAATCAGCTGTCTCGTACATTTTGTCGGGAGTGAACTATATTTTTCTATGAAACAACATTTTTTTTAGGTTTGTCAAAAGTCGTATAACAAAAGTTGTTAGTTTTGATTTACAGAATAAGAGCCCCTAAAAGGATACTAATTGATTAGAAATAACCCTGTATATTTAGAGTTAAATATTTAAACTGTCCATCTTATTCGCTGGTAGCAAAAATTCTAACAAAACAGGAATATTTTGAAAACAAGTATTTGGTTCATCATCGTGACTCGTCGGGATTCGCTACCCGAACTCTATCAAGATCGATATAGCAATTTTCTTACTGACTTATTTTGTGGATACAACAGCTGCCCTATTGTATTTTTAATTACCTACCGAATTATTATTTTTTAGTTAGTAATTAAAAGTAAGATGCGTTTTGCCATGAGTTTGGTGTCTTTAAGAGCAAGACTGTACTGTACCAGCCTTTTTAATAGTCCACTGCAGGACGTAGACCTACCCACGAAGGGTGATTGGGCCATATCAACCACGCTGGCCCAGTGCGGGTTGGTGGATTCGCATACGCCATCGAATTTCTTCTACGGACGTATGCAGGTTGCCTCACGATGTTTTCCTTCACCGAAAAGCCAGTGGTGTGAAATTCCGTACATAAATTCCAAAGAACGCATTGGTACAGGACCGGGGATCCGAACCCACGACCTAGCGATTGTGAGGCGGACGTCACTACCTCTTGACCACCACATTGCAAGACAAATAATGCAGTGCAAGACAAATAATGAATATATATACGTGTGTTTAATACCTATGGTGGCCTCATAATATGAATAATTATCTCTTCACACATTTCATCCACATGCTCTAGCTTAGTATTCTAGTGTCTCTGTCATAGTATCTAAAGTAAAATTTCAGTCACGTTCAAACCCTTCTATCGTTTGTTACTTTATATTTTTGCACAAACATGGACACCTTAGATATAGATAGTATAGAGACATGCCACTGTTCTCTATAAAAATCTCTCACTGAGTAAACAATACACTGCATTCTCTAACTAACTGAGCTTTTTAAACTGTTTTCATTATCATAACTTGACTTTACTGGAAGTGTAGTCCAGCAGAATATTTTTTTTGGAACTTACTCTCGTAATCGCTCTTAATTCTGTCACTAGCTCTAATAAATTTTTCCATGGCATAGAATGCTACTGAACAATATGGTCAGTACTCCATATGGGTCGATGCTATATAAAACGTAACGCTGTAAACGACGCTTCTATGTATATATGTAAGGCTTCCAATGCGTGCCTTCCAGCACAGGATGTTTTTTCTCTTGAACCAGTTCAAAAGAAAAAAAGCATCCTGTGCTACTGTGTAGGGCGTATAAGTACATATACATGAGAGCCATCAAATTCCGATAAATTGCCGTCACGAATGTAGCCTTGTGCGGCGCAGTTGTTATATATCTACACAATTTCATATTTATACCTTAAATAGCATAACTGCTTCAAAAAAAGCATAACTGCTTTAAACTTGAGCTTTGAGCTTTTGAACAAAACGTTCAGGTATTTCCAGAGGCCACTTCCCAAGTCACTTCCTCTCTGATCAATAATCTCATACTCTCAATACTTCAGTCACAGAGCCTTATTTCCATTTGTACTCTTGTTTGTGATCTCTTTCCGTTCAGTAGTTGCCTGGTAGAGATCGCTGTCAGCGACAAAGCCGTCATTTGTGGAACTAAAACAAAATGTATACTTTGTACCTTTTGTTATAATTAGGTATTAATATTTGTGCACACAATAAAGAGTTATGTCTCTCTGTCTTGCATTTTGTAAAATGACTAGAACAAAACGTTCAGGTATTCACAACACATGGACTGTTCACAGATACCACCTCTCGTAAAATTTGTTCTCAATGCCTCCTGTCAGTGCTGACTTCCATAGTGAAAGATAGTTGAACCCTCGTCAGCCGCGACTTAATGAGCGTTCGGACGTTTACTCATTACTCTCACGTACGACGTTCACGTTATTATAGTTTAAAATAGCTATTTATCATATTCGCACGTGGTAATATTAGTAGTACCTAGAGTGGGATGAAGAATTGATAAATCATTCCATTATTATAACCCCTCTTCATCGTAATCAATCGTGGGATGCCTACTACTGGACATAGCCCTCCCCTGTGCATTTCCAATAAAATTAGTATGCAACCTGTTCCTGATTCCGTGATCCTACACTCTAAAATATACTATAAACTTTAAATATAAGCTCTACAATATGCGAAAGTGCGAAAACAAAGTCTACATGAGAAGAAATGGTTTTAAGAAAAAAGATATCTTTTCTCGTGGACAAATTTTCAGGCATACCTAGTAAAATTGTTGATTTATTTTGCTTACTTTCCTACGTTTTAGAAAGGTGTAAAATATTATGCTCTTGTAGCGTTTGCAAAATTCTTGCACCCTTGTTACACAAGCTAAGAGTCAACCCAGTTTAGCAGATCGTGTAATTACGAATGTTGTGAAATTCATTTTAGGTGAGAAGAAGAATAGCAAAAATAGTGTTTAGTCAAGTTGTTTTTTTCGGATATAGTTTTTTTTATAGAGAAAAATAAATGCATAATTTTACATTGTCAAAAGATATCAATATTTTATCGAAATTATCTAGAAAACCTGAAAATAAAAACGTCGAGAACATCGTAGCTTACAGCATAGAGCAATCTAGAGCTTTTTGTAATATTTCATACTTTCTTACCTTACTAATAATTAACTTTAAACTTACTAAACGATCGGCCAACACAGGCCAAAACTTATCGCTATCTATTAATTACTTTAAGTACTTAGAGACGACAGAAAAAGGTCATAAGAGGTCATTAATAAGACGTAACGAGGGGGTCGTTAGAGGCCGTTACAGCCCGTTATTGGGACCAGGGCGGGCGTTAAATCAATTTTTAATAAGTGACACTTGTATTAATTTAAGCTGTAAGCTGCTTGCAATTACTTGACGTTAGTGTTGTAAATAACAGATTAAATAATTAATTTTATAGACAAGCCATTAATACAGAATAGTGAACAGAAATAAGTAAAGCCATGATATATGTGATCTAGTTGGTAAGCTCCGCAGTCAGTTTTCGAAAGCTTCTGATTAACGCCTCTGAAATGACCAAATGGTCAAAATAACTAGGGTCTACAATTTAATGTGTCATCCAAGTCATGGCAACGCTCAGTCTTTAAAGCTACTGAACTTGATTACGCTGTGAGCTTACGGCGTCATCTTAGTTTTCATCAAACTTCCGACTTGAATTCAGTTTATTTTTCTTGAAGAAAACAAAAGAAACGTAAATTTCCAATTCGATAGAACACCAGCCGCCCTCTGCATTCAATGTGTAAAATATTTAGTGTTATTTTTTAATCCGTTTTTAATTACAAATTGCGACAGACAACAGAATGGAGTTATTTTGTAGTTAAAATAATATTTTTATCTGATTGAATTGTTGCTTTAAAAGCACCATAATTTTAATGTAAAAATGATGGCGCTTCAATGAATTTTTTACGCGATCTAAACCTATAACTAAACGTCGTAAAAATAATGTTCTTCGTCATTTTAAATTAGCATTTCTTCAATCTTTACGCTCTTGTTGGTTGTGCAAAAATTGGCCATTTATTTTAGTTTTAATCATTTTATTTGAATAGCTAGATGTCATAAAACACTGTCAGACTGCAAGTCTAAATTGATTTTTTATCACCTCATTTAAAATGTAATGAAATGCATTTATTTATAGTAAGATATCAATTTTGTGAAAATGAGTAAGTGTATGTAGAATTCAAATGATATGTAATTGTACAATATAACTTTGATGACTTTTAAGTTTTCTTGGATTCACTTCACTTTGATGGATTAAATAATTTGTAAACATTCATTCTTCTAAAGCCACGGACGCTCTAAACTACGCTGAGAAACAAAAATATTGCGCGGCTGCAAGACGAGAGATGGACAAAGAAAATAACATCATGGAAAGGACCAAGCGGCAAACGCCATAGAGGAAGACCTTATGCGAAATGGCAAGACGACATTATTAAGACAGCAGGCAAAAACTGGCAGCAAGTGGCCATAGATAGAGACATGTGGGCTTCTTTGGAGGAGGCCTTCACCCATAGGGGGTTCTTGCAAAATAAACAACATAATACTTAGAGACAAATAACTTATTAGAGATAAGTAGATTTAAGGAAATAAATACTTAGAAAAAGAATTATTCAAAAACTTAGAACATAACTTTAGATGCACAAGTATACATAGACAATCTTTACATTAGATACTTATATAATGCGTAAAAAGTAAAAAAGTAACACAAGTATATTAGTTATGTAGAGCATATGGCTCTACATATATATTAGATAATTAATAAGTAGGTAATACATTTTTTTAAGTGTATTAAGTTCTAACTTCTAGTTTGTAAGCATGTTTATAATCGCTTTGTAAAATGCAAGAAATAAAAGGCTATTTTATTTATTTAAACATTCATTTCGGGCAGTAGGGGTACTACAATCAGATATAACAATGATCAATTAATTTTACTGTGCAGACAGAATAATACTAATATTATTGACATTTTCATTCGCCTCTTGTCTCTGTAATTCTGTGGTCAAGTCAAAAGGAACGGAAACTTTAAATAAGACAGTCAAAGACTTGAGAATAAAAAATCGCCAGCCCTGACCACAACTTCTGAATCAAAGTTGAAACTGAACCGATTTCAGTCGCAAAATACGGAGAGTACAGAGGCCAAGCTTCATACAATAAGCACATAAATGTTGCTTATGGGTAATTGGCGCTGAATCGTACCTAATAGCTCTAAACAAAACTAAGTTATATTCATGCTCTAGAATTTACTGTCGTCTTTTACATAGGTAATAGAAACACAGTAAAGATATACGAATTTTATTGATGTTAAGTAAGTTGAATCATAGTTTTTTACACAGTGACAGAAATACAATAAGGTAACGCATAATGAGGTAAAAAAACTGAATTTTGCTTTCCGTCATAAAAAGCAAGATAAAATATCTACTTTGGTCTTCGCTTTATTAACTAAGTTTAGTGTAAAAATGCCAAGTCGATGGTTTAATGACTTAATGAAATATTGATGCATCGCTCTCAGCCGTGTTATCGATGTTTTTAGGTTTTCAGTTTTATATTCTGCCCAGTTCAGGTACCATGTAAGAGAAAAACTCTGTAAGCGCAGCGTAGAACGGTTGACCTTATCAGTACAGTAGGATCACTATGGATGCAAGCGGCTTTAAATCAAGTCTTTTTGGCGATCTATAGGGGCTTATGTCCAGCAATGGACGTTCTATGGTTGATTAGTGGAAGTCAAAGTCTAGAAGCGTACATTGTATGAAGCTAGACTTCTGTACTTTAAATGATTTGTTCTTCAGTTTTAATCCGCAAGCACAAGCGTCGAGTGCGGCCAACGGCCAGATTTACGGGCGGACGGCCAAATGGACCGCGGCGGCCAATCGACCAGACTGGGCCGTTTAGCGCTGCGGTCTTATTTAGGATTTCTTTTAAGCTTTTAACTAAGTTTAATGACTGAATGTGGCTGAATGAAGTATCGATGTGTCAACGGTTTGAGTTTTAGGTTCTGCCCGGTTCGGGTAAGAGTGCGCCTAATGCCATGAAAAAACAGATTTCACCCGCGCTTCTTGCATCGCCCGCTATCATCCTGCTTTGTTTAGAGTCGAAAATTGCATGACACAGTTCACGATGATTTTGGCTTCGAGCGCCAGCTTACATTTTTAGGTGACATTTTATTTAATTATTCAAAATTTAAGCATATATTAAAAAAACTAATCGATTACTAGAACATTAGTCTGGCTACTTTGTCAAAAATAATGTGGTGATATCGCTGATAATTTCGAACGTTTGAAAAAAAAAGTTTTTTTTTGTGATACAAAGTTTTAATTTTTTTCTTAAGTATATTATTTTCCATAATTCTACACGATTACTCTGCTACTATAGGATTTTTCCTTTCCTATAGTATTTTTTTAATATGGATATTTATGTTCGTTATCTTTACACCACGACGTCTTTAAAAATACACCTTTCGCTTGATTTTGGCATTAGGCGCCCCCTTAATAACGAGTGGCACTGAAATTAAACAGATCGGGCTAATAGTAGTAGCTCAGATGACATAATAATATTATTTTTTACAACCTGATGGTGTTGCTGATTAGCTATGTCAGATACCTTTACACTAGGGCTAGTCACCTGGCCTATAAGTACTTTGGAAGGCCTATGCGGTCAGTAGACGTCCTGTGACCTGTGGTATGGCTGAAACTTCGTTTCGTCGTAAAATAGCAACAAGACTTAAAAATAAACTCAGAAATTAATTGTTCACTAAAGATGTTTTTTTTTTTAAATTAACATGAGTTTTTTTTTGCATAAATTAGCTTGACCGACTTCACCCGTGTCATAGGTTAATAATAGGTACTCATAATTTGTCTATGCTCGTGTACAGAATTCGCGAATATTTTGCACGGATCGATGTAACATTTTTCACATTATTGTTGATTTATCGAAAATGGCTCTGCCAATTTTAATGCCAAAATTTAAATGGGTGGGTCCCATTTTAATTTCGAAGTATATTCTTTCCAATAAAATAGAATTATCGAAATCGGACTACTATGAAAACAGTTGAGCGTGGTTAAACAAAAAAAAAAACAATATTCGCGTCGAATTCGACGTCGTTTCGACGACGTTTGCGTCGTGGTTCGTCGGTCAAAAATGAAAAAGATGTGTTTAAGTGGAAAAAAAACTGTTTTTTTCCTTCACCACTAAAAAAAAACGATGCCGTCAACCGAACAAAGTATTCTCATTTCCCTCTGTCTCTCTATTTTAAAGATAACAAGCGTCAATTTACGATCTGTCAAACGGAAAGCAAAATCTTTAAAGCCATTATTGTCATAGCGAAGTGCTTTATGAAAACCTTGACAGATCTTTTCAAAATTTTAAAGGGTGTTGTCGATTGAAATTAGTATATTTGCATCGAAATTCCTTCACGTAGAAGTCAAGGTATGCTTAATAGCGGACGCAAAGTAATTCTTCTTCTTCTTTCTCGTGTCTGTGATTCTCAACATTTTAATGATTGAAACTATTAAAAGTAATTAAAAATTAAATAAACTTGTGGCCATGCAGTTTTTCTTTTATAAAGTTAAGTAATTTAAGATATTGACACTATGCAAGCAGATTTTAACGAGCTATTTGAAGACTGATGAAGAAGAACAGTTTTCGAGTGGAAAACATGTATCGTGTGGACGCCATATGACCACAAATGTCCTGTATTAGGTTTATTATATTGACCTTAGTCCTACGCTGTACTTGCTGGTATTTAGTCTCCTTTCGGGAATTTTACGCCTTGAGTATCAGCTTTCCGTTTTACATACTATATCCTGTCCATTGCCATTATAACTTGCCAAATGTTAATATAGGGGAGGCCTAAGTCAAGCTTTGGACGTTCTATGACTGAAACTAATGAACGAACGAAGGAAATGTTGATTATGTTAATATAAATAATGTTGATTATTCGGCCAGGACGACTCACATTATGGGCACAGCAGTGTATAATAATCTGCCAAATAGTATGACATCGGCGCCCTCTATGGGCAGCTTCAAGTCCAGGCTCAAACGCTGGCTGATTGAGTAAACGTTCTACGTTGATGAATTTATTAAATCGAAATTATAATTAATTACCCACATTGACAAAATTATATTAATGTTAATGTTGCTTATTTATGTTACTATGTGTAACTGTAATTGTATATATATTAATTTGGGATACAAATTATTTTTAATTCATAATTACTCTACATTCATATTGTAATTATAGCATCTATGTTTGCTTTAAAATAATTTTTCTGTAAAATGACTTGTACCTAAATTGTAATTTGCCAATAAATAAGTATGAGTATAAGTATGAGTATGATGAATTAAATATATGAAAAACCAAACAGAGAACAATATTAAGAGTTGAGACATTGTTCGAATCGGGCACAGTGCAAGGCAGCCGTAAACCCGCAAACGACGTACCCAATCAGGCGTCGCATGAAAAATACCGGCTCTCACGTGTCATTACACAGTGGCCAGTTTATTCTAATAAATTGTGGCGCTGGCGGTGACAGCTTGTCCGACATGTTGCCGGTAGAGGGCGGTGGTGTTCTGTCGAACTTGGAAGTTTATGTTTTTTTGTTTTCTTGAAGGAAAATAAACGAATTTAAGATAAAGTTTGATGGCTGTACGATCATGGTGTTTTTTAGGCGACTTAAATTTTTTTCACTCATTAATGCTGCATAACTTTGTATGTAGCGCCCGTAAGTATCTAGGTATATAATTAAGATTACTTCTAATTATTACCTTGGTTTGTTAATTTTATATTTATACCCATTCATAGAATTTTGTTTATTTTGACTTTGTTGGGTTTTGATTAATTTACTTCGTTATTTTATTAACTTCACAGAATATATCTTTATAAACGGAGTTTTTATTTGTTAAGAAAGAACGGTTTGAACTTTCATGTATAGTTTCAATTTGAAATCACAAATAAAAGAAGTCAATTTAGCTGCCAGGACAGAATAATTTAGACAAATTCATTGACCAAGAAAGTCGATATCGATAAATCAATTACGAACACTATTTCCCATCACTAAACTTTAAAATAGAGGTGACCTATTCTCAACCAAAATATACATAAACAGTACATTACACAAGTTTAAGAATATAAATAAAAGGAAAACCATTGCCGTATTTTGCGCTTTTGAGCGATGAATTTTTTTGACAAACATAATTATGACGATTTTTCACAATGGCGCGGACCGCCATCTTGTCCTATTATGCTTTAATTAATAATTATTCCCTTTTGTTACAGGTACCATTGTCATGGAGATGGAGATACGGATAAAAATACTGGTATTACGTATTAGATAAT
Organism: Hypomecis punctinalis; assembly: GCA_949316475.1. Lineage (NCBI taxonomy): Eukaryota > Metazoa > Arthropoda > Insecta > Lepidoptera > Geometridae > Hypomecis > Hypomecis punctinalis. Next base: position 7,141,674 of record OX438823.1, read on the forward strand.
TGGAAAATGCGAAGATATTTCGGAAACCTGTTTTTCCTAGTTCTTTTACTGCATTCGTAATATAACGACAATAATTTTGTAATTATGCTGGAATGCAGTTGTAGATGATAATTATATGTATATTAGTTTGTGGAATATTATTGTTAGAATAAAATACTTTGCCTCAAAATAGGTACATAAATGCCAGAAATACAAGATTGCCATCTGTCGAACGCTTTAGCAACTTTAAAGCTACTGCTACTCGACGCTAGATGGCGCATATAAACTTTCAAAAAAATCGTAGTCTAGTATTTTGTAGTTTTCGGGTGGAATGCGGGAAAATGATATCACTGCATTGTATTATTTTGTAAACCTTGGGTTTATATCAGTATAGAATTAGCGAAAAGTAGTATTGTACGAGATTTATTATTCTCCTGCCCTTTAGGTTGACGCTGGCAAAAGCACATATTAAGCGACGCCAAACGATCAAAAGAAGAAGGAGTCAAGAAGAATTGGAAACAATGTAGATGTAATGTTATGCAATTATTATTGGTACTGAGATTAAAACATTATTTAACTGTAACATTTACATGTTAACTAAATATTGCACACCCGAAGAGGCCAGAACTGGGAACTATAGTTACGAATATTATTTATAAGATCTTTGTAACAGTTTTAAACAATAAACTATTTCTGATTCTGCCCCAAATCCTTTAGGTTGACGCTGGCGAATGCACACATTATGCGACGCCAAAACCAAAAGAAGATGAAAGAAGAAGAGAAGAGAGAAGATGCCTAGTATTGTGCGAGCCCTTGTCATTCTTCTGCCCCGTGTGCTTTATACGACTGGACGGAGAACTGATAAGGGCTTGACCAGTGCATATTCAACAGTAAAGATAGAAAACTGAAGCCAAAATAATACTATAATAGTGCCTAGTATATAATTAGTCCCTGAGTTAAATTAAAAAGAGACAAAAATATAGAGCACGTATTTTTAACCGTTTTCAAATGAGTCGTTTTTTGTATGTATGTTACACGGTCTTCTAAGTCTGCGTGCTTTATCTTTGACCACAATTTTGCTTGTTTACGATCTGGGGCTCTATAACCAAACAAAAATGACATCATCATCAGCTTATTTCGGCCTACTGCAGGGCAAGCCTCCTCCCCCTTACGCCAACTATCCCTGTCCTGTGCCAGTCTCATCCAGCCCCCCTACCGCCTAAAGCAATAGCAATCGTAATAGCAATCGTTTATGACTTCATTTTAGTCATTTGGCACCGCCTATGTGACGTTAGCCATCAAAGTTGTTCGTTCAACGATTGCTTTCGCAATCCGCGCAAAGCAATTGATGGCTAACGTCACATAGGGGGTGCCAAATGACTAAAATAAAGTCATAAACGATTGCTATTGCTTAATAGGCGGTAGGGGGGCTGGTGTTGCCGCAAGACTTTTGGATGTCATCACTCATCACGCCACCGTTGTAAGGGTCTACCGGGACTGCGCGCACCGTCACGGGGCCACCATTCAGTCAGAGACCTGCTCCACCTGCCATCATCACGTCTGGCTAAATGCCCTGCCCAACGCCACTTGAGATTGTTTATACGGGATCCGATATCTGCCACCTTTGTCCTCCTACGGATCTCTGTATTTCGAATTCGGTCACGTAACGTGATGCCTAGCATAGCACGCTCCATGGCTCGTTGTGCGACTCGCATTTAGTATATAGCTTCCTTGGTGAGCGTCCACGTTTCGGCACTATACGTCACAGGAAAGTTGGGTTTTCAGACATTGCGGCATTTTTCGGTCTTTGAGCACGTCGTCAAGGTTTCTGAATGCTGCCCATCCTAGTTGTATGGATCTGTTGATCTCCTTGTGCATCTCTTCTCTATCGAATGTTAAACAAATGACAAAAAAATGACATAGATAGGTAATAATACTAAAGCCGGAAACATACTATCGGACGCGGCTGACGGACGCGACTGACAGCCGCGACTTAGCAATATGCACAGTCTTAAAACATCCGGTGTGCCAGATCGCTCTCGGACGTCCGAACGCTCAAGGTCGTCCGAAGGTGGCGTCCGCGACTTATATCCGATAGTGTGCACGGCTCAGTGTGCTTTCATGCTTTCATAGTCTAGATACCTATCAGTCGCGGCTGTCAGTCGCGTCCGTAAGCCGCGTCCGATAGTATGTTTCCGGATTAATAAAAAAATATGTACTACTTATTTGGCCTATTTTTTCAGCACGGCATTAAAGAAGAAAGAAGAACATTTGTCGACTAGTTTCTCGTGTAGCATGTTGGATAATATTATGCTATACTAGAAAATGTCGTTCATAAATCTTCAGCAAAGAAGAAATTAAAATGTTTCCATTATGTAAAGCACAGGTGTTACTCACGCGTAATTTTAGTAGAAAACTGCTACTATAGTTTCAATCGCATTTGGCGATCTTTCTCAAGGTAGGAGTACTAGCACGCGGGCTCGCAGTGCTGACCTATGCGAAACGAGTCCGCGTGCTAGTACTCCAACCTTGAGAAAGATCGCCAATTGCGATTAAAACTATGGTATACTGAGCGCCACACAAATTGAAAGATGGGAAGGTAGCCGCAGAGAGCTGCGCAAACGCCAAAATATAGACGTTAGCGGGTGCCAGAGAGACGAGACTCCGGCGCACACCCGCCCGACAACCTCACGTCTCCCGCACGCTCCCTACGCCCGAGCTCACTACTTCGCCATTTGTGTAGGCATAGTGCACACATGCGCAATAATTAGCAAATCACGGCGAAGTGTCATCTGCGGCTAACTTCCCATCTTTCAATTTGTGTGGCGCTCAGTATAACACCTGTGCTTTACTTGATAAAAATGTGCTAAAACTACGCTAGTTTCCATAGTGAAAGAAAGATGTACTTGTAGCCGCACGTAAGCTTAGCGCTGAGGGTATAGTGTGGAGGGGATGGCTGCGCATGGTGACCGCCATACTAATCCCACGCTCAGCGCTAAGCTTATGTTAGCGCTTCTTGCCGTAGAATACCTGATAGTTACTACTAAAAGGGTCCTACGCCATAGATACTTAATAGTTTGTATGAAAAGTAGCTGATGCCATAGAATATAGTAGCACTTTTTAGGTGTTAACTAATGAGATGTTTTGAGGGTAGTCCGCCCTACGCTATATACGTAGTATCTAAAGTAGTCTGTGTACGCTATTGACGAGAATAGACGTTGTAAAAAGTATAAAAATCTTTAATTTAATTCCTCCACTTCTGTCATTATACCTTTCAAACAGTCGGGTACAGTATCATTATTTTATTTTATGTGTATTTACCTAATTAGATACCGTTATTTAATATATTTATTTTTGTATTTAAAATATGAAAAATAAAAATACGTTATGTAATAATTCTATAATAATTATATGTATATCTTTACTTATTTTTTTACTTTCTACGCTAGTCGCTATCTAATGATATTAAGCCCGATTACAGAGTCATCGCAATTATGATAGCGAAATAGCATAGTTCTGTTTCTTTTTTACTTTAGGCATTCGATAGAGAGAACGCTTTTTACGTTGCTATTAAAGGACATGTCCACAAAATGTATGGAGGCTGGTATAATAATAATCAAAAATTCTAACCACAACACTCGTTACATTTCAAGAAAGTTCATAATTTTCTGAGTATTACATCAGTTAAAAACAGAGAGAGCCCTCCGTTTTTTTAAAAAATAATTTTAAATCTATTAGGATAAATAAATATATTTGGCTCAATAGGTAGTTCATCTCTAGCAACCCTGATTAAGTAACCTTCAAATTGTTAAATAGAAGCATTTTTACCAATTAGACACAGTTTTTAAGTGATTTTTTGTAACATTGTACTTACTAACTGGTCACACTGGTAGGTTATAATTTTTAACAATAGCAAATTAAGAGATGAATGTGGAAGAATCAGCTACGAATGAATGTAAAATAACGATAGAAGCACTTTATTATTGATAAACTAGAAAAAATACATAGTTGTATTATTATTTTTCATACAATTTATATTTCACATTTAAAAAAAATGGAGGGATATAAAAATCTAAATTAAATATTTTTGAGAAGCCCATAAATCAAGCTTTCATATGATGTATATATCATCTTGGTTCAATTTTTCTCAGAATACTTAATATACCACTTGTGGACGTCACCTTTACGCTGGCGCCTCTATAATCGGGCCTAATAGGCCCGATGACTTAATTCAATATTTAAGTAATAATTTAATATTAAATTGATTTAAGTAAATACCTATATCGTAAGAGTGTTTAATAAGTATTAAAAATTAAGACGAATACGAACCTGTTTCTAAGCTAAGTACTTCTTTGGTTTGAAATAAAGTATTTTAAATTACATTTGTGACAATAAATTGTTGTTTTATTTTTAATCTGCCCGTCTGTGGTAGGTAGGTGTATTTAAAAGTAATCTACGTAGGCCACTCCCTTACAATTTCCTGAGTGGGTGTTGGTATACAATGGTGTAGGTATACAATGGTGTAGGTGTGACCGTTGCTATGGTGATATATTTCACAACAAACGAATCAAAAATGAACTGACTAGCAGTTACCAAACTTATAGCTTAAAATATATCTACTAGAGGGTCTAGAGGTGCTTAACTCGAATCTCTAAAGTAGTACCTATTTTCATATAAAAAATATTCTTACTAAACTATATAAAATAAATAAATATTGGGGGACATCTTACACACGGTCTCTGACCCCAAACTAAGCAAAGGTTGTGATATGGCTGCCGGAGACTGATATACTACACATACATATTTTAAACACATAATTATATACTTAGATAATACCTTGGGGGAGATTGGAACCCACGCCTCTTTGATCCAGAAGTCAGGTTCACTAACCACTGAGCCACCGAGGCAGTCGAAATCCCACCGGGTTAGGAGGCGCGCCACGAATTATTTATTTTTAAGATAGGTTTATTTCGCATCAAACGATTTGCAGCTATGCACATGATACAGACTTATTCGTTTTTTGCAGTGTCAAAAATGCGTTGGCAAAGTGTATATCTGTCACTTTTTCACACGAAACGACGTGCCACGAAAACAACCCTTTTCGTGGCTTTTCGTGGTCGCATGCTGGACTAGCAAGAGTGTGTTTGTTGATTTCTTACTCTTTCACGCAGCAACATATATACTTGATTATGGTATGGATAATGGATACCTATACCTAAGTAGTTCATAGATTGGAAAGTGACAAGGGTACTTTTAATCCCGGAAAAATAAAAGATTCTTCTAAAATAGTATAAATATAAAAAACCCGCGCGAAGCCGCTAGATGAAGCTAGTTCTCATAGAAATATTATTAAAAAATTCAAACTCAATAAATTCGATCGCAAACGAACGTGCTAGTACAGCCAGAAACGCCGTTGCTAGAAAAAGTGGTTATAGGCAAATTTCGTGTGCTGCACCCATAAAATGTAAGAGTCTGTGGAGGCCACTCCTATGTAATTTCTTGGGTGGGTATTGGTAACCACGGTGTAGGTGTATCCGTTGCTATGGTGATATATTTCACAACAAACTATGCAGTTTCATCACCTGAGAGAGAATAATTATGAAACTCACAGCCCGTTTACAGACGCCGTGGCAATCCCGAAAAATAAATTCCTATAGAATAGTTTAAAAACCAAAAAACGCGAGCAAAGCCGCTGGCAAGTGATAGTTCTCATAGAAATATAATTATATTTTGCAAAAAAATGGCATGACCGGAATCACCCTTGTACAGAATTCGCGAATATTTTGCACGGATCGATATACCATTTATCACATTATTGTTGATTAATCAAAAATGGCTTAGCCGATTTCGATAAAATTCAAATGGAACAAATTTCGAAGTATACTCTTTCCAATAAAAAAAAGAATTATTGAAATCTGACTACTATGAAAAAAGTTATGCGTGGTTATACGTAAAAAAAATAAAAAAATATACGCGTCGAATTGTATACCTACTCCGGTGGTTCGTCGGTCAAAAATTAAATTCTATAACGAACGTATCTCTACGTACCTACAGCCAGAAATGCCGCTGCCAGAAAAAGCGGCTATAGGCGACTTTCGTGTGCGGTGTATATATAATAAAATTTGTATGAATTAGTAATTTTAAAGCCCTTACCTATAATTTCCTGACTGGGTGTTGGTATACAACAGTGTAGGTGTGACCGGTTGCTATGGTGATAACTACACAACAACCGTAAGGATTTTAGGTAGGTAATTATGTATTTGAATATATACAAGAATTAGCTAATTTACAGGATGATGGTAAACAATTTGCACCCTTTTACTGGCTTATTATGTAGGTACATCAAAACTAACAACTTTTGTTCAGCGACTTTTGTTAAAACTCATAAAATAAATCAGCTGTTCCTTACATTTTGTCAAGGGTGAATGATATTTATCTATGGAACAACATTTTTTTTTGAGATTTGATAAAATTCGTTGAACAAAAGTTGTTAGTTTTGATGAACAGAATAAGCCCTTAAAAGGATGTTGTTCTGCACCAGCCTTTTTAATAGTCCACTGCAGGACGTAGGCCTACCCACGAAGGGTGATTGGGCCATATTTACCACGCTGGCCCAGTGCGGGTTGATGGATTCACATACGCCATCGAATTTCTTCTAACGACGTACGTAGGTTGCCTCACGATGTTTTTCCTTCACCGAAAAGCCAGTGGTGTGAAAGGATGCTAATTGATTAAAAATAACCTGTATATAGAGAACCACATGATTCTTCTAAGTATACAACGTGTAACGGAAAGGCTGTATACATAAAAAGTGGGTTGATACTATACCTTATATAGATGCTGTATTCGAAATTCCGAGCCAAAATAAAAAAAATCACTTTTTAAAAAAAAAAAAATATGACTGACTAGAAAAAAAAAAGGACAGCAGTTCAAGGAGGTGTGGTCTGATTTTGATGGGCAAGGTCGTGTTATTGACCTCACAGCTGTTTAGTGTGATAGTGCTGTGCAAATGTGAATTAGTCATAAAAATGACTAGTTTTCAAAAAAAAATTAAAAATCAGCAAACGAACTTACACGGCTTAACATGCCCCCATCTAGTTTTTTACCGTTATCTGATTTGGTACTTTCAGTATGTATACAGTCTTTCAGTTACACGTTGTATATCTACTACCTACTACATCTACGCCTTTCCTGTACGTACCTGATTAATTTAAGTCTATTAAGGTGTGGCTTCTAAAAATTGCCATGGCAACTTAAACCATAACAAAGTGACGCCCCACCTTAACGTGCTATTAGTAAGTTCGTATAGGACGGAGGGCTAGACCTGGTGTCAGAGTTTTTAGGCCACCTGAAGGCCTCTGACATGGCTTAACGGTTAAAACAACCTTGACCTCATCCAGGTGTCATCTGAGCCACCGTAGCGCTATGTTAGAAAATGACACTCGCGGTCACCGATCCAAATACTAACCGTGCGGAACGTTGCTAAAGGTGACGTCCACAAGTGGTATATTATTCAGAGAAAAATTGAACCAAGATGGTATTTATATAATTTGAAAGCTTGATTCATGGGATTCTCAAAAATATTTAATTTAGATTTTTTTATGCCTCCATTTTTTTTAAATATGAAAAATAAATTGTATGAAAAACAAATAATACAGCTATGTAATTTTTTTAGTTAAGCAATAACAAAAGTGCTTCTATCATTATTTTACTTGCATTCGTAGCTGATTCTTCCACATCCATCTCTTAATTTGCTAAAATTAAAAATTATAACCTACCAGTGTGACCAGTTAGTAGGTACAATGTGACAAATAAACACTTAAAAACTGTATCTAATTGGTAAAAATGTTTCCATTAAACAATTTGGAGGTTACTTAATCAGGGTTGATAGAGATAAACTACCTATCGAGCCAAATATATTAATTTATCCTAATAGATTAAAAATTAATAAAAAAAAGGAGGGCACTTTTTTAGTTTTAACTGATGTGATAGACTCAGAAAAATATGAACTTTCTCGAAATGTTACAAGTGTTGCGGTTGGAATGTTTGATTAGTATTATACCAGCCTCCATACATTTTGTGGACATGTCCTTTCGGTGATCGCTGACAAACACCTAGTCAAACTACGCTACAAGCGCTATGATACAGGCTGAATAAACTTCTTGGCCAGTCTTCTGTACTGTACCGGCCTTTTTAACAGTTCACTGCAGGACATAGGCCTACCCACGAAGGGTGATTGGGCCGTATTCACCATGCTGGACCAGTGCGGATTGGTGATACGCCATCGAGTTTCTTCTACGGACAAGTAGTCCAGTTAGGCAGGTCCAACTTCAAGAAAGAGGCCAATCACCAAATCCAACTCGGTCAGGCAGCGTTCGGAAAACTGCGTGACGTCTTTTCGTCTGACTTACCTCAGTACCTCAAGTCGAGAGTTTTCGACAGTTGTGTGTTGCCAGTGTTGACATATGAGACTGAAACTGTGGGCCTTATCAATAAGCACAACGTGCTATGGAGATGGCTATGCTCGGAGTCTCACTGCGAGATCGAATCAGGAATGAGGAGATTCGCAGACGAACCAAAGTTACCGACATAGCCCAGCGGATTAGTAAGTTGAAATGTCAATGGACAGGGCACATAGCTCGGAGAACTGATGTCCAATGGGGCAGTAAAGTTCTCGAATGGAGACCAGGACCCGGCAAGCGCAGCGTAGGACGTCCACCAATCAGGTGGACTGACGCTATTATTATGACCGCAGGAACGCGCTGGATGCAGGCCGCATCCAACCGGGCTTATTGGAAATCCATAGGGGAGGCTTATGTCCAGCAGTGGACGTCCTACGTCTGATAATGATGATGATGATGAATCATAAGAACAATAGGAAAAATAACCTTAAATTGAAAAATAAGATTTTTTAACAAAAAATAATAATAAATAGAGGAAGGAATTATGCATGATGCTAGGGCATATTAGGAATTATATTCATGCCATTTTGGCATTAGACTTATCAGAATAACTATAATAATAGTTAAACAGAGAGATAGTGCTGTTGTCACATGAGGCCATTTTAATTGTGTCTCCGAGACCCGGTGAAACCCATTGAATCGAGATATTTTCTTGTCTCTTTCAACTTGAATCGCTACTTAGATAAGGTTAATTAAAAAAAAAAATATTTATAAACATCAATGCCATAATTCAATGTTCAATGCCAAACAATTAAAAAAAAACACACACACACACACACATTTGCCTGAACTAGGTTAAACCTGTGTTTCATGCTGACAAAGAGTAAAAAAGAAAATTTACTTACACTAAAAATTTAAAATAGTATCTATCAACCTCAATGTAATAAAGATAAAGATTCGGCAATGTGAGACCAGACTATGTTAAGTTTAAGTAGCTCAAAAAATCCATTTAAATATACCATAGTTAAATGGATTTTTTGAGCTATTTTACTTTTAAATTGTTTGGATTTAATATAATTTGCATTGAATGCTAATTTAAATGGAATTTAATATTATCTAATTTGATTTTTGTTCAAGGCCGCGCCGCCATCACGCCGCCATATTTTAAAAGCAATGTCAAAAGCTAATAAGGTCCGAAAATATTTGTTATGAAAGAAAATAATAGGAAAATAATTTTCCAAAAAATAAATTAAGAAAATAATTGCATTATCATACTAATATTATAAATCCAAAACGTTTGTTGGTTTGTTCCTCTTTCACGCAGCAACGGAGCTACGGATTGACTTGATTTTTGGCATGGATATAGTTCAAAGGCCGGAAAGTGACATGGGCTACTTTTTATCCCGAATAAGTATGAGATTTCTGTGGGATAGCACAAAAGTCAAAATACCACGCGGGCGGAGCCGCGGGCAAAATCTAGTCTTTTTTAAATACATATATTATACGTACAAAAGTAGATACAATGAGTCTTCGGTGAGTGCGCCCAGGAGTTGCACAATCTGGTCCCACCTGCCTCTTTCTTATATCGTACGGCTAGACAGACGCGACCAAAGCGCCACCCTTTTATGGTGGACATCCCACGCGTTAGAACCAAGCGTTTTGAGTCCACATTCTTCATACGAACTGCCAGAATGTGGAACGCTTTGCCTGAGTCTGTCTTTCCGTTAAAGTACAATGTAGGTGTCTTCAAATCTCGAGTAAATAGGTATCTTCTAGGTAAGCGTGCTACATCCTAGACTGCATATCTGCTTAACATCAGGCAGTGTGTGGTCAAACGCAAACCTATTTGAAATAAAAAAAATGAATAAAAACAATATGTTAAATGATTCGTGGATGTTCATTGATAGTATACAGGGTTATTCCTAATCAATTAGCATCCTTTTACGGTCTTATGCTGTAAGTACATCAAAACTAACAACTTTTGTTCTTATTTTTACAACAAAATATAATACTACTTTATATGCTAAAACTAATTACCTACACTACTAATACATACACATACACCCGCCTTGCAAAAAGCCGTGGCGGTCTAGTGGTAATGACACCCGCCTTACAATCGTGAGGTCGCGGGTTCAAATCCCGGTCCCGTACCAATGAATTCCTTGGAATTTATGTACGGAATTTTACACCACGGGCTTTTCGGTGAAGGAAAACATCGTGAGGCAACCTGCATGCTTCCGTAGAAGAAATTCGATGGCGTATGTGAATCCACCAACCCGCACTGGGCCAGCGTGGTGGATATGGCCCAATCACCCTTCATGGGTAGGCCTACGTCCTGCAGTGGACTATTAAAAAGGTCGGTACTGTACAGTACTAATACATAAAAAGCAATTGGATCATCCACAGACCCTTGAAGGTCTAAAGATAATCCAAATATTCAAGCCCAATTTTGTTCTGCGACTTTTGTCAAAACGCAAAAAAAAACCAGCCGTTCCATACATTTAGTCGCGCGTGAACGATGTTTTCTATGGAACAACAATTTTTTTCAGTTCTGACAAAAGTCGCAGAACAAAAGTAGTTAGTTTTGATGCACAGTTGTTAGGAATAACCCTGTATATGAATATCCAATACACAGACGCGACCAAAGCGCCACCCTTTTATGGTGGATACGCGTTAGAAGCAAGCGTTTCGAATCCTCATTCCTCATACGAACAGCCGGAATGTGGAACGCTTGGCCTGGGTCTGTCTTCCCGCTAAAGTACAACGTGGGTGTCTTCAAATACCGAGTAAATAGGTATGTTCTAGGTAAGCGTGCTACACCCTAGACCGCACATCTGCTCAACATCAGGCGGTGTGTAGTCAAACGCGAACATACTCGAAATTAAAAAAAAAAACGTACATACTCTAATTTCTTCACATATTATGAAAAGAAGTGAAAATACAAAGAATCAATGCCTTTAAATCAAAATTCACGTGCACAAAAATCCATATTATTTATTAACATCTCCATTCATTGGGTATTGATGTACGAACGCAACTTGCACCGAAAAGCACATTTTAATTCGGAAAAAGTAAAAAGTAAGTGTTTGTTTTGAAGTGAAACATTCGCGAAAATATTATATTTTTTTTATTTATTTCGTGAATAGGTAAAACATTTCGAACGCGCCCGTGTCGAGTGGCTGAAAAATAGGGATGGGAAAAGTCGATAAAATTGTGAGACTAAAAATTTTTCGATGAAATGGGACCTATTAAGTGGTTTTACTAACTACAACAAAACATAATAAATCTCATCGTCATTATTGTCATCCGTAAGACGTCCACTGCTAGTCATAGGCCTCCCCTACGGATTTCGAAAGTGTTTTTGTTAGAATTGGCGAAAATGAATACTGAATTTACGTCGCTACTACTTACTATAAAAACCAATTAGATTAATTAAACATAAACCACAGAAGGCTTAGAAATAATCAAAATGCTCGCACCTACTCCTAGTTGGCAGGGCAAGATCAATGTTTTTAAGACTGAAATCTTCTGAGATGGCTAAACAGTTAAAACACTAGAGCCAAAATCAAATCAAAATCAAAATTCGTTTATTTGTTAGAATATTGTCTTACAATGTAGATGTTAAAGAACAATAGTGTCTCAAATATTCTACCTTTACAGGTGTACAAATAGTTTTAGAAAATAAATAGAGGTATTTGGCTTAACATTATTCATACATTTATTCCTTAAGTGAGTCTTCTAAAAATTCGTTAATAGTGTAATAACACTTGTCAATAAGGAACTTGTGTAATTTGTGTCTAAAAGTATCATAATTAAGTTCTTTAAAACAATTTGGCAATTTGTTGTATACCTTAATGGCCATACAATAAACATTATTACTATATATACACACCCTCTGTTGCGGTATATCCAACTTATATTTTCGTCGTTGCTGTCTATCTCTCCCATCAGCGCTACTATTTAACGAAAACTCGGATTGGTGTCGTCGAACAAATAAGCACATTTCAAATATATATAGTGAAGGCAATGGTAAAATGTTATATTTTTTAAATAATGATCTACTTGGTGCCAGAAAATATGCACCAGATAATGCTCTGATAAATTTCTTTTGAACTTTAAAAGCTTCCTCCCGACGCACAGAATTACCCCATATTATCAAACCATAACGCAACAAAGAAGCCCTATAGTTTAACGATACTCGTATATGTAGCTCGTATATGTAGCTCGTATACGTATCGTTAAATTACAATTAACGATTAACGTCATACGAACCTCGAACGACAACGATTAGCTGTAAATAAAAATTTAAAATCATCTGTGACCTTCCGGGCTCTATCTGTATGTACAAAGGTGACGTCCACAAGTGGTATATTATTTAGAGAAAAATCGAACCAAGATGATATATACATAACTTGAAAGCTTCATTTATGGGCTATTCAAAAATATTTAATTTAGATTTTTTTATCCCTCCATTTTTATTTAAATGTGAAAAATAAATTGTATGAAAAATAATAATACAGCATTGTATTTTTTCTAGTTTAGCAATAATAAAGTGCTTCTATCGTTATTATACTTGCATCCGTAGCTTATTCTTCCACATTCATCTCTTGATTTGCAAAAATTAAAAATGAAAACTCAAACAGTGTGACCAGTTAGTAGGTACAATGTGATAAAAAAACACTTCAAAACTGTATCTAGTTGGTAAAAATGTTTCTATTTAACAATTTGGAGGTTACTTAATCAGGGTTGCTAGAGATAAACTACCTATTGAGCCAAATTTATTTATCCTAATAGATTCAAAATTAATTTAAAATATCGGAGGATACATCCTCTTTATTGGTTTTAACAGATGAAATAGACTCAGAAAAATATGAACTTTCTCGAAATGTAACGAGTGTTGTGGTTAGAATTTTTTATTATTATTATACCAGCCTCCATACATTTTGTGGATATGTCCTTTTACAGGAAGAACAAATATATGTCATAAATAATACCTAATGTGATTTTGTTTTTAACTGTTAATGTAACTTTGTTTGATACGCTTTGACGCAGCAAATCAGCATCAGATAGACTTGATTTTTGGCATGAATATAGATCAAAAGCTGAAAAGTGACATAAGCTACGTTTTATCCCGGAATAATAGGCTCCTGCTGGATAACACAAAAAATAAAATATACGCCGCCAGCAAACGCTTGTAAATATATATTTATAGGCATAGATAGTAACATGCAATCACAGAGCAAACCTCTAAGTCCATCACAAAACCGCTTGCACGGGGTGACAATCGAACTCATGTCTCCTGGGCATTCAGGGCAACTAACCACTAGGCCACCGACGCAGTCAATCAAATGTTGATCTGAAATATTTTTTAAATATATAAATATTTTTGCGACATCTTACACACGGCCTCTGACCCCAAACTAAGCAACGCTTGTGATATGGCTGCCAGAGACTGATATACTACATATACTTATTTTTAAATACATACTTATATAGATAGTAACTAAATAACACCCAGACACAGAGCAAACACTTATGTTCATCACATAAATATTTGCCCTGGGTGGCGATCGAACCCACGTTTCTTTGATCCAGAAGTTAGGGTCACTAACCACTGAGCCACCGAGGCAGTCAAATGTTAATCCTATCGATATTTTTTCTCATCACTAGTCTAATATGGAATGAATTTCCAAAGTTTGCATGTTTGTACATCGCCCGCGTACTTTGCTCGTTATTATGGCGCCGTATTTGAACTATTTCTGAATGTGAACTTTTTGAATCTGGACACTGCACTTTTATTTCAAGTTTTTTCAAGTTATCTAAGTACTGACGCTGTTTTGTGAGGTGATCATCATTATAATAGGCTATATGACAAAAAAAAAATATAATTAGTCTATGGGCGCCCTCGCTGCGCTCGCCTAAATATCTCGGGCTGCAATTGATGCCTTACAGACTTTGGCTACTAAACTACTATTATGTTATGTTATGTTAAAAAGGCTTACCTAATACCTACCTATAAATATTAGGTTAAATAGACCGTGACTGCCTCGTCTCTTTGCACCAAGATCATAACCACTGGACCACCGAGGCAGTCGTAAGTAAGTCGTACGCTACGCCAGTCGACTCGTAATCTCCGTTCAAGAACTAATCCTCCGAAGCCAATTTCCAGTAGGTACGATATAAATAATTATATTTTTACAACAATGATGACGACGATGTTGAAGACAATAATTTGTATAAGCCTTTTTAATAAATAAATAAAATAAATAAATAAATATTGGGGGACATCTCACACACGGTCTCTGACTCCAAACTAAGCAGAGCTTGTGGTATGGCTGCCAGAGACTGATATACTACATATACATATTTTAAATACATACTTATATAGGTAGTACCTAAATAACACCCAGACACAGAGCAAACACCTATGTTCATCACAAAAATGCTTGCCCTGGTGGGAATCGAACCCACGCCTCTTTGATCCAGAAGTCAGGGCCACTAACCACTGAGCCAACGAGGCAATAGTTCATTCTACTGTACCAGCTGGCCCAGTGCGGGTTGGTGGATTCACATACGCCATCGATTTTCTTTTACAGACATAATGCAGGTTTTCTCGTGATGTTTTACTTCTTTGAAAAGCCAGTGGCGTAAAAAACCGTAGGCACACAAATTCCAAAAAACTCATAGGTACGGTAACAGCATTAGAACCCACGGCCTCACAATTAGAACTGTCACTGTCACTGTCACTAGACCTCACTGTCACTGTCACTAGACCTCCACAGCATAATGAGTATTTCACATAGTAATTTTTCGCGAAAAATGGCATCACCGGCTTCCACCATATCCAGAATTAAATAGTTAGTCCATTCGGGGCAGACATTTAAATAGAAAAAAATCCGTGGAGCGATTTTTTTTAAACGTCTTGGTTTGGAAGTATAAATCTCGATTTTCTAACTAATCCCGGTAGAGGGTTCGCCGCCATCTTGATTTTTTCGTTTTTCTGAAATAACTCGTTAATTTTCAACTTTAGAGCAAAAATGGTGGTAACCAAAGTTGTTGGAAATTTAATTTCTCACCAGTTTGGTCATGATCATTTTTACGCTAGGATCAATATTTGCAGAGTTATACTATCAAGTTTATAAAAAAAAAGTAATGGGTGGAATTTCAGCATCTTTTCAGGGGCTTATTCTGTACATCAAAACTAACAACTTTTGTACTGCAACTTTTGTCAAAACTCAAAAAATTTTTTTGGGTTTCCTTAGAAAATAATAGAATAAGCTCCTAAAAGGATGCTAATTGATTAGAAATAACCCTGTATATACGCGTCGAATTGAGTACCCTCCTCCGTTTTGTCGGTCAAAAAATATTTCACAATTGGCAAATATTTCAAAATCGATTCACAATTGGCGAATATATTAGTACACATACACAAAAAAACATACAGACGAAAATAGTAAATTCTCCTTTTTGGAAGTCGTTAAATACACGAATTGATATCAATAAATGTTTCATTAATCGACGATCAATGTAAGGAACTTAAATTTACACGAAATACTGCTTTGGGCTGTATTAAACATTGCACTCAACTGCATTTTCCAATGCCCTAGCTGTGGTCAGGCCTATGTTGTACAGGCACAATGCTTTATAATGGCGGTACAAAGCTTTATTTGCTCGTGGCATTCACGCAATGCACCGAAACTACTAACGTAGACTAAAATTTAAACTAACCCATGTCTATTGTACTAACTATTTTTGTACAGTAAAATCGAATAATTGAACATTTTAGTTAACAAATGGCACAGACCCTGGAGTGAGTGGTTTGTAATTTTCCAATTTAAAAAAAGTTTTATAATTAATATAGGGTTATCCAGAACATGTAACAGAGGAGTAATGACCTATGAGGTCGAAAAGTTCTCGAGTAGTAGTAGTGCCGGCAAGCGAAGCGTAGGATGTCCACCCACAAGATGTAGGTAATAATAAGGCACAAGAGTAAGTAAGTAAGACAGAGTGAGTAAGTAAGAAAATAAGTAGTATAAGGAGTAAGTAAGGAGTATAAAGACTAAGTAAGTAAAATAAGAAATAAAAAAGAAAATGTGCCAGAGATATAGGTCAAGCAGGAGTAAGTAAGTGAAGGAAAAGGAGACGAAAGGAGAAGTAAGGAATATATTGAAAAAGCTATTTAGAGCTCTCAGACTTGTACGTCTGACTGAGGCCTAAATAGAACAACTAGCATCAGCGTGGGATGTTGGTTCTGGAATGGCGGCGGATGAGTGTCTTGTACACCAACGGCGGCATCCGTAGGCTTAGTTAGGTAGCCAACTGCGCACCCACCTGCCCTGGACAATCCACGTGGGTTTACAACGGTCCAACTGAATGATGGAGAAAGGAAAAAATAAATATAATTTACGGCCGCTTCCCGGGGACCGCCGGGGCGCATCTGGAGCCGATGCTGGGTGCCACAGCATGCGATCCATCGGTAGCGGAGAGTCGAGCAGGCGGGCCTCCGTTAGCTCTGCACCCTGTACGCGGGGTGTTAGGGTAAATGCGACAGCCGACCAAAGAATGCAACAAGAATCATTATCACCTTCATCCACGCAAAGTTTGTTTGAATCTCCCATCAGTTCGCCGCTTTCATTCGAGATTCAAGTAAGATCCCGTGCTTCATCAGTTTCTACAAACCCAGAGGATGTTGCACAAGAGGCATACGCCAACAATCTTGTGCCCACCACTGGAGTTTCCCGTGCGAGAAAAAAGTGGACGCCAGAGATGAACGAGTTCATAATACGCACATATTTAACCATCACTAAACTAGAAACAAAACCACGCGGATATTTAGATCCACTTCACAAAGAATTCATAGAAAATTTTCCAGAAATGGAAGTTTCAAAGCAGCGTGTAGGAGACCAAAGACGAGCCATAATAAGAAATAAATTGTTATCTGAGGACACTATGCAAAAAATAAAAACTGATGTAAAAAAACAACTAGAAACACAAATTACACCTACAAAAATATCCCAGGACCATACTGATTTATCACAGACAATAACTAATACCGGAACACAAATCACCTCTAGAATGCGTTGGAGCGACGAACTTAACGAAGCTATCATGAGACACTACTACAGAATTACAGAGCTAGAATCAAACAGAACAGCATACCGCAAACCATTACATACTAGTATAATAGAACAATTCCCTAACATTGCGCACGTTTCTGAACAACGCATAGCAGATCAACGCAGAGTTATAGTAAATAACAAACTTATTACGGACCAACGACTGCAGGAATTGAGACAAGAAGTAGAAATAACCTTAGTTACTCAAACTCAATCACATCAAAACCGTGACCCAAGTGACACACCCCAAGTATTAACCAATAACATCACTGATCCGTTTTTAAATTCAGACTTTGACTTTACCCAACAAAACACCTTAGATATAATAGGCAATGCAACTACTCAGGAACAACCAAACAAAGAACAATGCAGTGACGAACAATTCAACGATAAAATAAAGGAGACATTTAAAACAACTTATGATAAATTCATTGATACGGATCCCACAAACAGACCTTACATACCTAAACAAAAAGCTTCAAAAAAGTTATCATTCATAGTTACCTATATAAATACACACATATTACCTCAATATAAATCAGAAAACGACACTTTTACAAAAACCCAAACATTAATTTACTGTGCAGCCTATACAACCGCTACTTGCAACGGCTCTAAAATTAAGGAATCTGAAAATAGGACATCGCAAACACTACTAAAAAATAAAAAACCATCGTGGCAAAATAGGATAGAAAATAAAATACATAAACTAAGACAGAACTTCGGAAGAATGACGCAATATATAAAAAGAAATAGAAGCAACAAGTTGTTAGTATATATAACTGCAATTAGAGAAAAATACAAAATTCATTCCCGTCATGAAAACCCTAATCAAACAGATGAGCAATTCCTTGATAGCCTGAAACAAAACTTAAACGCCACTTGTAGTAGACTCCGCAGATATACAGACTGTACTAAGAGAAAAAATCAAAACGCACAATTTCACAACAACGAAAAACAATTCTACAGAGACCTTTCCAAAGTAACACCCCACGTTAACACAACAGACAACAGTATAAATCTTAGATCTCCTAATGCAACTACATTGCATCAGTTTTGGTCAAACTTATGGGGTCAAACAATAGAACACAACCGAGATGCTCAGTGGATCCTCAAAGATGCACATAAACTAGAAAATATACCCCAGATGCTATTTGACACTATCCCGGTAGATACATTTATTAAAACACTAAATAAGACTCATAATTGGAAAACACCAGGCACTGACCACATCCACAACTATTATTATAAAAAACTGACCACTATGCATCAAGCTTTATACAAACATATATAAATGATTTTATTCAATCCCCTGAAACAGTACCTCCATTTGTAACACAAGGAATTACATACATGCTCCCTAAGGATAACGATATAGAAAATCCAGCCAAATACAGACCCATCACATGCCTACAAACCATTTACAAAATAATGACTGCCTGTATTACTGAACTCATTTACCAACACATAGTTGAAAACAATATTTTAGCAGAGGAACAAAAAGGATGTCGTAAGGGAAGTCAGGGATGTAAGGAACAATTAATCATAGACAGTATCGCAATGCAACACACTATCAAAAATAAACGAGAGTTACACACTATGTACATAGATTACCGGAAAGCTTTTGACTCTGTACCGCATTCCTGGCTTACCTACATACTCCATCACTATAAGGTACACCCAACCCTAGTCCACTTTCTAACAAGCATAATGCAACACTGGCAGACAAAACTAAAAATTAGAAATTCTGAAAATACAATAGAAACTGACGTAATACCGATCAAAAGAGGCATTTTCCAGGGAGATGCCTTCAGCCCCCTCTGGTTTTGCCTTGCACTTAACCCACTCTCCCATATCCTTAAAGAATCTGATAATGGCCTCGAAATAACCAATGAAAATACTAATACCTTAATATCCCATTTAATGTACGTCGATGATATAAAATTATACAGCAATAGCACACAGTCACTACACAACCTAGCAGACATCACACAGGAATTTTCAAATGACATTCGAATGCAGTTCGGTATCGATAAATGCAAAACATTTACCGTCTTACCACAAAAGTTTTACGCACGCCTTAAACAATGTTTAACAGTACAAATAGCACGGTTAAACAGTGTTTAAAACGTGTTTAAATCTTTTGTGGTAAGGCGGTTACACTCTGTGACAGTCAAGTAAGTAGTACAAGAGGAATATGAGCTACATACAGGACAACAAATAGATGCCTTAAGCGAAAATGATACTTATAAATATTTAGGATTTCAGCAATCGCGACAAATACCCCAAAAAGAAACCAAAAAGACAATAATCCGAAAATTCAGGCATAGACTCAACATTTTATCAAAATCACAACTATACTCACGTAACTTAACACAGGCCATTAATACATTTGCGATCCCCATTCTCACTTATTCATTTGGAGTCATTAGCTGGACAAAGACAGACTTAAAACGGATGCAAACTTCAATTAATACAACACTCACATCTCAACGCAAACATCACCCCCGATCATGTATCCAAAGAATGACACTCCCGAGAAATGAAGGAGGACGTGGAATCATTGACATACTGAACTTACACAATAAACAGATCAGCAGCTTAAGAAATTACTTTCACAAGAAGTCTGAAAAATCTCAAATACATAAAGTAATAATTGAAGCAGACAAACGTATAACAATACTCAATCTTCACAACCAAAACATACAGCGCAACCAATTCATCTCATCCAACGAAGATAAAATAGAAACGTGGAAGCAGAAGTCCTTACACGGGAGGCACCGCCACGACCTGGAACAGCCACATGTTGATAAGAACGCGTCAAACGCTTGGCTACGGCGTGGCGAGCTTTTTCCAGAAACTGAAGGCTTCATGTTAGGTATACAAGACCAAGTAATTGATACAGGAAACTATCAACGACATATTATACGCCGCCCAAATTATAATGATAAATGTAGACAATGCTACTTAGCTTCAGAAACAATCCAACACATCACAGGTGCATGTAAATCAATAGCCCAAACTGACTATAAACATAGACACGATCAAATAGCTGCAATAGTACACCAATCCTTAGCATATAAATACAAATTAGTGAATGAAAAAGTACCCTATTACAAATACAAACCACAAACCATCCTTGAGAACTTAAATTACAAACTTTACTGGGATAGAACTATAGTTACAGATAAAACAATCCATTATAATAGGCCCGATATAACAGTGTTAGATAAACAAAACAAATCCGTTTTCCTCATAGACATAGCCGTTTGCAATACTCACAACCTCACATCTACACATACAGAAAAGATTGCAAAATATGTCGACCTATCAATCGAAATCAAAACCCAATGGCGCGTCAATACCACAAGGACTGTACCAGTAGTAGTATCCACCACAGGTGTAATACCCAAAACACTCCACACAAGCTTAAATACACTAGGAATCCCATCAACAAGTTACATCCTCCTACAAAAAGCTGCTATACTAAACACCTGCAGAATTGTGCGGAAATTTTTAAATTCATAAACAGTATCGTGTTTATGTATTTAAAAATTTAGCGTAGGTATAAAACTACTAAATATATAAATTTAAATTTTAAGAATGCACTTGGCTTTGGCCCGTGCTATATATACCTCCTGTTGCAGGAGAGAAACGATGTTCGTTACTACGATAATAATAATAATAATAAATCAGTTTATTTGCGAGAATATTGTCTAACGTAGATCTAATTACATAAATAGTATCAAATATTCTACCTTTGCAGGTGTACAAATATTGTTATTCTTTTTTTCAAGGACACTGTTTCCGCCAAAAAATACCGGTAGACTGGACTCCAACCAATCTACTAAATCGTGCTGGGCCCATATAATAATTAAAACAATAGGAATTCGATTACCATCAATTCGCGAATGCTGCGGCGCAAGCCGACGAGTTCATTCCACCCTGGAAATAACCTAAACTCGTCCCGAATCCTACCCCCTTGGTCGACCAAAACTAAATGGAACGAACTCACAGCTGATGAGGTGTCTTCAGGATTCTATTGCATCCGCCGCCAATCACTTGCACTTCAAATCAACAGTCAACACAAATTAGGCGATCCGCGCCCCACTTAATATAATTGGCACACTAAGAATTAGGCCGCTAATCCTAGAATCGTTCCGCAGACGTCATCCGCGACGGCGTCCCAGTCACACACTGCCGTACTTGCACCGAGCTGAGTAACTCGCGCGCAGGGACGGTTTTATTCTCAACAACCACCCGTCCCGGCTGGAGAAGCCAGCCGCTAGTCTTAATCCACCGGGAGCCGGGAGAGCGTCGCTATAGCCCGCTGTAAAGTCGAGCCTCTGACCAGCACTTCGGCGACGCGAGGAGTCCCATCAGGACCCATAATTAACCTTATAATGCGCCCCCTGCGCCAAAACAATGAAGGCAAATTCGCTTCCTTCAACAAAACCAAATCCCCTTCCCGTGGAGGATCCGTCCGATCTGTCCATTTAACCCGTTGTTGTAAAATGTGTAAATACTCTAAAGACCATCGACGCCATAGGTCTTGACCCATTTGTTGTAACATCTGAAACCGCGACAACCGTGTCGTATTAACATCCGTCCACGGATACTCTGGCAAAGCCGCGAGTGGCTGCCCAATCAAGAAATGACCTGGGGTGAGGACCTCTAGGTCGTTTGGGTCGGAAGACAATGGACAGAGCGGACGTGAGTTCAGAACAGCTTCCACCTTACAAAACACAGTGGCAAGCTCTTCGAACGTGAGAGCCGTCTCTCCTAATATTCTCCGTAGGTGCGTCTTGGCTGACTTTACCGCGGCCTCAAATATACCTCCCCAGTGGGGACAATTTGGCGGACTCGTTAGCCAAGTTATTCCCCTCTGGGCAAGAGCCTGACTTATACTATTTCCATTAGCTTGTAGGAATTTACCAACTTCCCTTAAATAATTGTCTGCACCCTTATAGTTTGTACCATTGTCAGACCGGATCAGTGACGGGAGACCTCTTCGCGACACGAAACGGTCTAGAGAAGCAATAAATGCCTCAGTAGTTAACGAGGATACCGCCTCGAAATGAACCGATTTTGTCGATAAACAGACATATACGCATAGATAAGCGCGAGTAACCTTAGCGTTTCGTAATGTAGACGATTTCACATAATATGGCCCGGCAAAGTCGGTAGAAACCCCATCAAACGGCCTCGCTTGATTGACCCTATCCGAGGGTAGATCACCCATCTGTGGCTGCATCGTAGCTGCCTTGACCCTATAACAAGGTATACAACGAAATATAACACCCCGGACAACCCTCCGGGCCGATAAAATCCAAAATTCTCGTTGTAAAATTGCAAGCAACGCAGTGCACCCTGCATGCGCGTTGCGAATGTGTCTGTCTCGCACGATAAGTTCTACCAAAGCTCCCTGCTTCGGAAGTAGTAACGGATGCCTACTCCCATATGGAATGTTAGCCCTTCGAAGGCGGCCTCCGACCCGCAAAAAACCATCAGAATCAATGAAAGGGTTAAGCCGAGCCACGGCTCCCTTCAACTTCGCGCGTCCTAAGCGTAAGATTGATAATTCCGCCTTAAAGCAGTCCGACTGAATAATCTTGATCCAATATAACAACGAGCTTCGCCGCTCCTCCGGCGTCGTAGTGGGTGAAAGCTGCTTCCGAGTCGGGTGGCGGCAGTTGTGGATGAAGCGTTTTATCCAACTGGTCACACCCAGTAACTTCTCCAAACTGCTGTATCTCCCCACCAACCAATCCTTATCCAATTTTGGTTCAGTTGCCACTGCATTCACGCGCAACTCCGGCAGCACCGATAGTAACCTCTCCTTCCTTGGAGCAGGCCAAGAGGACTCTGGTTCCAATAACCAGTCCGGTCCCCACCAAAGTGGGTGCTGCACCAGCTCCACAGCTGTACAGCCCCGAGACGCACAGTCAGCCGGATTGATTTCGCCCGGAACGTGTCTCCAATCAATATGAACTTCGGCATTCTGAATTTGGGAAACCCGGTTTCCCACAAAAACATCCAGCGTGTGCGGTGCAGCTCCAAGCCACGCCAGGGCCACTTGGCTGTCCGACCATCCGTATATCTTCTCAATATTTACAGTGGACGCTAACTCCTTGCCAATGTGGCATAACAAACGCGTTAAAAGGTGAGCCCCGCTCAGCTCCAATTTAGGTATTGTCAACCTGGTCCGAATAGGAGCAACCTTGCTCTTGGCCATCAGTAATACGACGGAGACCCGGCCCTCGGCGTCAACCGCTCGTACATAAACTGACGCCGCATAACCTCGTTCTGAGGCGTCACAAAAGCCATGCAGACTGGCTTGGTATTTTCCCGGTGGCAGTATTCGTCGAGGAAGGGCAAACCGATTGACCTCCTCAATGGTATCAAGCAACTCAAGCCATGTGTTCAATGGGGCTCCATTGAGTGGCTCATCCCACGAGATACCCAATGTCCAAAGTTCTTGTAAAAGACATTTGGCTGAGAAGATCACGGGACTAACCCAGCCGTTTGGATCAAAGGTCCGTGCGATGGCGGATAGAACAGTCCGCTTTGTCCACACTTGATGTCGTTCCAGATCCACTTGGAACGTAAAGGTATCAGCTACTGGCTGATATTTCATACCCAACACAGCTATCATATTTGGGTCCTCTCCGTCCGCGAAGAGGCCCGGATTCTGCTGGTGTTCTTCTGGGATACCCTCCAGTACCCTAGGATCATTCGACAACCATTTACGCAGTTCATAACCAGCTGTTGCCAGTATGGCAACCAACTCGTCGCGTAGAGTGATAGCTTCCTCCCAAGTCTGCGCACCCGTACAGATATCATCCACAAATAAATCGCGACGCAAAACTGCAGCAGCCCGAGGGAAACGCACTCGCTCACACTCCGCTAACTCACGGAGCACGCGAGTCGAAATCCAGGGACTCGACCTCAACCCATACGTGTTGGTGTTGAGCTCATATACGACCACTGGGTCGTTGGGATTTTCACGCCAGAGAATAAGCTGAAAGCGTCTATCTTCTGGGTGAATGACAGTCTGACGGAACATCATCCGGATGTCCGCCCCGAAAACCACCTGATGTCTCCGAAAGCTCAGAATGACATCGACAACGTCACGATTCAATTTGGGACCCGCGTGCAAACAATGATTGAGAGCTACTCCCGTTGAGGTAACAGCAGAACCATCAAATACGGTCCTTAATTTACCCGTAGATGCTTTCAGCACCGCATGATGAGGCAAGAAGTAGTGCTCAATCGAGCTCCAATCGACTTGAGCAGGCGACATGTGACCCAGTGCTTCATATTCACGCATGAAGTCGATGTATTTTTCCCGGAGAACTGGGTCTCGTTGCATACGTCGCTCCATGGACAGAAGTCTTTTCTCGGCCAACGCTCTAGAAGACCCCAACGAGGGCGGCGAGGTAATAAAGGGTAGCCTAGTCATGAACCTTCCTGACTGAAGCCTAACCGTGTTGTCCTTAAAGAACGCTTCGCACTCGTCGTGATTCGGGTCTACCCGTGACGCCTCAGGGGGTTCTTCCACCTCCCAGAACTTCCGCATAATTCTGGCAAGGGCTGAACTAGCGATAGTGACCGATGACTCGCCCTGAGTTTGGTCCTCAAACACCGGACCCATGACCGCATGTCCAAAAATAGTAGAAATTGCTACCAAGGAAGAAGTCCCTAATGTCTTCTGTCTTCCCGTTAATACCCATCCCAATACATCTGCTCCGATTAGCAGATCTACAGGGCCTGGTTGATGAAAGAGTGGGTCGGCCAAGTCCAACCCCTCTGTCAGCGATACCCTTCCCGTAGGGATATCCACTGATGGATGCCAACCCACCACGGTATCCAGTACCATGGCGGCAACAGAAATCCTCAGTGCTGGAGAGTGCACCGAAGAAAAGGAGACGTATGTATGGCCCCTCACACCCAATACTTCCGAATCACCCACACCCAGTATGGGTTTCGGTGCGCGTTCTAGCTCTAAACGCAATTTACGTGCCACACGCGTTGTTATCAGACACCCCTGTGCCCCCGAGTCAAGAAGGGCTCGTATCCGTACGCTATCCCCCCTTGTACCCCAAATGCGGACCTCCGCGGTAGGTAACAGCAGTTTGTGGGCCTATTGCCTCAGAGGAACCAGCTAGCTATTGACTAGCTGGCGAAGAACAATTTGGATAGGCCTGATATTCCGTGGGACGTACGGGACGCACGCACAGCGCCCTCGCTGGCACCACGTACCCGGCAGCCCTGCCGGACCGATAGTACGGTGGGTGATACTCCAACCGTGGGTACTCATGCATGGGCGGCGAGTACCGCTCATGTTGCGAGGTCATAACCTCCTGGCCTCGTGATGGAGGATGGCCGACCGCTATTGGCGCCGTTGTCGAGGCCCCCTTCCCCTTATCACAATTTGCCGACCCCTCCGCCCTGGAGTGGGTGGCCATGCTCGCCCGAGCGTAATAAGGACCGGATGCGGCCGCCGCATGTCCGGTTACCTGAGGGCTCTGCCCTCCAATGCGCTCACTAGAGGACGACCCCCCCCAGCCCCTGTGTTGCACTTGACCTTGTGCCCGGGCACCTCCTCCGTCCCTCGGAGAAGAGCTTCGGGGGGGAGCGCACCCGCCCGTGACAGACGCCTTCTGTTTGTCCTGGTGGCCTGCGTCACCCTTGTTCATGCATAGCATGGGGTGGTGCGCGCCTCCGCACCACGTGCACGGTTTTGCCTCGGAGCAGTCCCTGTGAAAATGTGCCCCAGCGCACGAAAAGCATAGGTTACTGCTCTTAACGTACCGGCGCCTCTCCGGTACCGTCAAGGTTTTAAAGGAGCGGCACTGCAACAGCCCATGTCCTTCTTGGCCGCAATGCCGACAAGCCCTTCGAGCCTCGCCGGCAACCAATGTAGCAACCCTGTTGCTGCACTTCCAATTCGGTGTTGCGCGGACGTCCTTCCCCCGCGCCCTTCCTCCTCCTCCCGAAGGCCCCCCTGGGATGCGCCCCTGCGCACTTGAGGTAGCTTCCGGGGCCGAGGTTTCGGCGATCCTGGCCTCCCATTCGAGGAACTTCACCAGATCCGTGAACTTGGGGAGGGCGTCGACACCCTGAGCATCTGGACCCGCACCGTGCTCTCGCTCGAACCTCGAACGCAGCTCGGCTGGGAGTTTGCCTAAAACTAGGTGGACGAGCAAGTATCCACTCGCCGACTCGTCCACTGGTAACCCCAGAGTGCGCAGCGAGTTACACGCAACTGTTAGAGGCGTGAGCAACTTATGCCGAAGGTCCGCCCTGGACCCTATCTTCGGCAGATTCAGTATCTGGCTCGCATGGACGTCCGCCAGTAGTCGGACGTTTTGATAGCGGGAGTTCAACAGCTCCCAGGCGGTATTATACTGATCATCTTCGACCCGAAGATGCCGGATGAGCGACTGTGCCTCGCCCTCAAGTGTCGACAACAGATACGCCATTTTCTGTGCCGACGTCAGGTCCCTTCGCGAGTCGACCAGCGACATAAACATATTTTTAAAGGACACCCAGTGTCCCACGTCCCCATTAAAATGGGGTAATTCCAAAGTTGGCAGCCGGCCCGTGACGCCATGTCCCGGCTCTGTCTTTGTTCCACCAGCGACTGGCGGGCCACCCACCTGCGCCGCCTTCATGGCCTCCACGGCCTCCATAATCTCATCACATGTTTCAGAGATTTGATTGAGATCTGCCTCATAACTGGCAAATATCTCTGGCGAAGGATCAGTGGCCATTAATGTCATGAAAGCGTCTTCAGCGCTCTCAAGTCTGCCACGCGCGGCTTCCGCGCGTAGACGTAGTGCAGACTTCCGATCCGGTCGACCGATAAGCCCCTTAGCTCCAAGGAACCATCTTAACTCCTTGGCTAAAATGTCCTTCGCCGCATGCCGTGCCATATTCGAAGTAAGTGAAACGAAAAGGAGCGTAAATTAAACAATAAAAACAACTGTGATCCGTAAATAAAAGACCAAAAAATGACACAGTTAAACGTGGTGACACCCCGAGTGACAACAGCCCAAACTATAGGTAACAATCGCAAACAATAGTATCACAATAGTAGGTACACAATTATAACCTACAGTGAAATTATAATTTAATTTTAATATAAATGGTACGGAACCCCGTGGTATATTAAGCTGAACCCTAAATTTTATTAAAACTTAAGTATAGTTTTAAATGCGACCGCGCACTAAAATGAAACTAATAAAGATAACGGCAAGCGTACACAACCTACTCTAATGTAAACAAACCGAATCAATTCCTAGTTAATTACCATTGACTAATAAAATATTGAAGCAATTTAAAGGCCAAGCCTACGCTTCTTATGGATAATTTCTAAAGTAAACAATAAGTACCACGCAATCGTGCGACTTAAAATTACCAAACAAACAATTATCAATTGCGAAAATACGAAACAATAACAAATAGCAATAATGCAACACAATTATCCATATGCAACCCTACTAAGATTGCTAATAGTAATTTATTTACGACAAACTAATGAGTTGAGTTTTACAAATGTACCTACCTTTTACTTTTAATACGACCGCGTATTTATTACGATAAGGTGCTATACAATGCAAAACTATTCCACAATCGTAGTAAACCTTCACAGTAAAATGAAGTCAGTTTACGATTTACCCACAATTTAACCAAAAAACAACCAAATAAAATGACCGCATTTTACATCTAACTTACAAATAATACAATATTAAATGCAATTTTCAATTCCGTGGCACGAAAATCACTTCGTGAGAACCACGCTTCTGCTAACAAAATGTTTCCGCCAAAAAATACCGGTAGACTGGACTCCAACCAATCTACTAAATCGTGCTGGGCCCATATAATAATTAAAACAATAGGAATTCGATTACCATCAATTCGCGAATGCTGCGGCGCAAGCCGACGAGTTCATTCCACCCTGGAAATAACCTAAACTCGTCCCGAATCCTACCCCCTTGGTCGACCAAAACTAAATGGAACGAACTCACAGCTGATGAGGTGTCTTCAGGATTCTATTGCATCCGCCGCCAATCACTTGCACTTCAAATCAACAGTCAACACAAATTAGGCGATCCGCGCCCCACTTAATATAATTGGCACACTAAGAATTAGGCCGCTAATCCTAGAATCGTTCCGCAGACGTCATCCGCGACGGCGTCCCAGTCACACACTGCCGTACTTGCACCGAGCTGAGTAACTCGCGCGCAGGGACGGTTTTATTCTCAACAGACACAAATATACATGCTTGTCAAATTTAATTATATTATTATACATTTGTTAATTTAAGCCGCTCTTTTAAAAATTCATCAATGTCATAATAGCACTTGCCAATAAGAAATTTAAATAATTTGGATTTAAATCTATTAAAAGTTAATTCCTTAAAACAATCAGGCAGTTTATTGTATATAGTAATAGCCATACAATACACATTGTTACTATACACACATACCCTTTGACCTGGCACAGCCAACTTATATTTACGCCGTTGTTGTCTGTCCCTTCCAATCACGTCACCATTTAATGGAAACTCAGAATGATGACGTCGAACAAATAAACACATTTCATATATGTAAAGGCAAGGCAAGGGTAAAATGTTACATTTTTTAAACAATGGTCTACAGGGAGCTAGGAAATGTGAGCCGCACAGTGCTCTGATGCATTTTTTTTGTACTTTAAACGCATCTTCCCAGTTAACAGAGTTACCCCATATAACCAAACCATAACGTAACAGTGATGACACATAGCCATGGTAGGCGCTGAGTGCGGCTTGTGTCGTGGCTGCACGTTGCATACGATTCAAAACGTATACGTATCGGTCTAGTTTTGTACAAATTTTATCAATGTGTTCCTTCCAATTACAGTGCTTATCAATAACTAAGCCTAAAAATGTAGTTGATTCTACCTGTTCCAGAACAATTCCGTCGTAATTAATATTAAGTTTCAGAGGGATACTATTATACGTTTGAAAATGTATAACCTTAGTTTTATGGAGATTAACACACAAATCATTATGTTTAAGCCAGGTTAAAATGGAATTAAGAGCATCATTTACGTCAAGTTCTAATTGATCTGTGTATTTTTTACTACCTTCTATAAGAAGAGTAGTGTCGTCCGCGTATAGAATACATTTATGTTTCATCATATTAGGGAGATCATTAATGTAGGTAGTAGGTACTGACAGGATCCCGCTGGATGCAAGACATTTACAAACGGTCTTATTGGATACCCATAGAGGAGGCCTATGACTAGCAGTGAACGTCATGTGGCTGATGGATGGATGAATTAAAATATCTTCATTTCCAGAATTTGTAATAACACTTTTTTTAGTTTTTTTTTTTGACGTCTCACACACGGTCTCTGACCCCAAACTAATCAAAGCTTGTGATATGGCTGCCAGAGACTGATATACTACGTATAGATATTTTAAATACATACATATATAGATAGTACCTAAATAACACCGAGACACAAAGCCAACACCTATGTTCATCACAAAAATGCTTGCCCTGGGCAGAGATCGAACCTACGCCTCTTTGATCCAGAAGTCAGGTTCACTAACCACTGAGCCACCGAGGCAGTCTACAAGATATGTATGTCGCATTTTGTGGTAAGCCTGTGTTCATCAGTGTACTGTTAAAAGGCCGGTACAGTTATAGTGCTCAATTAAATCTTCTGAAACTCCAAAGCAAAAGTGGTTTAGTACAGAAGAAATGAACTAAATTCTCTATCACTGTTTCAGAGAAATTGATATATCTTCATTAAAGATAAAATTATTTACATTTTCAACTTTTGCCTACATTTTTTTATGTTGTCGGTGATTTTCTAAATAAAATAAATATTAGGGGACATCACACACGGTCTCTGACCCCAAACTAAGCAAAGCCTGTGAAATGGCTGCCAGAGACTGATATACTACATATACATATTTTAAAAACATACTTATACATATAAATAGTACCTAAATAACACTCAGACACCTATGTTCATCATATACCTAAATGTTTGCCCTGGGTGGGGATCGAACCCACGCCTCTTTGATTCGGAAGTGAGGGTTACTAACCACTGAGCCACCGATGCAGTCATAACTTATATTACATGCATGGCATTCCTAACAAGATTTGCGAGTATACCTAGGTATGAATGACATTGGTCAGGAGCGAGTCGAGATATCCTTTTGAGACCTACGTTATCACCGATGATATCGCGATTTCTGCGAATAAAAAAAATGGTTTTTCCTAGTATATTACCCGTAGTTTGAAAAACCCTGGGTCTCAAGAGGATATAGGCTTAATAATAAAACTAAAAAACACGCTTAGGAGTCAACATTTTTTTATAAAATCCTATCGGTCATATAGGTGTGCAAAGTTTCAAAGTTTGAAGAAAATCTGATCGCTCAAAGTAGGTCAAAATCGAGCTCAAAGGTTGGTTACAAACATACAGGTCATCATCATCATCGTCTGCCCTTATCCCACTAGGTGGGTGCCCTGATGCCGGGGCACTAGAATACGGCATCGGTATCCCCTGCCTGTAGTAAGAGCCTACTAAAAGGGGACCCCTGGGCTCGTGGGTGGTCAGAATTGGGACTCTGGCCATCCACTCAAGCGGGCCTGAGAAGGACGGCAGCGTGTGTGGCAACGCTGTCGTATAGGACCGTACAAGCCTGGTCTACTACCAGGCGAGTAGACATACGAAGTGCCCGGAGCACCGGTGCGTTCCTTTTGGAGATCCTGGAGCTCCCAAGAAGGCACATAGGTTGGCCACCGAGGGGGTTTTAGTGGGTACAATCCCACATAACCCGACTGCCCCCCAAAGCGGTCGAGCATCTTTGGAAGATTTACCCCTCGTAAAAAAAAAAGGTGGGGTCGGCACAGCACGTTTCTTTTCACCACTTCACTATATCATACGTCATCTCATCACCAACTCCTTACATCGCATATCATCTTTTACACACAAACAGGTGAAACTAATAAATAACAGCGTGTTAAAAGATGCGAAATCTTCTGTTCGGTGAACTACTTACTACTATACCCATTTATAGTGATACATTATAAAGATGTCTTCTTAAACTCGGTTAATGTTATGTCTAATTAATGGCCTAAATAAATATGGCGGGCGCAAACTTTTTCCATCTCGGTCGAGCGTCTTTAGGGGCCGGCTGCACCGCACACAAGTGACAACTTTTTATTGACATGTTTAATTGACTGGTTAAGCCAACGAAGTAATTTAATTTGTGTATATGTATACAGGGTTATTCCTAATCAATTAGCATTCTCTTAGGCGTTGAGTTTGTAAAATTAAATTAAAACTAACAACTTTTGTTCTGTGACTTTTGCAAAAAAAAAAACAGCTGTTCCATACATTCTGTCGAGGGTGAACGATATTTTTCTATGGAATATCAATTATTTTATTTGAGATTTTAATATATTCGCTAAACAAAACTAGTTAGTTTTAGTTTTAATATACCAGTATAAATCCCTAAAAGGATGCTAATTGATTAGGAATAACCATGTTTAAATGTGCATAAAATAAAATCTTAAACTTAGACCGTCTTACCACAAAAGTTTGACGCACGCTTTAGACCATGTTTAAACTGTTAAACATGGTCTAAAGCACAAATTGCAAATTGCACGGCTAAACTGTGTTTAAGGCGTGTTTAAATCTTTTGTGGTAAGGCGGAGAATGTCTAATGTCAAAACTAATATAAAAAACGACTGTTTACAAAAAAACTATAATTTATTTAGCTCGACTCAGGTTTTAAATCCATCCGTCTGTCATAGAACGTCCACTGCTGGACATAGAATATGGATCCCTCCTCTATGGATCTCCAATAAGACCGGTTAGAAGCGGCTTGAATCCAGCGAGATCCTTGAGGACATCCGTCCACCTTGTTGATGTCCTACGCTGCGCTTGCCGGTACGTAGTCTCCACTCGAGAACTTTTCAGCCCCATCGGACTGAGGTTCTCCGCGCTATGTGCCCTGCCCACTGCCATTTCAACTTGCCAATCCGTTGGGCTTAGGTTTTAAATACTTAGTATCAATTGTGACATTATGGAAAGTTAGTATACTAAAATAAGGTTGTTGGGAAAATGTAAAGACATATATATTTTTTTATTTCAAATAAGTTTGCGTTTGACTACACATTGCCTGATGTTAAGCAAATATGCGGTATATGATGTAGCACGCTTACCTAGAAGATACCTATGTATTCGAGATTTGAAGACACCTACATTGTACTAAATTATAATTTGAATTGTTGTAGACATTAATTTAGATATTTGATAATATTACAACCGACTAATCAGATAACCTGGCTGCAATCTAGGTTGCTTCATTTGGCTGTCTGGTTAGTGCCAGACGTAGAAGTGTGGTGTGGGTAATTCTGAATTTCAACTGGAATAATGTTTAGTACAAACATTTATCGAAATAGACAATAGGTCTAATTTAAAGGCGCCATCGTAAATTAACAGCAACGTAAAATAGTGTTCTCTCTATCAAATGCATATTATAAAGTGAAAAACAAACAGGGCTTCTCTAAATTGCTTTTATAATTACGATAGCGTCTCTAAAATTGGGCCTTATGTATGTTTAAATGGCGATTTCGAAGAATAAGCGTTAAATATAGAAACAACTGCGCATGTGACCTAAAGCTCTTTAAATCAAAACACTATACTATAGGTTTTAAATAACAATTATAGGCAGGCCAAATAATGAACTGATGATATCGTTGCAACGTCATTTTTGTCACAGATAATGAACTGATGATATCGTTAGATAGACAAATAATGAACTGATGATATCGTTAGATAGACAGATAAAGAACTGATGATATCGTTGCAACGTCATTTTTGTTACAGATAATGAACTGATGATATCGTTAGATGGACAAATAATGAACTGATGATATCGTTTCAACGTCATTTTTCAGATGTAGGTATGCTAAAGTAAATTACTTAATGCTAATAAAAACTAAAAAAATCTATGATAAGGTCTGAATAAAACATTAATTTAGATGTTTGATAACATTACAACCGACTAATCAGATAATCTGGCTGCAATCTAGGTTACTTCATTTGGCTGTCTGGTTAGCGCCAGACAAAGCAGTGTGGTGTGGGTAATGCTGAATTTCAACTGGAGTAAAGTTCCGTACAAATACTCATCGGAATTTCGGATAGGTAAACTGGTTACGCTGATATTGTTTTATTTACCAAGATAATGATGACGTTAACTATTAATAAATAACAATACCATGCCAAGTTGGAGGAAAATGTCACAGATTGAAATACTTTAATAGAAGTGACAAAATATCATACAAAACCCAAGTCCTACTTTCAAAGTTCTAAGGATTACTCCGATCGGACAAAACAAATTGGCACTAGCGCCTAAATTATCAATATTCTACAGAAAAAAAACCTTTCTTTTTTTATTCCTTGTAGGTTTGCGTTTGACTACATACTGCCTGATGTTGAGCAGATATGCGGTCTAGGATGTAGCACTCTTACCTAGAAGATACCTATTTACTCGGGATTTGAAGACACCCACGTTGTACTTTAGCGGGAAGACAGACCCAGGCAAAGCGTTCCACATTCTGGCTGCTCGTATGAGGAATGAGGATTCGAAACGCTTTGTTCTAACGCGCGGAATGTCCACCATAAAAGGGTGGCGCTTTGGTCGCGTCTGCCTAGCCGTACGATAGAAGAAAGGGGCAGGTGGGACCAGATTGT
Source organism: Hypomecis punctinalis (assembly GCA_949316475.1). Taxonomy (NCBI): domain Eukaryota; kingdom Metazoa; phylum Arthropoda; class Insecta; order Lepidoptera; family Geometridae; genus Hypomecis; species Hypomecis punctinalis. The sequence continues at coordinate 7,175,938 of OX438823.1, forward strand.
GCAACTCCTGAGCGCACTCTCCAAAGTGAATCCGATAAAAAGCTGACAGTCACGCCACCTTACGTCGATGCTCAAGACTTTGCAGCTGCGACTTAGTCAAGGTGTCGTTGTCAATCAGCTTCCTGGCTCGCCGCTCAATCGACTTCAGAGCCTCCAGTTGATATTTAGCAGAACCATCCCAAAGGTGAGAGCAGTATGCCATGCAAGACCTGACTTGCGCTTTATAAAGGCTAAGTAGTTGCTTAGGTGTGAAATACCGTCTCACCTTAGAGAGAACACCAAGTTTTTTGGAGGCTAATTGGGCTTTTGACTCTATGTCAGAGCCAAAGAGTCGATGAGAACGAAACTCCTAATAGTTTCAAGCTGCCAGTTACAGGAACGGAGACACCACGGAAAGCGGGAGACAATTGGAAAGGTCTCTTTTTGGCCGAAAACAAACAGCCTTGAGTCTTCGTGGCATTAAACTTGACCAGGTTAGCATCACCCCAGTCAGACACTGCCTCCAGACTCAAGTTGAGCCGTTTGACCATAGCCTCTCTGAGTGACTCGATCTGTGGCCCGCTGGCTCTTGCATCGGATATGTAGCTCTCCACGACTGTACTGTCATCTGCGTACCCAAAGATCCCGGGCTTTAGCAGATCATTCTTCTCTTCTTTGCTTGCACTTCTTTCTAATGTTTTATCATTCATTTCAATTGGCGCTGGTACCAAGTTCCATACATTGTTACCCATCATTCTTTATACCAATTTTATGATGGCTGTTGAAAACAGGCCTACCCACAAAAGAGATTTGGGGCAATCCCATCACTCTGCTTGCTGGTTGGTGGATTCACATACGCCATTGATTGTTTTCCACGGACGTATGCAGGTTTTTCAATGTATTTCATAGACATAGACATAACTTTATTTGCAACGAAATCAAGACAAACATTAGAAATACAGTACATGAATAAATATAAATATTTCTATAAAGATATATTTCTTCACCGAAATGCCAATGGTACAATATCAATATCTCTTCGATAAATTCCATAGAACTCATCGTCAAGGAACTGGGATATAAACATGCAACCTTTCGCGTTAAAATCATCAGCTGTATTGTTAAAACGTTAGAAAATGATTTTTATAATCATAATCTACCTCCGCATTAACATAAATATATTTTCAATGTTCACTCCTACTCTTACCCAGTTTCATGTTCTCAGTTTCGGTTTACGCATACATTCTAGCGGAATATCGATTCAAATATAGAGCCACAGTCCCGTTGCAAAGCAAATCTCTTTAATCATTCCATTAAAGTTAACCAGTGGTTAGCAGCCGTGTAACCGGGCTGGCTCAGGTGGCAGCTAATGCTGTTTGAGTGACTCGCCGTTCCGGCAGCTTTTATATCCAACAGTTATGTACTAAATAATGCAGATATTACCACGTTACTACACAATGTGCCAAGGTTGCTTTTACTAGTTAACTCTTTACTAATTACGATGAGAATTCTTTGAAACAATAGTAGATAAATAACGTTTCTAAAGGTCATCATAAGGTAAGTTTGTTTGTTTATTCCTCTTTCACGCAACAACGTAGCAACGGATTGACTTGATTTTTAGCATGGATATAGTTCAAAAGCCGGAAAGTGACATAGGCTACTGTTTAACCCGAAAAAATAAAAGGTTCCTGTGGGATAGCACAAAATTCAAAATTCCACGCGGGCGGAGCCGCGGGCAAAAGCTAGTGCAGATATATTACTACAATACTGCACAATTGTTGGCCAACATCTTGCACTTGAATGAGAAAGAATGATAATATTATTTAGTTAAAGAAAATTATAATTCATATTTTTCGTAAGACATATTTTGACACACACACTACACAAGTGACATAAAGCTTTAATTCGCTCTATGGTTTAAATACTCTTTTGATAATGTAGTTGTGCATAGGTTCTATTTTTCTATTTGCAGAGATTTTACTAGTTAACTTATTAGTAATTTTATTACAGTGAGAAATAACGTGTACAAATAATGCAAATATTACTATGTTACTACACAATGGAACAAGGTTGCTTTTTACTAGTTAACTTATTACTAATTACAGTGAGAAATAACGTGTACAAATAATGCAAATATTACTACGTTACTACACAATGGAACAAAGTTGCTTTTACTAGTTAACTTATTACTAATTACAGTGAGAAATAACGTGTACAAATAATGCAAATATTACTATGTTACTACACAATGGAACAAGGTTGCTTTTACTAGTTAACTTATTACTAATTACAGTGAGAAATAACGTGTACAAATAATGCAAATATTACTATGTTACTACACAATGGAACAAGGTTGCTTTTACTAGTTAACTTATTACTAATTACAGTGAGAAAAATAACATGTACAAATAATGCAAATATTACTATGTTACTACACAATGGAACAAGGTTGCTTTTACTAGTTAACTTATTACTAATTACAGTGAGAAATAACGTGTACAAATAATGCAGATATTACTACGTTACTACACAATATATCAACGTTGCCTTTTACTCTTTACTAATTGGGATGGCTTGGATAGGCTGTGGTGGTCTAGTCTGACACCCGCCTTACAATCGCGAGGTCGTGGATTCAAATCCCGGTCCCGTACCAATGTGTTCTTAGGAACTCATGTACGGAATTTCATACCACTCGCTTTTCGGAGAAGGAAAACATCGTGAGGCAACCTGCATACGTCCGTAGAAGAAATTCTATGGCATATGTGGATCCAACAATCCGCACTGAGCCAGCGCGGTAGATATAGCCCAATCTCCCTTCATAAGTAGGCCTAGGTCCCACTATGGACTATTAAAAGAAAGTATTTGTATCAAAATACAATAATAAATATTCATCTGCACCGTTTTAACGAAGTCTTTCCAAGTTTTTTTTTTACTTAAATATGTAAGTTTTCATGCACCAGGAGCAAAGTTTTTCCCATTTTCATATGCATGTAGATGTGTGTACTTTATTTTTTATGGAGATTTATAAATATGTATATTTTTTTAAGCAAGAAAAACATACTTTACTGAACTTTGATAGGATTGGGAAAGGCATGGAGTCGGCGGATTTTATTTTACTGTTTCGCTTTTTGTAAAATTAAATTTTAATTTTATTTGATTATATTATCATTTTATTTATATGACTAGTTTTTTAGATGTTTTACTAAGTTAATGAAATGTTTAATTATTTAGATATGATGACAAATTACTGCCGCGAAAAAAATCCAGGCCAAAACAAAGAAGTAATCTGCAGTTTTTTTCATGTTTCTTATTAATGTTCATTTTTTAATTCATGTTTCCGTTATATATAATCTTTTTGGTTAATTATTACATGATTTAATGTTTCCACTAAAATAGCGCAGTGCTTAAAGGTTAAGAAAAGATATAGATTTCAATTGAAGAGTAAGTTTTCCAATTTTTTACAGCTTTCTTGAAGATCTAATGAAAATCAAATGCTCGAGAATACTGCTAGTTGGTAGCGTGCCTAACATGCTGGCACTATTACCTCACTAAATGGCAATAGATTTTTTTAATAGCGAAAATCCGCGAAATATCCCTGACAAGATAGTCAGTGACAAGGGGTCTTAATTACAAAATATACATTACAAAATGGTACACTACCTACATGTTCCTAATTATTATTTTTTTACAATTCTTTGTGCAAAATCCAGTAAAATTGACTCTAAGGTGTCCATCTTTCACTATTTTATATAAATTTTCACGTGTTAGGTTAATTCCATTTTTTTTCTAAATCGAACCGCTGCTTTCCATAAACAGTAGGCCAATCGCGTTAGTTATAAACAGCTGCGTTCCGTCTGTAATTCAGTTAAAGTTTGACTGGAATTGTAGTTAAGTTTCGATTCAGCTTTAAATAATTCGTTATCGCGCTAAACTACACCAACCGTTCGTTTGACAGCGGTTACGTTCCAACTCTGATTGAGTTGCGTTTCAAATTTTGTCAAAATCATTAGCGCGATACGAAAATAGACAAAAAGTTGAAGTTTGATTAAGGTTCAATAGGCTATTTGATAACATAGAAAATATACTATTGACTGTGGTAATCCTTAAAGATTACCACAGCCTGAAGAAGACATAATTCACTTTATTTAAACTAAAATATGTCTAATTTTCGCTAAACGTATACGCTGTAACAAGGGTGGCAACTCTGGTGATGTCACATAGTAAACAATAATTTCTCAATTGACTGTTGTTTGTGTAATTTGTGTTTTCAGATTTCTAAGTCACATTACAGCATCTATAAGTAACTTTTAAAGTATTTTTTGTCAAGTTTTAGATGTGAAATAATTATTGAGTGATAAAATTATTTACTAGTGTGTGACGTCAAAGACCAGCGCCATTACGGAATGTCCTTTTTGGTGGAATTTTGAATATATATTTTTTAACACTGTTTTCATTGTTATACAGTAGATTTCTCGGAAATATAAATGTAGTGTACTTATTATGTACTAACGAATAATTTAAAATGATTTTCAAAACTTGTCAAATACCCTATTGTGACTCAGCTGTAATTTTTTTGGTGCGATTGGTCTGCTGGGCATCCTAAGATTATGATTATGTGCGGTGGAATAGTCTCTTTAGTGGGTTCACAGATGCATAATGGCAATGTTTATACACTGAGTTAAATAAACATCAGCAATTTAATCGCACAGCGCAACTCGCATACGTTTTTTATTATTATTTTTTATTCATAGTTTTTTTTTTATATTTATTTCTTAGCTAATTTACAAATCTCTTATGTTCGTAATATATACCATATATTAATCTTGACGATTTCGACATATTTCCAAAAAAATACTATCCAGACAATTTCAAAAATCTCTTAAAATACTTACTTTTATTTTTATCTAATCCTACTTCCTACTTCCTACTAATATTATAAACGCGAAAGTTTGTGAGGATGGATGGATGGATGGATGGATGTATGGATGGATGGATGGATGGATGTATGGATGTTTGTTACTCTTTCACGCAAAAACTACTGAACGGATTGAGTTGAAACTTTGCAATAATATAGCTTATATATCAGAATAACACATAGGCTATAAATTATAATGATATTGCGTCAGAAATCAAAATATCATGCGGGCGAAGCCGCGGGTATAAACTAGTAAACTAGTATATTATAAACGCGAAAGTTTGTGAGGATGGATGGATGTATGGATGTTTGTTACTCTTTCACGCAAAAACTACTGAACGGATTGATATGAAACTTTCCAATAATACAGCTTATATACCAGAATAACACATAGGCTATAAATTATTATGATATATTGCGTATGCGGGCGAAGCCGCGGGTAAAAACTAGTATATGATAAGTTTAAAGTACAAACTAGTTTGAAGTATTATTATCTAATAAGTTCAGTATGCTGAGTGTGAGTTTTGTCGTAAACATGACATGCTCTTCGGCGAGCGCGTAAGCATGTAACTTATATGAACTGTTGTGTTTCAAAAACGCGTCGCTAGTGGCGCTGTACATTTGTTCATACAAATTACATGCTTACACGCTCGCCGAAGAGCGCGTCATGTTTACGACAAAACTCACACTCAGCATACAGTTCCCCGACACTCACACATACTTATGGCTCATTAGAGCCATATGTTGTGCAATTGTTTCTTTCTACCTAATTTCTTACATATATTGCTTATATTTTTGTATATTTTCTTATTACGTTTAGAATACTACATTCACATAATATTGTGGCATGTATTATAGAGAAAAATAAATAGTTGAAGCGTCTCCACACCTTCCCTAGCCAAGAAAAATGCGCATCCGTAGAGTCGAAACGCCTAAGGCGGTACCAATTAGTGAGTTCCGTTCAACCGAGCTATTGTGACAAACGCGGTGCCACCCTGTATTATACTAGTCTAGATATTGTTGACAATATGTCTGGACGAAGTTTTCTACATTCTTAGGCATTTACTTAGGCCTATTAATTTAGCGATCTCAAAATAATTTAGAGTAACTACTACTTACTAATATACGAGAAGGCATTTTTTACCCTGTATATTTTGATTTTTGGGAGTGTCAAAATATGCGGTTTTTTACGACATAAACGGCTCTACCTTTTTATATGATAACTGAGAAATTTTTATTTTACACGACTGCAAGAGACCATAGATATACCATATACCTTAAAGAACGTAGCTTAACTTTAGTGATAAAAGTTAACGTTAGTTCATTCACACAAACCAACACAAGTTCCAAAAGATAGGTGTAAATCGCGATGGTTCGCCCCGTAGTATGTACATAAATAAGTTTAAACAAACAAAGCACAAGCTCACTAAAGCAGGAAAGTCGGTGTACGTGAAGGGTCCCGATATTTATAACAAACTGCCCGACGACATAAGAAATGCGGCTTCTATCTCGATTTTCAAAATCAGGCTTAAAAGGTTTCTGATCAGTAAAGCGTACTATTCTTTGAAAGAATATGATAATACCAATACAATTACAACCAACATAAATTAAGTATATTAAATGTACAATGTATCGTACCGAAATTAATTATTACTCTTATGACTTGTGATTTATGTAATTTAGCACCAATAAAGATCTGTATCTGTCTGTATCTGTAGTGATTGCTGACAAACATCCAGTCAAACTACGCTATGATTGTCTAGTTGCCTACTGGCATCGCTTCTCGGTATACTACTTAACCCTGTCGAAAAAATCAATTAGCATCCTTTTAGGGGCTTATTCTGTACACCAAAACTAACAACTTTTGTTCTGTGACTTTTGTCATAACTCAAAAAAAATGTCCTGTGGAAAAATATCGTTCACCCGCAACAAAATTGATATGGAACAGCTGATTTTGGTGTGAACTTCTAATGCAACTTCCAACAAGGTTGCGTTAAACGTTTAACGCTACCATGGAGAGGGTATGAAAGCACTGATACGATCAATTGTGTTAATAAAGTTTGTCTTAAAGAAACAATATGATTTCACTAAAAATCATACCCCTTTCCCATTTTCATTTTCACATTACAAAGTTTCACTTCTTCCGCGCGGAGGGACTGCACACTCTACGCACTATTTATTTTTTTGAGTTTTGACAAAAGTCGCAGAACAAAAGTTGTTAGTTTTGACAGAATAATCCCCTAAAAGGATGTCAATTGATTAGGAATAGAATAACCCTGTATAGTACTTAAGCCGTGGTGGCCTAGAGGTAGTGACACCCGCCTTGCAATCGTGAGGTCGTGGGTTCAAATCCCGGTCCCGTACCAATGAGTTCTTTGGAATGTATGTACGGAATTTCACTCCACTGGATTTTCGGTGAAGTAAAACATCGTGAGGCAACCTGCATACGTCCGTAGAAGACATTCGATGGCGAATGTGAATCCACCAACCCGCACTGGACCAGCGTGGTGGATATGGCCTAATCACCCTTCGTGGGTAGGCATATGTCCTGCAGTGGGCTATTAAAATGGCTGGTACAGTATAGTACTTACTTCTATGCATCTGAACCACAAAGAACTTCACTAAGGCTAAGAACTCACGGAAAGGTTTTTTCCGCCCGCCGCGGTGGCGGAACAGTGGTTTTATTTCTATACTCACGCGGCCGGTTATTTGTGCGGTTACGCCGCCGCCGCGGTTGAGATTATCGACAGCAAACGTGGCGGGAGATGATCGCTAGACGTCGGTAATAAAACGTATGGTTAAACGATCAGCTCGAAGATCAGAGGATCGTTTTCTGAACTTCGACCACTTCTGACTACTTAGTCTTGAACGTGTATTTCGGCGACAGGAACCTAAATAATACAAATAGAAACCATTAATTACAATTTATTGATTAAATACTAAAAATGGAACGATTACAACCAAAAATAAGTAGTTATTTTTCCAAGCTCAAAACAATAATCTGACATTTCTCTTTTCTTTTTTAAATTAAGTTTTACAATCAGCTTACGTTTCAACTTACGCAATATTTTGGCGATGATGAAGCCCTTGTCTTTTCATTAGCTCATGTAATTATTATTTTCACACAAGTTTCGCCTAAAATAAATTAATATTAATGTTTTTTTTTTAAATATGTCATTTACCACTTCAAAGTTCTATAGGTTTAATTATTATTTTTTAAATGAGATTGTAATTTAAATTGTTTTATGAATGTACGTCGACAGGAACGACAAAGCAAAGTTACTTATCACCACCGCCACTTTGAACTAGTTTATAATTTAAATATTTGGCGCTAAAATTCAAACGACCGTCTTATAATAGATTGATTAATTCATTAGATTATGTCTAATAATATATTGATAAAAGTAAGTAAGTAACTAAGTTCATGTAGGCCGGGAGGCTAGCCCTGGTGTCAGAGTATTTAGGCCGCCTGAAGGCCTCTGACATGGCTAAACGGTTAAAACGACCGGGACCTACAATTTAACGTGTCATCCGAGCTACGGCAGCGCTCAGTTAGAAAATGCCACCCGGTAAAATACAGTAAATCGTCCGTGACGACCACATGTACTTGTCTTTACAATGACTAAATGAATGGTTTTTTTTTCTCAAAATGTACTTAAAATGATTAATGATTCATATAATTAATGTGGGTAATCAATAAACTTAATAATGGCTACGCACTTGTTTTACTCACGTCGCTCCTATTTAAATATAATAGTTTTACATGGTGCAGTCGGTAGGATTCGAACCTACGCTCCCACAGGGAATCTGATTTCACGCAAAACTTCAGTACTGGATAAAAAAAACATGGAATGCAATAGGAAAAATCGTGAAATTGAACGTTAATTAAAAAGAAAACTATCAGAACAAAATAAACATGGCGAATGGTTTTCAAACTGTCACTGTCAAAGTTCGGCATACCTCCCTAGATCGTTCGAAGTTCAATAAACGCACCGTAGACCGCCAAACGAACGCAGAACGCGCGGTTGCAAACCGCCGAGGCGGTTGACCGCGGTCCGCGCGACTCTACCTACTAGTTGCCCGCCGGTGCAGCGGGAACCGCAAACAACGGCAAACCGCGGGCGTAAAACACGCCGTGAGATCTGCTTTAATTTTATTATTACTTATACAGGGTTGTTTTTAATCAATTAACATACTTAGGTATAAATAGGAGCTTATTCTGTACATCAAAACTAACAACATTTGTTTTGATACTTTTGTCAAAACACAAAAAATATCAGCTGTTCCATACATTTTGTCGCGGTTGAACGATATGGAACAACATTTTTTTGAGTGTTGCCAAAATAAATAAATAAATATTGGGGGACATCTAACACACGGTCTCTGACCCCAAACTAAGCAAAGTTTGTGATATGGCTGCCAGAGACTGATATACTACATAATTATACATATTTTAAATACATACTTATATAGATAGTATCTAAATACACCCAGACACAGAGCAAATACCTATGTTCACCACATAAATGCTTGCCCTGGGTGAGGATCGAAATCACGTCTCTTTGAACCAGAAGTCAGGTTCACTATTAACCACTGAGCCGCCGAGGCAGTCGAAAAGGAGCGGAACGAAAGTTGTTAGTTTTGATGTACACAATTAACCCCTAAAAGGATGCCAATTGATTAGTAATACTCGTAACCCATGGTCTACCTACCCACTTAAAAGACGAACGTGAGGAAAAAACTTTCCATAAAAATCTCAAAAAATTGTTAATAAACAAATGTTATTACAGTTTAGACGAGTACTTCACTGATAAAATTAAATTATAGTAACATTTAATAGTAATAATAGTAACTTGTAGTACGGCCAAGAATCTCTGAAATGCTGGTGTTTATTTGGCTCAACGTATAAGCATTGCCATTCAGCGTGGCAATGCTGGCAGCGTGCGAGCACTTGGATTATCTTTAGACCTTCAAGGGTCTGTGGATGATCCAATTGCTTTCTATGTAGTAGTAGTGTAGTATTGTCATTAGTAAAAAAGGACAAACTGTTGAAACCAATAATGTACTTGTAACATCTTTGTAATGACACAGTTTAAAGCAATAAAATTTACTTTACTTTACTTTACTTTAAAATCCCTAATAAAGAATCTCTGATAAACTAGTTTTAGTCTATAATTATGTTTTGTAAGTAAAATGTGTACTATTATGTTATTAGTATACTCGTATATATTTAAAATAAGATAGGTTTAGTAAGTAATTTTTAAAATATTTAACAAATATTTCAATGTTTGCTATGCCCTATTAGGCAGGGTATGTACTTAGCGTAAGAATGCTATGTATACTATGGAAATAAATAAATTCAATTCAATTCAATTCAAAAAACCCTGTACATCTGCATCCTCCAGAAGCTACGGACGCAACGCAAAAACCGCCCCGTGAGTCCTTAGCCTCATTGTCAAGTCTATGGCCGCTATGCCAAGTTAGGTATACTAGGCCAAAGCCACATTAATCGTATGCCAAGCCGTGTCGACGCATGGAAACGTGCAAAATGAGTGCGCAGGTGGGAGCCTTCTGTTCTATACGCACACGGCTAAATTATACTCATTACTGATATATTAGGACTTCATTTTTATACGAATTAAGTAGGTACCTAGATTTAGTATTTTCTCAAATGTATTAACTGACGAGTACATTACAGTAATCGTTTTTATACATGGTGTTAGTCTTAACAGCGCCATCAGAAAAACTGTGGAAAATGAAATCAATTTCTGAATTAATTAAAAAGTTTTTTTTTTTAAATTCCGATAACTGCACGGGAAGCATGGCAAAAGGACTAATAGTCTTTCCACCATTATATCCCCTCGAAGAGGAAATAAAGTATGGATTGACAATGACAACTGACATTTGGAAGTGGATAAAATGGTTTTCTCCCTTTGCCGTGCTACCCGGGCAGGTTGCTTAGTTTTTCTAAGATTCATTTTACCCAAATACAGCATTAAATTACGGTAACCCGTGCGTCGCGTCCAACATGGTACGAAAGCGCTCCGTAGGTAGGTAATTATTTTACCTACGTAGCGCTTCAGAATTTGCGCGCGCCATCGTTTTTAAATTTGTGAGACATTTTTCTAAACTTATTGACAAAATTAACCTTAGTTTTTTACATCGTTTAAGGCATCTATAAATGATACTGAACAACCCATTAAAAGGAAAACACTGTTATACCTAACACCCTGTATTTAATTATGTAATGAGAGATTTACTTGATGATAATAAATATTATCTTATCTTATCCTGTCAGCCGGGCTAGTATCCGCACGAAGTAATATTTCTTTCGACGTGTCAGAACGAGACCGCGTTATGGCAAAGTACATCTGTCACTTTTTTACACGTCGAAATGAGTTCTTTTCGAGGCTTTTCGTGGTCGCATGCTAGACTTGCTGGGCTGGGCTCTATTTTTAACCGTCGAAACGGAAGTTTACAATTCGATGCGTATAATATAATGTACCTTTGAATATATTTTATATGTATAACCACGTATAACTTTTTACAGAGTAGTCCTACTTCAAAGAACCGGTTTAGTAAATTTTATTAAAATCGGCTGAGCCATTTTTGATAAATCAACAATAATGTGAAACAATATTATATCGATCCATGTGAACTATTCGAATTCTGTACACGGTTAATGTCAGTTATGATCGTTCTTTTATTGACATATATGGCCTAAACCTGCCCATTCACACTCGCATCGCTTTTGCGATTGAGGCGCCGCGCTGTGCGCCCGAGCACCCGCGCTCCACACCGCAAGAACGTCAGTTCTTCCGTGTCCTTTAACGGCTGCATAACAATCTACATACAGAGGTGACGTCCACAAGTGGTATATTATTTAGAGAAAAATCGAACCAAGATGATATATACATCATTTGAAAGCTTGTTTTATGGGCTTCCCAAAAATATTTAATTTAGATTTTTTTAACCCTCCATTTTTTTTTAAATGTGAAAAATAAATTGCATGAAAAATAACAATATAGCTTATTACTTTTTTTAGTTTAGCGATGATAAAGTGCTACTATCGTTATTTTACTTGCATTAGTAGCCGATTCTTCTATATACATTACTTAATTTGCTAAAATTAAAAATAATAACCTACCAGTGTGACCAGTTAGTAGGTACAATGTGACAAAAAAACACTTTAAAAGTGTGTCTAATTGGTAAAAATGCTTTTATTTAACAATTTGGAGGCTAATTAATCAGGGCTGCTAGAGATAAACTACCTATTGAGCCAAATATATTTATTTGTCCTAATAGATTCTAAATTAATTTAAAAAAAAACGGAGGTCTCTTGTTTGGATTTAACTGATGTAATAGACTCAGAAAAATATGAATTTTCACGAAATGTAACGAGTGTTGTGGTTCGAATTTTTGATTATTATTATACCAGCATCCATACATTTTGTGGACATGTCCTTTAAAATAAACTTTTACCAAAAATATTAGTACCTACCTACTTCATGATATCGTGTAGTGACGAGTGTCTGTATGTGCCAATAGTGTTTGGACACTCCTGTATTTGGACACACCTGTACAACGGGACTTTCACCAGGAACTGCGTGGTCATCCACTACAGCCGCGCGCCCCCGGATGCTGGATTGGCAGGTACCAGTTTATGCTAATAAAAATCGTTCAACCGGCATCAGAGTGTAACAGCTCCTTTCCCCCCGCATTCTCTCTTCCCCGGGAACACACCGAAAATAATCTGTGCCTAAATCTACCTACATATTACCTATGTTTTCTATTAGTTAAAGGTAGTTTAACTAATGGAAAATTTGTTTAGTTTTTAGGTTTAAATATTGCTTTTATTTCTTTTTACCTTTTAATGTCTTCACGTAGTCGCGCGAAACCAATTAATACTACCTACCTGTAGAATTTGGGCCACCGAGATACAGGCCTAGCCTAGTTCGGGGCCCACTAGTACCGCAAAGACAATGTACATAAAATCTCTAGTGTTATAATCGCTGCTACTTATAATTTTAATAACCTGTTATTTATAGCGTAACATATTATCTTAAAATGTGTTAAAACTTAAGGTACTACACCTACAAATATGTTAAATGTGTAATATAATAAATAGTAAGAATAATGTACATAGCTAATTGTTGGATGCGAAATAAACTTATCTTATCTTAATCCAGGAACCAGCGCCCCGCCGGTGGTGGAAATAGGCCCAAAAGTCTATTTTTCATCGCCATATACCATTTTTTGCGAAAAATTATTATTGAACCTATACGTATTCGACAACGAGCTATGGAGAAGGCTATGCTCGGAGTCTCTTTGTGAGATCGAATCAGGTATGAGGAGATCCGTAGAAAAACCAAAGTTACTGATATAGCCCAGCGGCTTGGCAAGTTGAAATGCCAGTGGGCAGGGCATTTAGCACGGAGGACTGATGATAGCCGGGGTTGAAAAGTTTTCGAGTGGATAACATGTATCGACAAGCGCAGCGTAGGACGTCCGACTAATTGGACTGACGAAATAATAAAGATTACCGGAATGTGAACGATGATGGATTCCAACAGGCCTTATTGGGAATTTATCCATCAATCGGCCATTATGATGCCCACTGCTAGACATAGGAACAACAATTTTTTTTTTATTTTGAAATAGTCGCAGAACAAAAGTTGTTAAGTTTTGATGCACAGAATAAGCCCCTAAAATGGTGCTAATTGATTAGAAATAACCCTGTATTGATATTAACGCTCAAACTAAACGGCATCTGTGACGCTACACGCTGCGCAAATCCCCGCTCCCGCTGACATATGTGTTCACAGACGCCATTGTTTGATCTAACCACTAATATGAGTATGTTAAGCCATTTACGCACACGATAGAGAGCTGGCGAATAGGCGCGATGACTAAACAAATATAATTAGTCCTTCAGATAGACTATCTAAAAATTTTGTTTTTAAACTTCGCGATTTGAACACATTATTATTTTATACTACGGGACTAATCGCACACTCGACCTTGTGAATTACAATATTCTCTGGGGAAAATTTACAGGCGCGTCTGGGGTCCCGGACGCAGTTATAAATATTTTTAAGTACTGGTACGGAAACCAAACTAACGTAGTTCGATGGGGCGACACGACCTCCAGTGAATTTAGACTGGAATGCGGAGTCCGCCAAGGGGGTTTGACCTCTCCAGACTTTTTTAATTTCTACATAAATGACCGGATTGAGGAGCTGAGAAGCACCAAAGTCGGATGCCATATTGGAGATGTGTGTCTTAACAATATTAGTTACGCAGATGATATGGTGCTACTCAGCCCTTCAATCAACGGGTTGCGGAAGCTTTTAGAGGTATGCGAGCGGTATGCACTTAAGCATGGATTGAAGTACAACGTTTCCGAAACCGAAATGCTCGTATTTCGTGCTGGAAAGGGTCCGGAAACGGTACCAGATATATTTTTAATGAACTCGCCGGTGAGGGTTGTAGGGTCGTTCAGATATCTTGGACACATTGTTACTGAAAGCATGTCGGACAACTTAGACATGGAGCGGGAAAGGAGGAACCTGTCCATCAGATGTAACATGATCGCGCGCAGATTTGCTAAGTGCTCGGATGAGGTGAAGGTTACTTTATTCAAGGCGTACTGCATGTGTTTATACACGTGCCAGCTTTGGATAAGGTATACTAGAGCGGCCTACAGTACCATAAGGGTGCAATATAATGACGCATTTCGCATTCTTATGAAGAAGCCCAGATTTTGCAGCGCGTCGGGTATGTTCTCTGATGCACGGGTTCCTGATTTCTTTGCAGTTGTTCGGTCTCGGATCGCGTCCTTTTGGGATAGGATACGAAGATCGAATAACGGCATACTACAGTGCCTGTCTGAAAATTTGTGTTGTCCAATATATCGACATTGGATCTCTGTCCACCAGAGCGTGAATCGGAAGTAGCATGACGTCAAACCTAGGTTTGACTTTAAACGATATCTAAATTGTTATTTGGACTGTGATAATTTTGTATTATTGTAATGTTTATTCTTTTCTGTTGTGTAATTCATATGGGTTGTGTGCCTGAAACAAACGTTTATTATTATTTATTATTATTATTATAAAATTACGAGATAAATAAACACCTCATCATCCCGACGTTTCGGCCGAGTTGCATCGACCGTGGTCACGGGTAGATTGGAATGTGCAACAGCTGGTACCGCCAATCTCTCGTAATTTTAGTGTGCGATTAGTCCCGTAGTATAATATAATAATATCTAAAAATATTAGTGCACGTATTTTTTCTTGTCAATTAAACAAAAATCGATGCAGATATAGTACGTCAAAGAGCCGCGTGACGTCACAAGTGCCATACAAATGTATACTTCTGTAAGAGAGGTGACGTCACGACCCCCACTCCCAAACTTTGACAAGGTTTATCTAGGTTTACTAGCCGCAAAGGCAGTTGAACCCTTAAATGAGCTTCTGACAGCTACAGTAAATACCGAGACCAAAGAAGTCATCGTGTTCACGGTTGATAGTGCTGCTACTATCTACGCACTCAAAAGACCTGTAACGAGGTCTAGAGTTACCGCTGAGTGTCATGCAGCACTTCAAACTATTTCAAGTAAGCACAGAACAATCGTGCGCTGGACAAAGAGTCACGGACCATGTTCAGGCAACAATATAGCCGACACCCTTGCCAAAGAGGGCACGAGAAAACAGGTAGGGGACGAAGCAACAAAACACTGTAAGCCAACAGCGGCGGAAGTGCGCGAGTTGCTGCGTCGTCATACCGAAAAAGAACAACAGAATATGTGGAACAAAAGGGAGGACTGCAAGCACTCTAAGGCTGCTTTCCCCAATCTAAATAGAAACATCACAAACGACCTATTGAAGTTGCAGCGGCAAGACCTCCGACTTATGGTAGGACTCATAACTGGTCACTGCAACTTAAATAGTCACTTGTATAAACTAGGAGCCACTGACAGCCCACTATGTCGCGGCTGTTTGCAGGATAACGAAACTGTAGAGCATGTTCTGTGGCGCTGCAAAGCCACAGAAGACACTAGAACAGCTAACGGATTGCATGATGCCTCTGCATTATCATCATCTCATTCACCATCTAAGCTTCTGGAGCAGTTATGCCAGCGGCCCAGAGCCACGCTCCGTTACTTTAAAGAGCTGGGCTGGCTCGGGTAAACGCTAGAGGGGGAAACGCACAAAACACCCCATGCGGGACGTCGGTGCGAGACTTGTCGCCCCCAATTCAAATGAATGGGTTGGTGGATTCACATACGCCATCGAATTTCGTCTACTAACATATGCAAGTTGCCTCACTATGTTTTCCTTCACCGAAAAGCCAGTGGTGTGAAATTCTGTATATGAATTCCAAATACCTTATTGGTACGGGACCGGGATTTGAACCCGCGACCTCACGATTGTAAGGCGGGTGTCACTATAGCTAGACCACCACGGCTTTTCAGATAAATACCAAAATTCAGACCTAATTGTTAAATTGCCACTAAGACATTTTACTCAGTATTGTACCTAACACAATCGTGAGCTGCGCGGGTGAAACCGCGAGGCGCAGCTAGTAAACATATAAATCATCCTTTTGAATCACTTCGACTATTAAAAAAATGCATCAAAATTAGTTGCGTAGTTTTAAAGATATAAGCATACATAGGGACAGACAGACAGGGACGTGACTTTGTTTCATACTATGTAGTGATTGTTATTATAATGTAAGAATAGGCATGACATGACGACCGGGTAAAACAATCAATATAGTCCGCGAGTTAGGATATCAATAAACTGTCAAGTGCGTGTAAGGATACGTATGATAGGCTTCCGTAGGTGGTGATGATGATGATGATGAAAATCAATTTTTATCATGTCATTAGATGATTGACTACTAGAAAAAAAATACGTATTTTTTAATTTCTAATATAGGTAGGTATACCTATAATATCTTTTCCTTAGTTTATAATTATTTTATTTATAACAAAGCTTAGAGATTGATACATTTTAGTGATCAAATCACGGATCAAAATGAGCCGTGGTGGTCTATAGGTAGTGACACCCGCCTTACAATCGTGAGGTCGTGGGTTCAAATCCCCGGTCCCGTACCAATGAGTTCTTTGGAATTTATGTACGGAATTTCACACCACTGGCTTTTCGGTGAAGGAAAACATCGTGAGGCAACCTGCATACGTCCGTAGAAGAAATTCGATGGCGTATGTGAATCCACCAACCCGCACTGGGCCAGCGTGGTGGATATGGCCCAAACACCCTTCGTGGGTAGGCCTACGTCCTGCAGTGGACTATTAAAAAGGCTGGTACAGTGATCAAATCGCTATTGTTGTAACATATGTGTACATTATTTTTTTGTGGAGTTGCATGATTGGACCAATGGAGGAATGACCGATATTATAGGCCCGCCTCCCCACCGCAACAGCGTAACAAGTCGCGGGAATGCATCTGGACAAATGAAAGAATAAGTGAAACGTCAACAACAATAATATATAAAAAAATAAAACGTAGCGTATTGGATTTCGTGTAATCTGTAAAGCTATATTTTACTGTGAATAAATAAATAAATAATAGTAGATTGTATCATATGGGAGCAAAATAATATTTTACGTCGAAGGTGCATTTTCGAATCCAGAGCGAAGTGAGGGATTTAGTTAAATCCTGAACGTAGCGAGGGATTCAAAGTACGTCGCCCGAGCCAAAAATATATTTTGCGCCCGAGTGGTACACTCTACTTTTCATCACCTCTATGAGAAAATAAAAAGCGCATCATATTTTATAGTGATATTATTATTGAATAAACCGTACAGTAACAACTAAATTTAAATTAAATGGTATCTAATAATAAAACAAATAAAAACTTATATTTACATTCTTTTCATTCGTTTTCTGGCTCCCTCCACTTGGGGACATTTGGGCGGAATGCACTTTGTGTGGGCTTGTTTGACTAGGGATTTGTTGACTCTGGTCAATAACTCTCTCGAATATACATATTAGTGTTTTTGTATTGCATTATATAATTGTATGTTGACATTAGTTTAAATAAATTATATAGGTAATTATTTGATTATAGCGGTCACAATATAGGTACCTAGGTACAATGTGTTTGTCCACCGGTGTCGGAGCCTTAAGCGGTGACATCTATGGAAAATTTTGAACAACTTTTACTATGAGACCAACTCTGAAAACGTAAAAAAAACTGCTGTTCCATACGATTTTCGACAAGAAGTTTTTTTTTTTCAGATAGATTCGCGTTTGACTACACACTGCCTGATGTTAAGCAGATGTGCGGTCTAGGGTGTAGCACGCTTACCTAGAAGATACCTATTTACTCGGGATTTGAAGACACTCACGTTGTACTTTAACGGGAAGACAGACCCAGGCAAAGCGTTCCACATTCCGGCTGTTCGTATGAGGAGTGAGGATTCGAAACGCTTGGTTCTAACGCGCGGAATGTCCGCCATAAAAGGGTGGCGCTTTGGTCGCGTCCGACTAGCCGTACGATAGAAGAAAGGGGCAGGAGTATAGAAAAGCTGTTTTTTTTGTGTTTTCAGAGCTGATCCCACAGTAAAAGTTATCAAAATTTGCCATATATGTCACTGCTTAAGGCTCCGACACCGGTAGACAACCACATTGTATACCTAGGTAATTATTTGATAAAAAAAACATGCGTCATTTGGGTAACTCACACCTCCTGTACTACAAGCTCGGTTACAAATCAGAAATAAAAATAGTCCCGTTGAATCACGTCGCGGGACAGAGAGGATTCATATAGCTATTTATATATACTTTGTCTTAGACTGTAGCTTATTTACCGGCTGTAGCTCAATACTGACCTAGATGTGTGGTATCGTGTTTATTTATTGTGAACTTATTTGTCAACATTCGATCGCCAAACCTTCCAAGTTCTGGCGTCAAACTTTTTGGCTGAAAAGGCGTTCTTAGTTTTGTATTTATCTAAGGAAAAAATAACAAATAAACGATGAATTTCATTTGAGAGATACGTTTTGTGATGTGAGACTAGTGCGCTTAATTGTGAGATGAATTGTGTTTTTCGACAAGAAAACAGCGAGGACAGGTTTGTTCAGCATTTTATTTCGGATAATTTTAATTAGTGTTGTTTTAACTTTCGTGATTTAAACACATTATTACACGAGATTAAGTCATGGTCGATGCAACTCGGCCCGAAACGTCGGGATCTTGTAATTTTAGTGCACGATTAGTCCCGCAGTAGGCGCAGTATATAGTAATAATTTTAATTAGGTTTAAATACTATAAGGACTAGGGACAACAAACAAAGTAGGTCTAAATTGGTATTTAGTAGGTACCCTTTATTGATTATTACCTATACCTAAGCATATATACTTAATCTTTATTGCATCACCGCAAGGGTTTGTAAAGTAAAACATCATAAGGCAACCTGCATAAATCCGTAGAAGAAATTACCTAGATGACGGTTGTGAATCCACCAACCCGCACTGGACCAGTGTGGTGGAAATGGCCCAAGCGCCCTCCTTGGGTAGGCCTGCATCCTGCAGTGGATTAAAAAAGGCTGATACAGTACAGTAGGTCCTGTAAGACTCGCTATTTGTATTATTATTTATTATTGTTGTCTCGCAGTGATCCTACTACACTGCATAATTTTTGCTGTATTTTTGGCTAGCGGACGTCAGACTAATGTAATTTTATGTATTTTGGTTCCAAAGCTCACTCTATTGTCATTGTACATTTCAGAGTCCAGACAGAAATAAGTTTATTAGAGCGATGTCCCAGTCCACCTGACAGTCTGCCGCTGCTGGTGCTGCCCGCCCCTGTCTGCTTTTGGGCAAGGCGTCATGCGCCCCTGCCACAGATAAGGCAAAAACACTGCAGAACTCAGAAAGCAGCAGATCAGCCAGTGCCAGCATGCCTCGTTCTCTAAAAGGTGGGCCATTGTGACCTTTCTCATAGAATAAATAATAATTATTTAATTTCTTGGTAGGTTCCACTGTAAAAAGCGGTAATGATGTAAATATAATGATATCCTTCCTATAATATATTTATTAACTACAACAAAATACAACTCTACGTAACGTAAGCTAAAACTACATTATCTACTACCTACTACCTAGGTAAATAAAAAGCAATTGGATCATCTACAGACCCCTGAAGGTTTTAAGATAACCAAATAAGAATAATATTTGTATGTTTAGGTATAAAATTCAATACAAACGATTAAAATTATAGTTTGTAACTACATTGTGTGGCGAAAATAATGAGTAATAAACTTGCATGAAACAAGAAATAATTCTTGGAATATGGATGAGGATAACCATATTTAAATAAAACACACGTAATCATCACACATTACATAAATATTCATGCACGATTTTTGCCTCTACTCAAAAATGTGTTTTAAAATTCCTAATGTTTGTTTCAGGCACGCCACGTAAAAAAATCCCGACAAATAGCAGTAAGAAGAAACTGTTGTATGCCGTAGAACTTTATAAACTGTATAAACTAAAAGCCTTTGAAGAGCAGCTGTTTTACGATAATCAAAATGCCAGTGGACGATTCAGAAGAACGCCACTGCATGAAACTATACGCCTTAGAAACATGAATATAGTGAATATAGTAGTGAAACTGTTGCTTAGCGAAAACGCTGATGTGAACACGGCAAATAATAGTGGTGACACGCCGTTGCACCTGGCAGTGTGTTATTTACTAGGAGACATCGTGGAACTGCTGCTGAACAAATACGCTAATGTGAAAGCGAGAAAAAGATTCGGAACTATATCTACACCACGGTACGAAGCGGTAAAGTTCAACTTCAAACGGATGAAAATAGTAAAACTACTGCTGACCAAAAACGTTGAGGTGAACACCGCGGATAAGGATGGTGACACGCCGTTGCACATAGCTGTGTACTATAGACTAGGAAATATTGTGGAGTTACTGCTGAATAAAAACTCTGATGTGAATGCCAGAAACAAATTTGGAAATACACCACTTCACGAAGCCATAAAACTCAAACAGACAAATATATTAAAACTGTTGCTTAACAAAAACGCTAACGCGAACGCGGCGGATAACGATGGAATCACACTGTTACACCTGGCGGTGCGTTCGAGACTAGAAATTATGGTGAAGATGTTGCTAGACGAAAATGTTGATGTAAATGTGAGAACCAAAATCGGAATTACACCACTTCACGAAGCGGTAAAACTCAAACAAACAAATATAGTATTACTGTTGCTGAACAAAACCGCTGATGTAAACATAGCGGATAGCGACGGAACCACAGCGTTGCACCTGGCAGTGTGTTGTGGACTAGAAATCATCGTGGAGCTGCTGCTAAACGAAAATGCTGAAGTAAATGCGAGAAACAAATTTGGCATTTCACCACTGTACGAAGCGGTTAAACGTAATCAAGTGAACGTAGTAAAACTGTTACTCAATAACAACGCTGATGTAAACACGGCGGATAACGATGGAGTCACGCTGTTGCATCTGGCGACGCGTTTTAGATCAGAGATTATAGCGAAGCTGCTTCTGGACAAAAATGTTGATGTCAATGCGAGAAGTAGAGATGGATTTACGCCTCTTCATGAAGCGGCGATGTTTGGGGAGAATATACATTTTAAAATGATGCTTGACAAAAACCTTAAAACTGTTTACATGAACAGACCCGAATATCCTATCAAGCTTCAGAATTCGTTTACATTGCAGATTATATATTTTGTGGAACTCCAGCTGCAAACACCTCGTCTATTTTATCAAATGGCGTCTCTTGTAGAGTTGTTGCTGGAAAATGGCGCTGACATAAACTTACGCGACAAAGACGATGATACAGTGCTGCATATGATAACGCCTTATGGAAAGCAGGATCTTGTACAGCTATTGCTGAAATACGGTGTTAACGTACACTTGCACAATAAATACGGACGTACAGCACTGCATCTTGCAGCGGAGTTTGGGTTGACGTCAGTAATTGAACTGCTGCTGTCGGCGAAACTTGATGTTAACGCAGTTACAAAAGAAGAATACACGTCGCTGCACTGCGCAGTGCGTTCCGGAAATAAGTCTGCTGTGGAGCTGCTGTTGAATAACGGAGCTAAAATACATGCAAAAGACTCGGACGGCAATACGCCTCTGCATATAGCAGGGCGCCGTTCGATGTGCGACATTGCTGGCTTTCTTATAAATCGAGGTGCTGACGTAATGCTACAAAATAATACGGGTGATACTCCCCTTTCCTATACTCAGCTATTTTCATTACACGATAATCAGGATATTATCCGGGTTTTGCAAATTGCAGAGAAAAATTGTCAAAAACCCCGTGATGTGATCCAAAGCATCGATCCAGATACCGGTTCAAATAATCTGTTAAAAAAATGTAAGCCGAATAACCTGAAATCAACTGACGACTTCGGCTTATCTGGACAGCTGTACGAGACCAAAATGATTACCTTGTTCTACCTAAGAATGTTAAATTGTGAGCTACTTGGGCATGATATATTTCTCGGAGTCAACATCAATGATATCGGTGACATGGATGACATCTGCCTGCGGTGCCAAGTGAGGGACCAACAGGAACCGATTGTTCTGTTCATTCAAGGAAAACATAAAAAAAGTTCGGAAAGTAAGCTTACCAATAAAGACTTGTGGAGTAACTTTGACTTGAGGAAGTACTTTAAAAGCTATCTTAAAATAAAAGAGAGGTTCCAGGTTAACAACACGGACCCCATGCTTCGGGGAAAGTTTGACGACATTGGCTGTTACTTTATTTTGTACACACCAGCTCAAGAATGCCTGGGAACAAAAAAGAAAACAGAAAATAAAATAAGTAAAATAGTGCACAATCTAATAAACACAAATCCAGATACAGAACCTTTTCAATATAGCTACGATGATGCTGATATAGATCGATTAATAAAAGCGGCAGCTGAAAAAGAATTTACCGAGTATCAAAGTTCAGTTAAATGTTATACAGAAGATGCAAATAACTTTTTTTGCAGATTGTGGTTTTATTCAAATCAAGCTAATGAAAGCACTGTAGAAAGTATAGTAAAGAAGGAAATAAACAAATATTCGAACAAACAGGCAGATGTTTGTAATGTTATATTAGAACAACATTCAGATGCAATCTTCTTAATTGTTCACAAATATATTCAAGAATGGTGGAAATCGAAAAACAACGTTCCTTACTTGACTCGATCGAATGATTTGTTCAAGCTAGCAAAGCTTATTTGCCTTGCTGACGTTTTGCTGATTTTTTGCAATGCCATTAATTATTTAAGAATATTTGATATTCGATTACAATTCAACAATTGTTTGCACTTGACCACTTCTACACTTAGCGATCTCAA
This sequence comes from Hypomecis punctinalis, assembly GCA_949316475.1. Classification (NCBI taxonomy): domain Eukaryota; kingdom Metazoa; phylum Arthropoda; class Insecta; order Lepidoptera; family Geometridae; genus Hypomecis; species Hypomecis punctinalis. The sequence continues at coordinate 7,199,208 of OX438823.1, forward strand.
TGTAATCCTTTCTCAATTGTTATCAGCTATTAACTCACTTAAACTAAGTGATAACGATATGGACTCTAAAACTCATATTGTGGAATTATCGACAACTGAAAATAGTGTAGAGAGTGCAATTACGTCGCTAATTAACGATGAATCTGAAAAAGTAAACAATTTCTTAAATGTAAACGTAATTTCAAACAATAATTTGCCAACTAGTAACGAATTTCTGTATTCAAAGAGATGTGCAACATCTGAAGTGGGCGGCGCACTATTTAAGATGAAAATGTCGAGTGTGATATTTCGGAGAGCACTGAACCATGATGAAATAGATCATAATACTATTTTGCTCAAAGCCAACATACCGGGCATCAGTATGACTGACATCTGTCTGCGGTTTTTATTGAAGAATCAACAGAGACCGATACTGCTTTTTATGCAATTCGTGTATAGAGAAAACCCAGAAAAAGGAAGATTTACTGTAGATGAGCTTTGGAAAAATTCTGGAAATTTTAGTTTACTCAAGTATTTCTCGAGCTATCTTGAGATTAAGGAACGATTCGGGAAAAACAATGAAGACCTTATATTTGAGGGAGGGTACCATAATGCTGATTGCAATTTCTTTCTGTGTACAACAGCCGAAGAAAAACTTTTACGAAAAGGAAACGACCAACAAATTAATAAACATCTTTTGGATCTCTTAAATACAGGGGAGAACACAACAGTTTTCAAAATTGATCATGACCAAATTGTAGATAGCTTAGTAAAAGTTACAACTGAAAGTGAAATTGACATGCTAGGAAATGTTTTCCTTAGATTTGGTTTCTTTGAAAAATACAATCCCGATTTATTGTCGAATAAACTAATAGCGAAATATCACGTTGTGTTGGCACAGGAAGTCTTTCAGTTGTGTGAAGAGCAGCTGTCGATTGATAAATATCGTATGTGGAGGTTTCGTTCTGAGTTTTTCGATAGCAGCCTCGAGCACATAAATACTCTAAAAGAATCTTTTTTAAAAAACATGTCGGCCAAATCCTATGAAGAAAAAAAAGAAAAGTTGCTATCAATCAATTTAAAATTACCTCTAGCATTCGGAAATGTAGATATGACATTCAGAAATAACGACAACCAAACAGACAGGATAAAAGTTGTCTCCGATAAACTCATGTATCTACTGGAACTAAATAAAGACTCGAAAATGATAGAAATAAACGATGACGATGTGGGACCAGGCAAGATGCTACAGCAGGGAATTATAGATATCAACGGGGGCATCGGTAGTGCAGTTGGAAACCTGCTTATATTTGACACAGCTACAAAAACACTGAAGCTTAACCTGAATAGAAAGTGCTTACCATTAAAAGCCAATTTATTTTTAGAGCAAATGATAAATAACAACAGATATAATGATACTAAAAAAGATTTAGGCTTATACAGAATTAAAATCAACATAAACAGTTTTCCCAAAAGTTCATTTTACGATGATGAAAACGATAAGAGACAAGCGAGAGAATTTTTAAACAAATTTTGGATTTATCCTATTCAAGCAAAAGAAGACGGAATAGAACGAATTTTTAGAGACGAAATAAACGAACTAGTTACTGAAAATAGCATTTATTATAAGAACGGAAATATTTCTAATCTTATATCGTTGTTTTCGCTTGACAGGATACAGAAGTGGTCTTTGCTACCGAATCAATCACCTTATTTAACTCGCGCAAGTGAGCTTTTCGAAAGAGCCGAGCTAGCATATATCTATAGCCTTTTGCAGAGCGTGGTCAATTTCATGTACATATCAGGTACTCATAGTATAGATATAAAAGTAGAACAAAGAATTAACTTAGAAGAACATAATAAAAAAACGGAAGATCTTTTCAAAAAGATTTCAAGTAAGCTTGTAAATATATTAGAGCCACAGCAATGTCATAAACCGGTCGAATGGCGAGGTTTAACAACTTATCAACATTACGTTAAATCAAAATTGACTTTGTAAATACATCCGAAAATGGAGTCAGTGCAGTTAATTTTGACAGCATTCAATGGCAATAGAATCGATTATCGCGCTTTTGCAAAAGCGTGCTTCGTTTTTCCAAGCTCGACCGGCGATACTCGGACCAGCGCTAAACACAACTTCATGTTATACGAGCAGGAATTTTTTGGCTCGACAGTGCACGAAGGCAATGTTATTATGACTACCTTTTGACATTGAATTATTGATTACTTATTTGATAATTTTATTGTGATTATACCTACTCTTAACAACTCAGAAATCTTATTACCCTTTACGGCGCTGTATTGTAGAACTACAATTAATGAATTTAATTTTCACCCCTTAAAACTGTATCTCATTCGGATAGAAATGTTTTACTTCGTGTTGTAGATCGAGGACAAACTATTCTAAAGGTTTAGTTAAGTTTGAGGTTAATAGATGGCGACACATATTATTATGTTTTGGTCATGTTTTAGTCACTCCAAGCCATGAACAAGTGAAAACCAGCTTACGTTAGAAGAGTGAAATTTTGAAAATTGTTTTTTGTAGGAAAACATTAACATTTCTGTTTGAAATTTCTACAATGCAGAGATAACTCTTTGGATATTATCATTTTTATTTAGTTTTGTCAAAATAAGTAGAAATTACAAAATCATGTTTTGGTTTTTTCTTGTTGTAGATCTACAACACCGCGTCGTAATAGCTCGTTTTTTTTGTCGAACCTACCTAGATTTCAATATTTACTTTTTAGGATCGAAATGAGTTGTTGACAGCGTAATCTGACTAAAAAAGATTTGCTAGACCTTCTAAATGCTTGGAATAACGGGGAAAATAATCTGGACTTCTCGGACGGCGATAACGTAGCAGACCTAACATTTATTTTGGAAGCGCCTCAGAGCTTGTCTTTGGATGCTGAAGAAGAGACAGAACGATTTTAAACCGAACTGCATATTACCGGATGACATACGTCTGAAGAAGCAACCAAGGAGCACATCTGTGGAACAAGTTAGTAACTACAATGACATTGAAATCGCTGTTAAAACCTGGAGAAAAGGTAAAGTTGTCGATTTAGCATCCAAGTTTGCTGGAATTACCCTGACTTCTGAAGTGAAAAGATTTGACAAACAACAAAAATAATATATTACAATAGAACACCCTTTGTTGTAGCCCAATATAATCGCCATATGGGAGGAGCTGATCTTCCTGGCGGCGTATTAGGCCACTATAATATCAAGCTAGGTAATAAGCAAGCGGGGGTACCTATATACGTTTGGTTTAACACTTTTTCGACATGAAAATGTGTAATAGCTGGTTTCTATACAAAAAAATAAATGCTGAAACCGGAGGACCCAGTAAGTCTGAATTTGGCTGACTTCAGACTTATTATTGCTGAAATCTTATGCAGATACAAAACTAGCAAACAAAATGAAAAGTGCATCTGACCTAGAAAGTGTTATTCAGCTGAAAAAGATGAAAGATCCAGCTTGAACCTTCCACCCAAGGATGTCACACCATACCAGACTGGCCACTGGCCTATCTAACTCGGCAAACAAGCCAGAAGCAAATTTTCTGGCTGCAAACGACCTGTGAAAAATGTGGAGCTGCACTGTGTTATAATAAGCATAATAACTATTTCAAAATGTTTCATTTCTCATACATAATATCTACATAGACAAAATTATATCTATAAAGCTTTTTAAAAAAATTATGTAGGTTTTACGCAGTGTTGTATTTCTACATGTTAAAAAATAGTATAAAATATTTTTCTTCAGTTAGGATTTTTTTTATTATTTTTCTTGTTATTTATACACCACGTAGCATAACATATCAATTTCAATTCAATTTCAAATATTCTTTATTTAACATTATAAGATATTATACAATTATGCACAGTTACTATACGTTAAAATCCTAGTAGTACATTTTATTTAATTTAAGTACTGTTTTGAGAGCAATAAGCTCATGCAAAACTTAGAGAAATTCTAATAGGAAGTTACAGATATGACATTAAAAAGGCACTTAATTCACGAATTACACAATATAAACTTTAGGTTGAGTATTATATTTTTGAAATGTAGCTACTTTTATGGTAAGAAAGAAAGAATTCGAATAGGAGGTAATTAATTAATTAAAGCGGGTAGGCAGCGTAGTTGCTGCCGGCCGGCCGTAAGATACAGTAGGCAACAAGAACCAGTTATCACGAATTTGCAACACATACAAGCGCTCGCGGTCCGACCGCGCGCGCCGCGGGCGCCACTATCGCCTTACTTACCGGCTGGTAATACAGACGAGAATAGCGCGCACGCAGGAGCGCGCAGAAAGTCGCGCACGCTCACACACGTAGCACTCGGCCTAATCATCGCGCTCTAAGAATGGTGATGGGGCAACTTGTATCTATTGTAGTTATCGATAAAAGGTAGGTTTTTTTTACGGGTTTTGCAAATGTTTTTTATTAATTCATTATCGCTACTGGGATTTGTATGTATGTAAAACTTTTCTGATAGTTTGTATATATACACGTCAATTGTCGGTAAACCGATATCTAAGTGTAATTTTTGGAGGTTTGTACGGAAAAGAGTGTTATATGAATATTTTAACGCTTTATTTTGTATTATTTGAATTTTTTTAATATTAGATTGACACGTACTGCTCCATACAGGACACGCGTAGGTGATGCACGGACGGATCAAGGTGCGGTAGATGGAAAGTTTAGTGCGACTACTTAAACTGGAACGTCTATTTAGCACAGGACTTAAGGCATTAATAGCCTTAATGCCTTTAAGGCAAAGTTTTGAGGTGTTTTCAGTCCAGTTAAGTTTGTTATCGAGAGTTGTTCCTAGGTACTTAACCGACCGACTCCATGGTATTATGTGTTCACCGATTTTAAGTTTTCGAGATGGTAAAGTTCGTTTACGAGTGAAAAATATTGCTTCCGTTTTGAGGCTGTTGATTTTTAATTTCCATCTATTAAAATATTCTAGGAGCTGATCAAGAGCGAGTTGCAAACGACTTATTATTAAGTCAGTGTCTGACGAGGATGTGAGGCAGGCCGTATCATCAGCAAAACATGCTAATTTGGTACGAGTCTGTACTGGAATGTCGTTTATGTAGTCTACAAAAAGGTACGGCCCCAAAATTGATCCCTGCGGAACTCCTGCAGGGACTGGTTTTGGTGCAGAGGAGTGATCTTTAATATGAACGGCAAAACTACGAATTGATAGATACAATTTTGTCATTTTTATCAAAGCCATAGAGGTTTCATCCAGAATTAGTTTATGCAGCAGTGCCTGGTGCCAGACCGTGTCAAATGCCTTTTCAATATCTAGCAAGAACATGCCAGTGGCTTGTTTGAGGTTGAGACTGTGTGACACGATCTCGGCGACCCTAGCTAGCTGTTGTACCGTTGAGTGGCCTTGGCGAAACCCAAATTGTTCATCTTTCAACGGTCGCTCTGATGACTTCAAGAGACGTTTGTAAATTATTTTTTCAAAAAGCTTTCCAAGAGATGGTAACAGGCTGATTGGGCGATAGGACGACGGTTCAATAGGATTTTTGCCGGGTTTGGGTATAGCTATCACCTTAGCTACTTTCCACGGTGAGGGAAAATAGTTTAAGGTGAAGCAGGCGTTAAAGATTTTGGTTAAGAACACAATACACTTATGTGGCCAATTTCTAATAAGGAGGTTAGATATTTGGTCATAACCTGGAGCTTTACGAGGTTTTAGGTTAAAAATGCATTTTTTCACCTCTGCTGGGCGTACCAGTAATAAGTAATCAATAGCTGGTTCATCAGTTAGAGCAGATACAGTCTGGGACACCGCTGGTGTCGCGTCGCTGTCCCAGGCGTCTGTCAACAGCATATTTTTCAAAAAGCACTGAGCTAGCACGTCAAATTGCTCTTGTTGGTTTGAAGTTAAGGAACCATTTTCTTTTTTGAGCGCTGGGATAGAGAGTGTCTGTTGGACGCATGGACTTTACCAGTCGCCAAAGATCAGCGCTGGGATTGTCCACACGCTTTAACTTCTGGTGCCATACTTTATCATTATGTATTTGAATAGCGTCCTTAATTTGAAATTTTAGATGACTTATTTTTTCGCACATACATTTACGCATCATGGGGTTCGATTCTTTTGCAGCGTACCTACGTAGTCGGTTTTTGCCACGTATTAATCTTTTTATACGCCGTGGTAAGGAAAACGAATCCCATGGCTTCAAGGTAGTAAGTGGAACACTGTGGTTTCTTGCTTCTACCATTATGTTTTGAAAATTAGTTATGCATTTATCGACTTCTTTTGGAGAATTGTGTGTTTTGGGAGATATAAATATATTATTATTTAGGTAATTACCGTACCGGAGTACCGGAAAGTGATTTGACGATAATGCTGGGACGGTTGCAATTTGATTAACAGAGAAGATGTTTTTGGTAAGTAGTAGGTCAGGAATGGACGGGCTATAATCAGCACTATAGTGAACTAGCGTTGGATCATGGGGAGCATGAATCATGTAATCATTACAGAGCATGTGCTCATATAAAGTTTTTCCACGTGCATTGCTTCTACCTGGAGACCAGAGTATGTGTTTAGCATTAAAGTCAAGTCCGCTTCTAACCTGCTTTATTGGAGATCCATAGGGATGGATCTCCAATAAGGCAGGTTAGAAGCGGCTTGCGTCCAAAGGTGACGTCCACAAGTGGTATATTGTTCAGAGAAAAATCGAACCAAGATGATATATACATCATTTGAAAGCTTGTTATGTAGGCTTCCCAAAAATATTTAATTTAGATTTTTTCACCCCTCCAATTGTATGAAAAATAACATTACAGCTTTTTATTTTTTCTAGTTTAGCAATAAGTGCTTCTATCGTTATTTTACTTGCATTCGTAGCTGATTCTTCCACATTCATCTCTTAATTTGCTAAAATTAAAAATTATAACCTACCAGTGTGACCAGTTAGTAGGTACAATGTGACAAAAATCACTTAAAAAGTGTGTCTAATTGGTAAAAATGTTCTTATTTTACTTACTTAATCAAGGCCGCTAGAGATAAACTACCTATTGAGCGAAATATATTTAGTTTTTCTAATAAATGTAAAATTAATTTTAAAAAAATCAGAGGGCTCTTTTTTGTTTTTTACTGTTGTAATAGACTTAAAAAAATATGAACTTTCTCGAAATGTAACGAGTGTTGTGGTTAGAATTTTTGATTAATATTATACCAGCCTCCATACATTTTGTGGACATGTCCTTTTGCTATTTTTAACCGACTTCCAATAAGGAGGAGGTTCTATGTTCGTCTGTATGTATTTTTTGTGTGTATTCATCGATATTTTTGCCAATCGTGAACTAAATCAAAGAAAGAGTATACTCCCGAGGTGGTCTCATTTAAATTTTATCGAATTCGGCTAAACCGTTTTTGAAAAATCAACAATAGTATAAGTACATCAATTCGAGCGAACTTTTCGAACTTTGCACACGATGGAAATGGGTTTTGCCATTTTTCGCGAAAATTAATTATGTTGGGTAAAATGATAAATATCCTCATCAGTAGGATTGTTGCATATAAGAAACGAATTGAGTAATTTCCTATAGTGTCTAGCTCGCGGATGTTTGCGCGGAGATCAGAAATGTGCATTTTCAATAATGCAGGATCATGGCCGTATTTACGGGATATGTTGCGGTTAAAGTACGAATACTTGGCATGAGGAATGTTGGCTAGACAATCGTTATTTAGTATTTTTTTGTTTGTAATGCATTTTTTGACTGCCTCGGTGCCTCAGTGGTTAGTGACCCTAGCAACTGGGTCAAAGAGGCGTGAGTTCAATCCCCACTCAGGGCAACTATTTATGTGATGAACGTAGGTATTTGCTTTGTGTCTGGGTGTTATTTAGAACTGTCTATATAAGTATGTAGGTATTTAAAAATATGTATAAGTAGTTTATCAGTCTCTGGCAGCCATATCACAAGCTTTGCTTAGGATGAAATGTTCCCAAATATTTATTTATTTGTGAGTAATTATTTATGACGTGACAACATCTTATAAATCGATGAAATTGACACGCACGAAAATGTAAAATAAAATGAAATGAAATATCTTTAATCGACACATAAATAACACGTACAAAAAAAACTTATATAACTAATGAAAAAAAAAACAAAACAAAAGTGTCGAAAGGGACTCACCTCAGCTATAAAATGTGTCACGTGCCGCCTGAGCCGAGCACGCAAGCGAGAGCGCGGAACGAGCGCTATAGACCTAGCGCGATAGCACGATCGACCTGAGCGGTCGGATTGTTTCAGTTGTTGATTCAACGTTTTCTTATGAAGTTACAATACAGCGTAAAATTATCATCTGTAAACCGAATTTTTTTTAACCCGAGCTTCAGTCTCAATTCTCAAACTTTAATCCATTTTGATGGAGCTTCAGAGAAGAGTTGATAGGAAACAAATCTTAAAATTGTCTCAAATCTTTGTAAGTAGCCTATACATATCTATCCCTTCAAAACTGTCATAGTGGCAATAGAATCTATTTTTCACTTTAATTTGGGACAAAATTATTATATGTCATACTTACACCTATTCATTAATATTTCAAGCTTAATTTTTTACAAATAAATATTTTTTCATAACATCTATTCGGAAAGGACTACTTGGTTCGCCTTTAAGTGCGCCCAAAGGTGGTATTTTCTGTAAGAAACTTTATAAGTGCGCCGGAATTATCTTTGCCGCGCACTTTTTGAATTTGGAACAAATAAGTGCGCCGGAATGATCTATGCCGCGCACTTTTTGAATTTGGAAGTATTTGTAATGGAAGTGTTCAGCGCCAAGAAAATGAATGAAAAGAATGTAAATATAAGTCTTTATTTGTTTAATTATTAGATACCATTTAATTTCAATTTAGTTGTTACTCTACGTTTAATTAAATAATAATATTACAATAAAATATCAGGCGCCTTTTATTTTCTCATGGAGGTGATGAAAAGTAGAGTGTACCACTCGGGCGCAAAATATATTTTTTTTTGCTTGGACGACGTACTTTGAATCCCTCGCTACGTTCAGGATTCTACTAAAGAATCCCTCACTTCGCTCTGGATTCAAAAAGGCGCCCTCGCCGTAAAAATATTATTTTGCTCCCATATGATACAATCTACTATTAAATGTTTCTAATTATGTTGAGTACCTATATAACATTTTTACTCCCCTAATTGTAGAAATTGAACGCCTAAGACTTAGACATTCTTTACGTTGCCGAGTTTCTCAATAAGCCAGTGACGCTTGAATTGTGCTGCAAATCCAGACTTATTGCTAGCGGCGAGTGCTGGATCATTCACGGTGCATTCCAGAACAGATCTGTACAAAGCTGTTGCAATAATTTTAGCAGAATCTGATTTTTATTCACCAATCTGCCGTCTATAACCTAAAAAACCGCTAAGCCACAAAACCACATTTTTGGGTATCAACGAAAATCGCCATTTACAGATAAAGTACTTTAACTATGATTTAGACAATTATTTGCAAAAACGGCTTTAAAGGTAAGCTATTATTTGTAGAATAATGATGTTTTCAAATAATTATAGGATTATAGCGGTATTTAAGTTATGTTTTGTTGGATGACGACTTCATTGACTTGTAAAGTAGGAAAAAAGAATGTCAATAGCGGTGTTTTCACAATTTCCTTCTTCTAAACTATAAACGATATAAAAATAATTCTTAGAGTGACCGATAGATAATTTTAAACTCTATAAGAATGTGTATAAAAGTGAAAAATGACCCCCTGTGGCTTAACGATATTATAGCTTGTGGACGGCAGCAATCCGCATAGGGCCACCGTGTTAGTTATCACCCTTTCGTATGTAGGCAGGATTCTATGTTGTGGACTATTAAAAAGGCTTGCACAGAATATTTTTTTATTATTGAATACTTTTACTTATTCGTAATAATAAAATGTTAGGGTAGGCGCACCGGTTGTGGGCAGTGTCCCGCTATTGGCCAATTGATGTCAAAATTAAAAACAAATAGGATAAAAACAATGTTGAAGTTAAAATAACTGTTAAAAATACTGGTAAAGTTGATGTGGTGCAAGCAACTCCGTAGAGATCCAGAATAGTAATAATTTAGGATTAAAATATGCATTTGTAGACATACGTTTTCTTTCAACAAGTCGAGCCGAGCCTTCTGCCTATCTCGGGTCTCGGTCTAGACTTAGGTCTCGCTGGAAGTGCCTGAGTTCTACAGTTACGAATCACTACAACAGAATATTGCATTAAAAATATTTAAAAAAAAATGGTTATCTGTAAAGTCGGTTGTACTGTATCAGCCCTTTTTAATAGTCCACTGCAGGACATAGGGCTACCCACGAATGGTGGTTGGGCTAAACCCACCACGCTGGTCCAGTTCGGGTTGGTGGATTCACATACGCCAGCGAGTTTCTTCTTTGACATCCACGATGGCTCAGTTGTTAGTGACCTAACTTCTGGATCAAAGAGGCGTGGGTTCGATCCCCACCAGGGCAAATATTTGTGTGATGAACATGTGTTTGCTCTGTGTCTGGGTGTTATTTAGTTACTATCTATATAAGTATGTATTTAAAAATATTATATGTAGTATATCAGTCTCTGGCAGCCATATCACAAACTTTTCTTAGTTTGGGGTCACAGGTCGTGTGTAAGATGTCCCAAAATATTTATTTATTTATTTATTTATTCTACGGACGTATGCAGGTTGCCCCACGATGTTTTCCTTCACCGAAAAGCCAGTGGTGTTAAAGTCGTTTAACGAACGATAATTTTGTGCGAAAATGTCAATAAGAAACCATTGATGAAGCGTCACATACGGAACGCTTAGGCCGATAGTGCCTCTCTATCGCTTGTTCCGTGCTCTCGCTTGCGCATTCGGGTCAAGCGGGACGTGACAATGAGACAATACCTACTTTTTCGAGCATGCAGCCGGTGTTAATCGATTTAAAAGATGTTGTCACGTCAAAAAATCGTCAAATCAGTTCATAATCGCGTAACATAAGTACTTAAAAAAATAACATACAGTCGCATTGAAAACCTCCATTTTTTTAAATTCGGTTATACATTCGGCGCCTAATGCCAAAATGGACTTTTTAAAAACGTGGTGTAAAGATAACGAACATAAATATCCATATTAAAAAATACTATAGGAAAGGAAAGAACCTATAGTAGTAGAGTAATTGCGTAGAATTTTAGAAAATAATATGGTTACCTTAGAAAAAAATTAAAACTTCGCATCATAAAAAAACTTTTTTTTTCAAATGCTCGAAATTATCAGCGACAACACCACATTATTTTTGACAAATTACGTAGCCAGACTAATGTTCTAGTAGAGTAATCGATTGGTTTTTTTAATGTATGCTTAAATTTTGAATAAATAATTAAAATGTCACCTAAAAATGTAAGCTGGCGCTCGAAACCAAATTCATCGTGAACTGTGTCATGCGATTTTCGACTCTAAACAAAGCAACATAGATGATAGCGGGCGATGCAAGGAGCGCGGGTGAAATCTGTTTTTTTCATGGCATTAGGTGAACTCTTAATTGAAAAGTTTGCCCACTAGACCATTCCGTCACTTCGCAGCACCGTCGCAAGCCATGCACGGATGCCTTTCAGCCAAGATCCTGGATTCGCAAACACACATTCAGACGACACAAGGAATACTGGGCAAGTATCGATGACTGCAGACAGACGAAGGAGGCATCCCCGGAGTTAAATCCGCGATACTCCCGTCGGCTGCTAGACCTTACTCGTGACAAACTCCGGCGCGTCGTCGAAGTCACCGGACACTGCTCTCTTAACAAGCATCTATTTACTATTGGTGTTACAGACAGCCCTCTATGCAGAGGATGCATGGAGGTAGATAAAACGGCCGCGCGTATGCTTCTAGAAACCAACAGCGTTTTTGTCAGCCTACTATCGGATACACTTGCGCCCAACAGTTGCACAATCTGGTCCCACCTGCCCCTTTCTTCTATCGTACGGCTAGACAGGCGCGACCAAAGCGCCACCCTTTTATGGTGGACATCCCACGCATTAGAACCAAGCGTTTTGAGTCCACATTCCTCATACGAACTGCCAGAGTGTGGAACGCTTTGCCTGAGTCTGTCTTTCCGTTAAAGTACAATGACAATGTAGGTGTCTTCAAATCTCGAGTAAATAGGCATCTTCTAGGTAAGCGTGCTACATCCTAGACCGCATATCTGCTTAACATCAGGCAGTGTGTAGTGAAACGCAAAGCTATTTGAAATAAAAAAATAGCGTGGCAGAACAACGAACAAGCATCCTTGGATCACCGAGGACGCTCCGGGAGGCCTGCGCCGGCGTCAGCGAGCTGCTGGCCTTCCTCGGGGACATCGGGTGGCTCAACTAGCATACGACTCATGCACAAAGGGCTGCCCTCTTCTGCAGCCTGAGTGAGGGAAAGGCCTGCGCGTCAAGGTTCATGTTTTAAGGCCGTACACGGAGCGGGCACCGACACAATATTCTCGACGACTATAGTTGCCGTACGTTGTAGCGGGCATAATAGCGCGTATCGTGTTGTTTCCGTGCCTGATACGGTCCTAGCACGGTGATGGTACGTTATAGTGCGCAGAGACCATCGTCCCAAGTCTATTCCAGTTGATATAATTCCGTAAAGTTTTCACCCTTTTGCACCGTACTTATGCTACGTTTTGAATAACTCTGTTCTTTTCATTATAATTAGACTGGCCAAGTGGAAAACTTTTTTAAATGTACATAACTTATTTCTTAGTACTATTCATCATTATCTGCACCCTTCTCTATGCCACTGCTGGGTATAGGCCTCTCTCTTATGTTGCCATTTGTCTCGATCCTGTGCTAGTCGTATACGAGTTCGACCTGCTATTTTCACAAGTAATTTTTTCGATTTTTTTTGCATAAGTAGGACTTATTAGTACTCATATAATTAATAATTAATTTAATTTTAAAGGACATGTCCACAAAATGTATGTAGGCTGGTATAATAATAATCAAAAAATCTAACCACAACACTCGTTACATTTTGAAAAAGTTCATATTTTTCTGAGTCTATTAAGTAAATCAGTTAAAAACAAAAAATAGCCCTGCATTTTTTTAAATTATGTTTGAATTTATTAGGTTAAATAAATATATTTGGCTCAATAGGTAGTTTATCTCTATCAACCCTGATTAAGTAATCTCCAAATTGTTAAAATAAAACATTTTTACTAATAAGGCACAGTTTTTAAGTGTCTTTTTTTAACTTTGAACCTACTGGTCACACTGGTAGGTTAATAAATTTAATTTTAGCAAATCATTAAATGAACGTGGAAGGCTCAGCAATAAATGCAAGTAAAATAACGATAGAAGCACTTTATTATTGTTAAACTAGAAAAAATAAAAAGTTAAAAACAATTTATTTTTCACATTTAAAATAAATGCAGATATGAAAATATCGAAGTTAAATTTTTGAGAAGCCCATAAAACAAGATTTCAAATGATGTTTATTTCATCTTGGTTAGATTTTTCTCTGAATCATACTCGTAAATATTTTTTTTTTTTATTGAATTATTACACTCCACAGACACCGGGGCCTGTGCTCTTTAAGATTATACATAACTTTTTTTTATTGATTTGAACAATATTTCTAAAACTAAGGCTTTACTAGAGGACTCTACACTAAAATAAATCTAAACCTAATTAAATTTCTAAATTTACGATTTTTAAAAAGGACTACTTATACTACTCAGGGCCTCCACCACCGCCGCGTCTCGCTCTCTAATGGCCATCTTTATATTATAGTCTACGATGACCTTAGGTGACGCAGTCGTCGCACGCCGCACGAAGCGGCTGATGGCGTCTTCCTCGTTGTCGGCAAAGTATGTGAAGGACCTGGTGTGGCGTGAAACTGCGACGACCGCGTGCGAAACGCTTTCGTGCAATCTAATCTTGGCCTTGATTTTAATGGCGATGACAGAGTCGTATGTCAGACCTTGAGCTTCATGGATGGTAAGGATGCGCGACCCCGACCCCACTCCATACCCTTGGCTGATAAGGATCTCCTTTTCTTCTTGAGTGTGGACCAAATAAAGGGTGTTAGAGAGGTTGTAGGGTATTTGTGCACCCGTGTATTTTTTCTGCTCTAGAGATCTGACTTGGATAGACGAAGAATATATACCCGCGTATATCTCCCTCAGTGCAAACGCCACATCCATGGGGTTCCGGCGCGTACATAACAACTCCTGGCTAATGTTGGCGACCAGGTTAGGGCGATTATACCTCATCTCGAAGAGGTTTTCTCTGTCGATATAAGGTAGTTGATTGACGTCTCCGATGAGGACAAGTTCACTGGCACCAGAAAGCAATAAAACCAGAAACCTAGCCCTAGTGTCGGAGTTTAAAGCCACATGTAGGGCTTTCATTTGAATAACAGGAGATCCCATGTTCGATTCCCGGTCCGGATTTAATTAGATCTCTTTAAATCTCTGTATCAGATTGTTGTTAATGTTAATCCATTCACCCGTAAATCTAGGTATTAGTCATAGGACGTATGCTGAACTGCAGAACATAGGCCTCCCGTAAAGATATCTAGTAGGACCGGTTGGAAGCGACTACTATCAGACTTGCATCCTTTGGTCTTAATGAGATCTGTCCACCTCGTGGGCGTTAATAAATAATTGATTTATGCTGAGATGATATGATGGATGAAGTCTCATTTGGAGACCACGTACAGGCAAACGTAGCGTAGAACGTCGACCAATAAGGTTGGCCGACGATCTGAGCAAAGCTACAGAAACACACTGGATGCAAGCCGGTTTCAACTGGAATTGAACTTATTGAAAACCTGAGAGATATCTTATCAAAATAGGGGAAGCCTATGTTCAGTGGACATCCTACGCCTGCTATTATGATAATTAACTTCCACTTAGTTTTTCTCTTTCCATCCACACTAGATATTCCATTAATTTGATAAAAATGGCGATTGTGGAAAGAAAATAGATTGCGATGCATCTTTTATGCAACGATATTATTTCCCTCAGGAAATAAATGATTATGGCAAGGAAACTGTTGTTATTGCTTATTTACTATTAATAAACTGGGAATATGAAAAAGCATATTATTTCTTATTTTAATTTTTGTAACAATATTTTTTACGGTTGAATAACCACATTATTGCATAAATAAATAAAAATAGATTTTTCGTAATTTCGTCCGTTTGTTTTGTTATTAGCGCCATCTATACAATTTTTACGTAAGTGCAATCGTGAACTATTGTACTGCTAGTCGATTCTAGATGGCGGATCTAGTTATTGTTAACTATTTTTATTAGCTAGTAACTATTGTTAGTACTGCTAGTCGATTCTAGATGGCGGATCTAGAATCGACTAGCAGTACTAACAATAGTTCACGATTGCACTTACGTAAAAATTGTATAGATGGCGCTAATAACAAAACAAACGTTTAATCAATCTTTTGAAGCCCTTCTTTATGTGATTTAAATCATCAGGATTAACAAAAACTATACACAAAAAATCAATCTACACTCTACTCTACAGACTGTTCTTATTATTTATGTAGTATTGAATTAAAAACAGTTATAACTCTGTATGATTTCTATCAATATGAACTGTTTGTATAGTACCGCTACTTGCTCCTAGATGGCGTTAAACTAAGTTTAAAACAGCGCTCTCTCTGTATTAATAAAATCATTACTATAAGTTAAGGCTTGTTCTATAGTACTGCTACTCGTTCATAGAGTGCAGCAGTGATAGCTTTATAAGTTTAGTACGTTTATGAAACTTTCATTGTGCGTTATTATGTTTATTTTATTTTTTACTTCGTAAAATAAAATGAAAACACTCTAATTAAAATATCTCAGAATTAACGATTTCCGTGATCTTTGTCTCAGAGGTGTTTTTCCTTTCCTAAGTGTTCCTGAGTTATAAAATCATTAACTGTTTTATTTAGTCCTCGGGAGAACGATGTTATTCATTAATACCTAAGTATCGGCATATGGGGTTGGCCCCATAGTAAAAGTTGTTCATAATAATAGTCTGAAATACTTCCTTTCGGCTTAATATACTGAATAAGCCTAAATTTATTGGTAGCAACAGCTATAAAATTGTTTTAAAATTGAAATCATTCTCATGTTCGATCAAATTTTAAAATCAAATAGGTACAATACCTACCTAATGACCCAAATAGTTACACAATATGGCTACCAAACAGTTAGATAACATAACAAAATTATGAAAACAGGAATCTCAAATTCACACCTGTTTGTGAAATTTATCACTTCCAAAGCTATTTCTGTCATTAATTTGTTTAGACAATGCAAGGTGCAGTTTAATGTGTGCAGTTATGTACAGTTAGGTGCATAATAGTCGAGTGGAGACCACGTACCCGCAAGCGCAGCGGGGGACACCCACAAGATGGATGGATGACCTTATCAAGACTGCAGGGTCGCGCTGGATGCAAGCCGCTTCCAACCAGTCTAATTGGAGATTTATGGGAGAGGTTATATGTCCAGAAGTGGATGTCCTATAGCTGATATACCTACGACGACTAGATATAATTATGTTTACTAAGTGCCTCACAAACCGGCGGATGGGAAGTTATGCTCAGAACGCTGCGCAAAAGCCGAAATATAGGTATGCGCGGGAGCCAGAGAAAAGAGACGACATGGCACACCCGCCCGCCAGCCTCATGCCGACAATACGACACGCGCCGTCGGAATTGTGCACACATGCGCAATAATTAGCGAATCACGGCGAAGTGTTATTTGCGGCTAACTTCTCATCCGCCGATTTGTGTGGCGCTTAGTATAGGTCCATCTAATATCTTTAAAAGACCAAAATACAAAAGAAATAGACAGGCGAATAAGCAACACATGGAAACGCTACTGGTCGTCAAAGGAAATAGTCAAAAATCAAACAATACCGATATCAGTGAAAAGCAAATTGTATAACACTTGCATTCTTCCATGTCTGACTTATGGATGTCTAACTTGGCCTTCTACCACTAAAAACAATTAAAAACTCACAGTTTATTCAACACAGTATGGAAAGAAGCATGTTGAACATCAAGTTAAAATTTAAATGGAAAATCCAGATAGAATATCCAGAATACGGAAAAAAACAAAAGTGAGGCGATATTCTGCAAAAAATAAAATCGCTCAAATGGAATTGGACTGGTCACATTATGAGAACCAATCAAGACAAATGGACGAAAAATGTAATGGAGTGGTATCGTAGAAGTGGAAAAAGGCAAAAAGGACGTCAAATTAAGAGATGGGAAGATGATTTGCCTTGAGATGATGGAGAAGACTAACTCGAGACAGAGACAAGTGGAAGAAACTAGGGGAGGCCTATGTCGAAGGACAACCTGACCAACTGGTTGCTGAGTAAATAATTTTAATTAGGTACATTAGATTTAAGTTTAAAACTGTAATTTGTTTGGTCAGTGAATAAAGGCTTTTATTATTATTCACTTAAAATCACAAGCAAATCTTGGTCTCTTGGTAGGCATCAGTGGGGCCAAAGCCAACACTGAGAGGCCCTTTTACATTTTTTTTTTATAAAACTAATATAAAATGTTGTGTACATAAAGTAGAATGAAAAAATAAAATAACTATTGCTAGATGTGACTTACAGTATATTATGGCTATTGTGATGTGCTGATCGATGACTTAAAAAGATGGGCCATGGAATGACGTGCGGCGCCCGCCAAATAATGCCTCATTTCAAATATTCAGGCGGGTGGTGACTTGCCATCCACTAAATGGGCCCCCCATAATAGCTACCGTGTATTGGCGCCGGAGGGGCAACATTGGTGTCGGCTTAGTGTGTCGAGAGGTGAGCTGCGCGTTCACTAAGAGCTACTCGCGGTGTTATGCCCTTTAACACTTCCACCCTGGAGCTTAGGTTCTTAGCTCTTGCGGTTTCTACTCCAACCGGCCGGTTAAGGCAAGAGAGAAGTCAGGGGTCTCATTTAGCCCCAGGGAACCGGAGTTCGCGGTGTTGCCACTCACCGACGGCTCGCCACAACGCCGCCCCTGCGCCTTATTATTATTATTATTTAGTATAGGTCCTATAGTCCGAATCATATAACTTGGCGGCTGTGACGTTAGCTACAAGCTACGGATGACTCAATACCTAGTGACTGAAGCTCATGTAACAGATTGGGTTTACCCAGCTTGTAGCTAACATAATAGCTGTCATATTGTATGATTCGGACTATACCCAGGCACATATATATATATATATATATTTTAAATTATTAATGACAATACTACACTACTACTACATAGAAAGCAATTGGATCATCCACAGACCCTTGAAGGTCTAAAGATAATCCAAGTGCTCAAGCTCACTGCCAGTTGGCAGCGTGCCGAGCATGCTGGCAGCATTGCCACGCTGAATGGCAATGCTTATACGTTGAGCCAAATAAACACCAGCATTTTGGTCACGCGTCGCGTCCACATATATTGTACATATGTCCGTTAGGACAAACTGTTGTGTCTATAATAATTTATTATAATATAACACTTTTATGTACACAGTTTTAAACAATAAACGTTATCTTATCTTATCTTATCATATCATAGAAAATACTCGAAGTCTCACTGCATGATCCAATCCTTCTAATATTATAAACGCGAAAGTCTGTATGTATGGATGTTTTTTCCTCTTTCATGCAAAAACTATGTGCTGAACGGATTGAGATGAAACTTCGCAATAGTAATGCTTATATATCAGAATAACACATCCTACTAATATCCTACTTCCTACTAATATTATAAACGCGAAAGTTTGTGAGGATGGATTGGATGGATGGATGTATGGATATTTGTTACTCTTTCACGCAAAAACCACTGAACGGCAATCCGTTCAGTATAATAAGCTATATTATTGCAAAGTTTCATCTCAATAGATGAAACTTTGCAATAATATAGCTTATTATATATCAGAATAACACATAGGCTATAAATTATAATGATATTGCGTCAAAAATCAAAATATCATGCTGGCGAAGTCGCGGGTTGTAACCCCCCTACCTACTTCCTAACTATACTACAGCCCTAGCTAACGTCCGAAGCTGTTTTGCAACTAATCTAGCTACTTATAGTTGATCTTTGATATCCTATCCTACTGAAATGAGCTACTTTAATCCGAACTGAAGCTAACGTAATTTGTTCTACAAGCGTGTAAGTAAGCTAACCCTAGAATAACATAGATCTTCGATATTTCTTAACCCTAAAGTCATGATGGTCTAGTTTGAACTTAACCCTGAACTGAAGTTTTATTATTATCCTAAGAATTTACTTATTAAAACTAATTCTACGTCCTTTTTTTTTATTCTAATTAAACCTTAGTCTACTGCTGTACTCATAATAATTAAATATCCAATACTCTATCTACTTAATACTAAGTTTGGCCAGTGATCGTTAGTAGCGGACCTTACGTTGTGAATCGCAGAAACCCAAACAGATTGAGACTCCTACCTATTTGTATGTTATATAGAGTATTGTAAGAGTAGTATAGATAACCTAGAGTTGTAAAACGTTAAGATTTATTAACCTAAATCCTACAAAACTAACAATATACGTTGAACTGTACTCCTAGTGACCTTTTCTTAGTGTTACTACGTTTCCTAGATTTAACCTAGATTTTGATGTTATGAGCTAAGATCTAAAACGTATAATGATCGAATTGTAACTGTAGGAAGCTGAATATAGTCCAAGAGCCAATGTTTGAATACCTTCAGTCAAATAATTGAAAATTCTCAAAATTAAACTTTTTAGATAAAGTTTAGGTTTTATTTTTAGGGCTCAAATTTAGCGGCTATGGATCGGCACCCCAGCCGCCGTACCGATCAGTGGAATGCGTCCCAGACCTGGATATCCTCCTCCGCTTTATGAGAGAGAGAGCCTGAAGGGCTATACTAATTCTGTCAAGTTTTTTTTCTAGTCGGTCAAGTATGTCAACAAACAATGGGACGAGAGGACTTTTTTTTGCAAAGTTTCCCCAATCCTAGAGTCGCGGTTCTCTAGGCCCCCATGCTGGACATCCAGCTTGGACGTCCAGTCCCCCAAAAACCTCATATGGTGATATATGAGGGGCACGGGCCAGAGTTTACTTGCGGTGACCTTCAGATTCTGGTAAACCAGAATGAAAAGGTCACCTATTCCCTACCTATTTAGCCTATCTACCTAATGCCTATATGTAGCTAGCTTTTAGAGGATGTATGCCTATCTTATCTAACTTGAGCCTAGACCTAAGTAAGACCTAATGCTTAATATATTTATGGTTCAATAACAATTGATTATCCTATCTTACTTATATAACTATCTTATCTACTTAAAACAACATCTAGCAAGCCTAGGTCTCCCACATTTTCCAGAGTTCTTATCATAGGCAGATACTAGAATGTTCTTTAAGAAGAAAACTTCAGGAGAAAGTTATTATGCGTGTAAATGAATTCATAGAAGGACTTCACTCAAAGGTTATTTATGAAGTGATCTGGATTGCAACTGACCAGTGTTTCTAAGAAAGTAAAATTTATACTTTACACTAAGAATCAGTATCTTTTCCTTTTCGGTTAAAGATTTAACTGATTAGGCGCGGCAAAGCTTGGCCTCGGTAAAGTTTTACCAACTAGAACCTGGCGTCGCCACATACACATAATCTTGTGCGTTTTTGAAACATTTATTGTAATTTGAGCAAAGTCTATCTATCCGACCAATGCTTTGATATCAGTAGGAAATAATAAATTCTGAACATTCAGATTTCAGCCAACTATAATACGACCTATAAGGCTATACAATTTATTATTAGTGTACAATGCCAAAATATGTTAAATATCATAGTGCAATATTCATTTGCCAAATGTTAATAATCTTCATTAAATAATAATGTTTAAAGGTATGAGACAAAGCCTTTCCCATTTTAATCAATAGCAAATTCATAATAATACAACATTTCGAACTCATCAAAGATCCAAAATTCTCAGGTAATCAACATAATTATTTTCATAATAGCATAGGTTTTTAGTGACAAGGCTCAACTTGACCAAGTGTTTATTATAAAACTAGAATTGCCATACTAGCATCAAGGAACAGAGATATTTCAATAATACGCAAATTCCTCAGACTGTTGCTACAATTCTACAAAGAAATAGGTAATCTATCTGTTACTTGAAATTTTATCATTAATGGTTCAGCCAATAAGCTTTTCTTAATTGTAAGTCGATACGACTGACTAGTTAACATTTGTAACTATTTTTTGTCAGCTGATATCTCTACTTTGTTTTATAGTCAATAAATTCAAAATTAAGGTTAGGGCAAATACCATAGGTTAAATGACAATCTGTCAACACAACAGTTGTTACCTAATTTTTATCAGCAAATATGATTTTCTATGGATCCATATAGAACAATGCAAAGTAGGTGTACTTTTAGATTGTCTACTTGCATCTAGATAAAACTAGGCTGTCATTAATCCTAAGGAAACCTAGGTCTCAAGTCGTTCCAACTCAATTTCTTATTACAATGAATTATGCAAGATAGTATGGTTTACAATACAATACAATACAATATAACTTTATTGTACACCAGAAAAACAACTTAAATAACAAAGTATAAATTTGCTTAAAATTAGGTGGTACAACGGCGGCCTTATCGCCTTAAGCGATTTCTTCCAGGCTACCTTTGGATGGACAGAAAATCAGAGTACAAATATGTGGTTGGTGGTGTATAATAAAAGTAAAATGTGGAAAGAAAAAATAATTAGGTACTTACAAACTAAAATACAATAATTACATATTAAGTATAATAATATACTACATCTTCAATAAGATAAATATACATACATAAACAATTACATAAATATATTATAATAAATACAATACATATTTATATACCATAAATATCATGTATAGTTGTTATTTAACATAATGAAAGAAAGTGTTTGAAAACTAGGTTATTGAATATATGGAGAGACTTAGCCTGCCTGATAGCTACAGGCAGCTCATTCCAAAGCAGGACAGATTGTACTGAGAAAGATTTCATATAGGAAAGATTGGTATGGGAAGAGGAGTGGATTTTGAGTTTCAAGGCACGGGAAGGTCTCAAAGTACCAGAATGACCTTGAATAAATTCGAAGCGTTCTTTGAGATACAAAGGAGTGGAAGGAAAGAACAGAATTTTATAAAGGAAAGATAAGATGTGAGAATTACGGCGAAGTCGGATAGGTAACCAGTTGAGCTTTTGGCGAAAATGAGAAATGTGGTCATATTTACGTAATCCGAATATGTACCGTATGCAGAAATTTTGAAGACGTTCCAGTTTATCGAGTTGCTCTTCAGTTAAATCCAGATAGCAAGCGTCAGCGTAATCTAATATGGGGAGTAGAAGTGATTTTACAAGTGCAGTTTTGGTAGTAATGGGAAGAAAGTTCTGCAAACGTCTGAGTGACGCCGCAGAACCAAAAATTTTTCGACTGACTTCAGACAGTTGAGGACCCCAAGAAAACTGTTTGTCGAATATTATTCCCAGGTTTTTCACAGTATCACTAAATGGGATAGGAATATTGTCAAAGATAACCTGGGGTAGTCTGAACCAGTCAATTTTCGAAATCAAGCGAGAGCTCCCAATTATAATCGTCTGGGTTTTTGCAGGATTAACTGAGAGGCCATATGATTTACTCCAGTCCCGTATACGTTTAAGGTCAGAGTTCGTAGTATCAATGGCCTCATGCAATTGCCCTAGAGGAGCCTGAGTATAGATCTGCAAATCGTCTGCATAGAGATGGTAGGAAGAAGTCAACTGTTTTGATTTTTGGTTTTTGTTTGTCTATTTGCATTTTCGAAATTAATATTATCTTGAAACTGGGAAGTCTAAGATTTAATTTTCTGGCAATTTTCTATAACCAAATTGGATCTTTGATATTATCAAGAATATGGAATTACATTTTAACGAAATTATTAACATTTAGAATTCAATCTTAACAATTTATGGGAGATTTTTCTTTATTAACTGGCACTAACAATTATTTGAACGATTTGACAGATTTGATATTTGATTTGACACTGACAGTTATGAATAAAAATATTTCTTTTTTTTTTATTATTCTTAAATCGCTAATTGCTAATTTTGTTGCCATATCTACAAATCTTGTAATTATCCATAACTTTGAATTTGAGTTAATTTTTGAAGTTAAATATTCTACGATTGGAATTAAACTTAGTTGGAATACAAAGACTATGATATGCCTATGACCCTAATTGTAAAGTTGACCCTATGAACCCTCTAAGACCTATCTATCCTATATGAAGATGAAAATGAAATTATTATTATTATTATTTTTTTTTTTAAATAAATCCTCCAAATTCCTATGTTCTTACTCAACCAAAAGATGATCGTATCACCTAACCTATGTCCTTAAACCTCTAGCTAACTGTCCGATACGTTTCCCTACCTGTCCACCTGACTCTAAAGACATCCCTATTCTAAAACGAAACCCACTACCCCTTGATAAAAAAAAACATAAAAAAAACACAATGCCCGTCTACCAAGGTTGCTTCCCCTAGCAAGGATCCGTCAACCACTAGCTAAACCCTATCGTTCGGACTGGCTAAGTCCATGGGAGAGCCTAAAGCCTCCTAAATTCCCTACGGAAGGCCCATGTCTGCACCCAAGCGTACATGAGATTTCCCCTACCCCCGGGACAACCAGAAACCGACTTAGTCTCAGATACGTTCAGTGTGGATCTCCACATGTTGGCCTATCTGCAGCTCCAGATAGTCAACCTGATCGTCGAAGAGAAAAAGACGAAATCCGATAGGAGACGTAAATGGACCACCCACACTCAAGTGGCTAAACAAGTCCACCTGTCAACCGTCTCAAGTTGACAGCCTATTCTAAACCCCGGGAAAGAAGTATCCGGTCGCGTCGCCACCCGAAGGCGGCTAGTGCAATGCGACCTTAAACCCATCCAGTGCTCGGCACTATGGGACTCACTGCAACATTGTGTTAAAATAATGGTTTATTGGGAATATTATTAGTTTAGTAATGGTATCCCCAATATTGTATAGTCTGTAGATAGTTATAAGAAAATCGACTATCTCTGTCCCCCGTGATGTTCTCTCTCTCTCTGTGATGGCCGCCAAGTTGGCAAGTAATAATCTCGCATCTCCTGTATTATAATAATTTGTAAAAACTAATTATAACTTCCTGAATATACTTATCAGTGGAATACAGTCGTATTGTTTTTAATCTCTACAATCATCAAGCCTTGACTCCTTCTACAAGACGCTTAATTATTGCTGACCGCGCTTTGCAAGCATGGAAGTTATTTAATACACTAACCTCCAGAGGTTATGGGCCCAGATATTTGTAAAAGGGTCTAGGTCAAAGTGAAAAACAGACAGAAAAGAAAGGCAATATGAGTTTTGGTGGTGAAGCTGTACATAATGTTCAAACTCCATATTCAGGCGGAGACAGCCGCCATTACGTGTTCGAGAAATTAGACGGCGTGGCTAATTTCCATTTATGGAAATTTCAGATGAAGAATGCCCTGATTCTAGAAGATTTGTGGCAGTCTGTTGATACTACGGATTCGATTGATCCATCCCGGGACAGGCGAGCGCTCGCACGAATTTGTTTATCAATTAAACCATCATGTATCCAGTACGTGAGAAATGCCGCGACCGCTCATGAAGCATGGAATAAATTGATCTCAACATTTGAGGATAAAGGTTTTTGTCGTCGAGTTATACTTTTACGGCAGTTACATCGTGCTTCTTATACCGATTACAACAACATGGAGGCGTATATTGAACACATTATGACGTTGGTGCAGCAACTGACCGATATTGGAAGATTACTGGAAGATGCTGAGGTTGCCGAGTTGATACTATCGGGTTTACCACAAGATTATGATGTGGTGGTATCGAGTCTAGAAGCTGTTGCAATATCCGGGAGTGTCAGTAGCGAGATCGTAAGGATGAGACTTCTTCAAGAAGAGCACAGAAGAAAACGTGAACGTGAACCAGTTGGTGAATTAGCTCTCTTGTCAAAATATAAGAAGAAAATATCATGTCATTTTTGTAAGAAGACAGGACACATCAAATCCAAATGCTACAAGTATAAAAGACACTTAGAGTCAAATAATAAGCAAGATATGGCTTTACTGACTGAAGCGACAAGCAGAAATTTTGAAGACTCAACCTGGTTGCTTGATAGTGGGGCGAGCGCACACATGTGCAATAATATGCAGTGGTATTGTAATTTCAAGAGTTTTACGAAGACAGTTTGCACCGCAGATGGGAATTCCATGTTAAGTCTAGGTATTGGTGATGTGAACATTTGTATAGGAAATAAAACACAACTTATTAATGATGTTATGTTCGTACCAACTCTCTCAACCAATTTAATCAGTGTCAGTAAATTAAGTGAGAAGGGTTTATCAATAAACTTTAAAGAAAATAAGTGTTACGTTTCCAAGGGTTGTTCATTGTTAGTTACTGCTACTAGACAAGGCGGAATTTATGTATTGGACAAGGTGTGTGGTGTTTTTGTTTCTGATTCACAGGTGAATTCAGATGTAGCCATGAATGTTGACATGGAAGCTGTGTCGAAGCTACAGAGTTTGCCAGACACTGAGGCGACCATGTGTTCATCGGAGCGATGGCACAGAAGGCTGGGACATTTGAGTTATAAAGGGGTAAGTGTTCTCCGTAAGCTAGTTTCAGGTATGGATCACTTGACTCAGTATGACGCAACCATTCCTAAATGTGTGTCATGCGTTGAGGGGAAGCAGGCTGTCAAGAAGTTTCCTAGGGGTGAAGCCAAGCGTGCTGAACAGCTGTTGGAGCTTATCCATTCCGATGTTGCGGGTCCCATGCCAGTGAGTAGTCTGGGTGGTTCCAGGTACTTAGTCACGTTCACCGATGATTTTTCGAGGAAAACATTTGGTTATTTAATCACACGTAAGTCTGAAGTTTTGTCCAAGTTTAAGTGCTTTAAGGCAACTGTCGAGAAACAAACTGGTTGTTTTGTTAAATGTCTGCGAACCGATAGAGGTGGAGAATATTGTAATGCTGAGTTCTCCAAGTATTTAGAAGGTGAGGGTATTGTTCATCAGACCACCTGCCCATACAGTCCTTCCCAGAATGGTGTCTCAGAAAGGCTGAACCGAACTCTTTTTGAGAAAGCTCGCTGCATGCTTCGTGAAGCACAACTTCCTAAGGAATATTGGGGTGAGGCGATATCTACCGCTATATATCTGAAAAACCGAAGCCCTACAGCAGCTTTAGAAGGTAAGGTACCTGAAGAAGTTTGGACAGGCCGTAAAGTAGATGTTAGTCATCTCCGTGTTTTTGGTTGTATGGCTATGACATTAATTCCAAGTATGAGGCGTGACAAGCTTGATTCGAAATCTAAGCGTTGTATTTTTGTGGGGTATGGTGAACATACAAAAGGATATAGGTTAATTGATCCTTCTAATCCAAGGCAGATCATTTATTCTAGAACCGTGTCATTCTTTGAGAATCAGTTTGTTGACCACTGCATAGAGAGCAATATTAAGACACAAAAAGTATGTAATGATACTATTTCTGAAATTGGCATGCAAAGCCACCAATTTCAAGGTACTAGTGATATGCATAAAATGCCTAGTAATGTTAATAATAATGATGATGTTTGTCAGGTGCAAATGCACAATGAAGTTTTAAGGAATTCTGACAATACGATAGAGGAAAATAACTGTGATATTAATAATGCAATTGAATCCAATGTGAATGTGATGAATGATAATAATAATTCAAATGATAATTTATATTTATCTCCCGTTTCAGGAGAGTCCTCGTTCCAAAGCGCTGGGGTGGCTCGACAGTAGCGACAGTGGAGATGGCAGAGTGCCATGTGATACTTCCATGAACGAAACAGTCGTTCGAGGGGAAGGTTCTACACAACAGGTTCCTAGTAGTGTTAGCGAGCGACCTGTTCGTTCTACTAGAAACAATAAACCAGTAAGGTATGTAGATTATGATCTATCTGATTCATCAGACATTTCTCTCTTGGTCAATTTTCATAATGAACCACAAACCTATGAGGAAGCATTAGCAAGCCCTGATAAAGAAAAATGGCTAGCTGCTATGCAGGATGAATTTAATTCACTTATGAAAAATAATGTTTGGCAATTAGTGGACAGACCGAGTGGTTGTAACATAGTAAGTTGCAAATGGGTTTATAAACTAAAGTCTGATGATTCAGGTGATTACCCAATATATAAAGCCCGTCTAGTTGCAAGGGGGTTCAGTCAAAAACCTGGGGTAGATTATATGGATACCTTCTCACCTGTTGTACGACACTCTTCACTTAGAATTTTATTTTGTATAGCTAATGAGCTTGACATGGATATAGAACATATAGATATAAATACAGCTTTTTTAAATTCCAAACTTGATGAATGTATTTATATGGAACAGCCTTTAGGATTTTCAAATGATAGGACAAAAGTTTGTTTGTTGAATAAAAGTTTGTATGGTCTCAAACAAGCAGGCAGGCTGTGGAATAATAATGTTCATGTTCTATTGACTAACAACGGTTACATTCAAAGCAAGTGTGAACCATGTGTTTATTTTAAAAATATTGACAATAAGTTGACTTTAGTGGCTGTTTATGTCGATGACTTCTATGTTGTAACATGTTGTAATGATGAAAAAGTTAAATTGTATAAATTGTTACAATCGGAATTCAGTTGTAAAAGTTTAGGTACTCTTAAGAATTGTTTGGGTATTAAAATACATAGAGATAAGACCCGTGGTACCTTAATGTTTGACCAATCTGAATATATAAGGAAGTTGTTGGAACGTTTTGGTATGACTAATTGCAAAAGTGTTTCTACACCTATGGTTGTAAACAAATTGGACAAGGCCACAGATGATGACACTCTGTCAGACAGCACTTATCCATATAGGGAATTGATAGGGTGCTTAATGTATTTGGCCGTATGTTCCAGACCTGACATTATGTATGCTCTTAGTCATTTAAGTCAGTTTAACACAGCTTTCAAGCGACATCATTGGTTGGCTGCAAAACGGATTTTGAGGTACTTGAGTGGTACAATTAATAAAAGACTTGTTTTTGAAAAATCCGGCAATTTTGATATAACTGTTTATGCTGATGCAGATTTTGCCAATAATGTCGTTGATAGAAGGTCGTATAGTGGCTTTGTTGTAAAAATCGGTGACTCTACTGTATGTTGGGAGTCACGCAAGCAACGCTGTGTCAGTCTTTCAACGACTGAAAGCGAGTACTTGGCCTTAGCGGATTCTTGTAAGGAAATATGTTTTGTTAGAAATTTTTTGTATGAAATTTTTAAGAAACAATTAAATTGTAGAATCTATAGCGATAATCAAAGTGCTCTTAGGTTGCTTGAGACAAAAGAATATTGTCATAAAAAGACAAAGCATATTGACTTACGCTACCATTTTGTAAAAGATATTGTTAAGGAAAAGAATGTAGTAATTGATTATTTACCTACTGAAAGAATGGTGGCTGATATTTTTACGAAACCTCTATCTAGCTGTAAGCATAATGTTTTTATTGCTGACTTAGGTTTAAGAAATGTGTAATAAATAGACGTTCCAAATTCTTGAGATGTTGCATGTATTGTAAGCCATCAATATTTGTAATGTAGAGTCACTAATGTATTTCTGTGACAGAGATAGTGTTGTGTTACTTTAATTAACATGTAACTTGTTGTCATAATGGAGGCATGCTAGACATGAAGTAGGAACAATGTAGTTTTGTTAAGTTAACTTGAATTGTTAATTGTTTACACATATGATTTGTGTATGTTGTTCTACATTGTTGAAAGTTTTTCATGTTACGCATGAGGGGAAGTGTTAAAATAATGGTTTATTGGGAATATTATTAGTTTAGTAATGGTATCCCCAATATTGTATAGTCTGTAGATAGTTATAAGAAAATCGACTATCTCTGTCCCCCGTGATGTTCTCTCTCTCTCTGTGATGGCCGCCAAGTTGGCAAGTAATAATCTCGCATCTCCTGTATTATAATAATTTGTAAAAACTAATTATAACTTCCTGAATATACTTATCAGTGGAATACAGTCGTATTGTTTTTAATCTCTACAATCATCAAGCCTTGACTCCTTCTACAAGACGCTTAATTATTGCTGACCGCGCTTTGCAAGCATGGAAGTTATTTAATACACTAACCTCCAGACATTGCGCGTGTATAGTGTATCCCCAAACGGTGGATGTTATTATAATTTCACTCGCTTGACCTGGTCGAACGCCGGCGTAGTCTGCCTGATGGCATACCAAACACTCGAACCAAGCCTTACAAGGAAACCACAATAACCCACAATCTCGATCTAGGAGACCTAGGTTGGTCTTCTAGCCAACACGAAGCCTAAACCCCTCCCCTATGTATAAAACCACTAAACACGCACCATGTTACTAATTAAATTGAAAACTCAAAAAGACTATCTCCACAATAGGTAATTGGGTGATAAGCTCATAATTATTTGCAAAGCAAAATGGCGACAACATAACCCGAATTGATTTCGTGAATCAATTGGAGTCCGCCTGAGGAATGAAAATTACCGAGCTGACACACAACTATGCTATCTGAAGAACTAACATTCAATGACGCCGTTTGGCTCCCTCTCGCTTTTATATGGTATCCCTTATTTGTACGAACGTCCGTACCCATTTGAACGTTCGTTCCTAAATGGTGCCCCGTGATTGGTGCATTCGGCCCCGTAGCGACGGACGTTCCTACCCATCGTCCAATAGCTGCGCGTCTATTCAAAAGTTGTTTTGAATTTTGTTTTTCCAAATAAACAGCCAAAAACTAGTGTTTTTCTTGTGACCGGACGTCTATAATACAATGTTTCGTGATTTTAAGCCTGCTTTACCCGGAGAATACCTATAAATCAACCAATAAAATCTCAGGTAAGCGTTCTAACCGATCTAAAACCGTTTGTTTACACCTACCTTGTCAAAATAACTATCTTCCTTTTTAGCGTTTGTTTTATCAAAGAGTCTAGCCCAATTCGTTAAAAATGCTTGTATTCACAATTTATACCAAGATCTGCTCATTAGAGGTACATTGGAGAGCTTCTAAAACCATTATTTTATACTAAAATACCAAAAGGTCACATCTTGGGTTATGAGTTTAACAATGAGTTATTTTTGTCTTTTCCAGGCTTGCTATACAAGAGACCAGCTATAAACGGCACTCTACATATAAAGGACCTATTGGGCTACCTAAAACCTAAGGATACCTAACCAAACACATTTGGAGAGGAGATATCTAGCAATTTTGCAAGGTTTGTAGAATAATGACAATTTTTCATAATTACCCAGTAACATTCTAGCAAATACTTAGTTCATCTAATATCTATTCAAATCTTTTTGCAATACATTGTGTAGATTTCATAACGTTTTTCTGTATGTAGCTGCGGTGTAAAATATGACTTATTCAAATATCAAATTTCTCAAAGATTAGTAGTCAAAAAAGTGATTCTTTACAATGTTCTAACATGGTGCTATCATTCATTTGGAAAATCTTATCCCTCCCTATTCTTAGTTTATGATAATAATAATAGGTATAATTTTGTTTGAAATGAATCCTTGTTCTTTTTTCCAGTTTTTGACAAGTTGCCGCTGGCTCGCTTTTCCTGTACTACCAGCTGTGTGGACGAAATGTGTTCCTCAATGTTCCAGAGGCTCTTCTAACGTCTTCGGGCTTAAAACTAAGTTGTCTTCTTGTGAATGATAAGGGCTAGACCAAGTAGGTATGTTTTACAATCCTTCTTAATTCCACTGAAAATTCACAACGGGATGCAAACTTTTGTTATTTTTATAAATTAATAAACTAAATTTGCACTCCTTTTCCGGTTGTTACTTTCTAATATGCCTAGATGAACATTCAGTGGACTAGATTTACTTATTTTGGCTTTAAATAAAATACTCCGTCGTAATCAACAAATCTAGAAACAATTTCTCAAGATTTATTGATTTTGCATGTGAGAGACCAGGGCATTTGCATATAATTATAAGTACAACATGTAAATGCAATGTTACAGGGTAAAAACTAGTAATTTATAAACGAAGTTGCCGGCTCAGCTAGTCACTACATAGTAGCATAACAAAGTCGCTTCAGGCTGTCTATCCCCATGTAGTAGGTATGCTTATATCTTTAAAACTACACAACAGATTTTGATGCGTTTTTTTAATAGATAGAGTGATTCAAGAGGAAGTTTCATAAAAATATTTAATACACCTGTGCGATGCCGGGGCGGGTCGCTAGCTAGAAATAAAACAATCGGAGTCTAACTAAATTTACCGATATACCAGAGGACGAGCAAGTTAGAATAGCAAGGATTTAATGTCGTCACTTATATCTTCTTTTGGTGGGGCATTATAATGATTAAAATTTTGAAGTCTAATTTTGAAGTGCACTAATAATTTAATTTAAAATCATGCGACACCCCTGCTGGGGCAGATTCCACTGGTCTAAAAAGTGAGTGGAATCTGCCCCATCAAGATGGGATGAGTGGGGCAGATTCCACTCCAAAAAATGAAGGAGTCTGCATGAATGAAATGAGAATCTGCCCCACCAGTGGGGCGCTTTGGTGGAGTGCTTCCACTTTGCCCCACCAAAGCGCCCCACTGGTGGGGCAGATTCCACTCCTTCATTTTTTGAAGTGGAATCTGCCCCACTCATCCCATCTTGGTGGGGCAGATTTCACTCACTTATTAGACCAGTGGAATCTGCCCCACCAGGGGTGTCGCATGATTTTAAATTAAATTATTAGTGCCATGAAGTGCGAAATTCGATTTCAAAATTTTAATCATTATAACGCCCCACCAAATGAACAGATAAATGACGACATTGCATCCAAAATATTAAGAAGATTGTAAACTAAAAGCACAATTATCGGAATTGAAAAATTTCAGAGTGTATGTAGTTATGGTATTTATGTCGCATATATTTTCGAAGTCATCCTAAAGTAAAAGAAAATTATAAATTGAATATTATCATTCAACTCAACTACAAAAAACAGTGAGGCCTAAGAAGTCATCGTGTTCCCTGTTGACAGTGCTGCTACAATCTACGCACTCAGAAGACCTGTAACAAGTTCTAGAGTTGTGTCTGTTGTCATGCGACACTTCAAACTCTTTCAACTTAACACAGAACAATCGTGCGCTGGATAAAAAGTCACAGAACATGTTCAGGCAACAACAAAGAGCCAAAAATGGCCAAAGAGTGCACGAGAAAACAGGTAGGGGACGAGGCAACTAAACACTGTAAGTTAATAGCGGCGGAAGAGCGTGTGTTGATCTGTTGTCTTACCAAAAAAGAATATCAGAATATGTGGAACAAAAGGGAAGATTGCAAACACTCTGAGGTTGCTTTCCCTAATTTAAATAGAAACATCACAAACGATCTATTGAAGTTGCAGTGGCCAGACCTCCTACTTCTGGTAGGACTCATACCTGGTCACTACAACTTAAATAGTCGCTTGTATAAACTAGAAGCCACTGACAAACCACTACTGGTTACTAGTACTACATGTGGGTCAAATTAATGTCGGCGTCAGCTCTCCAACCTGTATACTACATACATAAGTTGTGATTAACGTATTAATGCAGAAAATTCAGGGTTATTTCTAATCAATTAGCATCCTTCTAGGAGCTCATTCTGTACTTCAAAACTAACAAGTTTTGTACTGCGACATTTGTGAAAACTCATAAACAGCTGTTCCATACATTTTGTCAAGGGTGAACGATATTTTTCTATGGAACAACAACTTGTTTTTTTTGAGATTTGACAAAAGTCGTTGAACAAAAGTTGTTAGTTTTGTTGTACAGAATAAACCCCTAAAAGCATGCTAATTGATTAGAAATAACCCTGTATAATTAATTCACATAATAAAGGTTGCAATTAAGATGGAAACGTTTATCATTTGCAAAAGGAAAAAAAAATAATTACATACCATTCAAGTAACTTGCTGACTGAGATAAAATCTCGAATAGATTATTAAAGATCATTACAATGAATGGAATGATAATATGCAAATTTTTATTTTCTTTTACTTTAGGATGACTTCGAAAATATATGCGACATAAATACCATAACTACATACACTCTGAAATTTTTCAATTCCGATAATTGTGCTTTTAGTTTACAATCTTCTTAATATTTTGGATCCAATGTCGTCATTTATCTGTTCATTTGGTGGGGCGTTACAATGATTAAAATTTTGAAATCGAATTTCGCACTTCATGGCACTAATAATTTAATTTAAAATCATGCGACACCCCTGGTGGGGCAGATTCCACTGGTCTAAAAAGTGAGTGGAATCTGCCCCACCAAGATGAGATGAGTGGGGCAGATTCCATTCCAAAAAATGAAGGAGTGGAATCTGCCCCACCAGTGGGGCGCTTTAGTGGGGCAGAGTGGAAGCACTCCTTTGGTGGGGCAGAGTGGAAGCATTACCGATATACCAGAGGACGAGCAAGTTAACTAACAGTAGGTAAGATAGTAAATATATAACATACCAGTCGTGGTTTCATAGTTTTTATAAACCGCCTGGAGGCCTTTGACAAGGCTAAACGGTTAAGACAACCAGGGCCTATCATTTAACGTAACATCCGAGCTACGGCAGCGCTCTGATGACGTGCCCATCCAAAGACTAACCGTACGGAACGTTGCTTACTGTGCTGTACTGTACCAGCTTTTTTTTTAATAGTCCACTGCAGGACGTATGCCTACCCACGAAGGGGTGATCGGGCCATATCCACCACGCTGGCCCAGTGCGGGTCGGTGGATTCACATTAAGCCATCGAATTTCTTTTACGGACGCATGCAGGTTGCCTCACGATGTTTTCCTTCACCGAAATTCCAAAGAAGTCATTGGTACGGGACCGTGATTTGAACCCACGACCTCACGATTGCAAGGCGAGTGTCAATACCTCTAGGCCACCACGGCTTATAACGTAAACGTTGCTTAATGTAAGTAAATATAAAATTCTTAGATATTGAATTTTATTCATTCTTTATGTTGTTAGACAATAACGTCGCTGTAGAGCGAAAAGTCACTAAGTCGAAAAATCATGTTTTGAGACGCTCCTAGCGTTTAAAGTTTTAAAAACTAAAAAAAAAATATTGCTCGGTTTCAGTGTTGGATATTAATGATTTTATCATTTCATATTGTAGGAAATATCTCAAAGTTGAACTTACACCTATTTACTTACTAGAAAAAGCTACTTTTCATGGAAATTTTAAGGAAAACAAAAAATTAGTTAATTTTTACTTTCAGTTTCCTGCCCATAAATGTGTTAGTTATTTTTCTTCCTTAATTAATGATTTCTCGCTTAACTGAAGCTCTTGGATACAGACAATAAGTTGACTTAGTTATATTAATTCTTATTACCTCAAATACTAAACGATACAAATAAAAATTAACTAAGTGATATAACTATCCATTTTGGATTATTTAAGTAGGTAAATTGTAGGACACGTTTTTAAGAAACATTCAGTGGACAAAAATAACTTACCTAACTTTATTAAATAAGTAAGAAAAAAAAACTAGCGATAGATACCCTACTATTTTTCACTATTTTTCTTTAATTCAATCTTCATTAGATTCCTCTAAAACGTCTGGCTCACACAGTGCATCTTTTACATCTATGCTGGTAGGTAGAGAGTGATACCAGTAACGTAACTCTTGTGGAATAATTCGCTTGGTACACAGATTTATCAGATCTCTTTTTTTGGCCTCTGAAATCTGGAGAGGACTTAGGTAAGCCTTTGGAATAGTGTAACTTTTTATTTCTGTATGATGATGGTATTCCAGCTATTGTACTAAGGACTTGTGCGCCTGAGCTGTCGCCTGTGTTGACCCGCCTCTTTCGCCTCTCTCTGAAGACAGGTCAAGTGCCCAAATCTTGGAAGCTTGCTAACGTGCAGCCTGTTCCGAAAAAAGGTAAATCTATACTTTGCAAGAGTATGGAACGTGTTCTTAACAACAGGCTCCTGGCATACCTGGAAGCGAATAACTTACTCGGTGATCATCAGTACGGCTTTCGCCGAAACCGGTCTACTGGGGACCTTCTGGCCTACGCCACACACATCTGGAGTGAGGTCATCGAGAAACACGGAGAGACGCTGGCTATCTCCTTGTCATTTGACAGAGTCTGGCATGAGGGCCTTATTGGCAAGCTTCCTTTTTACGGCCTACCTGCTGATTTCTGCGCTTAGATATCTGATTTCTTGAGGAATCGGTCAATACGAGTAATTGTAGATGGTTGTTCGTCTGACCAAATGGCTATCAATGCCGGTGTTCCTCAGGGGTCAGTGCTCTCTGCGACGCTTTTCCTACTGCATATTAACGACTTGCTAAAGCCTGGTATTTTTGGGTACGCAGACGACAGTACAGTCATGGAGAGCTACACATCCGAAGCAAGAACGAGCGCGCCACAGATCGAGTCACTCAGAGAGGCCATGGTTGAACGGCTCAACTTGAGTCTGGGGGCGGTATCTGAATAGGGTGCTGCTAGCCTGGTCAAGTTTAATGCCTCGAAAACTCAAGGCTGTTTGTTTTCGGCCAAAAAGAGGCCCTTCCAATTGTCTGCTGCTTTCCGTGGTGTGTCCGTTCCGGTAACTAACAGTCTGGAACTATTAGGTTTTACGCTATCATCGACTCTCAACTTTGGCTCTTTTATAGAGTCAAAAGCACAATTAGCCTCAAAAAAACTTGGTATTCTCTCTAAGGTGAGACGGTATTTCACACCTGAGCAACTGATTAGTCTTTATAAAGCACAAGTCAGGTCTTGCATGGAATACTGCTCTCACTTTTGGGATGGCTCAGCTGAATACCAGTTGGAGGCTTTGGAGTCCATTGAAAGGCGAGCCAGGCGGCTGATAGGCAACGAAACCTTGACTGAGTCGAAGCTGCAAAGTCTCCAGCATCCACGTAGGGTGGCGTGTCTATCAGCCTTCTATCGGATACACTTCGGTGAGTGCGCCAGCGCAGGAGTTGCACAATCTGAACCCACCTGTCCCTTTCTTCTATCGTACGGCTAGACAGACGCGAGCAAAGCGCCACCCTTTTATGGTGGACATCTCACACGTTAGAACCAAGCATTTTGAGTCCACATTCCTCATACGAACTCCCAGAATGTGGAACGCTTTGCCTGAGTCTGTCTTTCCGCTAAAGTACAATGTAGGTATCTTCAAATCTCGAGTAAATAGGTATCTTCTAGGTAAGCGTGCTGCATCCTAGACCGCATATCTGCTTAACATCAGGCAGAGTGTGTAGTCAAACGCAAACCTATTTGAAATATAAAAAAAACATGCCCATCGTATTATTTTAATTTTTAACTCCATTCGTCGATTTGCACTATCGTATCGAGTACATTTAGTGCACAGATCTTTCTTTGGTCAAAAGAATGCGCGCCAAACTTACTTAAACAACATCAATGTACGTTGAAGTTGTCAAAAAGATCAGTAAAAGCTTTTAATGACCCCTTAAACTATATTCAATAGCTTATTAAATAAGGGAAAAAGGTACTTAAAAAGATTTGGGAATTTCATACTTTCGTTAAGTAGTGCTAAGGTCCTTAGGACATCAAACCGAAATTCGCTAAATAGAGTTAGTTAATTTTCGCTCTTATATTTTAAGCGAACAGTGTGTTCTAAAATTAAGTAAGTTGTTTTAGTGATCTTACGAATGGATACTGGTCCAGATTGAGGCATTGAAAAGCAGTGAAAAAATAATTAAAGCCACTTAGGTATGAAGATGATATACATCTACGTAAACAAAATATATTTAAATAAATTAGGTAGTTTTTCCTTGTCATGAAATGAGTCAAATGACATATTTAACCAGTTTCAGAATTTTCTAAAACAGGAACTATGGCACTTATAGCTGCAGCGATAAGACTGAAATTTGGAGAAAAATACGACGATTCCAATGACGTTCCTAACTCAATTCGGCCATTTTACGACTTAGTGACTTTTCGCTCTACAGCGACGATTAAGTATATTTTTCTGTTTAATTAATTATGGAATTTTATTTCTATCAAATTTAGGTAATTGTAATTGATTGCATTATAATTGTCTAATTCCAAGATAAATAATTGTCTATTTTATTGTTATTTAACGTTAAATTATTATAAAAAATATTTATAGAATATTCAAGACGCGAATAAATGTACTTACATGACTTGTAACAGAATCTTACTCCCTACTAATATCCTACTAATACGTCCTATTATAATCGCGAAAGTTTGTGAGTATGTATGGATGTTTGTTACTCCTTCACGCACAAACAGCTGAACCGATTTGGATGAAATTCGGTATGAAAGTAGCTTATACTTTAGAGGCTACGAGTAATTTTCATCTCGGGCTAGCGCGGGTAATACCGAGGGGCGTAGCTAGTTATGAATAAAGTGATTATGATTAGTTTTAAATATTTTTGACCGACGAAACGGAGGAGGTACTTAATTCAACGCGTATATATTTTTTTTAATGTTTAACCACGTATAACTATTTACCTATTGGTCCGATTTCGATGATTCTATTTTTTGACCGACGAACCACCGGAGGAGGTATACAATTCGACGCGTATATATACATTTTATTTGTATTTTATGTATAACCACGCATAACATTTTTCATAGTAGTCCGATTTCAATAATTCTTTTTTTTATTGGAAAGAGTATACTTCAAAATTGGTCCTATTTAAATTTTATCGAAATCAGCTGAGCCATTTTTGATAAATCAACAATAATGTGAAAAATGTTACATCGATCCGTGCAAAATATTTGCGTTCTAGCGCTGCGCCCCGGCTTCGCACACCTTTGCGAAGCCGGGGCGCAGCGCTAGAACGAACACACCTGTATTATACATATAAACATTTTTCTTGAATTACTCTATTAAAACAAACTGCATCAAAATCCGTTGCGTAGTTTTAAAGATATCAGCATACATGGGGACAGACAGCGGAAAGAGACTTTGTTTTATAATATGTAATGATTCTGTACACGGGTGAAATCGCTCATGCTATTTTTTGCTAAAAGTAATTATATTGGAAAGAGATTGGCCCTATTTAAATTTTATCGAAATCGGCTCAGACATTTTCGATACCTAAATCAAGATTAACGTGAAAGATGCTACATCGATCGTGCGAAATATTCGCGAATTCTGTACTCGGTTGTAGTGGGTCATGCTATTTTTTGCAAAAAATAAAATTGATGACTATTCAAAAACGTAAAAACCCTAGGTGATTCAAAATGACTCACTACACTAGAACCAAGATAACAACAACTATGATTGACTATAGTGATAAATGTTCAAACATTAAATCACATAAATGGTTCACTGCCCACCACATACCAGCCCGGGTAAACAAACATTGAGCACTTCAACCAACACTTTTCTACAAACCAGTACGTTTCATCATAGGAAAGTACACAAAATAGTGCGTTGCCCCCTGTTTACGTAGTAACTAATGACTAAACTGTGCCTTTGCCTAGTACTACTGTATAGTACTTAGTAGTATTCTGTGGTACTTCACCATCAAGGAAAATTTAGATAGGTACCTACATACCTTCGGCACTTACCTAAGTTCCAGAAGTTAGACATATAGACCAGGGTAGATAATTTGGAACCAAATAAAAAAGGAACTATAATGACTAAACTGTGCCTTTGCCTAGTACTACTGTATAGTACTTAGTTGTATTCTGTGGTACTTCACCACCAAACAAAATGTAGATAGGTATACCTACATACCTTCGGCACTTACCTAAGTTCCAGCAGTTAGACTTATAGACCAGCAGGCCAATCGCGCTAATTTTAAACAGTTGCGTTCCGTCTGCAATTCACGTAAAGTTCGGTTACAATTGTAGTTAAGTTCCAATTCAGCTTTAAAGAAGTCGGCATTGCGCTAAACTTCATACACCAACCGTTCGTTTGACAGCGGTTACGTTCTAACTCTGATTGAGTTGCGTTTCAACTTTTGTCAAAATCATTAGCGCGATACGAAAATAGACAAAAAGTTGAAGTTCGGTTAAAGTTCAATTGTGGTTCAGCTGTAATTTTTTAGTGCGATTTGCCTGCAGGGTAGATAATTTGAAACAGAAAAAAAAATTATAGCATGAAACCCACTGGGAAAGTTAGAGAATATAGAAAAAAACAGCCAAGTGCGAGTTGGACTCGCGCACGAAGTGTTCCGTACTGTATGGGTCTTTAAATATTTATTTTATTTTAATTATTTAAGTGAATATACAATTTATTATTCAGTACATATTTCAAACGGCAAAAAAACTCGGGTTTGTTGTATGGGAGCACCCCTTAATTATTAATTATATTCTGCTTTTAGTATTTGTTGTAATAGCGGCAACAGTATCTACAACTTTCTATCTAAAACGGTTCATGCCTGGTAACAGACAGACACACGGACAGCGGAGTCTTAGATATGGTCCCGTTTTTACCCTTTGGGTACGGAACCCTAAAAATAATAGGGAAAAGATATCCAGCTACAAGCCCTATGGAAATAAATTAAATGGCAAAGTTGTACGTAATAAAAAGTTGTATGTAGATCTTTTTATTACCTACAACTTTGCCATTTAACCTTTAACCCTCGCCTTCCCGTCCAGAACCTCAGATCGCCCGTAATTTATTTTTCATCACATCTATTCGAAAAGGACTACTTGATTCGCCTTTAAGTGTGCTTAGAGGAGGTGTTTTCTATAAGGAACTTTATAAGTGCGCCGGAATTATCTTTGCCGCGCACTTTTTGAATTTGGAACAAATAAGTGCGACGGAATAATCTTTGCCTCGCACTTTTTGAATTTGGAAGTATTTGTAATGTTAGCGTTCAGCGCCAAGAAAATGAATGAAAGAATGTAAATATAAGTTTTCATTTCTTTTATTATTAGATACCATTTAATTTCAATTTAGCTGTTACTCTACGTTTTATTAAATAATTACAATGTAATACGAGGCGCCTTTCATTTTCTCATAGAGGTGATTAAAAGTAGAGTGTGTGGCGAATGGCTTACTCAGTAACCGCCAGTACGGCTTTCGCCGAAACCGGTCTGGTTTCTGGGACTGGGGACCTTCTGGCATACGCCACACACATCTGGAATGAGGTCATGGAGAAGCACGGGGAGGCGCTGGCGCTTTTGATAGGGTCTGGCACGAGAGCCTTATTAGCAAGCTTCAATCTTACGGTTGCCTGCTGATTTCTGCGCATGGATACCAGATTTCTTGAGGAATCGGTCGATACGAGCTGTCGTTGATGGCTGCTATGGATGGTTGGAGAGCCACACATCCGATGCAAGAACCAGCGGGCCACAGATCGAGTTACACAGAGAGGCTATGGTTGAACGGCTCAACTTGAGGCGGTATCCGACTGGGGTGATGCTAACCTGCAATTTTAATGCCACGAAGACTCAGTTGACGTCAGAGGCTGTCTGTTTTCGGCCAAAAAGAGACCCTTTCAATTGTCTCCCGCTTTCCGTGGTGTCTCCGTTCCGGTAACTGACAGCTTGGAACTGTTAGTCGTTTCACTCTCATCTTCTCTTAACTTTGGCTCTTACATAGTCTAAAGCCCAACTAGCCTCCAAATAACATGGTGTTCTCTCTAAGGTGAGACGGTATTTCACACCTGAGCAACTGCTTAGTCTTTATAAAGCGCAAGTCAGGTCATCAACTGGAGGCTCTGGAGTCGATTGAGAGGCGAGCCATCTCTCTGGCCCCCCTGCCTCTTTCTTCTATCGTACGGCTAGACAGACGCGACCAAAACGCCACCCTTGTATGGTGGACATTCCGCGCGTTAGAGCCAAGCGTTTCGAATCCTCATTCCTCATACGAACAGCCGGAATGTGGAACGCTTTGCCTGGATCTGTCTTCTCGTTAAAGTATAACGTGGGTGTCTTCAAATTCCGAGTAAATAGGTATCTTCTAGGTAAGCGTGCTACACCCTAGACCGCACATCTGCTTAACATCAGGATGTTAAGCTGGCAGAATGTAGAATGTTAATGTCTAGGGTGTTCACATTGCCTGCAGTGTGTAGTCAAACGCGAACCTATACGAAATAAAAAAAAAAACCACTCGGGCGCATAATATATTTTTGGCTCGGGTGACATACCTACTTTGAATCCCTCGCTACGTTCAAGATTCTACTAAAGAATCTCTACTCTAGAATCCCTCACTTCGCTCTGGACTCAAAAAAACACCCTTGCCGTAAAAAATATTTTGCTCCCATATTGATTACAATCTACTATTTCATACGCTCGAAAATTACCCATTATATGTTTTATAATCTCAACGTAAAACCAGTCATTATTATGATGTAAGTATTACTCATATTCTTGGGGTTATATTGAAAAGTGGACCTCTAGAACCAAGTTTGTCTTCGTCTTGGGCGACTTGAACCCCTCGCTTCACTCATGACTCTAAATAATTATTAACTTAAGACACCCTTGCTGCGTTCGGGAGTTAACTGTAGAGTCCCTCGCTACGCTCAGGGTCCAATTGTCTTCCCCTGACATAAGACACCACTTGGTACATAATCTACTATTACTATCATTTTTGATATATTCTCTTACTTTTCAAAGGGTTTCGTGCTACTATTATTTTTTTACTCATTACCATTTTCAAAGGGTTCTGCACTGGTCTTTTAAGAGGGGTATGTATGTTCTCCTTTAAAGTGCCTATGAAAATTGCGGTTACGTATTTTTTAGGGTTCCGTACCTCAAAAGGAAAAACGGAACCCTTATAGGATCACTTTGTTGTCCGTCTGTCCTTCTGTGAGTATGTCAAGACTCTTTATCTCGGGAACGCGTAAAGATATCGAGTTGAAATTTAAACTGTATACGTATATCTATGGTATCTTGCAGTTGTGTAAAAAAAAAACTTCTCAGTTATAGTTTAAAAAAGTTAAAGCCGTTTATGTCGTAAAAAACCGCATATTTCAACACTCACAAAAATCAAATCCTACAGGGTACTTCCCGTCGACATAGAACTATAAAATTTAGCGAGAAGCGTTGTCTCAGAGTATTAATATAGGAATAAATCTGAAAACTGAACATTTCTATTTAAATCACAAAAAATAGCACCTCAAAATTCACAAAATATGGGTTCAAAATTCAAAGTGAGTAAATCGTATCATGTAAGGTATCATATAAAAGAACTAACGTTAACTCCGTTTTTTTTATAAGCATTGCCATTCAGCGTGGCAATGCTGCCAGCATGCTGGGCACGCTGCCAACTGGCAGTGGGCTTGAGCACTTGGATTATCTTTAGACCTTCAAGGGTCTGTGGATGATCCAATTGCTTTCTATGTAGTAGTAGTGTAGGTTTGTTATTAATAAAAATAAAAGAACTTCATTAGCACATGCTAAAAAGGTTTTTAATTATTTTAATAATGTAATAATGTGTGATTTTCGATGTAAGACGAAAAAGTGAAAAAAAAAAACTTTTTTGTCGATGGTTATAGTTTAGAGATTTTAAGAACTTACTTCCCAATTTTGTGAAATTTTCTGGATTTGTACGGAACCCTCGGTGTGCGAGCCTGACTCGCACTTGTCCGGTTTTTATTTTTAATTGCATCTGAACTGGAACCGCATCGGCATAATCCTTACGTAGGTCGAATCAGAAAACATGTCGATTGAAGTTAGCTACAAGTTTAACCCTATACTCGAATAGCTGTTAAGTGAGCTTCAGACAGGATTGGATTATCCGAAGCTTGTAGT
This sequence comes from Hypomecis punctinalis, assembly GCA_949316475.1. NCBI lineage: Eukaryota > Metazoa > Arthropoda > Insecta > Lepidoptera > Geometridae > Hypomecis > Hypomecis punctinalis. The sequence continues at coordinate 7,241,980 of OX438823.1, forward strand.
TTTTTTTCCATTATTATACTTTTATTTACATATATATATACAAGGCTTAAAGTTTGTTAAATATGAATAATAACAATAACAGAAAATAAAATATATACACCTACTTAAAAAATTAATCAAATAACCCGCCCCTCATCGTTCCTGGTGCAAAGGTGTCCATAACGCTTGCTGCATTGCCGCGTTGGATGGCGATGGACATTCTTTGCACCAGAAACGAGGTAGAACGGAAGTCACCTCTTTCCCGAATCCTGCGCCCTATTTCACAAATTAACATTTTGGCCTCAGCGCCCCAGCTACCCATGGTCCCCACGGCAACGGGCACGAAATAATAGCTGGGCACCATTGCCGCGTACTTCAACCTCTTTTTATTAGCTTGTAGTTGACATTACAGCCGAAAAGATTGATTCTATACTTACGTGGCGAGCGGTGCGTGGTTCTTTAGTAGGCAAAGTACGCACTCGTGGGTTCCGTGGTCTGTACTGTTTATTTTAGTAAAGTGAAGTCAATGTGTGTTTGTCTGTTTGTCTTATACTCGATCAATCGTTCACTCGCACTTCACAGGCCGTGACCTTTGAGAAATTATGAAATTTTTACCGTGACTTATTGGTTTTTAATCTGTTTGCCGTGGTGGTCTAGTGGTACCTAGTAACATCTGCCTTATAGGGGAATGGAAGGCAAAACGGACCACTTAACAAAAAATAAGCATAGAAAAGAAACTGTTATTTTTATTAAACTTCTTCAAAGTAAATAATTATTAACGTACTTAACTCTATCTACTTTACTCTACGCCTAATCGTGAGGCCGTGAGTTCAAACCCCAGTACCGTATTAATGAATTGTGAACGTCTTTGGAAGATTTAATACGGAATTGTCGTGAGGTCTTGGGTTCGAATCCCGGTTTCGTTTTTGACCGACGAACCGAACCGGAGGAGGTATATACAATTCGACGCGTATATATATTTTTTATATGTAACCACGTATAACTTTTTACATAGTGGTCCGATTTATATAATTATTTTTTATTGGAAAGAGTATTTTTTTTATTTCAAATAGGTTTGCGTTTGACTACACACTGCCTGATGTTAAGCAGATATGCGGTCTAGGATGTAGCACGCTTACCTAGAAGATACCTATTTACTCGAGATTTGAAGACACCTACATTGTACTTTAACGGAAAGACAGACTCAGGCAAAGCGTCCCACATTCTGGCAGTTCGTATGAGGAAAGTAGACTCAAAACGCTTGGTTCTAACGATATATAAGTATACTTCGAAGTTGGTTCCATAATAAATGTTATCGAAATCAGCTGAGCTGTTTTTGATAAATCAACAATAATATGAAAAATGCTACATCGATCCGTGCGAACTATTCGCGAAATCTGTACACGGGTGAAGTAGGTCATGTTGTTTTTTGTGAAATATAATTATACTGAATTATTTTTGAACTAATGAATGAAATTTCACACCACTGGCTTTTCGGTGAAGGATCGTGAGGCAACCTGCATGCGTCCGATGACTTATGTCAATCCGTCCGCACTAGTCCTGCGTGTTGGATGTAGCCCAATCGCCCTTCGTGGGTAAGAATATGCTCAGCAGTGAACGATTACAGGTACAGGTAATCTATTTTTAAGTTCTGCAAATCCGTAGACGAACTACAACGTTTTCACATCATTGGCTTTTCGGTGAAGGAAAATATCGTGAGGCAACCTGCATACGTCCGTAGAAGAAATTCGATGGCATATGTAAATCCACCAACCCGCACTGGGCCAGCGTGGAGGTTATGGCCCATGCAATCACCCTTCGTGGGTAGGCTTAAGTCCTGCAGTGGACTATTAAAAAGGCTGGTACAGTACAGTACAGTAGACGAACTAAAGTAACCGACATAGTCCAGTGAATTAGCAAGTTGAAATGGCAGCGGGCAGTTCACATATACAATACGAATATTTGACTTCTTTGGACTACAATGAAACAGAAGAAATAATTAGAATTAAAAAATAATACAATATAACAGAAATAAATATAATACAAACATATACGTATGTATATGTTTACATACATTTATTCATACTCAATTCATACCACATCACCAAACCAACATAATATAAGTACACATATTCTAACATACTCTTAACCCCAAACAGATAAATTGGCACGCACTGTTTAGCATAACACTAAGAAGAGGACTAACTCCCACAAACTCAGGGAATCCTACTGTGGGAGTTAACGTAGACATCATGTTTTTTATAATTATTATAAGGTATAGTATGAAATTGCATGCATATCATTCCCTACTTAATTTAATTAATACTTACTGTAATAATCTTAATCTTAATTACTATATGTTAACATAGTTCGAAGAATGGATGGCCGATGAAAAGTTTTCGAATAGAGACCAAGTGTAGCATAGGAAGTCCACTGACTAGGTGGACCGACAACACAATTAAGACCGAAGGAATTACGGTGGATACAATCCGCTACCAACCGGTCTTATTTTAAATCTATAGGAGAGGCCTATATCCAGTAGTGGACGGCCATAATTAACTAAAAAAAATAACATCGTTTTAAACTTAGTTTTATTCTGCTATTTAAAAAATCTTTTTTTGTACAAGCCTTTACTGAACAAGTACTCGCCAAGACGAATCGAACGAGCCGATGCTCGAGGTGGTCCTAGGAACTCTGTAACGAAACGTAGCGTTTCGCTACAGAGTTCTTAGGCCACCACCACCTTCCAGCTCAATCATTAGACTCTGGATACCATTGATAGACAAACTTCTCGTCAAGACGATTCAAATGAGCCCAAACTCGATAAGGTTGTGTATCATTGCAAAGCTCCTTTGGCCACCTTCCAGCTCCATCATCAGATCTGCACCATATCATCAAGCAATGTACACATGTATGCAAAATTCCAGCTCAATCAGAAACCGGGAAGTTGATCAAAGGTGACGCCCACAAGTGGTATATTATTCAGAGAAAATTCGAACCAAGATGAATATACATAATTTGAAAGCTTGTTTTATTTTTAACCAAGATGAATTATATACATAATTTGAAAGCTTGGCTTCCCAAAAATATTTAAATTAGATTTTTTCACCCCTCCAATTTTTTTAAGTGCGAAAAATAAATTGTATGAAAAATAACAATACTTTAGCTTATTTTATTACTTTTTCTAGTTTAGCAATGATAAAGTGCTTCTATCGTCATTTTACTTGCATTCGTGGCTGATTCTTCCACATTAATCGCTTAACTTGCTAAAATTAAAAATAATAATAATAAATAAATATTTTGAAATGAGGCATCACTTGGTGGGTGCCGCACCTCATTCCATAGACCAGCTTATAATCATGTAATAATTCATTATAATAGCCTAAGAAGTACCTATTCCCCGTCTTTACAATAGTTTCCCTCTTCCTATCACCCAAAAACTGTATTTTTTTACTTAGTGATTGTAAAAGGGCCTCTTGGTGTTGGTTTCGGCCCCATCAATGCCCTTCAAAGATCCGGGGCAACCCGTGAGTTGTAAAACAAATAAATATAATTATAATTATAACATAGACAAATAATGATTAATTCATTTCACAGAATGATTGATTAAAAAGCGCTGATCTTGTTTTTTAGTTTTGGCTTTTATTTGCTTCAAAATTAATTAATTAATTTTATAATAAAAACCTACCAGTGTGACCAGTTAGTATGTACCATGTGACAAAAAAAACACCTTAAAAGTGTGTCTAATTGGTAAAAATGCTTTTTTTTAACAATTTGGAGGTTACTTAATCAGGGCTGATAGATATAAACTACTTATTGAGCCAAATATATTTATTTATCCTAATAAATTCAAAATTAATTTTAAAAAATCGGAGGGCTCTTTTTTGTTTTTAACTGTTAGATGTTAGTTATTAGACTCAGAAAAATATAAACTTCCTCGAAATGTAACGAGTGTTGTGGTTAGAATTATTGATTATTATTATACCAGCATCCATACATTTTGTGGACATGTCTTTTAACTTGCAATATTTGATTACAGACCGACAGACAGACAACGGGACAGGTGAAACTAAATAAAAACTTGTAAATAGGTGGGTTTTCCAATTTTGGTATGATTTAATTGCGTTCAGAAATTATGTCCTAACAGGGAATCGAACTTTGTCAAGTACCGTTAGACCAACAGATCTGTTGCCTAAACAATCATCAAGACCAGTTTCTCCATTAGTTTTAAGCAAACAATTATAATTATAACATAGACGAATAATGATTAATTCATTTCACAAAATGATTGATTAAAAAGCGCTGATGTTGTTTTGGCTTTTATTTGCTTCAAAATTTATTCTATTTTTTACATCATACTAAGTTTTAAAAGTTTGTTAACTAAGCATACATTTTTTTTTACCAATTAGCATACAGGGTTATTTGCTTTCCCTATACTAAGCCGAAAGGGGGTGATTCAGACTATCAACGTCAAAGTCAAAATTTTTATTGCAGTTTGCATGTTACAAAGGTGGTATAGACTATGGAAGTAAATGTAAAAGAATCTATACAATACATAAGTTTATAACTGAACGGAAGTTTGTGTTCAAGAGAAAACTTAAACATCCGAGAGTGCAACGTATGGGCCTTTCGACCCATAAGTATGCACATAGGACGATTATACACACGCGTATAATTATTCTCATGACTGACACACTCTATAGCTAACTTATTTATATTTGCAGTATAATATTTATTATTTACGAGTCAAGACAAATATTGATACTTAAAGTATAAATACGGCACAAATGTAAAAATAAACTATAAAATATATTTGAAGTTGGGAACTATTGACAAATTTATTTTATGACAATTTAAGATAAGTAAACTTACTAAATGTATAAAAATAAAATTAGACTAAAATTGTAACTTGATCATTTGTAACACTGAGACATAAGTTTGTAGTAAAAAATTAAATAATAATTATAAAAAGACCCTGAAATATGTATACACCAGGGGAATAGGTGGCAATATAATAAAAAAAAGGTAGTATTGATATAATATAATCATGACTCAATACAAACTTGCCTATGCAAGGCGTGCAACGTTCCTGGCAGCTTTATTTATTATTATTACCTAAGTAAAATTATTATTACAAAAATAAAATTATATTTAAATTGATTACAATGTCAGGTTTAGTTACCTAGTCAATATGATGTTAGTTGATTACAATGTCATGGGTTAGTTATTATGTTATGTTAGTAGATTGCAATGTCATGGATTGATTAGTCAATAATAGTATTCCAATTTTTTTTTTTTGTCAGTCATAAAATCACTAATAGTGTAGTAACACTTAGCCTGAAGGACTTTCTTTAATTTAGTTTTGAATAGACTGTGGCTGAGAGTTTTCAGCGAGTTCGGTATTTTGTTCTACTATCATTACGAACAACTTTTACTATGGGACTAACCCAAAATTTGAGAAAAAGAAATCAGCTGTTGCATACAAAATTGCAACTCGGAATCGACAAAATGTATGAAACGGCTGATTTTTTTCTCGTTTTTTTTTGTACGCCGCGGTATTAAAAGTTGTTCGTATTGATGGTCAAAATCACCCTCTTTCGGGTTAGTACAGAGTAAGCAAATAACCCTGTATATCTTAAGTCTCACAAAGATATGGATCACATAAGTACATTCCAGTTTAGTTTAATTCTGGTTAGTAACAGATAGCGAACCCTTTTTCGCCTTTTTGTATCGGAAATCTAGAAATGAATTATGAAAGAACTAGCTGACCCCTCGAACTACTGAACGGATTGAGATGAAACTTTGCAATAGTAACTCAAGTTTAGAATTATTCCAGTCTGTCCCCCAGATCTGTCCCCCGGGGGACAGAACGGAAGAAAAAATCTTGTCTGTCCCCATACATCAACATGACATACGAGTATATACCAATATCATAAAGAGGAAAGATTTGATTGTTTGTTTGTTTGCATCGAATAGGCTCCGAAACTAACGAACCGATTTGAAAAATTATTTCACTATTGGAAAGCTACACTATCCCTGAGTGACATAGGCTATACTATATTTTTTTTAAATTAGGGATCCTTACTAAATGAAAATTGATTAAATGAAAATAAATCTATATAAAAATGAAACCCGTTTTCCGTTGTCACGACATAACATGAAAACGGCTTGACCGATTTGGCTTATTTTTTTTGTAGTTTTCTAATACTCTGTTCTTATGGAAACAAATATTAAGAAAATCTCTCAGAAAGATTGAAAAATATACTAATAGACTCTCTCTTGGTCGGTTTTGGGACTATTGACGATGATTTGACATTCGACTTCTAGGCGAAACGAAGTTCGCCGGGTCCGCTAGTAATAAATATAATTCACTAAATGATACCCAAAAAAAATTACTTAAAATATTCTTTACGTCGCGTGCGCTGCGAAAACTTTTGAAGATAGAATAAAATAATATATCGCGACTTTGTAGATTATATACAAAAAGTGTCGCGATAGCATATGTCTAACTTATATAGTTAAGACACGATAAGTGTTCTTTTATTTGAAAACTTTAATTGAAATGCCGCCGCAATAAATGGCTCTTAATTTATATCTTGATATTAATCCTTTTCAAAATAAATTACTTCATATTCAAGAATAATTTAATACCTTTGTATAACTTCTTAAAGTGTTCAATTTGGATATTTTATTCAAAAGATATCAAGAGTTTAAAAAAGTAAGTATTAGAAAAAAGTTGCGTGGTCGCTGCTCATGCACCCCGCTCGGGTAGCTAGGCATCGCCTTATTATTTCCACTATGCCTGTAGGTACCTGTACATATACCAGCCTTTTTTAATAGTCCATTACATGACATATGCCTACCCACGAAGTGTGATTGGGCCATATCCACCACGCTGGTCCAGTGCGGGTTGGTGGATTCATCTAGGCCATCGCATTAATTATATCATGTAAAGTGTTTAAAAAATACTTTTTCATTTTACTGCTTACAATTTTGACGAATATTTAAAGAGATAAAAGAAAAAACAATGGTTTTATTCAAGATCTAATAAGGGAGCCCTATGTTAAGCAGTTGGTGTTCTATGGCGAAAATATTTGCTTAGGTATATGCTACTGTAATGTGAAAACGCGCTAAAATAACTGTGTTCATGTGTGTGACGTATCTACATTATGTGGTAAGTATATGGACACATAGGTACTTATAAAATCTGTCTTCTTTAGAAAATCGTACACGGGCGAAGCCGGGGCGGGCAGCTAGTATAGGCTATAATTTATAAAGTATTGCGTGAAACGAAGCACGCAATATCTGACGGCTGACTTTGCCGTACAGTCTAAGGGCGCTTTTAGTGTCACGCGGATTTGCTCACGCACGCGGGATTGGCCCGCATGCGTAAAATTTCACGCTGCGGATCATACGCAGCATGAGTTTCAGTTTTCTACGGGCTGCGTAACGGTATAGACGTGTTCAAAAATGATCAATGTCAGAAGAATATGTGTCGCTTACATACTTTACAAACGACGAAACAAGAAGACAAGAGTACATGTTGATCCCTTTCTTGAAAATAGGCTTCTTGCTGGGGCGTTTGTTACACATTTTGGAAAACTACAAAATAGTGAACGTAAATTTAAAAATTACTTTCGAATGTCCATTCGTTCTTTTGATGAACTGTTGTGTAAAATTGAGAATAAGCTACAAAAAAGCAGTTTACGAAGGATTACAATACAACCGATTGAGAGGCTCGCTATTACATTAAGGTAAGTTTTAAATTTTAAATATTTAATTTCTTGCTATGATTTAGTGGAAAGGGATTTGAACAGGTAGGATAAACGTTACCAATCCCAAACCAGTAAAGGACTTTTTTGATTTCAAATTACTGTCATGTGTAAATTTACATGTGCAAAAAAAATATGGTCATGTACTCTGGTCAACTGCAAAAATGTTAAACAGAAAAATCAAATCAATGATATTTTCAGTAGTTGACCATCGTGGTCAACATCATACAACACATGTTCTAGTAATTATCCAGTCTAAATAAACGGTATAATAATGATTGTTTGTTTGAAATATCGTAAAGTAATGCGTCATTGGTTATTAATTGTTGAAATTTCATAAAATCAGATTATTTCACTCATAAAATGTCGCCTTTAAAGTGGAATCATTCCTAACTTTCATCACACGCGACTTATAAAATTATATATAAAAGTTATAGGTTTGCACATGACAGTAATTTGAAGTCAAAAAAATTTCTTAATTGGTTTGGGATTTCAACTACATACACAATCCTTTTTTTATCTGATAAAGTACACATGGCCACAGATCAAGTTACCCAAAACCAGTATAAATGGAACTCGCACCTTGCGCATTATCATACTTAGGTAACCCGTCGGAGTCCCGCTTATACTGGATTTGAGTAACTTGATCTGTGCCGTGTGTACAACCGCACTCATATGAATAAACAAACAATTAGAGAGAAACTGGAGAAAAAAAGTTAATCGTACTCATTTTAATAAAAAGAGTTTTATTCATAAATTAAAAATCAAATTTTACATCATTCATTTCTTTGTAAATTTGTATCCTGAGCGTTGACATTACTTTCGCCAGTAGATGATGTTGTTGCTGGGTTATAAATTATGTCATAAGACGTGATATTAAACAGGCGACTTTCAGTCGAAATAAGAGTTTCATTGTCATTCACTGCAGCAGAACTAATAGCATTGTCGTTAAGACTGGAAGTATCCTGGATTATACTATTGGTTTGGTAATCTTGATTTATCGGTGACAAACTGTCAAGCTCAGTAAAAGCACTAGAACTTGTTGTAGGTATGGGGCTGTAGTATGCAGGTTGTGTTTGACTTTCCATTTCCATAACTATATTTAACACTTTTGTTCTGAACATTAGTTTTTGATATCTAGTGAATCTTTTTAATGAAGGCTGCAGAGACTGAAAGAAAGCCAAATCCTCACTTTCCAGCTCCAGTTGATTAGACTTTAAGCATTCTAATAACTGTGCCTCAAATTCGGATGGTGCTTGCTTTTTAGATTTTACTTGTTTTTGTTTTAATGTTGGGTGAGAACTTTCTTGACGTGAAGTACCTGGTTGCGTGGACTCATTACGTGTTTCTAAATTACGTTGTGATGTTAGTTGAGAACTTTCTTGACGTGAAGTACCTAGTTGCGTGGACTCATTAGGTGTTTCTAAATTACTTTGTTCAGACATTTCTTCACAGAGTGACTCTTCTCCGGCAGTTTCCGTTGTACTGTCTAAGAAAGTCAAAATGTCATAGTAAGAATATTTCTTCTTCTTCTTACTCCCAGAGCCGGATGGCTGATTTTTTTCAGATATCTTGTCTTTCTGGTAAGTGTCCCTTGCTGTTCGCCAGCGTTGTTGTATTTTCTTGTCTGAAATGACAAAATATAATAAGTAGTTGGCAAAAGTACACACAGTTTCAGATCAAGTTACCCAAAACCAGTACCAATAAAATTTGCCATCATCAATATTAAGGTGAAAACTTCCGGAAGTCACTAGCGCTGTAAGTTTTTAATTTGTTTTAACAAAAATTAGCTTCATTAGATTCCTTTCATTTGTCGGAAATTTTACCATAGGGGTTAATTTATACAGAGGAGATTTCTTATAAAATATTTACAGCACAGTTATGTATCTCAAATCTGCTAAAAGTGGCCACTTTTAGCAGATATGAGATACATAACTATACTTCGAACATTTCATATGAAATCATAACTGCATAAATACCCCCCTATGATAAAATTTTCGGCAAATGATAGAAATCTAACGTAGCTACAGTACTGTAGTTAAAACGAATTAAAAACTTCTAGCGCTAGCTACTTCCGTGCCCTTTCACCTTAAGGGTATTTATTTTTCTTCTGAAGTAAAATTCGAGCGGTGCATGCCGTCTTATGTCTGATGTCAGCATTATTAATATATTATATTATCATAATAATATTATTAATATATTGTTTTTGTTTTCAGATATTTGGCAACTGGTAATACATTCACTGATCTACACTATTCCTACGTGATTGGAATTGCAACAATTAGCGAAATAGTAAGACAAGTTTGTTACATAATATGGATTGAACTAAAGTCTGAATGTATTCCACAGCTTAATGGGATCAAATGGAAAGAAATCGCAGAGGGATTTCTCACATATACAAATTTTCCTAATTGCTTGGGTGCTATTGATGGAAAACATATAAGAGTGATTCGACCGCCGCACAGTGGATCACTATATTTTAATTATAAGAAATATTATTCTGTAGTGCTCCTCGCAATGTGTGATGCTGATTATAATTTTACATATATTAATGTCGGTACCAGTGGAAGTAACGCCGATTCAACCATCTTTAGAAGGAGTCAATTGTATACGAAACTGGAAAGTAACACGTTGGGTATCCCTGACCCGCAAGAGTTGCCTATTATTTGCCCCGAAGTAGCTTATCCATCTAGTGTAAGAGCAAAGTTGCCGTTCGTGATAGTGGGAGACGAGGCATTTGGTTTATCATCACATGTGATGCGGCCTTATGCTCGTGATAATTTACCTTACAAAAAGAAAATATTTAATTACCGTCTGTCCAGAGCTAGAAGGTACATAGAATGCACTTTTGGAATTATGTCAAATAAATTTAGAATATTTCACAGATCCATGACTGTCAAGTTAGATCTAGCACAATTAATAGTCAAGACGGCATGTGTACTTCACAATTTCATAAGGAAACGGGATGGATACATGGTCAGCCATACATTTGTCACAAATGGTTTTACGGGACCACTACCCAGGCAGCAGACTGAAAGTAGTAATACGTCGGCAAGTAATATCAGAGATATATTTGCAGATTACTTTATCAATGAAGGAAAAGTCTCCTGGCAACACCGATATATAATTAATTAACTAAACTCAAAAGGTTTTAGAAGGTTTTTGATGTTATTTGTGAATTAAATAATGCTTAATAAAGTAATGATGCTTGTATAAATAAAATAATGAACCAAACACATACCCGCCTCTTTTCTTTCCTCTTCGCTCAAATTTTCGTAGTTAGGTGCCAATTCCTTCAAAATATCTCTCCATGCAGCCTCTCTCGCGTCCCTGTTTTTGTATAATTCATTGCGTTTATCCCACAAAACGGGCCGCAGATGAACTTCAATGATTACTCGCTCTGTATCGATTTTCATTTCGGTAGTACAATACGGCGCGTGCGCCCCGTTCGACTCTAAAATGGGCACTGAAGTTGTAGGCAGCGCTTACGCATGCGGATACCCCGCACCGGGGTGACGCCCCGCACAGCGTCCCGCGTCCCGCGTGCGTATATCACGCTTTACAATAGATACCTATATGAAATTGTTCTTTGCGGATGCTACGCATGCGGGCCAATCCCGCGTGCGTGAGCAAATCCGCGTGACACTAAAAGCGCCCTAAGGGCCGATTTCACCGTTCAAACTGAACGCGATCAATCTGTCCTGAACCGAGTTTAAGAGTTTAACTGAGATCAAAACTACATTTTGGATTTCACCAACGTAAATTGAACGCAGTTTAGTCTTTCGTGCCACGCTTTCGACGAAATCTCTACTTAAAATCGGGCAAGATGTTGTCAAACGTGGCTTTATCTATTATCAAAAGCATATTGTATAATTGTATATCCATTAATCTATAATTACACTATCTCTACGATCTGAATGTCAATTACTCATTAAAGGTAGAGGGAGCTTCCATCGGAAGCTGCGAGATAACATGTCGAATGTGATGGCGCAAGTGAGGTGTCTTGACCGCATGCAGAAATGTAGTGTAGGAGCTGATGCATTACGAGTGTAAGGCAGCTTTTTCGCTGGGAATTGAGATGAGAAGAATTTCAGAAATTCTCAAAGCTCATCTAAAAATCTGTGCTCGTTTAAGTCATTTCGCTCTTAAGCATTGTAACTAAAACTGATAAATACTAACTAATAATAAATTTTAAATACCTATGTTTGCACCAAGTTAATGAGTAAGCTTAATATCTGCTGTTTAATTTGTACATTAGTGTTTCGTTTACAGTTTAACATAGGGCGTTTTACTGTGCTAAAGTCTTGTAAAGTATAAGGTATTGCAAATACCGTAAATCTTTTAAGCTTATTAGCGAGCTATGAAACGTTGTGACGTAAAGTGCTTCTATTGGTTGATATTTCCCTTGCTCTAATCGCATTAACACATTTCATATCAGCGTATGTATACATGAAGGCGTAATTTTATGAAGAGCTCTTAAAATATTATTTTGATGTCTCTATGTGAAACATTTCTGTTATTCTATTTTTATCTCTATAGTTTTAAATATATATGCTAATGTACAAAATAGAAAACAAAATTAAAAACATAAAAAATAATCTAAAAGCCCCTTTGTAGAAAGAAAAAATGTGGAATATCAAAATAACTTAAATAACAATATAGGTCATAGATATTTTTGTGACTTTTTATAGTTACTTTTTTACATTAGTTACTTTCAAATTTTCGAAATTGCAAAGAATATTTTTCAAAAAGCTTGTAAAAGGTTGTCAGAGCTTTCGACTGCCAGCTCGCCTGCTACGCGCGGTCATTGCCAAGGCTGCCGCTATATAAGGCCTCCCTTACGTAATTGTGCGATTTCCGCCCGGAGTACCACAGGGGGACACACGTACGTACATTTTATTCTTACTATACGGACTTTTTCTATTTTTTTAATTCATGTGTTTTAAAATAATCATTATAATTTAAAAAATATGCAACCCATTTTCTATAAATGAATATTAAATTTAAATTCCAAATAAATCATTGATTGATATTTTAATGTATTTTAAGGGCATTGAAGTAATAATTACTTTTAAAAAAGTTTTGAAAAATATCAAATTAATAAAATACGGTGATATTTTAACGAAAATTTACAATTTCTAATTGTTATTATATACAACTGTATGTAAAATTTTAACTAGTATTTAAAATAATAACAAATAAAAAAAATACTCTAAGAAATCAAAATTTATAAAAAAAAACTTGTATAACTGTTGAAGAAGAAGAAATGTCTCTATACTTATTTTTTTATTTCATCACCACATTTACTATCATAATTTTAATTGCATACTTTTGAATTATTAGGTACGCCAACTCTGTGTGTGCAAAGTTTTAAATAGTGAAAAGACAAAATTAAAAAGAAATGAATGTATCTCAAAACCCCAAATTAAACTATAAAATAATCATATAGCATTTATTTATCCTGACACGATTACAAAATAGGATTCCTAACATACTACAAAGTTAAACTAAAGACGCGAAAAATTTGCTGCTCTAGATTTATATTTAATTTATTTTTGTTCACTTCATTCAATCGTTCAATGCGTAACTTACTAAGCGTAAACTTGTGCTTGCAACGATTTCATATAAATCACTGTCACTACATAGTACGAAAAAAAATCTTTTCGACGTGTTAAAAAGTGACAGATTAATACTTCACCATAACTCTGTCTTCTTCTTCACGTCGAAAGAATTACTTCGTGGGCTAGCCTAGCTACTTCTTCTGCTTAACAAATAAACAACAACACTTTATGAGACAACCAAATTACATAAAAAACCGGACAAGTGCGAGTCAGGGTCGCACATCGAGGGTTCCGTACAAACACGTTGTTAAAATAATTATAAACCTGTTTTAGCATGTGCTAATGAAGTTCTTTTATATGATACCTTACATGATACCATTTACTCACTTTGAATTTCGAACCCATATTTTGTGAATTTTGAGGCCCTATTTTTTTGTGACTTAAATAAAAATGTACGATTTTCAGATATGTGTACTCTAAGACAATGCATCTCGCCAAATTTCATAGTTCTATGTCAACGGGAAGTACCCTGTAGGTTTTGATTTTTGTGAGTGTCGAAATATGCGGTTTTTTACGGCATAAACGGCTCTAACTTTTTTAAACGATAACTGAGAAGTTTTTCTTTTACACAACTGCAAGAGACTATAGATATACGTATACAGCTTAAATTTCAACTCGATACTTTACGCGTTCCCGAGATAAAGAGTCTTGACATACACATAGACGGACAGACGGACAACAAAGTGATCCTATAAGGGTTCCGTTTTTTCCGTTTGAGGTACGGAACCCGAAAACCAGATTAGGTATAAAGACAAAAACAAAACAATAGGTCTCTAATTGGCGGCCTTATCGTTTTAAGCGATTTCTTTCAGGCACCCAGATAATAGCAGTCGACAAAAAAAAACGTGGCCGTAACAGCAAGAAAATTTTAATAGCATAGAAACAAACACTAAACAAAAAATATGTTTACTTACTTATAGGACCGTTAAAAAATAAACATCTTAACATACATAGATTAATACATTATCCCGGAATAGTCCCATAGAAATATAGCTGCAAGAATGCAGACGTGCCACATTCTCCAGACAACTGTAAAACACCGTTTCGCAAATACCTACTTAAACCAATGATCTATTGCTGGCATAAAATCCCTTTACAGTACTTCGAACCGGTGTAAAATCCTTTCAATACTTCGGTGTAAAAGTTTACTTAGAGCGTTATTAGTTTTTTTACAATTATACGATCTCCACTGCGAGCCACAGGCCTCCTCTATAGATCTCTAATAAGGCAGGTTGGAAGTGGCTTGCGTTTAGTGCGTTCTTTCGGCCTTAATGAAATCACTGGTCCTCTTTATACAATGTGTTTGTCTAGCGGTGTCGGAGCCTGAAGCGGTGACATATATGGCAAATTTTGAACAACTTTTACTGTGCGATCAACTCTGAAATGTATAATACATCTGTGCGAAGCCGGGGTGGGTCGCTAGTTGCAAATAAACGAAATATTCTTCACCACATATTATAAAACAAAGTCGCAACCCTGTCTATCTGTCCCTATGTATTATATCTTTGAAACTACGCATTTAATTTTAATGCGGTTTTTTTAAATAGATAGAGTGATTCAATAGAAAGGTTTATATGTATAATATATCTGTGTGAACTCGGGGTGGGTCGCTATCTGCAAATAAACGAAAGATTCGTCACCACATAGTACAAAACAATGTCCTGTCTATTTGTCCCTATGTATGCTTATATCTTTGAAACTACGCAATTAATTTTGATGCAATTTTTTTAAATAGATAGAGTGATTCAAGAGGAAGTTTTATATGTATAATACACCTGTGTGAACCCGGGGTGGGTCGCTAGCTGCAAATAAACGAAAGATTCGTCACCACATAGTACAAAACGAAGTCCTGTCTATCTGTCCCTATGTATGCTTATATCTTTGAAACTACGCAATTAATTTTAATGCGGTTTTTTTAAATAGATAGAGTGATTCAAGAGGAAGGTTTATATGTATAATACATCTGTGTGAACCCGGGGCGGGTCGCTAGTCGCAGATAAACGAAAGATTCTTCACCACATAGTACAAAACAATGTCCTGTCTATTTGTCCCTATGTATGCTTATATCTTTAAAACTACGCAATTAATTTTGATGCAGTTTTTTTAAATAGATAGAGTGATTCAAGAGGAAGGTTTATATGTATAATACATCTGTGTGAACCCGGGGCGGGTCGCTAGTCGCAGATAAACGAAAGATTCTTCACCACATAGTACAAAACAAAGTCGCATCCCTGTCTGTCTATCCCATGTATGCTTATATCTTTGAAACTACGCAATTGATTTTGATGCGTTTTTTTTAAATAGAGTAATTCAAGAGGAAGGTTTATTTGTATAATACACCTGTGCGAAACAGGGTCGCTAGTCGCAGATAAACGATATATTCTTGCCAGTCTAAAACGCGTAGGTGCTGTAAAGACATTTTATTTGTATAATACACCTGTGCGGAGCGGGGGCGGGTCACTAGTCGCAGATAAACGAAATATTCTTGCCAGTCTAAAACGCGTAGGTGCTGTAAAGACATTTTATTTGTATAATACACCTGTGCGGAGCGGGGGCGGGTCACTAGTCGCAGATAAACGAAATATTCTTGCCAGTCTAAAACTCGTAGGTGCTGTAAAGACATTTTATTTGTATAATACACCTGTGCGGAGCGGGGGCGGGTCACTAGTCGCAGATAAACGAAATATTCTTGCCAGTCTAAAACGCGTAGGTGCTGTAAAGACATTTTATTTGTATAATACACCTGTGCGAAACAGGGTCGCTAGTCGCAGATAAACGAAATATTCTTGCCTGTCTAAAACGCGTAGGTGCTGTAAAGACATTTTATTTGTATAATACACCTGTGCGGAGCGGGGGCGGGTCACTAGTCGCAGATAAACGAAATATTCTTGCCAGTCTAAAACGCGTAGGTGCTGTAAAAACATTTTATTTGTATAATACACCTGTGCGGAGCGGTGGCGGGTCACTAGTCGCAGATAAACGAAAGATTCTTGCCAGTCTAAAACGCGTAGGTGCTGTAAAGACATTTTACACAAGCAATAGATCTTTCGAACCGCTGTGAAAGCCTTTCAACACTTCAGTGCGAGAGTGCGTAGAATTATATTTTAGTGCCTATTGTTGTTACATATTTATTGGCTTCGAAAGATAGGTTTCGAGGAAGAGATGATGCTTAGTTGACGTTGTTATAAGATTGTTTGACTGTAGTAGTTCTCTGAACTGGAGATTATTTTGTGTCATTTTCTATTTAATTCTCGACTCGCTCTTGGATTCACTGGATTTATACTCACAAGTCCTGCTAAAATAACAAACCATATTGCAAAACAAATAAAATGAAAATCAGTTGCTAAATGGTGCAAGTAGAATTATCCACTTTTGGGTAAAATTTTAACTAAAAAATATATATACAACGTGTAACGGAAAGGCTGTATACATAAAAAGTGGGTTGATACTATGCCTTATATAGATGCTGTATTCGAAATTCCGAGCCAAAACAACAACATTCACTTTTAAAAAAAAATTGAATATGACTGACTAGGAAAAAAAAAGGACAGCAGTTCAAGGAGGTGTGGTCTGATTTCGATGGGCAAGGTCGTGTTATTGACCTTACAGCTGTTTAGAGTGATAGTGCTGTGCAAATGTGAATTAGTCATAAAAATGACTAGATTTTCAAAAAAAGATTAAAAATCAGCAAACGAACTTACACGGCTAAACATGCCCCCATCTAGTTTGTTACCGTTATCTGATTTGGTACTTTCAGTATGTATACAGTCTTTCCGTTACACGTTGTATACAGGGTTATTTCTAATCAATTAGCATACTTCTAGGGGCTTATTTTGTACATAAAATCTAACAACTTTTGTTCTACGACTTTCGTCAAAACTCAAAAAAAAAATGTTTGTTGTTCCATAGAAAAATATCGCTCATTCTCGACAAAATGTATCGAACAGCTGATTTTTTTTTTAGTTTTGACGAAAGTCATAGAACAAAAGTTGTTAGTTTTGGTGTACAGAATAAGCCCGTAGAAGGATGCTAAATGATTAGAAATAACCCTGTATAACCGATGTACGAAATTTCGTCGAAATTCGTTCAAAAATGCGACCTAACAACGAATGCGAGAAGTAACATTCAAACAAACATTCAGATTTTTTTAAGAAAATTTAGACACCGGTAGTAAAGACGCTGAAATAAGACAACTACAAACAAACATTCAAAATTCGCCAATTGTGAACCAATTTAAAAAAAATATTTAGAAAAATTATACTACTGAGGCGGTCCCATTTAAAGGACTTGTCCACAAAATGTATGGAGGCTGGTTTACTTAATAATAATCAAAAATTCGAACAATAACACTCGTTACATTTCGAGAAACTTCATATTTTTCTGAGTCTATTATATCAGTTAAAACCAAAAAGAGACCTCCGATTTTTTTAAAATCAATTTTGAATCTATAAGGATAATTAAATATATTTCGCTCAATAGGTAGTTTTTATCTAGCAACCCTGGTTAAATAACTCCCATTATTGTTAAATAGAAGCATTTTTAACAATTAGACATAGTTTTTAAGTGTTTTTGTCTCATTGTACCTACTAACTGGTCACACTGGTAGGTTATAATTTTTAATTTTAGCAAATTAAGAGATGAATGTGGAAGAATCAGCTACGAATGCAAGAAAAATAACGATAGAAGCACTTTATTATTGCTAAACTAGAAAAAATACAGAGCTGTATTATTATTTTTCATACAATTTCTTTTTCACATTTAAAAAAAAATGGAGGGATAATAAAATCAAAATTAAATATTTTTGTGAAGTCCATGAATCAAGCTTTCAAATGATATAATCTTGGTTCGATTTTTCTCTGAATAATATACCACTTGTGGACGTCACCTTTCATCGAAATCGGCTGAGCTATTTTTTGATAAATCAACAATAATGTACAAGGAAGTCACATCGATTCATGCAAACTGTTCGAATTCTGTACAAGGTGGAACTCGATGGTGCCATTTTTTGCGAAAATTAATTATTAAATACGCTTTCCTTATATCTGTCTGATTCTCAGTTGATAACTCAGTCAATCAATTAATAAAATCTATTAAACAAATCTAGGTTACATCCCACATAATTTATAACCGGTCCAGTTCAACAAACTGTTAAGAAACCTCGAGTAAATCCATCAATATAATAAATACTTATTACGTACGTCTTGAATGAATTGTATTGAATTATAATATCAGTCAATAATTTTCTTCATTCAAATTATCTTGACTAAATTTTAAATGGGACCACACGAAAAGCAATTTGGAATATATTAAATTCAAAATATCTAAATAAATGACTGCTTCGGTGGCTCAGTGGTTAGTGACCCTGACTTCTGGATCCAAGAGGCGTGGGTTCGATCCCTACCCAGGGCAAATATTTATGTGATGAACATAAGTGTTTGCTGTGTCTGGGTGTTATTTAGTTACTATCTATATAAGTATGTATTTAAAAATAAGTATATGTAGTATATCAGTCTCTGGCAGCCATATCACAAGCTTTGTTTAATTTGGGGTCAGAGGCCGCGTGTAAGATGTCCCAAAATATTTATTTAAATTAG
The DNA here is from genome assembly GCA_949316475.1 of Hypomecis punctinalis. Taxonomy (NCBI): domain Eukaryota; kingdom Metazoa; phylum Arthropoda; class Insecta; order Lepidoptera; family Geometridae; genus Hypomecis; species Hypomecis punctinalis. The sequence goes on from OX438823.1 coordinate 7,260,946, forward strand.
CTTAAAAAAGTTATATGTAATGAGATTAATTATACATTCTAATTGAGAAAACAAATTAAAAAATTGAACTACTCTGTATAAAATTATGCGTGTTACAAAAAAATATTTTTTTGCAAAAACTCGCACCACCGACCATCGAATTACACAGTTACACAGCTCCACTGTGTACAGATTTCGAATAGTTTGCACGAATAAATGTGACATCCATGTATATTATGGTTGATTTATCAAAAATGGCTCAGACGATTTCGATAAAATTTAAATGGGAACACCATTTGACGACCGTCTGCGTAATCTTCGGGACTACCCTGTTGTTTTTAAGCTTTCGCGATTTGAACACATAATTATGAGGAGGTATTTATTTATCTCGTAATTTTAGTGCGCGATTAGTCCCGTAGTATATAATAATTATATACCTACCCTTTTGAAATATAATTTTTATGGTGGACATCCCACGCGTTAGAACCAAGCGTTTTGAGTCCACATTCCTCATACGAACTGTCAGAATGTGGAACGCTTTGCCTGAGTCTGTCGTTCCGTTAAAGTACAATGTAGGTGTCTTCAAATCTCGAGTAAATAGGTATCTTCTAGGTAAGCGTGCTACATCCTAGACCGCATATCTGCTTAACATCAGGCAGTGTGTAGTCAAACGCAAACCTATTTGAAATAAAAAAAAATATATATATAAAAGTTTTATTAAATCAGTTCACAATTGACTAAAATATCGATGAAAGTTCAGAAAAAATATACTTACCTACTGTACGAACATAGTTTTTGGAAGTTGGCGAAAGATATACGAGTAAAAAACAAGTTGAACTGAATTGTATCAATTAATAAAACCCATCAAACAAAATTAGGTTCTGAACATGAACTAACCGGTCCAGTTCAACAAACTGTTAAGAAACCTCGAGTTAATCCATCAATATAATGTTTAATAAATTATATATTACTAGTTTTTACCCGCGGCTTCGCCCGCATACGCAATATATCATTATAATTTATAGCCTATGTGTTATTCTGATATATAAGCTATATTATTGCAAAGTTTCATCTCAATCCGTTCAGTAGTTTTTGCGTGAAAGAGTAACAAACATCCATCCATCCATCCATCCATCCTCACAAACTTTCACGTTTATAATATTAGTAGGATAGGATATCATCCTATGTCATGAATGAATTGTACTTAGTTTATAAATCGGTCAATAATTATCGTGATCAAATTTTAAATGGGAATATACACGAGAAGAATTAAAAAAAATAAGAAGTTTGCTTCAAAAAAAGTTTGAAATACATTACAATAGAAAACCTACGTATAAGTTTGTAACTGTTTCAATCAGCAACAGAAAAATCCTGATTGAAAGACTTGATTTTTGTCATTGCTATACCTATCTAGTTCAAAGATTAGAGATTGATATAGTAATATATACTACTTATAGGTTGCTATATCATTATGTAAAAAATGCTGATTTTTTGGTACTTTTGTATTTTGTGATTTGTATTCGATGATTTTGTAGTTTTCGTTTTACTGAATTGATTTTTAATATTTCATTTTAAACTTTAATTTTAATTAACGCATTTACAAGATGTCATTTGAAACTGTAGTGCAAAAATCATAAGTTAAATTGTTTCTGTTAGTCAAATAGTGTTTATACTTCTGTGTGTTTTTTTTGTTTAATATTATTGATTTATAATTAGTCTGCGCGCTGCGCTTTGTAGCAACGTATTATGTACCTACATAGATGAGTGTGTAATCTCAGGTAAGTGAATTTTTGTAAATTCTTTTGAGATTAATAAATATTCTTAAACCGTATAGGTAATATATCTATTATATTATTATAATATTCAAAAGTCTTTCTGAGCGTCTGGTGGACGCGACGCGTGACCAAAATGCTGGTGTTTATTTGGCTCAACGTATAAGCATTGCCATTCAGCGTGGCAATGCTGCCAGCATGCTGGGCACGCTGCCAACTGGCAGTGGGCTTGAGCACTTGGATTATCTTTAGACCTTCAAGGGTCTGTGGATGATCCAATTGCTTTCTATGTAGTAGTAGTGTAGTATTGTCATTATATTAAAATTAAAAAAAAAAAATATATCTATACTATAGGTAATCTATACTATACTATAGGTTACTTCTCATCAGGGAAAAAAAATTTCCTACACAAAAATCCAAATATCAGGAAGCCACGCAAAAAACAATTATTGTATAGTGCAATGGTACTTAAATTATTCGAAATCACAAAACTTAGAAACTTAAAATGAATTGTTCAAATCAGTCAATCAATTAACAAAACCCATCAAACAAAACTAGGCTTCTAACATCAACCAACCGGTCCAGTTCAACAAACTGTTAAGAAACCTCGAGTTAATCCATCAATATAATAAATATTATCATAACGGGCCTGTCAATTACTCTAACTAACCTTTCGTAACGAATAGTTGTACTTTGGTACGGACGTACAAAAACTCGGTACACGTTTCAAGTTTTACCGTTTAAGTGTAGGCTTTATAGCCTTACAGAAAAAATATAGAGACGGTGTGTAAGCTGTTGTTTTACAAATTATCATATCTATGTAGTGGGGATAGTTATAGATTTACTTACCACAACAACCGATGTTTGTTTCTTACGACAGATTTCCAAAGTTTTTTAAATAGACGCAACAGATTCATGAATGATTGTTCTCGCTGCGCTTGCAATTGCTTGCTCAATTTGGCGGGGGTTAGTTGAGACAGTAAATAAATACAGGTTTTTTTAGAAATAGTACGGCTTCTAATATATATCGGTAGGGTAGGGTTAGAAATTTCTGTAATTTAAAAAGTGGTTTGCAACTGTCGCGTTTATGTATATTCATTTTTTTTTGTTTTATAAACAAGTCCTTAACTTCGGAACTATTTCCCCATATGATAATTCCTCAGCTGAGCCAGGCAAAAGCGTAAGCGTAATAGGCATTTTTTGCGGTTTCAATATTACTATTTGACTTTAAAATAGATAATGCGTAGATGAACTGGTACATTTCCGATTTAAATTTATCAATGTGACCTTTCCCATTTTCAAAGGACCTTACTCATTTATACGTGAACAGACTACCTCTGATTACTCCTAGAGTATAATTTTCTTTAACAATAAACCAACCATTTCAAGTTTAAGGTGCAAGATGTCCAAAGTTTGTTATGAAGTAGCCGGAAGCCGTTTAAAACATGTTTTATCGCGTAAAATTGAAGTCCTAAAAATATATACATATGTACCTACTCTCTTAGTTATTTGTGTCGGAAAACTTGAATACATAAATCAAATTCCTAAACCCACCACTACTTCTGATCTTTACAAGCCCATATAATAATAATATATTCAATTCATACAACACGCTTCACTACCACCCCTGCACTGTTGATTTCCTTCGGCCAGGGAAAGAAACAAACAGCCTACTTTCCTGTTCCCTGAGAGATATAAATGATTTAAAACTCTTACATAGGTTGAATTGATATCTTTTAAGTTTGAAACTTCACCTACGTCGTTTCCAACGGGTTAGTTGGTGGTCACCGGTCAAGCGCTGACTAGTTCGCGATAAAAAGCAATTAGTGTCACGTATTTTTGTCAAATATAATAAAAATGTTCTATTCAATAAATGTTCCTACCATTTCCATAGCCCCATATACAAGCGGCAGATTTAGTAAGGGCGGCAAAAATGGTGGCAGATAGGTGGCAATTTTTGAAGCCCATGCAATAACTGGACTTTTATAAAACAGGAACTAAAACCCTATCACTTATGTTACATGTTATAAATGCCATAAATTACTGTAAAAGCTATATTAAATTTAATGGGCTATCTCCTTCGATAATGCCTGTAATTTATATTAATAGTATGTTTTATAGAAGGATGTACTCTCCCAGTAATGGATGAATAATGATAGAGCGGGGATATTAGTTGAATGTTCGTCTCAGGGCATGTTATATTATAGAACGTATTTATAGTAAAATGTAGAGTGGTTAGTATAGAATACATATAAACGGTAACTACTAATGGTTTGTGTATTATATTGTTTATGTGGTACTAATAGTTTCCGTCTGAGTCCATATACAGGGTTATTTCTAATCAATTAGCATCCTCTTAGGAGCTTATTTTGTACATCAAAACTAACAACTTTTGTTGTGCGACTTTTGTCAAAACTAAAAAAAAATTGTTGTTCCGTAGAAAAATATCGTTCACGCTCGACAGAATGTATGGAACAGCTGTTATTTTTTTAGTTTCGACGAAAGTTGTAGAACAAAAGTAGTTAGTTTTGATGTACAGAATAAGCCCCTGAAAGGATGCTAATTGATTAGAAATAACCCTGTATACTTTATGTCAATGCTATGACTACGCTTTCCATCTGCCTTTCTGTCTGTCTAATGTCATCCATCTAATGTATGTACATCCTACGGTGCGCTTGCAGGTGCGTTGTCTCCACTCGAGAATCTTTCTACTACCTCATTAGTCATCAGCCCTCTATGCTAAGTGCCCTGCTCACTGTCTGTACTAAACAGTCTTAGTAACATGATCTGTAGAAGTAACATGAACCAAAGTTACCGACTTAGCCCAGTGAATTGGCAAGTTGAAATGCCAGTTTGGAATGAAATGGCGACTACAAAATATATGACAACGCTTACTCAAATACGATACATTTCTGTTTGGAATGAAATGGCGACTACAAAATACCTATATGACAACGCCTACTCAAATACGATACATTTCTGATCTCACGTTGCTATGTAAATTAAAACAGGCGCACTTTTCTGCGAAATAATGAAACGTGATTAAAATTTAATTCACCTAACATAGACCAAAGCTGTAAGCGCTTTTGAGGTGTACAATTTCTGTACAATTATTTACATGCATCACCTCCTTGAAAAAGCTGATATTTCGGGTATGGTCCTGCCAGGCAGTATACTCCCTGGCCGGACCACATTCATTTTAATATTACTCTAAAAGTACTTATGTACAAATTTTAATATTTCTGTACAAATAATGTAGGTACATTTTTTTCCACTATCTATTATATAGTGTTAGCCGCACACTCGACTCGCCAAATCGAGTGACAGCGGTACAACCCTAACGCGAGACGGACGCGCTGCACAACACTAGCGACGCTACAGTTTGAACAGGGAATGCGCAATGGCGCGTGATCGTGTCTTTTAATATTAATAGAGATTGTTTTTTTTTTAATTTAATTTATTTGTTTGATAAATTACAATGATAGATTCGTTCATACATTGTCTTAAAACCAAGATTAGGTTTGTCTAGACAATCTAGTTCTCTTATAATAACAGTATTAAATATTCTGTGCTACAAAATACATTTTCATGCATAAACAAATATACCTGTCAGGTCATAAGTATTGTCACACAGTAAAAACTTTTCTTTTAGAATGCTGGCCATAAAAAAGTTAATCGAATTCGAATTTCGAATTGTTCATGAAAATAAAAATGTATGCTTTTTAGAATTTCATTCATTTTTAAATATGGAGTGGACGCTTAAAGAAGACCGTGTTGCAGTTATTGCGTTGCATCGTTGATTGAAAGTGTAATCGGTGCTATATCAGTATTTAATACGCCCACGACAGACCACTAACTAAATTAGGGGAAGCAGGCGCATCCCTTTACAACAGATATAACGATGTGGTCCGGCCAGGGAGTATAACACAAATTATTTACGGTTTTAACGATGATTTTGTATTTCTTTTCAGGTTCAGAACATTAAATCAAGATGGCGTTGAAGTCGATATGCAGACTAGTTCTGCTTTTTGTCACAGCACAGTTTGGCGCTACCTTTGAATTGAATAGAAGTAAGTTCTTTTTGCTGGTCCAACCTAGATAATATTGGTGGAAGCTCAAGAGGCATGGTACACATGCACAGCAGTGGGCGACCAGGGGCTGTGGATGATGATGATTATAAAGGTCTTATATTGAGTCCATTAAAAATTGTTAAGTGTAATAAAGGAGATCTCCTTGACTCTATGACAAGATTTATTTGTTTTATCCCCATAAAATTCCATCACCATTATCAGCCAAAAGACGTGCACCATTGGGCATAGGCCTCTCTAAGACAATTATACCGGACTGAAGCGATTTGTATCCAATAGGTTTGTGGTCTTGTTTAGTCAAGTCTTGGTAAATCTATCCACCTTATTGGTGGTGCTACTGGTGCTACTTAGTTTATCTTCTGTATTTGCTAGAGAATGATCTCCACTGGAGAGCTTTACGGCTCCTGCGGCCACTGTCTTCTCTACCTACTGGCTATAATTTTAATTAACTAAACCACTTTTCTAATTATCTAACTAAACAACTAGCCATTAAAGGTACTCAGTAGGTATAGCTATGATATGTATAAAAAAGTGTCTATGGATGTTCATCTTATAAGTATTTTACTTAATGATATTTAGAATAATATATATAATATATATAAATATGTATGTATATTTTTACGATATGTGCCGATCTGTCTATGTATTCATTTTATCATGTAAGCATTGCAAAAAATGTATGTAAACAATAGGAATGCGAAAATACCAGTTTTTATAGTATTCTCTGTTGTATTCTTCTAATGGAATGTTATTTTCTTTTTTTTTTTCTTTTATATTAACTGCTTTTAATTGTTACTATGACTTATTTTATAAGTAGGTTAACAACTATTGCGCGGTACTTCCTGTTAGTTTATTGTATGTAGGTAATCAGTTGCAGAACTAGTTTGTTATATCTATATATTCCCATTGTTATAGCAAAGAAGATATAATAATACTACGTATAGAACGGCCACTCGTTACCCCCCACACGTTTGAGTCTTCCTCACTTCCACCCCGCGTCAGGACACGATTTACTACTCTGCGCGCGGGCTGCACAGGCCGCTGTAAATACCCGTGTAGCGTACGTGCGTATGTGTAGTGTCTGTGAATAAAATATTGTGTTGTGTGCGTAAGACAGCAGATTTTGTATGAAGAAACGCGGAGTGTCCGGGCTGTGGTTATAGTGCGAGGTGATTGCCTACCAGTACAAACCTATTTGGTTTATTGGTAGGTTTAATATAAGATTTTGTTGTAATATGTAAAGATTAATAAAAAAAAAAACTTAGCTATATCGATAAGGCTTCATCTCCATTTTTAATTCAATCATGAGAAGTTCTGAGTAGGTATACCCATTTTCATAACCCGTTAGGCTACTCTGAACTTGCATAAAATATCTACAGTGAAACATCACGTCTGAGTGTGACTTCCCTCTAAATCGGTGATACGAAAATTGAGTTAATAGATGCGAGGTCTACTGTTTGAAAAACTACTAGCAATAGTGTATTTACTGTTTAATTTCAGCCCCCCGTCAAAATCCGGGCAGTATATTCTCTGTCGGCAACGGCGAGCAATGTCTGGGCAATGACCGGTCCACGGGCGGAGTGTGCCTGTCCCGCAACCAGTGTAACACGCAGGGAGGGAAGGCCATCGGATTCTGCGGTGTTTTCGCTACTTGTTGCTCGCGTAAGGTTTTCTACATCCTACCGCAATATAAAATAGTTATTGTAATTCTATCATACAAACTCAATCCTAAAAACTATACAAATAACTTATTTCAGTTCGTCCCGGTGGAAAAGAGCCCAAAACGCTGACCGCATTACTCTATTAAGTGACAGTAATAATTTTAATAAAAGTGACTTTACTTAGATTATATCTCCCGTTTGCAGGTGTTCCAAAACTCAATGTTATACTGGTAGCTCATTATTTAACGTCAACATATATCATTAAATGACATTGCTTTGACTTCCCAGTAAATGCATGCGACATCCGCACCAACACAAAAATGGCGGTGTTCATCAACCCTCCCCTAAACAAGGAGTCTTCGGGCCTGGAGTGCTCTTACAACATTGAAATCAACAACAACAACGTCTGTCAGATGAGAATCGACTTCGAAACCTTCAACCTAGCGCCACCTACTACGGTAAGTTCGAAGTTATAGCAAAGAAGATATAATAATACTACGTATAGAACGGTCACTCATTACCCCCCACCCGTTTGAGTCTTCCTCACTTCCACCCCGCGTTTCACGTACCGATCGTGTACTCTGCGCGCGGGTTGCACTGGCCGGTAGATTTTGTAATAAAAAATACCTAGACTGTGACTATTGGGAAGACTTGTGCAGTGTATGGTTAAATATCAATAATACGTAAGAAAATAATACATTTTAATGTTTATCTAAGGATAAGTAAAAGGAACTTATTTTACATTATTTGGTAACTTTCTCTTGATATCTTCGTTCAAATAAAGTAGATCGGTTACTTATTGCTAAAATGCTTCCAAATTAAATAATTGTTATACTTTTATAAGCACTAGATTTATATTCATTTTTGCAAAATTGAATACGCAACTGTCTCACTCACGCGGCATGTCGTCACGTCGTGGTGATCGCTGACAGCCATAGACGTTCCGCACACAAATGCACGTGTAGCGTTCGTGCGTATGTGTGTTGTCTGTGAGTAAGTACTGTGTGGTGTGCGTAACACAGCAGATTTTGTATGAAAAATCGCAGTGTCCGGGCTGTGGTTATAGGCAGAATCAAACTTTTTGGTGAAGTTAGCTACAAGATTCGCGAAACCCAATCTTCGCGCAGCAGTTAATTGAACTTCAGTCAAGATTGTGTTATGTTATGCTTGTAGCCAACAACACGGCCGCCAAGATGTTAAATCTAGCCGATAATCTTCTTTTTAAGTTTTGGCGTCGCATGTTTTGTGCATTTGCTATTGTTAATATGCAAAATATTTAAAATTAAAGTAGGTATTATTGAAAATTACCAAAATGGAGTCACCGAAATCGTTAAAATCTAGTCAACATAAATTATAGATCAAGTTAAAGTTTAAGCAGAACAAATAGCAATTTTTTGTCATTAGTAATTTTTTTAATTCCTTAAACAGGTCGAACCGGTAGAAAATGTGACCCAGCGTCCAGGCTACACTTGTAGAAATGATATCTTCCAAATCACCAACCTGCAAGTCAACTCTGATGTCATCCCCTCGCTGTGCGGAGACAACAGTGGACAGCATTGTTCGTACATTTTGGTGACATATTGACACATTATAGTAAATTGATACGAAATTTTTCTGAGAAGATCTATTCTCTCGCGCATACATAAGTATTTCCACTGAGGGGTGAATTAATTGTGGCTTTAAACAACTTAAAACTGATATTACAATTAGTTCATCAACATGAAATACCTACAATATATTCAATTATCCACCACGCTGGCCCAGTGAGGGTTTATGGATTCACATATGTCACCTAATTTCTTCTGTGGACGTATTCAGGCTGCCTCACGATGTTTTCCTTTAACGAAAAGCCAGTGGTGCGAAAGTTCGTACAAAAAATCAAAATAATTCATTGGTACGAATCAAGATTTAAGCTCCACAGGAATGATAGGCAAGTGTAACCACTAGACCACCACGGATATCCAGTCTAGGTTAATCATTTCTTCCTGCAGTGTACGTTCGCGTCAACGCCTCTACCAACAGCCGTTCTATCCGCATTAACTTCAAAATCGCTGACCGCAGCTCCCAACCTCACCTGCCGCAAGCCACTTGGAAGATCAAAGTCACACAGCTAGAATGCTTCAATACCCTCGGGTAAGATTACGAAGTCATTTGCATAGTGACATTTTCAGCGGGACAATAATTAAATAATTATTCTGGGTGAGATAAGAAAGTCATCTAGATATGCTTGAACAATCTGCCGCAAACAACGTAACACATAATATCACTCACACAAAATATGTAAGAGTAAGATTAAGTCATCCATATACCTTCAAGCCGCTCCATCCGTATCAGCTAGATTATCGCCAACTGCAGCTTCCAGTATCATCTGCTGCAAACCACGTGGGAGATCAAAGTCACTCAATTACAATGCTTCAACTGCCTCGATTGTGATTATTAAGTCATTTTAACAGTCCAATACTTTTGGGTGAGATGAGCAAGTCGTAGGCAGAATTGCACTGGATACAAGTCCCTTCCGGTCTTATTTGAGATCTATCGGGGGGTTGTGTCCACCAGTGGATGTCCTATGACTATAACTGATTGATAGATGATAGATGGATCATGAACATTCGACTAAAAATTAAACCCTTTTCAGGAAATACCGAGATGGAATCTTGGATGCTTTAACACAATCTCTGCCCGCCACACCTCTCACACCAAGCTCCGCTGATAGAGACGAGTACTTGATTGGTATGTAAATACTTAAATATACAGGATGTTCCAAAATTCAACGTCATTCCGAAAATGCTGGATTGTATGTGGAAATATGACCAAAAAAGCTATCTTGTGGCACTCCAGTCCTTTCCTTCAACATTATATAATTTTTATGATTGATTCGGAAAGCTGGGTAAATATGTTACAAGTTATACTGAAAAATACAACGCGCTCGATACGTTCTTAAGTATTTATTTTCATTTTTCAGCTCCTCCCGGCTGCCTCCAGTACTATCCCGACAGAAGTAGCGCATTTGAGTCATTCAACTACAACCGAGGTCAAGGGCCTTACATCGCCAACCTGGCTTACTCCACTTGCTTCAAGCGTACACCCGACGTTTGTGGCGTCAAGTAAGTTGGGGGTAGGCGTGTATAGTTCACTAATAAATCCTTCAAATGTACTAGATTGGATTTAATCCCTCATTCTTTCTCTAGTTTAGTAACAATCCAAGTAGTTCAGTATTTCAGCAGTTCAGTTAATAGTATAATTCAGCAGCAGTTCATAATAATAATAAAAAAAAAGTTGTCACAGCTTTGATTCGGATAGGAAGCCACTGACTCTGTCACACAATTATAGCATGGTTATTAACCTCACTATGGAGAGGGTTATGCTCGGAGTCTCTCTGCGGGATCTATTCAGGAATGAGCTCCGCTGGCTGTAATTGGCTGGCCAAAATGACGCAATGACAACAGTTCTTGTAGTGGTGCCAAAAATGTTACTAGCAAAATATCGATATCGATATTTTTGACTTGGTTCTACTTTGAATAAAATATCGTATCGCAACCACACATCTAACTGTTGACACGATACTGGATCAAAATATATCGTATCGAAACCACACCATCGTATTGTCTCAACAAAGAGCGGCTTTAGAAAATATTATTTCTGCGTACTTTACCACTTACAGTTTGGCCGACGTAAATAAGTATTGTTTATGTACCTAAAACAATAAACTTTCAATACGATACCGGATCGATCCAAAATATCGTATCAAAACAAGCGGATCGATACCTGGATCGATACACTGCGATGCGATCCATTGCAATACATAGCACCTGGATCGAGCATCCCTAGTCGGTTGGCAACTAAATCGCCTGTCGATGGTGAGCGAGGCCGCCCCGCACACTCTCCACTGGTTAATATGATCCTTGGACATAGCCCAGCGGATTGGCAAGTTGAAGTGGCAATTGGTAGGGCACATAGCTCAGAGGACTGATGATCGATGGGGTCGAAAAGTTCTCGAGCGGAGATCACGCACTGGCAAGCGCAGTGTAGGACGTCCACCCATAAGGTGAACGGATGACCTCATTAAGACCGCAAGATCGCGCTGGATGCAAGCCGCTACCAACCGGTCTTATTGGAGATTTATAAAGGAGGCCTATGTCCAGCAGTGAACGGCCTATGGCTGATTAATGGACGATCTCACTAGCATAATAAAAAGCTGCTTATTTTTTTACAATTTCGGGTCTAGTTCTATGGTAAAAAGTTGGTCTGATGATGAAATGATGAGAATAATGATATCCTATGATACACACAATCATCGTATGTTGTGTACATAACCCCTCTATTTCCTCTATTAATGTCCTCTATTTTAAATAATTTAATTTTAGGCTAACAGCAGCTAGCTTCGAGATGGCCTACCGCAATGAAGAGAACTTACACTTGGACACTGATTGCCAAGTGAACCCTGTGACCCGAGGCATACCCCAGTCTGAAGATTACCTCTTCATACCTGAAGCCGAAACCGCAGACGGTCTGAGAGGCACCAAGTTCTGCGGACTGTCAGCTATGAACCAGATTATCGCCTGTGAGTTGTCCGTTAAAAAAACCTTCTACCCACTATAACCTACCATACCATTACCGTGCTAACGAATGTGTTGAGAAAAAATGTATTCCGGGGTATCATACTACACCTATTAGACCGTTCCATTACAGATTGTGAAGCGCCATGCACGGAGCGTTTCGGCACCGGTAAAATATTCTCGGCTCATATCGTTGACGTATGTTGATGGTGCGATGTAGTGGGCATAGTAGAGCGTAAAATGTTGTTTTCTGAACGTGATACGTTGCAGCACGGTCATGATATGGTACGTTATAGTAGACAGACACTTTAAATTAGCTATAGTTTATGAGCTGTAAAGCGTCTAGCAATAGTAAAAGTACTTTAGCGGCCTGCAGCCCGAACAGTTTGTCTCCAAATCATCACCGTCGCAACCGAAATATGTTGAGAATATTTTGTGGGTACCCACTTTAACAATTGTTTGTTTACAGCCACACCCCGTGGGCCGTTATATGTAATGTACCGCTCTGATGACCTCGTGAGCGATGGGATCAACGAATCCGGCTACCGATTCAGCTACGTCACAATGAACAACTGCCACCTAAATTAGGTTATTTTCATTTGAATACCAAATTTCCGAATTCCTCTCCATGGTTATCTCTCCTGTCACAATCTTCGTAATTTCAATTTCACGACTCTACTTTGATTCTCTCAGAACTAATTCAATCCAGTTTGCAGTTATTTTTGCTTCTTTGAGACTATTTAAGACCATCAAACGCAATAATGCCTACAAGTTCAACTACGTCACAAATGTCACAATGAATGACTGCCACCTAAATTGGCTTATTTTCATTTAAATATGTTTAAATAACAGATTTCTGAATTCCTCTCCTTATTTATGTCTCCTATGCCAATCTCCGCAATTTCAATTTCATGACTCTACTCAAATTTGGTTTAACTCAGTTAGTAATTGTTTTTGGATTCTCTAAGAATAGTTCTTCCATATCTAAGACCCATCAAACGCAATAAAACCTACAAGTTCAATTACGCCACAATAACCGACTGCTATTGGTATGTAATAGAATACCAGATTTCCAAATAATTCTCCTATGCCAATCTTCGCAATTTCGTTTTGATTCACTCATAATTCTGATTGAACTTATTTTAGATTACTTTCATTTGAATACCGAATTCCTGAAAAAAAAATCTCCTTGTTAATCTCTCCTGTGCCAATCTTTTTAATTTCAACTTCATTCACTCATATAATTCTGATTTAACTCAATTTGTAGTCTCGTCTTCTCTGAGAATACCTTTTTCATTAATATCTAAGACCATTACAATTAAACCTACGCAGGCATACCGCGTACGCACAATCTTTCATGCAGGTTCACCCATTTCAATCTTGTTTATTCAAATGTTCATTTCAGTTTCATTCTGGACAGCCGGATAGTTTTTAGAAAATAAACTATTATCCTTTATTATAAATCCTGTTCCTTTTCAATTTTAGTTTTAATCAATATGGCTTCTACTCAATAGTGTGTCGCTTATTTTGTTTTTTACATATTTAATATTTCAGTCAACAATTACGGTAGTAAATCGTAATTGTCTCATAATCTACTAATGAAAAATCGTCTTCTTTATATTTCTTCGTGTCGCTGCTATGTAAAGAAATGTGGCTTTGCCTTTTGTTTTCTTTGTCTACGTCTTCTGTGTGTCTACCAAGTCTGTCTTTATTTTAATCTAGTATTCTTGTAACATCAAAGCGTTCTGCAGATAATAGGAATGATGACAAAAAATATGATTAGTACGTCAGATAGACTATTAAAAAATATTAGAGATATTTTTTATTTTGTCAATTAAACAAAAATTGCCCGTTAAAGTTCCGCGTACCGTCACGAGTGTCATACAAATGTATAATAATTTGTGAGAGACGTGACGTCACGGCCCCCACTCCCAAACTTTGACAAGGTTTATCTTTGCTATTTGTTGTTTTATTGACATAAGAAAAAATACGTGTGCAACATTTTTTGATAATCTAAATTACGGGCTAATTTTTTTTTTAACCAGTCATAATGCTTATTGGGGTGTAGAGTTCGACCAATCACAGACCCTGAAATGTTTAAGACCTGTGATTGGCTGATGTCAAACCCACAGCTGCCTGAAGGACGTTTTTAGTGAGACCGCGATGTGTAATTTTTTGTTTTTTTTTTTGTTTCAGCCTCTCCCGCCGGTCCCCTGTATGTGATGTTTCATTCTGACAACCTTGTCACAGACAATATTAATGAACACGGCTACAGATTTGACTATAACGTGCTGAACAACTGCAATATCAGGCTTTAGATGTATAACAGCATATATGTAGGTATGCTGTTGGCAGCCGTTGAGCTGTACCCGATAGTTTTACTAGCATTTTGGTAAATGAAGAATTTTTAATATTTAATCGTCAAAAAATTCAGGGCTCTAGATAATGTTACATTAAACGATTCCATGAGAGGAATCGTGTTATATCGTTTGTTTATTTTACACATGACACCAAAAATAATAATGATGCCGTAATGTGGCGAATATCAATCTAATAAATATATTTTTGAATTTATAATATAATATATTAACGGTATATAATCTTAACATTATGTTTAACTAAACATATCATGATTAATAAGCCCTGTAGATTTTAAGAAGAGATTCTAGTATTAAATTATTAATATATTTTTTGCCTTGGCCAATTGTATTTTAACTATAGTTTGAACGAGTATCTTGTACAATTTTAATTATTTTTTTGTTCCTTTTTGTTTATTGTTTTGTTTCCATCATCAGTGTTTTTTTATTATTTTGGATTTATAAAATGAGATTTGATTTTAACAATTAAGAAATCAAAATATACTTGGCCAATGTGATAATAAAATAGCAAAGTCTTAATGTAATAATTTATGTTTTTTAAGATAATTTCTTTTTGTACGATTTTTGTAAGATTTTGATAATAAAATCTTTGAAAACCACTAGTTCTTTGGTTTTATTTTAATAAATTCTGCATTTAGGTACTTATATACATATTTCTATTGAGAAATATTTTTTGTAGGTTTATTAAGATATATATATTTATATATATCTATATAAGCCAAAAGAAGATGATTCATTCCGACATTACGAAAAACTTTTACTATAGGCTCTAATAAGAGCTGATATTTCCTCTGATTTCAGAATACAGTCCCATAGAAAAAGTATTTTATATTGAAAGTAATAGAATACTTACAAAATTTTGCTCAAAATTATATTACCGCTATCTTTTTCACATCTGGTTATACAGCATACGCGAGAGTGGAACAAGAAGAACGTATTGTCGACAGGCATACGTCAAAATCACAAGTTGGAATGTCAAAATGGTTAAAAGTGGTTCAACGTTGTCTTTTGAGATATTTGGACCCCCTAGTTCCAGCACAGAATATATAATTAGTACCTTGCGGTTCCAAGTTCAAATCTCGAGGAATTCCTCGTGGACCAACTGCTTTTGAACAACTAGTTGTGCGATCAGGAATATTATTTTAAACCTTTCCCGAAGGCACATCTACATAAATATATGTTATTAATTTCAGTTCCCGATTGCAAAACTAAGCTTAATTAAGTAGAACCGTGTGAAACACTTCAAAAGATGATCTACTCCACGTCACACTAGAATAGTATTTCCTTTTCTCTCATAATCACACCGCTGTTTTGAGAAAAATAATATAATAAAATATTTACTCTGTATAAGGTGTTTTATACGTTTGTTGTCCGTAGTAGTTTGTATAGGATTTTCTTAGAACATAGATTTATTTCTGGACATGATCTTTAATTTCAAAACTGACAGATGTCAAAGTGACAGCTGTCATGTTCTAGAATTAATACTAGAGTTACATGACAGGCGACAAAGTGACAACTGTCATATTCTAGAATAATACTAGAATTGCATGACAGGTGTCAAAGTGACAGTTGTCTATGACTTAAAAATGACCTATCTCCGTAACAATTGATTCTAGACCATTGCCGTGTTCATAAAAGAGATAGAGCTCAATGAGAGCTATATTTCAGATGACAGCTGTCAAACTTAAAAGTGGATTATTTTCGCAACTATCGAAGCTACAATATTGCTGTCTTTACAAAAGTGACAGAATTCAACGAGATGTATATTTCGGATGACAGCTGTCAAACTTAGAATTGGATTATCTCTATAACTATCGAACCTAGACCATTGTTGTCTATACAAAAATAATAGAGAAAATGTTGCTAGTATCACTACCCACATCATTTTAAAAATAATACTTGGTATCTTTTTTGATATTAGTTGTGTCACAAGGAATAGCTAAAAAAATAAATTGTACACAGTTGTGCTTAGTTGGACGTAGTTGTGCCATTAGGAATACGTATTTTAAATGTCCAACTAGTTTTGCGAAAGCAGTTGGTCCACCAGGAACTCCTCCAAATCGTCTGATCACTTTACCTTCCCAATTTTTACCTTTTTGAATTTGGACACCCGAGATAGCTCAATGCTAGTTTGTGAAAACCCTTCGAAATTACATAAGTTCGGGTGTATGTGCATCTTTTTCTAACACCTTTTAAATTTCATATTTAAAGTGGGACGAAGTGATGTATATCTCTTGCTATTTTAGTACGGTTTCTATTACTTAAGTTAAAATTCAATGTTGTTTTTAAACTTTTGCGATTTGAACACATTATTAGTACTACGGGACTAATCGCGCACTAAAATTACGAGATAAATAAATACCTCATCATCCCGACGTTTCGACCGAGTTGCATCGATCGTGGTCACGGGTAGACTCTAAAATTCTATAGTCTGAATAACCACCTTTCGAATCCGTTGAATCTCTTTTTGAACCTTCTTTGAAAAATCCCTATACAAGGTGTTTTTTTATTGATTAGAAAGCATACTTGCGTACCCTTAAAAGTACCTAGCAAAAAAAATTGTATCATTTATCTAAATAATAAAAAAAAAAATTTAATGTTACTAAAATTTCAAGACCATAATTAGTATTGTACACGTAAAAAATAAAATAAACATTTGGAAGGCTTATATTTTACTTTATTTTCAAGATGTTTATATAAAATAACATAAATGCATCTTTCATATCAGGATAGAAGGCGAGATCAAATTGAAAAACTTAAATACTATAATTCTACTTTATATTATCATACATTATATTCATTAAAACTACCGTGAGTATTCATCATAACTATAACAGAATACGGCTAAAACTCACGTTATAATTATGCGCGCCAGTCGACGGGGGTGTGCGTATTCCCTGAGGATGGAGTTCTAAATACTCTGAAACTGGTTATATTCCTTGCGGATCGACCGTATAATTATAACGTGAGTTTTAGCCGTATTCTGTTATAGTTATACTTCCTGAATACATTTTACAGAAAGTATATTTTAATATATCAAAATTTATAGTTATATAGAGCGTCTCGCCTTCAGAAAATATATTCGTTATTTTCAGCTTTTTTTCTTTCATTTATAAATAAATATAATATTGTTTCTTCACAACTTTGATAAACAAATATGCTACTATAAATATATTATTTTAATTGGTATATATTTACGATTAATAAAAAACTAGTTATTTACAATACTAAAAATGCAATTGTGTAATTCCAAATTTCTCTTAAATTACGGTAGTATTAAAGAGAATATAAATAATACCAGATTATAAAGTCGGAAACATACTATCGGACGCGGCTGACGGACGCGACTGACAGCCGCGACTTAGCAATGTGCACAGTCTTAATACATCTGGTGTGCCAGATCGCTCTCGGACGTCCGAACGCTCAAGGTCGTCCGAAAGTGACGTCCGCGACTTATGTCCGATAGTGTGCACGGCTCAGTGTACTTTCATAGTCTAGGTCGCAGCTGTCAGTCGCGACCGTAAGCCGCGTCCGATAGTATGTTTCGGGCTTAACAGCTCAAATAGTTACTTCTGTTCCAAAATTACAAAAATCAAACTAAGGTTTGTTAATTTCATGTTTTTAAACGAATTATTGTCATGAAATATAGTGTTTGGACTCTACCTAATACTATTACAAATAATTAGTTTTTGTAATTAATTTATCATGTTTTGTTATATTTTAATTTACAAACCAAAATATGTCATTAAATAATCACTAAAATTATATAAATCGTTGATAATCGTCGATAAAAAGCAGTCTTATGATACATTTTTCTTACAGGTAAGTAACAACATATTTTTATATAACTAGCACTCATAATTTACACAATTATACTCTATAAAATTTAACTTGATCTCTGCGACAGTGACATAGAAGATTGACATTTTTAGATTGTGTTGAGATAGTGGTGTAAAAAATCGATTTTCAAACAATATTGTAATGAAATCGAATGAGTAGTTGAAGGTGAGAAATTGGATTTTATTTACTTACTATTAATTAAGATCAAGTATGTGCACATGTACTCGTAAATAATGTTATGATATTAATTAAATACTCATAATAATGTAACGATAGTATTTATCGAAGTTTTTCACTATTATCAATGCTAATGTAACATATAATAATTGGGTTTAATTTAATTACACATGTGAAAATGTTATGATATTAAAATATAAAATAAAATTAATGATAAATTAAGTTTTATTTAAAATATCGTCAGTATAAACTATCGATATTTTAAATAAAACTCTATCTAAAACTCTGTGGTCACGATCATTCGTCGCCCATCACTAATCGGCATGCCCACAAAGTATGACATTGACAGGTACTGTCTGTACTATTAAGAAATTCAAGACTTCATAGGCGTGATTTTTCTGACAGCTATCGCAGAGATCAAGTAAAATTTATAGAGTATAGGTATATCAACCTTAGAGCAAATATCTACACAGCCACAACCCCTAAGTGAAAGTAGTAAAAAAATGCCCGAGCGCCGTCATACATACCGACTTAAATACATTAAGTAATTCATAATGACTCTTTTTCTCGATTTTAACGTAATGTCACCTAAATAGTGTTTGTAACCGAGCAATTGGCATCGCGCGGCGTTGTAGTCGGCTTGCAATTACCTTACGACTAACTAAAAAGTCTGCCCACTACGCAGCGTGGGCAAAGTTTTGGTTCGGACACTTTTTTTGCACTATTGTGATTCTATAGATATTTGCTCGATGATATCAACCTCAAATGACTGGTTACACTAATTTATCATTGAAAATATATAACTATAAGTTTTTTGACTGATACATTTTTTAATACAAAAGTGAATAAAAAAAGTCACCGTGTATGATAAAATTAAATTTATAGTTACTCAGCCCAATAATGGGATAAAAATTAAGTAAAATGGTTAAAACAAACGGCCTCTACAATTTAAAGTAACATACGAGTCACGGCATCGCTCACATGTTAATGTCACGCGCGGTCACCCATCCGAATCCGAACGTGCCGAACGTTCCTTAACAATGGGAATCGCTAAGATACATCTAGTCAAACTACGCTATGAGCGTTGCTGGTATAAATAGCACTCAAAACTACTAGAACCATAGACATGAAAAACAAGATTAAGCATTTTAACCGACAAAACGGACAAGGCTTAGAAGTCAGTATATTCTTTTTATGTTTTACCTCGCTTAAGGTGACGCATTGATAAACTATTGTTTCTCAAAAATCGAGTACCGCGCCCCTTCACTCGGACAAATTTTACACGGTCGCGTTCGACAGGATCTCGCCAGAGCGGCGGGCGGCAGTCAGTTTTTAATTATTCACTACTCATAATACACACATTAAAAAAAATTACTTCGCGATCTGTAAAATAGAAAAATAATCTGGCTATTATATTCGTAAAAGTAATAGGGTGTTGTCGCTGATAATTCTGAGCATTCGAATTATTAAACTTTTTTTTGGTGAGAAATTTTAATGTTATTTTTTTAATAAAGCCGGTCACTTTTTAAGACTATTTTTCCTTATCTATGATATTTTTTAAATTTGAATCAATATCATTCGTCCTCTCACATCGCGCATTCAAAAGTACTCATTTTCGTGTTTCTCGGCCCGATGCGTCTTCTCAACTTTTTACAAAGTGGTCCGATTTTGATATGTTTTTTTTTGATGGATTTTACTTCAAAAGTAGTCTTATTTGAACTTTATCGAAATCAGCTGGAAATTTTTTATAAATCAACAACAATGTGAAAATGACTACATTGATCCTTGCGAAATATTCGAATTCTGCACACGTTGAAGTCAATTATACCATTTTTAAAGAAAAATAATTATTGCACTGAATAACAGAAAAAAAAATCTCTAAAAAAAAATGGTAGATAATTTCTTCGCTTTAGCGTTGCTCTGATTGGCTGAGACTATGAGTGAAACAGCACCAATGTATTATCTGAAAACCTTGAATTAATGAACGAGCTATGGTGTTCTACTCGTAACAAGTTCAATCAAACCCAGATTATAGTTCAATGCTTAATGACAGATAGATAGATAATTTATTGGCCATTTATAACATGTCAGTCATACAACGCTACTCAGTTTACAAAATTTATGTGTAGTTAGTATTTCAAAATACTTCAACAATAAAATTTGTTAATTTTCAATGTTATTACAAGTTTTTATACGTGCCTGTTTTATTTCAATAAAAGGTATAAATATATGTATGTTATTTTTTTATTGAAACACAGTAAAGTTACGACTTTACTGTGCGAGTATGTAGCCTAAATGATTAAATGGATGGCTTCAATTACATTTATTGAGGCCACTTTTTTTAATTTCATTTTGTCGAAACGATCTACAGTCTACCAATACAGTAGTCTACAATAACATAATACAAGTAATCTATAGTCTGCAGTAGAGTATTTTATACATAAGGCAAAAAGTGTCTTTGTATGGTCTGACATTGTAAAAAAAAACTTATAAATGTCTTGTTTAATTGAGGGCACGCACGTCTTTTTATTTTAATTTGGTCTAAGATATTTATCGTTTACACATAAGTAAGAAACAGTGACAAAGTATTGTCTGAAAAAGTTAAACTTTACTTGAGAATGACTGGTTTAAAATCCAAATAACTTAAGATCTATAGAAAGGGGGTCCTCTACTAACAGTGTAGGTAGAGAGAGGAATGCCTTTAGTGCCGTAGATGGGTTCTGGAGCATTCTCGTAGTCTACGTCGTAGTAGATTCCATTTTGATTCTGGAAGAGGAAAAAACATAATTAAACACAGAATAACCAGCACCAGCATTCCAACGCTGCTGTTACCCCTTAAGGCATGATGACTGGGTAATAAAGCAGTAATAAAAATTAATCCGTGAGTTAGATTATCAAAAAATATTGGATACGTATTTTTTCTTTTGTCCATCAAACAACAAATGACAAAGATAAACGTTGTCAAAGTTTGGGAGTGGGGGTCGTGACGTCACTTCTCTTACAGAAGTCTATACATTTGTAAGGCACTTGTGACGTCACGCGGAACTTTGACGGGCTATATCTTCGTCAATGTTTGGTTAATGGACCAAAGAAAAAATACGTGTCTAATATTTTTTGGTGGTCTATTTGACGGACCATAGGTAATTATTTTTTTTTCGTCATCACGCCTATTGTCACCAGAAATATAAATAAATAAATAAATAATTTATTGACTATAAACTTTTTGGCAATATTCTTGCTTAATTATTAAGCATGAAGAACTGGCTGGCGCCCTTACTAGTAAAAACTGTATTACAGGCGCCAGAGCCCTCCGACGATATATGACAATATAAACAAAAGTATACATTAGAATCAGAGAATTACAATTATAACATTTATAAATTTTGAAAAAAAAAAATACAACAATTTTTGTTTAAAAAGAAAGATTTGATTTAGTTAATTATATCACATCAAGCCAATTTTAAGCATTTATATCTATAAACCTTACAGATACACTTAATACACACAGTTTTTACTCTTGCACAGTAAGAGAGAGTGTGTTTGTGAGTGAATATAATAATATATGAAATATGGCCTAGAGCTGTTAAAATTGTCAAATATGTGCTGACATTTGACGTTCTTCAATGAAAAATCTGGCAACAGACTCGTTATGTACCTCTTTAAAACGCTAAATAGGTTTTCGTAAATAAAGTATTAGTAGTTTATATGTTAATGCCAACAATCCCAAAAAAATAATTTCGCGGCAATCATCTTAAGAGCGTATTGAGCGTAGACGCGCTCCGCGAACAAAGTGAGACGGTGGAGGGACGAGTACGCGTCTTCGTATGGTGAACGAACAATAAAAATTCATATAAAATCATCAAGTCAACTTTTTAACTATTTTATGTGATTTGCCAATACTTTAGTTAATACTTAATACATTAGACATCATTTAAAAAAACACTACTTATAAAAACTCGTCGAGAAACAAGATCTTCGTTCAAAACAGAGGTGACTTTGGCTTTTTTTCGATCTAGCGAAGTTATTCCTTGTTCATCAGATTACCTTTACCAATTGAAGGTACGCTCGAGAATAACTTACATCTTTTTAGTCCACAAAAACATGTTTCTCTTACAATAATCTTGATTCTCTTCAGACGTTTTAGAGTCGGCTCCCCCTTAAGTTGGTATGCGATGACTAGATGGGGGTTTTTGGCGGGAACGCGGAAAAGTCATGTCGCCTCATTGTATTATTTTGTTAAACTTGTGTTTTTATCGGTGATAATTAGTGAAAAATCGTGGTATTTCGTTGATTATGAGCTGATTTACGCCAATGATATAATGTGACGTATCATGTTGTTCCGTGTTGTTACCAAAACTCCATAGACGCCGCTAGTAAAGTCTCCACTGCTTTACTGAGGTATGAATTGGACTATGATTGGACTTGACAGCGACTTTATTGGACTATGACGAGACTACGACAGTGACTATTTTGATAAAATATTATCAACGATTATTAAAACTTAATACTTGACACTGGCAAATGCACAATAATGCGACGCCAAAACTAAGAAGATGGCTAGATGTAAATAACTTACATGCATACTCCTTGCCCTAGACTTAGGGCGTGGTACGAGCAAGTCGGCTCTCTCTTGCACATGGCTGGATGCTTCAGAACTCGTGGACTCTGTTGCCATGTGGTTTGTGTAACCTATGAGCAATAAAGACAGTAATTATTTTTAAAAAAAAAGGCAAAACTGCCTTCCATCGTGTACAAAATTTGAATATTATATTCGAATTGTTAAAATTTTTGCTGATTTTTCAATAATGGCTCAGCTGATTTCTGTAAAATTTAAAAGGGTTCGTTGGTTCGTTCGTAATTTTACAGAAATTGGTTGAGCCGTTTTTAGAGCGTTTACCCTTTCAAACTTAAAAATATTTTGTCGATTCTGTTCACAGTTAGTGAAATTGTCAAAGAACAAAAAAATACACAGACGAACATAGAATCTTTTTGGAAATCGGTTAAATTTAATCGATCCACTCTTGTATACAGGGTTACTGGTAGTTAATTAGCATCATTTTAGGGCATATTCTCTACATCAAAACAAACATCTTCTGTTCTACGATTTGAAAAAAAATGTGTGTATTTTCTTCCATACAAAATTTTAAAAAATTATTTGATCGGTCTAACTGAACTCTGTGTAAAAAGAGAACGAGACTTGGATTGGACCTCAAAAACATGCTGTGTAAATATGCAAAAAGTGTAAATGTTAGTTAGGTATGTAAAAAAAAGATTATTTATACACATGCTGATTGACAAAAATTAGGAAATTTGTTGAAATTTGGGAAAAGATGTAGCACAAAAGTTGCTTGTTTTGATGTACAGAATATGCTCTTAAAAGGATGCTAATTGATTACCAATAACCCTGTAAGATAGTCTGAAGATTGTCAAACTAGTAAAAAGTCTCAATTAGATATTTTTAGGGCTTTGCATATTTTATGTAGAATAAGGCTACAGGTGACGTCCACAAGTGGTATATCATTCAGAGAAAAATTGAACCAAGATGTTATATACATCATTTGAAAGCTTGGTATATGGGCTTCCCAAAAATATTTAATTTAGATTTTTTCACCCCTCCAATTTTTTTTAAATACGAAAAATAAATTGTATGAAAAATAACAATACAGTTTATTATTTTATCTAGTTTAGCAATAATAAAGTGCTTCTATCGTTATTTTACTTGCATTTGCAGCGGATTCTTCCACATTCATCTCTTAATTTGCTATAATTAAAAATTATAACCTACCAGTGTGACCAGTTAGTAGGTACAATGTGACAAATAAACACTTAAAAACTGTGTCTTATTGGTAAAAAAGGTTTTATTTAACAATTTGGAGGTTACTTAATCAGAGCTGCTAGAGATAAACTACCTATTGAGCGAAATATATTTATTTATTCTAGTAAATTCAAAATAAATTTAAAAAAAATCGGTGGGCTCTTTTTTGGTTTTAACTGTTGTAATAAACTCAGAAAAATATGAATTTTCTCGAAATGTAACGAGTGTTTAGAATTTTTGATTATTATTATACCAGCCTCCATACTTTTTGTGGACATGTCCTTTGGCCACCAAATCGCCTGATGGAAAGCGACGTTGTAGCCGAAGATGAAGCATGTAGACCTAGAAGATACCTATTCACTCTTGACTTGAAGATATCTAAATTGTAATTGTCAGGAAACAATGTCGTAGGCAGGGCATTAAAATCCCTGGCTCTCCGCATTATGAAGGAAGAAGCGAATCGCATAATGTAAGCCATTGAAATAACTATGCTACACTTACAGAGATGTAAGGCCGAAAAAAACTTCTTAACTTCTTGGCGTCTTGGCGAACACGGCGCAAATCATTGCGCAGTATCAAATTTGTCATGTTAGCAGCAAGAGATTCAATTTAATTTTTAAGTTAATTAAATAAATAAACTTACCATATAAATTGTGATGCGATGCCGCGGTGTTAGCTCGCGACGCGACCGTGTTTAGGGTTCCGTTATGATGACCTCCGTGCATGCCCATCCTGTACACAATTGTAACATCAAATACAAATACTTATTGGACACAAGTATCAATTGAGTGCCGAGCTCCACGACCCAAAAGCCTTCTCCACGGATCGACATTATTTTTCAAGAATAGTTCATGAAGCGGTGGAAATCAAAAAACATAAGAATTTCAACCGGGAGGATGGATTTAAGTTATCGGCGTCGTGGAATCCTGTTGTCAACAAATGCAAATCGCGTAGTGTAGGTAGAAGGACATTGTTAGATACCGTCAGTGTTGTGTGTCGTAGTGTCAATTTTTCAAGTTCAAATTGAATTGGCGGACCCAGCTGTTCCACATTCCAGTCTACCCGTGACCACGGTCGATGCAACTCGGCCGAAACGTCGGGATGAGGAGGTATTTATTTATCTCGTAATTTTAGTGCGCTATTAGTCCCGTAGTATGTAAAAATAAAGTATCAAATATTTTTTTTTATAATTCACCACCATACATAAATCTAATCGTTTCAATAATTGTTTTCTAACATTTTTTTAAATAATACATTTTTTTACATTAAATTAGTTATCTAGTACGAAATGAATGATTAGTAGAAACGAATTTAGAATTATATTTACATTTCATTTTTTTTAATTCGTTTGTTTTTATGGTTCCGTACCCTAAGGATAAAATCACTAAGACTCTGTTGACCCTAATACTAAAACTGCTGTCCGTCTGTCTGTCACCAGACTATAACTCATGAACCGTGATAGCAAAAACGTTGAAATTTTCACAGATGATGCATTTTGTTGCCGCTACAACAAATACTGAAATTCGAAAAAAAAAATTTTAAGGGCCTCCCATACAAGAAACCTGATTTTTTACCGTTTTTCGTTCAATATAAATAACAGTGTCAGTAATGTATTTTCTTGTAATAAATGCACTTTCCACTAAAAAAACCGGACAAATACGAGTCAGGCTCGCACATCAAGAGTTCCGTATGAACATTGTTAAAATAATTAAAAACCTGTTTTAGCATGTGCTAATGAAGTTCTTTTATACGATACCTTACATGATACGATTTACTCACATTGAATTTTGAACCAATATTTTGTAAGGCTCTATTTTTTGTGATTTAAATGACAGTTTTCAGATTTATTCCTATATGTGTACTCTGAGACAATGCTTCTCGCCAAATTTCATAGGTTTTGATTTTTGTGAGTGTCGAAACATGCGGTTTTTTACAACATAAACGGCTCTATCTTTTTTAAACGATAACTGAGACGTTTTTCTTTTACACAACTTCAAGAGACCATAAATATACGTATACAGTTTAAATTTTAACTCGATATCTTTACGCGTTCCCGAGATAAAGAGTCTTGGCATACACACAGACGGACAGACGGACAACAAAGTGATCCTATAAAGGTTCCGTTTTTCCGTTTGAGGTACGGAACCCTAAAAATAAAAGAAGTATAGGTTACGAACCTGGGCAATGGCACGGGTGGTAGAGTAGGGTATCCACCAAACATGGCGGACGATGGCCGCGTCTGCATCGTTTGAGCTTCCGACTGGAACAAAACAAGAATTGAACATTGAATAGACGAATTAAAAACATAATAAGAATAAAATTTACGAAAATGTGCTAACTGGGTTTATTGATTTGTTACCAGTGTTACTACCAATCTTACTACCAGTAGTAAGAATTTCGACCTGGAAAAATCTACTACTAGACTGCTGGGTAGTAGTACTACGGGACGAAAATGTTACTCGTGGTACTGAGTAGTAAAATATCCGTCAGATTTTGTTTGTTTTCGTTATTTTAGTTATACGGTTATTTATTATTTAGTAACACGGGTAATTTTTTATTGCTGTTCTAACAATTTTCTACTGCAGTGGTAAGAACGGTAATTCATTTACCGTTGCTACTGTATACTACGATTGGTAGTAACACTGGTAATAAATCTAAATAATGTAAATGTAAAAAATTAATTAATGTAATGTTTAATTATATTACATTACATTAATTGTTTAATTAATTAATGTAATGTAATTTATTTTTAAATAATTAATGTAACGTAATAATTATTCTTTACAATGTTTTGCTCGATATTAATGCATGTTATGTTGTCTTCACCTATAATTATTGTGACATTTAGCTCCTATTTTTTTTGTTTAATCTTTTGACAATGTATTGATGTACACTATGTTGGTGAACTGAAATAAATAAATTAATAACAGATGAAAGTCTATGGAACTCACAGATATCTTTATAAAAACAGATTGGTAACGTTGTTGTCACTTGAGGAAATTTTCAACCACAAAAATGCGTGGAAAATCTTCCAAGCTGCTGACAATATTGTCAAATATGTATTGGCATTTGATATTTCATGTCTAAAAATCCGACAACAATCACCGAATCGAGATATTTTTCATGTCTCTTTCTAACTCGTGCCAAATTACCGATGCATCTCTTTCAGATTTTCTCGATCGACCACATTATTCCTCTGGTATCTCTGTGATCGAACTGATATTCTATGCATTTTTACTTCAATGATATGAAAGCTGAGAATAAATGATATTCCTGACTAGCGATCCACCCCGGCTTCGCACAAGTGTATTATACTTATAAAACTTCCTCTTAAAATACTCTATCTATTAAAAAAACGGCATCAAAATCCGTTGCGTAGTTTTAAAGATATACATAGGGACAGACAGCGGGAAGCGACTTTGTTTTGTACTACGTAGTAAGTGATATAAAAATATATAAGTGGAAGACTACGTACATAATTTGTTTATATTGAAACTAGCTTAAAACCCGCAGCTTCGCCGCGTTGTCTTAGTACATAGGTACTTGCTTAAAATTAGAATAGCCCGCGGTTTGACCTACGTTGTCTTATACTTGCTTATAATAATATCTAATAGTACGCGGTTTGCCTCGCGTTGTCTTAATACTTGCTTAAAATTATAATAGCCTTCCATATAGCCTGCGTTGTCGAATTATCCTTATAATGCTCACGGTTTGGCCAGAATTGTCATAGTATTTGCCTAAAATGATAATAGGTCACGTGTTGGCCTGCGTATTCTTAGTGCTTGCTTAAGATGGTAATTTATAGCACGCAGTTTGGCCGGCGTTATCTTGATACTTACTTAAAATTACAAAAGGTTGCCGTTTGGCCTGCATTGTCGTATTACTTGCAATGATAATAGCCCATGGCCTTGCCCGTGTCGAATTAGTACTTGCTCAAAATGATTGGCATAAATCTTGACAGACTTACCGCGTAATGATTGGCTTGCACCATCGCCTCGGCTATCTGCGCCCACCGCAGTCTTTCTTCCATTGTCACCTAGGAAATTGATAAA
The DNA here is from genome assembly GCA_949316475.1 of Hypomecis punctinalis. Taxonomy (NCBI): domain Eukaryota; kingdom Metazoa; phylum Arthropoda; class Insecta; order Lepidoptera; family Geometridae; genus Hypomecis; species Hypomecis punctinalis. The sequence goes on from OX438823.1 coordinate 7,289,264, forward strand.
CATAATATTATTTTATTATTATATACTACGGGACTAGTCGCGCGCTAAAATTACGAGGTAAATAAATACCTTCTCATCCCGACAGTCGATGCAACTCGGCCGAAACGTCGGGATGATGAGGTATTTATTTATCTTGTAATTTTAGAGCGCGATTAGTCCCGTAGTATATAATAATAATGTGTTTAAATCGCGATAGTTTAAAAACAACATTTGTTAACCGTTACGGGCCGGAGGTTACAAATAAAATTGGAGTCTACCCGTGACCACGGTCGATGCAATTTGGCCGAAACGTCGGGATGATGAGGTATTTATTTATCTCGTAATTTTAGTACGCGATTAGTCCCGTAGTATATAATAATAATGTGTTCAATTTTAAAAACAACATAATATTATTTTGTTGATTTACTCGCTAACGCTCTGAATTCTAAAGTTCTCCTATCAGGGAGCTGAAGAATATATACTCATTCCGTTCGAAATTGAAGCACCATCTTGTATCCAAACAAATTCAGCACGGATTGATATTCTACGACCATTCCTTCATAGTCATATGAAGGAAATCCGTCTGTTGTCCATTTACTAGATAATTGCTGGCATTTATTTATTTATGTCTTGTTCTTTATCATTAAGTACATTAGCCCTGCTACGTTGTAGGTTAGATACACAATAAGCCCGATTATAGAGGCGCCAGCGTAAAATTATTAGCAACGTAAAAAGCGTTCTCTCTATCTAATGCTTGAAGTGAAAAAGAAACAGAACTATACTATTTAGCTATTATAGTTACGATGGCGCCTCTGTAATCGGGCTTGTTATGTCACCGTAATTTGTATTATTTTGTGTTGTTTTAAAGTGATATGTAAGGTTTATTTATTGTATTTTATTATTTATTTTTCGCAATGTTATTAATTGTAAAATTGTTTTATTTGATTTCTGTACCTTTTTTTGCTTTGTTTGTTAAGCACTTTTTACTTTATTTGATTTATAATATATTTTATGGCATATTATACCCTTTAACAAAGTGCTCGGTATCTACCAGCATACCCAGCATTAATGCTGAGGTGAGCCCTTTTCGACATTTTTTTCTATGTTAACTATTCTTCGTTCTATTTTATCTGTAATGTCGAATAAACTTTTTTTCATTTCATTTCAAAATTCGCTTGCTCGGTCATCAAAATTGAGCACGCGGTTAAAAAGCAACTTTGCACTCTTGTGTAACAAATAACTATAATATACAAATATTGACCAATATATATGTAGCTATATATACCAATATATACCTACATATTAAAACTTGTAATGACAATTTATTTATTAGAAAACTTTAAAGAATCTTCTTGACAAAGCGTATTATTCACCCGCGGATTATTTAAATGAAAATGACGATGTAACACACAGCTGATATTTTTTGGAGATAATAATAGCGTCCTCCTCTTTCCTAATGATTTATAATTTTAATAATGTGACCGACTGCGTAATTTTGCTATGACAATGTAGATATAATTTTGATTTTGTAATGTTAATTTAATTATAATTTTGTGATGATTTGTTGTTTTGATTTTGTTATGACGATTTATTTTTAATTTTATAATGATAATGAACGATGAGCAGTCCTAATATAATAAATAGTTTGCCATACCCTCAAAGGGTCATATGTATTAGACAATATTATGTAAACATGTAATCTAAGAACCGCATATATATACAAATTATTACATATGTTGCAATAAATAAATAAATATAGCTTATTGTAATATTATTATGTACCTGATAAGGCGGCTGTCCCACCGGTGGAGTCTTGACAGTGTTGGCGGCCATATAGCTAAACACGGGAGAACCCATACCCGCTGCTTTGGCTTCGCGGGACCACTTGCGACTGTGGACAAATGAGACAGGTTAGTTTAAAATGTATTTTGTAATTCTCCACAAACTAGGCCTATGGGATTTGTTAAACATTTATATTTCAACATTTGTTTCGTTAAGGTCTAGTTCTTCGTATTTGTTAATCAAAATTAACAAGAAAAAAAGAATAAAATACTTTAATTTAGCACTCACCCTGCATCTGATCTAAAACAACGCAATAAATAAAAAAATCATAATCTAATAATTAATCTAATGTAGGTATCTAAAAAATCTGCAGTTTTCGAATTATACCTAAATCTGCGGTGGTACAAGGTTAACCCAAAAGGGTGGTAAAAATAAAAACAATGCGTTATTAATTCCAAGATTCCAAATCATATATATATATATATATATGTTATAATAATCTCACCTCCATGACATGAGAGCAGCGAGAGTGAGAGCGATCACGAGCGCGGCGGCGAGGGACGCGCCCACCGCCACCCCCACCACCTCGCCGTCCACTTCACACCGACTGCCGTAGTAGCCGGACGAACAGCTGGAACAACCATATCATTAGCACTATGCCAGAGAAGATATAATAGTATCTAATAGTATACTGTACTGTACCAGCCTGTTTTTTAATAGTCCACTGCAGAACGTAGGCCTACCCATGAAGGGTGATCTAATAGTATACAAGCGTAAAATTTGTATACTAACTAAACATGTAGCGAAAACGCACATACGAAAGTTAATTTAGTAAGTATGAAACCATTTTCACACAGGAGTTTCTATGGCCACCTTTCGACTCCATCATCAAATTAGCTCCAGGGCACCATATTATTGCATTGTCATGCGATATACATATGTGTGCAAAATTTCATCTCAATCATAAGCCGGGAAGTTGGTCCATTTAACTTGCAAGATTCCACCCGAACTTACATAGGTATATTGTACATCCAGTGCAAGTTAAATAAGAGCTTGTAATAAGTGTATAAATATAATTTGCATCGCAGTATGTTTGTGTAACATTGTAGTGTGTAGTAAATGTTTGAATGAGGATCACATGAGGACGTACCCGCAGGTAGACTGGCCGTTGCACCGCATATTATAGCCCGCATGCACGCGCGTAAACGTTGCGCGGATCATGTATCGTAATTCGTATCCCGACGTAGTATACTATAATTGTAGAGTATATAATATACTTCTTTGTATAATGTAGTGTGTGTGTAGTGAGAATATGAGGACGCACCTGCAGGCAGGCTGGCCGTTGGAGTACCGCGGCCGCGCGGGGGGCGTCACTGCGCGGGTCTAGTGTCGTATACTGTAATGAATTTAGTGTGTAGTGTATGAGGACGCACCTGCAGGCAGGCTGGCCGTTGGAGTAGCGACACTGGCCGCGCTCGCTGCACTGCAAGGCGGCACACGCGTGGCACTTGCGGCCCGCGCGGGGGGCGCCACTGTGCGGGTCTAGGGTCGTATACTGTAATGAATGTAGTGTGTAGTGTATGAAGACGCACCTGCAGGCAAGCTGGCTGTTGGAGTAGCGACACTGGCCGCGCTCGCTGCACTGCGAGGCGGCACACGCGCGGCACTCGCGGCCCGCGCGGGGGGCGCTACTGTGCTGGTCTAGGGTCGTATACTGTAATGAATGTAGTGTGTAGTGTATGAGGACGCACCTGCAGGCAAGCTGGCCGTTGGAGTAGCGACACTGGCCGCGCTCGCTGCACTGCGAGGCGGCACACGTGCGGCACTCGCGGCCCGCGCGGGGGGCGCCACTGTGCTGGTCTAGGGTCGTATACTGTAATGAATGTAGTGTGTAGTGTATGAGGACGCACCTGCAGGTAGGCTGGCCGTTGGAGTAGCGACACTGGCCGCGCTCGCTGCACTGCGAGGCGGCACACGCGCGGCACTCGCGGCCCGCGCGGGGGGCGCCACTGTGCTGGTCTAGGGTCGTATACTGTAATGAATGTAGTGTGTAGTGTATGAGGACGCACCTGCAGGCAAGCTGGCCGTTGGAGTAGCGACACTAGCCGCGCTCGCTGCACTGCGAGGCGGCACACGCGCGGCACTCGCGGCCCGCGCGGGGGGCGCCACTGTGCTGGTCTAGGGTCGTATACTGTAATGAATGTAGTGTGTAGTGTATGAGGACGCACCTGCAGGTAGGCTGGCCGTTGGAGTAGCGACACTGGCCGCGCTCGCTGCACTGCGAGGCGGCACACGCGCGACACTCGCGGCCCGCGCGGGGGGCGCCACTGTGCGGGTCTAGGGTCGTGTCCGGGCACGAGCATCTACAAAAAAAACATTCTTACATTTGTACTCTTGCTAAAAAGTCTCTGGCACTCTAAAAACTAGAAACTCTTAAAACTATAACCTAGAATCAGGTTTAATTATATCTACTGGGTAAGTTGTAGATTGGGTTAAAAAACAACGGACCGGTGAAGAAAATGAATATACCAAGCTGCTACTGGGCCAACGTGATGAATATAGATAGCTCAAACGTCCTACGACGATGACTGATAAGCTTATGGTCACCGATGTGGAGTGGAGTGTTCTCACTTACTTGAACGCTCCCCACGTGTTGATACAAGTAGCCAGTTGATGGCAATCGTTGAGATCGGGAGACGCGCATTCATCCACATCTGTGAACAAAACATTAATGTTAAAATCACTACACATTAAAAAGCAAAGACTTCCTTATTGTGTGTCTGTCTGTGTATTCCTTTAGGTCTAAGTACACAACAGATTACAATGCTGTTATTAAAATTGGTTCGCGCGTGGTTGGTCGTGCATCGCGTAAACAAAGTTTCTAGCGGCGGATGTACTATATCGTGATCTAAAGATAGATTGCCCATTTGCCGAATAGATTTACCCGGGCACAATACTTCAGGGAGTAATCCTTTGAGACTGGAGGTTAGTGAGGTTATTCTTACTCATCATCCATATGAACGACCGCTCAGTCCATAAGGTAGGCATGACGCTTACCATGTAAAGGCAGCACGCTGCCAGCGACCGAGTCGACCCACAGAGCAGATGCGCCGACGTTGTTGGATCTCCGACGGATCACACCCAGGATGTGCTTCTGTATCTCAGTTGCGATCGATGGACGTAGTGTTTCCCCTGTTTCTTGCATCTGGAACAAAATGAATGTGAAATTACAGAACACCATTAAAAAAATATTAAGCTACTGTATTTCTTCATGTGAAATTATTTGCAAATTTATAATTTGACATTTGGTGACACGTTTTGATAGTCCTGATGAACATAAACCTGCCTACCCACCTGATTTGACCTACCTCCCTACCTGATGACAAGCTTTCTCTGTTCATCTGTCGGGTAAGTTACACTATTTATAACTCGAGAATACCTGGGGCGATTTTGATAGTTATATTCATTTACTGATCCACACCACTTTTACAAGTCAAATTTTAAATACAATTAGCAATAAATAATGTACCTAGTCCAATACATACAAAACACTTCATATAGGTACATCGTATATGAAATTAATGACTATAATTATAATTTCAATGAGTATAGATTGAAAGTAACTATAAATAATAAAATAGATCATATCACATACAAATTAATCAACTAGACATGTTATTCAATATTCCATACAATTATTAGTGAACATATAATAATTATGTAGCATAAATTTTTCTCAACTTTGTCCTTCCATTAAAAGGTGACTTCCACAAGTGGTATATTATTCAGAGAAAAATCGAACCAAGATGATATATACATCATTTGAAAGCTTGATAAATGGGCTTCTCAAAAATATTTAATTTAGATTTTTTTATCCCTCCATTTTTTTTTAAATGTGAAAAATAAATTGTATGAAAACTAATAATACAGCTTTGTATTTCTTCTAGTTTAGCAATAATAAAGTGCTTCTACCATTATTTTACTGGCGTTCGTAGCTGATTTTTCCACATTCATCTCTTGATTTGCTAAAACTAATAATGATAACCTACTAGTGTGACTAGTTAGTAGGTACATAGTGACCAAAAACACTTAAAAACTGTGTCTATTTGGTAATAATGCTTCCATTTACCAATAATGGAGGTTACTTAAACAGGGTTGCAAGAGATAAACTACCTATTGAGCCAAATACATTTATTTATCCTAAGAACTTCAAAAATAATTAAAAAAAACGGAGGGCTCTTTTTTAGTTTTAACAGATGTAATAGACTCAGAAAAATATGAACTTTCTCGAAATGTAACGAGTGTTGTGGTTAGAATTTTTGAATATTATTATACCAGCTTCCATACATTTTGTGGACATGTCCTTTCTAGTTACTTCAAAAAGTCAATAGAAAATCTTCATTTCTTTGGATTTGTTTCCTCCAACAATAGCAGAATAACTATTAAAATGTTAAAAAATCCCTCAAAGATGCTTTAAGATTTGAGCTCATGTCTGCCGTGTACTTTAAATATGAAACGAAATATAACAACCAAGGAAGTAACTAATCAAAGATCTTACAAAAAATTCGGATTGGATTGCAAATGGTTTTGGCAGTACCTACGATGTTTGCCGGGTCAGTTCGTTACTAATATGTTTAAAAAAAACCAAAACCAAATGGTTTTGGCAGTACCTACGATGCTTGCCGGGTCAGTTCGTTACTAATATGTTTAAAAAAAACCAAAACTCACCAGTATAGTATAGTTGACAAAAACGCCCTGATTATTTTCATCACCCCTGTGGACCGTATTCACGGAGCCGCCAACAAAGTCGTCAGAAAACGGTGTCATCGAGAATGCTGAGTCGATCTGTAAATAAAAAGCAAAACATTGTAAATTCGACTCAAGCAAACTTAGATCTTCACTAGACGCGATTAAATGACATTAGGTTTGCCTTGATTATTTATTATAATAATACTTTTCAGCTAGTTTAACGTCTTATACCGTATATAACGGGACTGAACTCACGTGTGGGGATAGTCGTAACGACTATAGTTTCTATATTTAGACTAGCACGCGGAGCCGTCTCGCAATGCACCGCGCATTGCGAGCACTCGCCAACTTGAGAAAGGTCGCCGAATGCGACCGAAACTATAGTTGTTACGACTATCCCCACACGTGAGTTCAGTCCCATTATATATAGTATAAAATGTGTGAAAACCACGTTAATTTCCATAGTAAAATAGTTTAACGTCCCAAGGTACCTGCAAGCAATATCTTCAGGTTGAGAAGAACTACCCTACAGCTTTCAGAGTTCAGCAACTCAGTCTGGCTTAAATAATATATTTGGGGTAGGTTCTGAACAAGTAGTACCAGTTTATTAATTCTACCCTGAAAACTCAAGCAGTGAAGTTGATCTGTCCAAAGTTTTCATGTTTTGGAATACTTGCAACTGTAACAGCTCCGTAACTAAGCTCCTAGTACGGCTCTGAGTCCTTATCAGCCAATTTGGCGTCCCAGGTCACCTTCCTATCATACAGCTTCGTCGGCATGGGACGACGGACACCAATCACCATATCCCTCTCTATCAACCGAGTTGTTGGCCAAAAGTCCTATTGTGTAAAAACTGCGTTTAACTTTGTCCTTGCACAATACTTATTGCTCTAACACCTTGGTGGCTTGCTACTTTTCGAATTGACAGTCAGTCAATCCTCAGATTGGGGAGGAGTGTTAATACCCAAAGGCACGGTCATGTCAAAAATAGATCTAAAATCACTTACCCAACTCAAATTTCTCACAAGATTCAGACTAGACTAGACTGGAGGACGTCTGTGCCAGTCGTTTTTATCTCCTAAAAGCTTGCAAAGGCAACAGATTGCCCTTAAGTTTGGATTTATCTTTTATATTGTGTTGAGTTGTTAGTAAATACTTACAGCTCTAACAGCTTCGTAACTGAGCTGCTGGTACGGCTCCGAGTCCTTATCAGCCAGCTTGGCGTCCCAGGCCACCTTCCGGTCATACAGCCTGTCCACCCTAAGATTCAGCAGTAGTGCCACCACCCGCCGGCATGGGTCGCGGTGGATCCGCCGCGCGTACCCCGGACGACATTGGCAGCTTGAAATACCTGAAAAAATAATTTCAATCATATTTTAAACCGATATAGACATAGACATCCTTTTATTGTGACAAAAATAGAGAGTACAACATATTTAAATTAAACATAATAAATATTAAAACTAAGTAGAATACCACTTAGGTATAATCTATATTTCTGTCACAAATCGGCTCCACCTCAGCATATGCTAGCTGTGAACCAGCGCTGGTCTTCCGGTGGAGCCGGCAGGTGACATCACATGGTTATAAAAAAATAAAACATTTACTGAGCTAGTCTAGACAAGCAGTTTGATATACGCAGTATCGGCAAATACAAATACATACCACGCCAAAAAAAATTGGTTTGTATGTCAACTTCACATTTTGACAGTGATAGAGCTACTTAATGTATTGATTCCATTTCCTTCATTGAAGTATAATACACGAGAACTGAAGATTGTTGTCTATGACGACGTCAGCCAACTGCCGGCGTACGCCGGCGAAGCGCGCCGACCGGCCTTAGTCGCGATTAAACAAAATGGTTGAATATATCAGACGTCAAAATATTATTTAAAAAATTAAAAATGGGGAAATGTGTAGTCAAAACCTTTTAATCCCGTTCTCAATTTCTTCATAAAGCTTCTGGGATTTATTTCCACAAGTAAATACGGTTTACACTATTCGTATTAATTGAAACTATCACATACAATATCATGATTTTAAAAGTAAATAATTTTACAGTTGGTGATGCCAGGTGAAACATGATTTTGTTTCCCCATAATTATGGGAGATTTCGACTAATCGATAATTACTTTTTTGATACTATAGGATATCCGCAGACAAAATACGTAAAGATAACGATAAATAATGGATAAAAGCCATTAGAATATTACGAAAAGAAACTGACTGGATAATAATAGTAAATAGTGAAATAGTAAAATTACAATAGATTACAATATAACTTCAATAAATACTAAAAATACAAGAGTACAACGATAATAACAAATCCGGTACCTAGATTAATGGGCGGCATTAACGTCTACAGCGATTTTAAATAATACTAATAATCATTACTATTTTTATAATTATTGATAGTTATGAATCAAGCAGCAGAATCAGGCTTAAGTAGGTTACGTTTTGTAATTATTAGTTTAATCAAATAGCTCGACGGCAACAGGTATCTATGTCCGGAGATTGAAGTACAGGTATAGTATAACATATTAGGCTACAATTTTCAAAGAAGTTTTACGTGATACAGAGATACTGAAAAAGCGCGCGTTGCGTGGTATAGGTATGTATGAGTGACACAGACTGCACGCGGGCCATGCGGGGTGCGTGGTAACTAGTGGTGAGAGCTTACGAACTCGGGCGCGGGTGGCGGTGTAGCTATGCTAGCTGTTAGTCTGCTATATTTATTATTGTTTATTATAATTGTTTACTCCAACGGTTCCAGAATAAAAAAAAACATCACTGCAATTTTCAAAACAATATATTGTAGATTCTTCATGCAATGCTTTCGAATTTTCTTAAGGAATATCCTGTCCTACAATATGACACGTTTTTGATAATTAAGTATTATTATGGCGATAATTATTTTAATTATCAAGAACTAATAAATATTGGTCGGATAAATGAATAAAATATTCTTTGTATTATAACTTTATTCATAATTACATCATAATTTATTTGATTTTGATTAATTACTCAAATTCATAATGTTATTACTAAAATGTTGATTATTAAAAATATCGGTTTGTATCACTGACATTGAGAAGATATCGTAACATTTTGGGGAAATTACAATCTAATGAACTGGCACCCTAAGTAGGCATTGTCCGACTAAATTTAAAAATATTGCTATTTCTGTCATTTTCAACGTCTTACCGTACTTTAGCAACTAGTGTAACAGGGATAGAGATATGATTCTTTGATTACCTACCAACGATATTCGGGCGGTTAATGTGTCGCCATGCCTAGCAACGCTGTTGTTTGAGTCTGCTTATCTAGACATTAAACATCATTGATTTCCTTCCTCAATGATTGAGTCTTATTTGATTCTACAATCCAAGATTTGATTTGTAAACATAGATTTGAGTAATAAAACCACTAAATAACAAAAATACATTACTACTTTAAATGATAAAACTAATAACATACTAATATTACCTGCAAAAAGTACTAATATTATATATTACACAAGAACATAAATCATGTAATAATAATATAAAATATATAATACAGATATAGTTACATGGTTATTCAGAAAAGTTGTTTTAATCCGAAATTGACTGATCCAAACCCAATAAAAATATTAGCTGTCTTGCTATGGCTGGCTCCGTAATAGAATATGATACCAAAGACGGTGATAATAATTTCCTCTCGGATTCTCGGGCCCTTTTTAAAATAATCATGACCTGCGGCTTGATGATGGCGATTTTTAGTCTATAACTAAACAAACAAGCAACGAGTCAAACAAAAAAAAGGTCGCTTATGTCTGAAACCTTTAAATTGCTTGAAGACCTCTAACATGTAACGCATTGTCAGTCTCCGGTCTCTCTACGGGTGAAAGTAAAAAATTGGAAGCCTCGAGTATTTCAACCAAACCACTCCCTCAAAGGCTTAAACACTCAGACCACCAGAGCTAGCCACTAGCTAGACACATTTCCTGTAAAATTGAATATACTCAAAGATAGTTAACGTGTAAAGCCATGTTCTGATTAGTGACACTTCGTCTTACCTAATTCAGTTCTGCATTTTTCATTTTGGGCTTGGTCACATGTGGAATCATCGCCGACGATGCACGTATCAATTCTATAACAAAAATATTACAATATTTAATTTCTGTGTAAGTATTTCTTGTCTGTACAAGAAAATTCAACAACACTATTGATACCACAAAGAGAAATAAAAATAACAGACCAAAGGCAGAAGAAAGGCTCAAAAAGCAGTCTTGTCGCTGATAGTAAAATGTCTTCCCGACAAATTTTGGAAGAATGGAAACGTAATAAGTTAAGCTCGCGATGTGGCTGGCCGAGACTGTTATACAAATAGATAATAACATCCAGACACAGAGAAAACACCTAGTTGTGTTTGCCACATAAATGCTTGCTCCGGGTGGGAATCGAATCCACGTCCCTTACTGGGCCAGGTTATGGTTAGTGACACCACTGGGCCATTGAGTTAATCAATTACCTGACAGTAGGTTGGGGTCTTCTATACCCCTGCTGGGGTCGATGCAAGGGTTGCGCGGGTCTTCTTGCAGGGGGCTGGGGGATGTCGTCAGTAGGTATGGCCACCCCCTGGCCTACGCCTTGTCCTATAGCTGGGGCCAGCGGTGGAGGAGCTAGTGGTGGCACTGGGGAAGAAAATAATCGAAATGATTTATTGTTATTACAAAATTTCATAAATTATGTTACAATTATATAAATTATGTTACAATTATATAAATTATGTTATAATTATATAAATTATGTTACAATTATATAAATTATGTTACAATTATATAAATTATGTTACAATTATATAAATTGTGTTACAGTTCAACTTAATTTCGATTAGGATGCTTGGAAGGAGCTTGCATCTTGCGCATTCACTATTTTTCAAGCTGACAATAAAGCTGGAGTTACATTTCGAAATTAGTGGCACAAAATTAATTTCACAACAATAGTTTTATCAAAAATTTCACGTGTAAACATCAAATTTTACAATGTGTGCTTAATTTTCAAAACACTAGTTGAGTTTTGTGCTATATATACTGTTTCTTTATTTTGTAGAGAGTTCATTGTATTTAAAAATGTTATGCATTTAGGAAACAAGATTCGATACATGTTTCCATGGTTACTGTGATACTGAAGGTTTTACGACACGAAACAATTTTTACCAGTCCTGCAACTAGTTTCACGAAATAAAAATTTTCATGCGTGTCGCTAACTTCGTCATGTAACCCCGGCTTAAAATATATTTATTGTACACCAAATGATGAAAATACATTAGAGTAGATATTTACATATACAAGGGCAAGTTATCAGTTTTAGATCGTCTAGACACCTGATCAGTGGAGTGTTATGATCGATCTGTATCACAGAACAGCGAACTCTGTATCATATTCAATTTACTCTAACTCACCAGAATTTTGCGGTAATGTCTGCACTCTTGTGGGTCTGACGGTATCTGTAGCAGTAGCAGTATCGAATAAGTTCAGATACGTCCTCTTTCCATCTATAGACACGAATCCTTGCTGCCCAGATGGGGATACTATGATATCGTCGTCTCCATGGGCACCTATGTTGACATTTTCGATGTGTACTGGAATAAGAAGAAAAAAATGTTCAAGGTACGATAAAAGAAAGAAAAGATCGCTACAGTTGTAATCATTAGCCAAGATTTTAATTATGGGGAAGAGGCACACCATATACGGCACCTATTTAATGAATCGGCCAAAATCTGAGAAGAATAAAGTAGGTTGAATGAAGAGATGTAGCCAGTAATTTCGCTACATGTCAGGGCCGGATGAACCATAGCAAGAGTAGCAATTGCTACGGGCTCCGCGCATAAAAGGGGCCCCGCGTTTCCAGACCCGCTTTTGGCCAAGAAACTTATTAGAACTTTCTTCATACCAATGAGATTTACGTCCTTGATACCATTAAAACGTCAAACGATATACTTTTTCTAATAAAGACATTCCATTTCCACCTTCTACGGATTTAACCCTCCCGAGGAACCCCCAAGAAGTGCCCCTCTATAGAAATTGCTACTGGCCCCGCGCTCGCCTATATGTGGCGCTACCGCTTCATATTTCCTCCAGGCCCTAGCATTGCCTTGCATATCGAAGATCTCTCCGTACCAAGGCAGGCGAGTTTTTTTAATCTAGATGACTATGACTAGTCTGCGAAACTAAAGTCGTGTGTATGTAGCGTAATGAGATACAAGATTTAGTGACCAGAAGCTCTTTTTTTTCCAAACCCCTATATTGCGAACACAGTCACATCAAAAAATTCTCTGTACCCCAGTAGATTAGTGACTCGCAAGGTCTTTCAAGCTCCGGAGAAATAAAAGTTTATCTCCCTTCTTCCGTATAAAAAAGTGTTTGGCTAAACCTTCTAGTTCCAACTCACCTGAAGCTCCCCCCTTTTCTCCAGGCCCTTGTATAGCTGACACGGTGACATCGAAGATCTCCCCGTAGCCTGGAAGATGAGTTTCCGGCAAGGCTGTGATGACGGAGGCTTCTGGTCTTCGGCGGCTGCCGTGCGGCTTGAAGTCGGGGTCATCGAGGACAATACCGGGGCGGGGGCGGTATGGGTGGTAGGGGATGCCTTGGGGTGCTGGAAAATACAGTGTTATTGGTTATGCATATAGAAGTAGCCGTATGCTGTGGTGGACGGTAAAGTAAAAAGTAAGTTAGTATAGGCCGGATGGGTAGCTCTGGTGTCAAAGTTTTTAGGCCGCCTAAAGGCTTCTGACATGGCTAAATTGGCTAAACGGTTAAATCAACCAAACAATTTAACGTATCAACCGGGCCACGGTAGCGCTCAATTGGGAACTGCCACCCGCGTTCAGCCATCATAGACGGTATATACGTACTTCCCATCAACTGCAATAGCAATAGAGAAATTATTTAAAACTTACTTGGTATAGGCTGAGAGTTGATAGAAGTAGGTTCAATGTCCACTCTAGAAGACTCTACAACTGTAGGAGCGTGAGCAATAAGCCCGTCTGTTGGGGTTGGGACAACTATATCTGATGATATTGTTGGTTTGGGCTCAGATATTGAAGACTGTATTACTTCTTCTTCTACCGCTGTTTCGTTTTTGGTGACAGAGTCAATCTTCTCTTCTGGTTGTTTATTACTCTGCGGGTCTTTGATGTCTGGAGGTTTGACTTCTGTTATAACGTTGATTTCGGGTATATTTGTATCTTGTGATACTTTAGTATTATTTGTTAATATAATTTTATCTTCCACAATTTTTGGTGGTGTCTTTGTTTCATTTTTGTATTTTTCTTTTACTTTGTCTTTCTCTATCGAAGGTGTCTCTTTCTTCTTTTCTTTTTCAGGTTTAATAGGTTTCTCAATCTTTGGTTTTTCTGTGGTAGAGGTAGTTGGTTTTTCAGTCGTTGTAGTGGTTGTTGTGGATTCAGTCGTTGTAGCTTCAGTAGTCGTTGTAGTCGTAGTAGTAGTTGAAGTCGTTGTAGCTTCAGTAATAGTTTCTTTCGTATCATTTTCTTCATCAGGAACTGTGCTCACTTCTGGAGTAGGGATCACTTCATCTTCGTGACGTATATTATTTTCAGAATGAACAGTCTCGTTTTCGTTCACAGTGACTTCATCAGGGCTTTCTTCTTCGGAAACTTCTGGGAAATCAGGTAAAATCGGAAGGTTGGGCTTGTACATCGGTAGGCCAGGGTTTGGTCTTCTATTGGGTGGTCTTGGCCTTGGTCTTTGCCATGGAGGCATAGGCCGATGTATAGCCGGTCTAGGCGGTAGCGGTGGAACAATTTGCTCTGGTAGATTGACATGAACAGGTGGTCTTTCAAAAGGATATGGTGGCGGCGTTTTCGTTGGATGCAGACCTAGTGGTGGGCTTAACGGCTTCTCAAAATCAAGAAGTGGAGGAACATCAGATATTCTCGGAGGTCCTCTATTGTTAATCCTTGACGCCATAGGTCGGCCAGGCCTCAGTAACTGTGTGTTCGCTTGCACGTTAACATTGCCGTTTAGTAATTTGACAATACCAGTGATAATGTTTTGGATTTCGCTGTTCTGTCTGCCCTCGTTTCTAAGGCTGGCTGTCGCAAAGATGGGTTGCACTGCAGTAGGCTTGATCCTGGGTCCCGACGGTGTCAGTGCACGCCCGTACGGAACCCTTTTCCCTTCCCCCGGAAACCTAAATTCCAGCCTATCTCCAAAACCTTCCGAAGACAGAATCACCTCATCGTTACTATGTAAATAATCTATCGTTTTCGTCGGATGTATATCGTAGTATTTTCTTTTGTTATGTAATTCTAATTCGTTATCGATCTCGTTGTTGGAGGAAGGTATTTCATCTATGTTAATGGATCTTGATTCTCTGACTATCGGATCAGCAGATCTAGCTACTATGTAATGTTTATCGTCTTCTTCTTCTCTAATAATATCTTCTACCACTGGTTCTTCTTCCGTTAGTACGCTAGGTTCTATGCTAAATGCTAGACTGTCTACTCGACTCGTTTGTAGGACTGTGTCTTCTGGCAGCTGGTCATGGGACACCGATTTAGGTGACAGCTGGGATATCGTATACATTTCTTCATAACCTGTAAAGAAGAGAAAATACATATTAATTATATTGTCTAAATTGTAAATTGACCACTTTTGTCCAATAAGTATTCTTTTTCAAAGATGCATTTGAAAAAGGATTAGACTTACGTTCTATTAATACTTCTTGCAAATTAGTTAAGGTTAGTTAGTAGTTGTTGGTAGTAACCAGTAGTAGATACTTGTGTTTGGATATTTCTACCAGTTGGTACATGTTGCGCGAATGAAGACGTGTGTGTACGGTCAATTACAGAGTACCTACAAGTGGACGTACGAATGAATTAGAACCGCACTGTTGCGCTGGCTCTAATTAGCGTAGAACCAATTCTCTCTCTAGCTATTAATGGCACTGAATTATAACTAAAATATACAAAGTTACAAAGGTTGACCCGGTCAAATCAGCGTACCATGACGTCAAATCACCTGCCTTCAAATTACACAACAAAGCAATGACGTGAGCGAATGACGGTTACAATAATACAACAATATTGCTATATCTAGAGACGACAACAATAGGACAAGACGATAGACTTTCACTGCGCTATTTAATGACTTCACTCTGTACCTCTTAGCTGGAGTTTATTTCTAACCGGTTTATAGAAAGGATATGAAAGTCCTTTTTTAGGAACCGGTTAGATAAAAGTAAAGTTCGTTTCGATTTGACTGTCATTATTAGAACCTAATCGCATAGTTTTCGAGGTATGGATGGTTATGTTCGGATTATATCACTAAACTGCTCACTATTATAATATATCACAAAAAAATAGATAGATATAGTAGTACTAAATAAAACACCGGTTTTTACTCACGTATAATATCGCGGCCGGGCCGCCGGGAACCCAACCGGTTTCAGAGTAATTAGTACTCCTTCGTCAGGGAATACGCGTGCGCCAGTCGACGGGAGCCCAGTTTTCTTTAATATAATGAATTCTCACGCGAGTTTTAATAAAGTGATATAGTAGTAGTTCGAATATAGGTAGATAGCGAATATGAGAGATCGAATCAGAAATGAGGAGGTCCGCAGACGAACCAAAGTTACATAGGCCAACGGATTAGTAAGTTAAAATGGCAATGGCCAGGACACATAGCTTGGAGAACTGATAGCCGATGGGGCAGTAAAGTTCTCGAATGGAGAGCACGCACCGGCAAGCGCAGCTTAGGACGTCCACCGACCAGGTGAACCGACTATATTATTGAGATCGCAGAAACGCGCTGGTTGCAGACCGCTACCAACCGGCCTTATTGGAAATCCATTTGGGAGGCTTATGTCCAGCGTGGACGTCCTACGGCTGATAATGATAATGATGATAATTTTAACCGGTATTCATTAAGCGGTTAATTTCTCGGAACATCACACACTAGACTTTCTTTCCACTACAATTACCCACATGACCCCTATTCCTAGCATGATACGGCGCAGATTGGCGTAACTTGCGTCATAGGTATCGTGAAGTCATTGTACCATAACGTTACGGTTTGCAACTGTGACTTGAGTGTACGGTTTTTAACCGACTACACAATGAAGTGGTGTTTCATATATCCGTCCATTGATCAGCGATACGACCACTGCTAGACAGAGGCCTCCCCTATGGATCTCGAATCGAGTATTTGACGACTGTCAGCGTATTCTTCAATAAGACCAGTTGTAAGCGCATCCAGTTGCAATTATTATAGAAATCCATCTCAACTATATCCCACATGAGAGCACGGGGTTGAAGATTTCATCCCCACTTTATATGTATGGGATCTACCCCTTAAATACACAATTTTAATTTTTTCAAGTATTTAAAATTGAGATCTTTATCTAACCACAATATAAATAGTATATTTTATGAAATAAATAGTGATAAAGAGTGTATTAAATAGTATTTATGAAATAAATGATTACGATTATATAATTTAATGAAATTTGGTTAATAAAAGTGGAAGTTATAATGCTTTGTATTCATGGGACAGACGGACGGACACAACAAAGGTATAAAGTATGACTACTATGCTACATACTGTAAGCATGACATGGTTAAGACCGAAAATCCCAGGAACCAGCGTGATTTTCGGGGGTTTTAATTGGGAGTTACTCTAATGAGGCGTATTCTAAAAATAAGACATTTAGTGATAAAAGTATCCAATAGATGGCGACAATAGTTTGAAATCGTCAATCCTTTGAGTATGGAAATCGTACTGTCATTGTCAAGATGACATGTCTTCTTCTTCTTTTTTATGTTTTGGCGTCGCATTGTTGTGCATGTTCCAATGTCAAGTATTAAGATTGAATAATTTTTAGTAATATTTTATCAAAATAGTCACGTCGTAGTCCAATAAAGTCGCGGTCAAGTCCAAACGTAGTCCTCAGTAAACCTGAGTAAAGTATTGGAGACTTTAATATAGGTTTCTCTCTCACACCCTATTCCAGTTGATAATGACAGATCAATTTATACGACTATTACGCCATCTAGTAAGTTTTGTGAAACTATTTTTTTTTTTAAATGCCTCATTGTTTATTGTAACGTTGTAAGCGTGATTATGACGGTGCTTTTAGTATTATTCGTATTCCTCAGTTTTTAAATTGTCTCGTAGGAATTAAGTTGAGTATGCACCACTAGAACAAAATCTATTTTTTTTTTCTTAGATGGTTTGAACTCCTCGCTTCACTCAGGACTCTAAATTACATTAAATTCCCGACTTGCGTTCAGCCGTTGATTGCTAAAAAGATCCGTATTTTAGCTAAGTGTAGTCTACGGCTTCGCCCGCGTTGTCTCAAAGTTACAAAGATAATCCGAGATCGAAAAATGAAAGTGCGCCGTACAGAGTGAAAGTGTTCACGAATTAATTCTATTATCACTTCATTCGTAACCAGGTGGTGATGATGATATGGAATAAGACCTTTTTAATGCAAATTATTATTTTTTATTTAAAGATGGTACGCGTTTTGCCACATTCTGCTTTGTAAGCTAGATAGGTCTAAAATATACCACGTGGTAACAGTGAGAAAATAAAATCAGTTTACTTTTTAGAATTTTTAACCATTATACATCAGATTTTGACAAAAGCAACTAATTAACTAATCCATAAATCTAAGAATTTATCAATAACTCTCTAAAATTCTCCTAACTTTAGTTTCTCAACTTAGATGTATTTATATATGACTGCCTCGGTGGCTCAGTGGTTAGTGACCCTAACTTCTGGATCAAAGAGACGTGGGTTCGATCCCCACCCAGGGCAAATATTTATGTGATGAACATAACTGTTTGCTCTGTGTCTGGGTGTTATTTAGTTACTATCTGTATAAGTATGTATTTAAAAATAAGTATATGTAGTATATCAGTCTCTGGCAGCCATATCACAAGCTTTGCTTAGTTTGGGGTCAGAGGCCGTGTGTAAGATGTGCTCTAATATTTTTTTTTTATTTCCGTTTTACCCAATGTTACCGCAAATTTTGTAAGCAACTCGTGCTCAGAACCCTGAAACACAGGCCTTATCGCTTAGTTCAGGGATCACTATACTTGTAAAAGTTTGAAAAGTTTTTAGGAAACAAATTTTTAATATTATTAATTTTTATTATCTTAACTTTTGTTTACTTTTAGCGATTTAGCAGATTTTTATTGGATTTTCGATCTTCATTAGCGCATGTAAATACCTACTGGTCGCTATTTTTTTTGCTTTTTCTTTCTTTTTTCTTGAAAAACACGTCACACAAAATGAGAAAAAAGGTACGTGATAGTGGATTGTATCATATGGGAGCAAAATAATATTTTTACGGCGAGGGCGCTTTTTTGAATCCAGAGCGAAGTGAGGGATTCTTTAGTAGAATCCCGAACGTAGCGAGGGATTCGAAGTACCTACGTCGCCCGAGACTAAAATATATTTTGCGCCCGAGTGGTACACTCTACTTTTCATCACCTCTATGAGAAAACAAAAGGCGCCAAATATTTTATAATAACATTTTTATTTAATAAAACGTAGAACTAAATTGAAATTAAATGGTTTCTAATAATAAAACAAATGAAAACCTATATTTACATTCTTTTCATTCATTTTCTTGGCGCTGAACACTAACATTACAAATACTTCCAAATTCAAAAAGTGCGCGGCAAAGTTCATTCCGTCGCACTTATTTGTTCCAAATTCAAAAAGTGCGCGGCAAAGATAATTCCGGCGCATTTACAAAGTTCCTTATAGAAAACACCTCCTTTGGGCGCACTTAAAGGCGAACCAAGTAGTCCTTTTCGAATAGATGTGATGAAAAGTCTATTTCTAGGTCTCCTATGAGGTGGGTCCATTTTTAACCGACTTCCAAAAAGGAGGAGGTTCTATGTTCGTCTGTATGTATTTTTTTTTGTGTAAATGTTCATCGATAATTTCGACTATTGTGAACTGAATCGAAAAAAATCTTTTTTAATTCAAAAGGGTATACTCTCGAGGTGGACACAATACATTTTATTTTTACAGAAATTGGCTGAGCCGTTTTTGAAAAATCAACAATGATGTAATTCGAGCGAAACATTCCAATTTGTTTGATGGAAAGCAGTTTTGCCATTTTAAGCGAAACATTATTATGTGAAACAGTGTCGACAACTTTTTTAGCGCAAGCCCCGTACCTTATTAGGATAATATTAAAAATGTTGATAAAATTGGTGAAAGGAGATATTGCAAAAATATATAGAAATTGGGCCACCAAAGGGTACAGTATATCATAATTTGCTTCGTTTCTTCAAGAAAATGAATTTCCCGTTATTTTTTACAATAACTGTACTTTTTTGTATTCGAATCGAAAATAACATTGACATTGTTTGAAAATAAGGCGGCCATACTATTCTTCTTATATATTTTGGTGTCGCATGCTTTATGCATTTGCTAGTTGTTAAGTATTGAACCTTTTTTGGTATTTTATCAAAATAGTTACAGTCGAAAAAAAACACGCTAAAATGAAACAAAAGAAACGTATAGTCTTAATCGAAGTATAAAGTACCTATAAACGTGTCAATTTGATGTACAATTAACGTCTGAAAAGTTTTGCTAACAAAACTAAACTCTTCAGTGCATTTTTTACATGTAGGCTATTATTTCTATGTAGGTTAGGTATATCAAAAAGGTTACATGTGACCAAAATGGCAGTAATTCAATGACTGAACAAAAACCAAATTGGAAAATGTGAAAGTACTCATAAATTAAGCATTTAATGCGGTTGTTTTACTCTGCGCATTTATTTATCATAGTTTATCGGATTTTTTGAGCTACTGTACCTAGTCAGAGCCCTTTTTGCAATATCTTCTTTATCATAAGTTGGAATTATATAATATCGAAAGATGGAGTACATATTACGAGTAAGTACTCGTATACAATCAAAATTATCTAATGATGTAACTTTGCGCCGGCAGTGAACCTCGCCCGTCAAGGACTGCCGGTCGGCCGGTCATTTCCCTATGACGAGGCAAATTGTGACGATAATGTACTAAACTTTGAGATAACGTTGCTCATACAAGCTATAGACCAAAAGTTAGATCAAGGTGGAGGCCAAATCAAACTTCTTGACGTCTGTTAAGAGTGCGCCTAATGCCATGAAAAAACAGATTTCACCCGCGCTTCTTGCATCGCCCGCTATCATCTATGCTGCTTTGTTTAGAGTCGAAAATCGCATGACACAGTTCACGATGATGTTGGCTTCGAGCGCCAGCTTACATTTTTAGGTGACATTTTATTTATTGATTTAAAATTTAAGCATGTATTAATAAAATTAATTCATTACTTGCTTAGAACATTAGTCTGGCTACGTAATCTGTCAAAAATAATGTGACGTTGTCGCTGATAATTTCGAGCATTTGAAAAAAAAAAAAATTTTTATTTTTTTTTCTAAAGTAACCATATTCTTTTCCAAAATTCTACGCGATTACTTTGCTACTATAGGTTTTTTTCTATCCTATAGTATTTTTTTAATATGGATATTTATGTTCGTTACCTTTACACCACGTCTTTAAAAATACACCATTTGCTTGATTTTGGCATTAAGCGCCCCCTTAAGCTTTAGCTACAATCTGCGCAAATCCTATCTCTTGCGCTGCTAGCATACGAATAAATTTATAGTACTTCGGCTTTGTCCGCGTTTTTTAACTTATGTGCTATACCCTAAAAACCTTTCATTTTTCAGGAAAAAAATATCCAATTAGACATGTTAAATTATAACTTTTTAACTAAATTCATGCCAAAATTTATAGTCCGCACTAGTTCTTAAGGATAAGTAAGAACTAATATGAATAGAGATTATGACTGGGTAAAAAATATATTTGTAATTGGGTCCTATAAGTATATATCGAACTCCACGACCAGATTCCTTCATCTCCTTTTCACAACAGAACCAGCCGGAAGTCGCATGAATACCATCCCTAGTCCCATCAAGTGAATAGGTATCTTCTGGGTCCACATACTCCATCTTCGGCTACAACTTCGCTTTCCATCAGGAGTTGGTAGCCAAATTTAACCCTATTCTAAATTAAAAAAAATATATCTAAAGAATAGGTACAGAATTTAAACTTATTACACAACTAATTTTACTATAAGATGCATGTAACAGAAAAACTAACTTAATTTAAATTGTAATTGAAAACACAATTTATTTTTTGCTATTTCAACATCACGTACATGTTATGTTACCAAGCCAAATATAAATGAAATAAATTCTATCTGCAACCAAATCATTCCAAATGAAATCTCGCTATAACAACAACAAAAAAGTCGGCTAAAAAAGTCGTCGAAAAACTCTCCCAAAGTCTCGCCGATCGTTTTGGACGATCAGTCACGCACGATCGTCGAACCGTCGAACGTACTTCAGCCTCGTCGTAGGGAAATGACCGGCAGTCCTTGACGACCGAGGTTATATTATTTAGATAATTCTACTTACTTACAGTCGGACCGAAGGCCACGATTAGATCAGAGCGAGAAATTCAAATTTTTCTAGATTTTTTCGCAATTCGTTGTTCAGAGTTTGGATTGTAATACAAGCTTTAGAGCAGTGGTCGTCAAACCGCGACCGTGCTTAGTGTGGCCCGCGGTACAGTTGAAGGTCATGTGTAATGAAGGTCATGTGTATTATCATATTTGTTGTCAAACTACTAGAAAAGCGAATAACATCGCGCTAATTAAAATATGAGTAATGGTTATATTAGCTTTCAAATTACTAAAACTAACGAAAAAAACATTAACGCTTGCTGCACTCGCGCATATAAGTAGAACTAACGTGCTTCGTTTTGTTCATGCCCGTTTTGTAATTACTGAAAATAAGAAACAAAACAAAATTGAGGCTCACTTCGGTAGCGCATGATAGCAGTGTGGTTAGTTTGATTTGCTCATATCTGTTTTGAAATTACTGAAAAAAGCCGAAAAATTTTGGCGCTGGCTGCGCTTGTTGATAGTAGTAAAGAAACAGTCTGCTTTGCTTATGTAATTTTTGAAATTGCAGTAGGCTGAGTACACAGCACACAACACTAATGATCGTTAATACCATAGTTTTTCGCTCCCCCAATCAAACAAACACCAGCTTAACTATTTTATATCCTACACACTCCTGGCGATATCGTCTCTGCGAATCGCAGAGACAATTCAATTGAAGATAAACTCACAAACGTTTTCAGTCATACACCCACACACCCACCCAAAACACCCACCCACACACACACACACACACACACACACACACACACACACACACACACACACACACACCGTGTAAAAAATCGGTTTTATTTTCAATTACTGTAGCTGTATCTAGATATTAAGTAACGCTGTTAATTACATGAAATAAATAAATAAATACCATTAATAACTTACCATTTACAACTTGTATAAATATCGCAAACAGCACCGCGCCGAGGCGCTTCGTCCGCCATTTTGCGACGGCCATCTTGTTTTGGCGGGAGCTGTCCGCGATCACATAGTGCCACGTCGCTCTGCTGTCACTGTCTCTGTCAAGCTGCTAGTACTGCCACCGTTACTGTCACATTTGTTGCGTCTGGAAAGAGAGAAAAATCTAATTAACCTTGAACCAAAAAAGAGAGGCGTTATGTGTGTCGATTCATAACTGAAGAGATCTGTAAAATAACCTAAGTTTCGATAGTATTAGCAAATTGAAATGGCAAAGGGCTGGGTACACAGCACGTAAGCCTGTTGATGTTGACCGATGGAATCAAAATTTTTTAGGAAACCATTCTTCGAGCAAATATCTACCTATAGAGTCACAATCGTGCAAAAAAGTGTCTGAGCCAAACCTCTGCGCAAGCTACGTAGTGGGCAGGCTTTTCAGTTAGTCGAACAGGCAATGCAAACCGACTACAATGTCGCGCCATGCCAAAGTGCCACTTACCTACATTAATGTGTGTACTAATGTGTCTTAATACAAATACAATTACAATATAGATAAGTAACCTCATTAGTAACACAGAATCGCGCTGGATACAAGCTGCCTTCAAGCGGTCTAAATGGAGATCTGTAGGCCTATGTCCAGCAATAGACGTACTATGGTTACAAAGAAGTATAAGTAAGTAAATCATAAATCATTTATTCTTGCGCATATGGATACAACAGAGATCTTAAAGAGATAATATAAAGAACCGCCATATCCGACCTTTCGGCATGCAAAGATATCATCAGACAATAAATTTACAAAAAGTACATACTAACAAATTGATTGAATATAAAACGAGTTCACATAGTAGATATCTGCACAAAATACAACTTAAACAATTTTATTCTAATTTTAGCCTAAAGCATGTCAAAGATAACATTCTCATGCATAATTTTAAGAATAAAATAATATTATTATCAAGATGGGATTTTGTCAAAGCTAATGAGTCAATAATTTAAAATTAAAATTTATCATTCAAGTATTCGTCAATATCATAATAAGCTTTCTCTTGTAGGAGACATTTAAGTTTATATTTGAAAAAACATGAGTCGACTTTATATCAATTAAAGCTCTGGGTAGATGATTATAAATTAAAGGAAGCATACATAAATAACACTATTGTTTAGTAATGCTGTTTGATTTGAAGGCATTGCCAATTTTTGTTTATGACGTTGTGACTGTAAATTACTATATAGATATAAATTGCGTTTGTATATAATATAAGTAATAATATAAGTAATCTATATATAATGTAAGTAATCTAAACTCTAATTATCGAGCGAAGAGCGCGCTTTGAGCGCGTTGATGTCTTATACGTAGGTACAGTAGAGAAAATGTTTTCTTATGAAACGTTATGCAAAATATTTCTTATTATTCCTAAAGCGTAAGTTAAACTGATTTATGAGCCTTTATTTCTCTGTAATTAGAAAATTATTATAATATCAGTTGAAAAGAAAGTGGTATTAAGTAATAAATTATTTCTATTATGTAGATACTTAGAGTTATTTGTTTGTGGTGAGTAAGTATATAATTGTATATATGTGTTTTTAGAATAAAAAGTATTCAGCGTAAGTATATTTTTTCAAGTGTCTTAATGTCCACATTTTTGGAGTTTGTTAATTAAGTTTAAAAGATTCTAATCTTTCTATTATCCCTTGATAATTAAATATGTGGGTTGCTTTGTTTTTTAGGGTTCCGTACCTCAAAAGGAAAAAACGGAACCCGTATAGGATCACTTTGTTGTCCGTCTGTCCGTCTGTGTGTATGTCAAGACTCTTTATCTCGGGAACGCGTAGAGATATCGAGTTGAAAGTTAATTTGTATACGTATATCTATGATCTCTTGCAGTTGTGTAAAAAAAAACTTCTCAGTTATCGTTTAATACAGTTAGAGCCGTTTATATCGTAATCCATCCATCCATCCATCAGCCAATAGACGTCCACTGCTGGACATAGGCCTCCCCTATGGATCTCCAATAAGACCGGTTTATAGCGGCTTGCATCCAGCGCGATCCTGCGGCCTTAATGAGGTCATATGTCCACCTTCTGGGTGGACGTCCTACGCTGCGCTTGCCGGTACGTGGTCTCCACTCGAGAACTTTTCGACTCCACCGGTCATCAGTCCTCCGCGCTATGTGCCCTGTCCATTGCCATTTCAACTTGCTAATCCGTTGGGCTATGTCGGTAACTTTGGTTCTTCTACGGATCTCCTCATTTCTGATTCGATCACGCAGAGAGACTCCGAGCATAGCCCTCTCCATAGCTCGTTGGGCTACTTGGAGCTTACTAATAAGGCCCATAGTAAGAGACCACGTTTCTGTGCCATAAGTCATCACTGGCAACACACACTGGTCGAAAACTTTCGACTTGAGGCACTGAGGTATGTCGGACGAGAAGACACTACGCAATTCCGAACGCTGCCCAGCCGAGTTGGATTCGGCGATTGGCCTCTTTGTTGAAGTCGGACCTACCTAACTGGACTACTTGTCCCAGGTAGACGTACGAGTCAACGACTTCAAGAACCGAGTTTCCAACATAAATCGGGGTGGGTAAAACATGGGAATTACTCATGACTTTCGTCTTGTCCATGTTCATCTTAAGACCCACCTGTTGAGAAACCCGATTGAGGCCTTCGAGCATCGTGCTGAGCTCTTCCATCGATTTTGCCATGATTACTATATCGTCGGCAAACCGAAGGTGAGTGAGGTATTCGCCATTGATATTGATGCCGAATCCTTTCCATTCCAGGAGCTTGAAGGCGTTCTCCAAAGTAGTCGTAAACAGTTTCGGAGAAATTACGTCTCCCTGTCTTACGCCTCTTTTTAAAGGGATCGCCTTGGAGCTCTCTTCCTGTACTCGGACTGACATAGTGGCGTTATTATACAAGCACTTCAACACTTCGATGTACCGATAGTCAATACGGCATCGTTGGAGAGACTTGCATCTATTTTTTGCTAAAAATAATTATCAATCATCATTATCATTGTCCGTCTTTTGCGGGAGATAGGCCTCCTCTATGGATTATCCAATAATCTCGGTTGGAAGCGGCTTGCATCCAGCTCGTTCCTGCGGTCTTAATAATATCATCGGTCCAGCATGTCGATGGACATCTTACGCTAAGCTTGCACTGGCAAGTTTAGTAGGTACGTTATCTCCACACGAGAACTTTTCGTATTTATATCGTAAAAAACCGCATATTTCGACACACAAAAATCAAAACCTACAGGGTACTTCCCGTTGACATTGAACGATGACATTTGGCGAAAAGCATTGTCTCAAAATAGACATATAAGAATAAATCTGAAAATTGATCATTTTTATTAAAATCACATATGGGTTTAAAATTCAAAGTGCGTAAATTGTATCATATGCATGTAAGGTATCATATATAAGAGCTTCATTAGCACATGCTAAAACAGGTTTTTAATTATTTTAACAATTTTCCATGAATGACGAGAAAAGTAAAAAAAAAACTTTTATCGATGATGATGATAAGTATACAGATTTTAACAACTTCCCAATTTTGTGAAATTTTCTAGATTTGTACGGAACCTTCGGTGTGCGAGCCTGACTCGCATTTGTCCGGTTTTTTACTCTTTCACGTAGCAACTGAAAAAAATCGACTTGATTTTTGGATAAATAAGGTTGTCATAGTCTACTTATTACCACGCAAATTCCAGTTCAACGCACGTTCCAGTGGAATAGATGAAAAAATAGGTTTATTAAGAGAAAATTTTACATTTATTTACTCAGACATATAAAGTAGGAACAAAAACTATGGATCGAAGTAGAAATTATTATAAACATATTCATATACTATTCTTCATACATATTTATGTAGATTTTTGTAACTGAGTGCGAGTTCTTTAACCTCAACGGTTTTTTATCGTAAAATATGCGAAGGTATGTTATCGGTGATTTAATGAGTTTGACATAGATTTGGAATGGTTGTGACGATGGTAGAATACCGAAGTTTCTACTATAAAAGTACAGTTTTGGGGCTCTATTTTTGACCGACGTACCGGAGGAGGTACTCAATTCGACGCGTATATGTATATATTTTTTTATGTATAACCACGCATAACTTGTTTCATAGTAGTCAGATTTCAATAATTCTTTTTTTATTGAAAAGAGTACACTTTGAAATTGGCCCATTTAAATTTTATTAAAATCGCTTGAACCATTTTTGATAAATCAACAATAATGTGAATAAAGCTACATCAATCCGTGCGAGATATTCGCGAATTCTGTGTACGGGCTTAGTCGGTCATGCTATTTTTTTGCAAAAAATAATTATCAATCATCATTATCATTATTATTATATACTACGGGACTAAACGCGCACTAAAATTACGAGATAAATAAATACCTCATCATCTCGACGTTTCGGCCAAGTTGCATCGACCGTGGTCACGGGTGAGGTATTTATTTATCTCGTAATTTTAGTGCACGATTAGTCCCGTAGCATATAATAATAATGTGTTCAAATCGCGATAGTTTAAAAACAACATCATTATCATTGTCCGTCTTTTGCGGGACATAGGCCTCCTCTATGGATTTTTCAATAAGCTCGGTTGGAAGCGGCTTGCATCCATCACGTTCCTGGGGTCTTAATAATATCATCGGTCCAACATGTCGATGGACATCTTACGCTAAGCTTGCACTGGCAAGTTTAGTACGCCCACCACACGGGAACTTTTCGACCCTATCGAGCATCATCCTCCGTACTATGCACATTCCATCTATCAGCCATAGGAGTCCACTGCTGGTCATAGGTTTCCCCTATGGATCTCCCATAAGACCAATTGGAAGTGGCTTGCATCCACCGTGATCCTGCGGTCTTTATGAGGTTATCCGTCTAGCTTGCGGGTGGACGTCCTACGCTAATTTCTGATTCGATCTCGCCGAGTGACTCCGAGCATAGCCCTCTCCATAGCTCATTGGGCTGCTTGGAGCATACTAATAAAGCCCCATAGTGAGAGACCACATACTATGTGCCTTGGCCCAGTGCCATTTCAAGTTGCCAATCCGTTGGGCTATGTCGACAACTTTGGTTCTCCTACGGATCTCCTCGTTTCTGATTCGATCTCGCCGAGTGACTCCGAGCATAGCCCTCTCCATAGCTCATTGGGCTGCTTGGAGCATACTAATAAAGCCCCATAGTGAGAGACCACATACTATGTGCCTTGACTCAGTGCCATTTCAACTTGCCAATCCGTTGGGCTATGTCGACAACTTTGGTTATCCTACGGATCTCCTCATTTCTGATTCGATCTCGCCGAGTGACTCCGAGCATAGCCCTCTCCACAGCTCATTGGGCTGCTTGGAGCATACTAATAAAGCTCCATAGTGAGAGACCACGTACTATATGCCTTGCCCAGGGCCATTTCAATGTGCTAATCAACTAGGCTACATCAGTATATATGGTTAATTTTGAATCTTCTATCACCCCTATCATGTTTTGATATCACAGATAGGCTCCGAGCATGGGCATACTCTCCTTAGTTCCTACGGATGATATGACAATGATATTAGTTTAACAATTTAGAAACACTTTGGATATCTTCAACTCAAGAGTGAATAGGTTAATCAATGAAAAAAATCTTTCATTGATTAAGCAATGCGTCATTTCTCGTTAATGGTAAGAAGTTCTAATAATTTCACATTAAGTGACTGACTGGTTTAAAGCGGTTCTCACAAATGGCGCCTTCGCAGAGAGCGTTTTAGCTTAATTAGACAAAGCATCTGGGCCGGAGTCCCAGAGGATGCAGGTTCAAATCCTGCGAACGCGTCAATTAAAATGTTTCTCACAAAAAGAAAGAACCTATTCAATATATTTAAAAAAAACTACGCTAGCATACAAGACAACACGTATTGCGAAATAGAAATACCCGCTGTATATGACACATTGTCCGCGCAACGAAGTTTGCGAAACTTGAAGAGCGCGAAACTGTGCCACCGTCGCAAGACATCCTCCGTGACTCAGGCGCATCCGGCCGCAGATTGGTGTTATGAAACGTTTTATTTTAGACAAGAATCTTAATTAATTGAACGCTTTTTCACTAGCCACAACACTAGTGAGACACTAGGAGTTTATCATTACTGAACCAGATCATTACGGGACCAGACCGAACCGTTTCACCCGGTAAACTTTTTCGGTACTTATCGGTATCTTTTACTTTGATTCGATCATTTTTTGCATAATGTATTTACTATAGGTACATAAATGTTTGTGAAAAATTCGGTTTTTTAAAACTGAAAAGAAGTAATGCAAAAATAAATTGAGCTTACACAATATTTAATTATTCGCCATTACCAATTTTGTTTTTTGTAAAAATTACTATTTAAAGGAATTTCATATTTTCGGACCTTAATATCTTTTGACATTGCTTGTAAAATTTGTTTGCTTGCTTGTTGTGCATTCACAGCTATTTATTTAAATATTTATGCTCTCAGTCTACTCGATCAACTTCATTTAAACTTACTCGTGGAACTCTGTAATTGGCCGTCAACACATTTTTTCATCTATATCTGTAACATAGCTGTAAGGTTCCCAATAAAAATAAAATAAAATATGGCGGAGTGATGGCGGCCTTGAACAAAAATCAAATTATAAAATACGAATTACATTTTACTGAGCATTAACTACCGGTTTTTTCTGTGAATTTCTTTACTATATTTTAATGTTTTTTTTGGGCTACTGTACATAGTCTGAGCCCACTTTGCAAAATCTTCTTTTGATGAAAGAAAACATTATTTTATTTATCTTACACTAGTTTTTACCCGCGGCTGCGCCCGCATGATATTTTGATTTTTGACGCAATATCATTATAATTTATAGCCTATGTGTTATTCTGATATATAAGCTATATTATTGCAAAGTTTCATCTCAATCCGTTCAGTAGTTTTTGCGTGAAAGAGTAACAAACATCCATACATCCATCCATCCATCCTCACAAACTTTCGCGTTTATAATATTATAAGTAGGATGTGTTATTCTGATATATAAGCTATATTATTGCAAAGTTTCATCTCAATCCGTTCAGTAGTTTTTGCGTGAAAGAGTAACAAACATCCATACATCCATCCATCCATCCTCACAAACTTTCGCGTTTATAATATTAAGTAGGATATTATACCCATTTACATTAGTATTGTGTTTGGTACCTTCCATTTATAAGTAGGTACCTACTCTAGTTTGTGATCTCTTTCCGTTCAGTGGCTGCTTGGTAGAGATCGCTATTAGCGATAAAGCCGCCATTTGTGGACTAATTCAAGATGCATAGTATGTACCTTTTGTTGTAATTATTTATATAATTATGTGAACAGTACAAAGTACAGTGCAAATCAAAGAGTTAATCTTAAAGCCATATACCTACTTTTCATTTCTAGGCCAATCAGGTAAAAATAGTATTCAGGGCGGTACACTTTGCCCAAAAGAACAATTTACTTGCAAATGTATCTGTCACGCGCGCCAAATACTAAAGTACTAAACAATCGGCTAACTGTTACGTATGTATTTGCTATTCGGTACGCAACGCCATAAGTAGGTACGCCGTCTGACACACTTGGCTTTGTATGGGGTTGTATGGGTTGTGTATGACTTGTATGTATGGCTAGAGGGTTGTGATTTCTTCCGTAAGACAGGTTTAACACTTTGACAGGTCCTTGGAACTCGAATCGGCTCTCTATAGAACTTATCTTTGAACTAGTTCAATAAATACTTACTGAATAACATAAAACTAAAATTAAATAAAACCTTAGTACAGTTACCTTATTAGTTGACATGTTTCGGACTAAAAGATTATCCATTTTTATATTACAGACATATATGAGTTAATTTTTTAGGGTTCCGTACCTCAAAAGGAAAAAACGGAACCCTTATAGGATCACTTTGTTGTCCGTCTGTCCGTCTGTGTGTATGTCAAGACTCTTTATCTCGGGAATGCGTAAAGATAACGAGTTGAAATTTAAACTGTATACGTTTATTTATAATCTCTTGCAGTTGTGTAAAAGAAAAGCTTCTCAGTTACCGTATAAAAAAGTTAGAGCCGTTTATATCGTAACAAACCGCACATTTCGACGTCACAAAAATCAAAACCTACAGGGTACTTCCCGTTGACATAGAACTATGAAATTTGATGAGAAGCATTGTCTCAGTGTACACATATAGGAATAAATCTAAAAACTGTACATTTTTATTTCAATCACAAAAAAATAGGGCTTAGATTCACAAAATATGGGTTCCAAAAAAAAAATAAGCTGTTCCATTTTGTCGCGGGTGAACTAATTTTTTCTATGGAACAAGACATTTCTTTTTTAGTTTTGACGAAAGTCGTAAAACAAAATTTGTTAGTTTTTATGTACAGAATAAGCCCCTAGAAGGATGCTAATTGATTAGAAATAACCCTGTATAGTATTCCATTTTTCTGGGGATCTGGAAACAGTGGCAGATTTACGTATTTGCTGCTCGTAGGGTGCTGAATTTTTCCACGTTTTTCTAAGAGCAATAATTCTTTTCGCACGGATCAATGTAGCATTTTTCACATTATTGTTGATTTATCGAAAATGGCTCAGCCGATTTCTATAAAATTTAACTGTGACCAATTTCGAAGTATAACCTATTCAATAAAAAAAAGTAAAAAAGTATGCGTGGTTATACTTAGAAAAAAAAAAGCGTCGAATTATGTACCTCTTACATTTCGTCGGCCAATAATAATTTTTCGCAAAAAATGTCATGACCGACTTCAATCGCGTACTGTGTCGGTCTGAATAACGCTTAATTTTTCTTAGACAAATCCTACGTATATCAGAGGTTCTAGACCATCTTACTAAGTATAAACAAACAAATAAATCGTGGTATCTACGCATCCGCGAGTAACGGTCGGCAGGTGGGGCCGCGTGACCCACATAGTGGCATGCGGACGAACGTGTGGACAACGGCACTGCTGTATATTGTATAGTAAGTGTAGGCTGAGTGGCTAGCCCTAGTGTCATATTTTTTAAGCTGTCTGAAGGTTTTAAGGCCTCTGACCAGAAACCCAAAGTATTTCTTTTTATTCCGCAAGTCAAAGACATAGAAAACTTTGATATTTTGTCTGAAGAAATGTTCCCATAGAGATTGCGAGTAAATATATTTTGTTTCTTGTTTGAAGATACTTAATAGTGTAGATAGTCTATCCAATAATGTAGGTTGTACATATTACCTGCTATTTTAGAGAGAATAGTACGTACCTACCTATCACAAATT
Source organism: Hypomecis punctinalis (assembly GCA_949316475.1). Taxonomy (NCBI): domain Eukaryota; kingdom Metazoa; phylum Arthropoda; class Insecta; order Lepidoptera; family Geometridae; genus Hypomecis; species Hypomecis punctinalis. Next base: position 7,321,525 of record OX438823.1, read on the forward strand.
AACAAATATTTTATGTCTGTTAGGACAAACTGTTGTATCTATAATTTATTATAATATAACACCTTTATGTACCTACATAGTTTTAAACAATAAACGTTATCTTATCTTATCTAAAAGCGACTGCGAGATCGAATCAGAAATGAGGAGATCCGTAGAAGAACCAAAGTTACCGACATAGCCCAGAGCATTGGCAAGTTGAAATGACAATGGGCAGGACACATAGGAGGACTGATGACCGATGGGGTCGAAGTTCTCAAGTGGAGATCACATACAGGCAAGCGCAGTGTAGGACGTCCACCCGCAAGGTGGACGGGTGACCTCATGGATGCAAGCTGCTTCATAAGGTCTTATTGGAGATCCAAATAAGGGAGGTACCTATAATAATACTAGCTTAAAACCCGCAGCTTCGCCCGCGTTGTCTTACGTAGATATGTAGAAGTACGTAGGTATGTAGAAGTAAAAGTTCTATGGATGATGAATGGATGAAGTCAGAAAACATAGAAAGATTAAGGGGTCGACATGCACAAATGTGAACGAGATCTATCTACCCATCCATCAGCCATAGAACGACCACTGATGGACAAAGGCCTCTCCTATGGATCTCCAATAAGATTAGTTAGAAGCGGATTGCATCCAGCGCGATCTTCCGATCTTGAGAACGTCCTACGCTGCGCTTACGTGATCTCAACTCGAGAACTTTTCGACCCCATTGGTCGTCAATCTTCCAAGCTATTTGCCCTTCCCACTGCCATACTAACTTATCGAACTTAGTGAACTAACAAGGCTAAAAGCAAGGTTGTCAAAAAGCACTTTCTATGGTTAACAAAGGGGTAAAACCACATGTCATTAAACTGGGCCATTAAGCCGGACTTCCTTCGCCAAAAACGCTCGAGGTTGCGTAAATTGTTACCCATTCAAGTTTTGTAATATTTACGTCAAGAGTATTATAACATACTGTGATTTATTGTTTACTAGCTGACCCGACGAACTTCGTTTCACCAACTCAGAACTTGGCTCATGTACAACAACTTTTCTAAAGATCATCATAATATGATCAAATGCATAATTATAGTTTACGATTCTACAAAGGACACACTGACAAACATTCATTTCATTTTCATTTTTTATCACTATAACTACATAAATAGGTAAAACAAAGTCGCTTCCCTCTGTCTGTCCCTACGTATGCTTATATCTTTAAAACTACGCAACGGATTTTGATGCCGTTGTTTTTAATAGATAGAGTAACTCAAGAGGAAGTTTTATATGTATAATACACCCGTGAGAAGCCGGGGCGGGTCGCTAGTAGATTTAATATGCAAATAAGGTTGTCAGATTTTGGTTACCAAAAACAAAATCAATGCTACTTGATCGAAATGTCGTCGGGATAGCGGGGTATTTATCTATCTCGAATTTTCATTGCGCGATTATTCCCAAAGTATAAGAATAACGGACCCAAAAAGTTAAAAAAAAAACCGGACAAGTGCGAGTCAGGCTCGCACATCGAGGGTTTCGTACAAACACGTTGTTTAAATAATGAAAAACCTGTTTTAGCCTTTTAGCATGTGCTAATGAAGTTCTTTTATATGATACCTTACATGATACGATTTAGTCACTTTGAATTTTGAACCCATATTTTGAGAATTTCGAGGTCCTATTTTTTGTGATTTAAATAAAAATGTACAGTTTTCAGATTTATTCCTATATGTGTACTTTAAGACAATGCTTCTCGCCAAATTTCATAGTTCTACGTCAACGGGAAGTACTCTGTAGGTTTTGATTTTTGTGAGTGCGAAATATGCGGTTTTTTACGACATAAACGGCTCTAACTTTTTTATATCATAGATATACGTATACAGTTTAAATTTCAACTCGATATCTTTACGTGTTCTCGAGATAAAGAGTCTTGACATACATACAGACGGACAGACGGACAACAAAGTGATCCTATAAGGGTTCCGTTTTTTCCGTTTGAGGTACGGAACCCTAAAAATAAAAATAGGTACAGATTTTTTTTCTTAGAGGTTGTAGCAATTCTATCGTATGAAATTGACTCCATAAGAGTCCTGAAGCCGTTTTAAGAACCACTTTATATAGTTAACAAAAGGGTAAGAGCACGTCATGTCATTACACTGGGATTACACATCATTAAGCCGGACTTCCTTCGCCAAAGACTCGAGGTTGCGAAAATTGTTATTCACGTCAAGAATTATGACATGGTAGTCGTATTCGTACCTACTGTACAATAGATTGATGGTTTTAACCGATTACTTAAGAAGGAGGGTAGTAATTAGTGGAAGATTTATTTTTAGAGAATTTTTAAACACTGTTTTTAAAGATTTTAACACAGTTTCTGATTTCAAAATTAATCAAATGTTATTTAGTACGATCTGCCAGTTTTATATCTAATGAGAAAACTGAAACATCTGTTAGTGCGGCCAGTTCAGATGAATTGACAAGTTTCCATATTTCACAAGGCTATGAAATTCCAAAACCATTTCGAAATACCGGGATGCTGATCATTATGTTTATTTTTCCAAAATTTTTAGTGCAGTAACTGCTAAGATATTAGATAAAAACTCTCACCCAAGCCGTTTCGGGATTTATACTAAAAGTTCAGTTGCCAATGATAAAAAAAATACTAGCAATATAAAATGACAGTTAACACTGACAGTGTTGAACCATAAAATGTAGTTTAAAAATAAAATGTCAGTGTCATTTTCAAATTACTTATTTTAGCTAGCCCGAGAGGTAAACGCAAAAAATGCAAATACTTACCAAAAGCTGAATTATTGGTACATAGTTATCAAAATGGTGTACATCAATACCCTGGAGGCAATCAGCTGGGTTCCCTAGCATTTGGTGGAAGAATCCGTTTGAATATTAAAAGTATCTTGGAACTAGTACTACTTATTCTTCTTCTTTTAAGTGGTGCTAATTTAAAGTCTGTATGGCAGACTCTGTTACATATTTCAGGTGATTGGCAGTTGTTAAACATTTTTTATATATTTCTTCCCACAGTATACCGCGGTACATAGTGGACTTTTCTCGGCCTATTTGTTGTGAATTGTGACGGATTGATTGGTATTGATAGTGATAGCAACGCTAGCACCTATTTTTTTCTAACGTGGCTTCAGTAAAATTGGTTATGAGTCCTAAATTTTGCAGTTACGTCCTTTTAGAATAAGCTACTTTTCAAAACTTAATTTTACGGAAAATATAAGTCCTATTGGAAAAATAAAAAATACATATACGTTATTTTGCAATATTCTTTCAGGTAATAAATAAATATAACTATGTTGAAAATTTGAAATGTTGTCAATTATAATCTGATAATGCCGTCAATGTCGTCAATGAATTATGGATAACTCAAACATAATTCTTTTCAATCTGTTAAACAAAAAATCTATTCTCAACGTTTATTTCACTTATGATCTGCAATGCTACACACAAATGCAAACAGACAGACTCATTTTATCTATCATTTAATTATACAGGGTGGCTGGTAAACTTTCAGCAACTTTTTAGGGGCTTATTCTGTACATCAAAACTAACAACTTTTGTCTCGATACACCAGTAGGCTGAGTGTGAGTTTTGTCGTAAACATGACGCGCTCCTCGGCGAGCGCGTAAGCATGTAATTTGTATGAGCTTGTTGTGTTTCAAAAACGCGCCGCTGGTGGCGCTGTACATTTCTTCATACAAATTACATGCTTACGCGCTCGCCGAAGAGCGCGTCATGTTTACGACAAAACTCACACTCAGCATACAGTTCTACATAACCCGATGCTAAAGCTACATACTGCACTCATACTTCGGATGCCATGCATACCTAATTTATTACTAAAATGTGGAACGTTTTGCAACAGGTTTCACTTTTAATCATACACGGTGCCAGATGCGGGCTCGTAACTAGCACTTTATCATCCACCAACGATGTTTACTGCGCTATGTTCTTTTATCTATGAGTCTACAGGGTTACTGGAAATCAATTTTAACATCTTTTTAGGGGCTTATTCAAGTGAAACCTCTAATGCGACTTCCAAAATGGTTGCGTTAAACGTTTAACGCTACCATGGGGGGCGTATAATAGTACTGTTGCGTCGAAATTTCACGTCACAGAGGGACTCCACGCACTATATTTTTGACCGACGAACCACCGGAGGAGGTATACAATTCGACGCTTAGGTACGAGTATATATATTTTTTTATGTATAACCACGCATAACTTTTTTGTAGTAGTCCGATTTCAATAATTATTTTTTTATTGGAAAGAATATATTTCGAAATTGGTTCCATATAAATTAAATTAAAATAGCTGGGCCATTTTGATAAATTAACAATAATGTGAAAAATGCTACATCGATCCGTGCATAATATTTGCGGTCTAGCGATGCGCCCCGGCTTCGCACAGGTGTATATACATATAAATATTTTTTCTTGAATTACTCTATCTATTAAAACAAACTGCATCAAAATCCGTTGCGTAGTTTTTAAAAAAAATAAGCATACATGGGGACAGACAGCGGAGAGCGACTTTGTTTTATACTACGAGTATGTAATGATTCTGTACACGGGTGAAGTCGGTCATGCTATTTTTTGCAAAAAAATAATTATCTGACATAAAAACTAACAACTTTTATTCAACGACTTTTACCAAATTTGAAAATAAATGCTTTTCCATAGAAAACTATCGTTCACCCTCGACAAAATATATGGAGCTGTTGTTTTTTTAGTTTTGAAAAAAGTCATAAAACAAAATTTGTTAGCTTTAATGTACAGAATAAGCCTTAGATAACCCACAGTAGAGAGAAAGAAATTCTAGTTCTGCTGTTATGTGCCAATAACCCTGTATTACTAACTGCCCGTCCAGGCTTCTCCTGTCTACCCGTCAGCCATAAGACGCACACTGCTAGATATAGGCCTCCACTATAGATTTCCAATAAGGCCGGTTGGAAGAGGCAAGAGTTCAGCGCGTTCCTGCGATCTTTATATCGTCAGTCTACCTAGTTGGTGGACGTTCTACGCTGTGCTTGCTGTTACGTAGTCTCCATTCGAGAACTTAACTGCCCCATCGGTCTTCAGTTCTCCGAACTATGTGCCCTGCCCACTGCCAATTAAACTAATTAATCCGCTGGGCTATGTAACTTTGGTTCGTCTGCGAATCTCCTCATTCCGAGACTCCGAGCAAAGCCCTCTCCATAGCTCTTCGACTCTAGTTTTCATTAACTCCATAAACTCAAGTAAGTAAGTTCGTATAGGCCGGATGGCTAGCCCTGGTGTTAGTTGTTAAGCTGCCTGCAGGCCTCTGACATGACTAAACGGTTCACTCATACTAAGGCTTGGGTAATCTTAGTCCTAGGTGAACACACCATTGAACTCATCGATTCGTAACATTATTCTACGCAGGTGTGAGTAGACTCATCTCGCATAACGCGAGCCCGCGCGCTAGTACTCAATCTTGATAAAGATCTCCAAATGCGGTCTAAATACTCGTACATGTATGTATGTACCAGCCTTTTTAATAGTCCACTCTGTCCACTGCAGGACGTAGGCCTACCTACGAAGGGTGATTTGGCCATATCCACCACGCTGGCCCAGTGCGGGTTGGTGGATTTACATAGTACGCCGTCGAATTTCTTCTAAGGACGTACGCACCGAAAAGCCAATGGTGTGAAATTCCGTACATAAATTCTAAAGAACTCATTGGTACGGGACCGGGGATTCGACCCCACGACCTCACTATTGTAAGGCGGGTGTCACTACCTCTTAACCACCACGGTCCAATACATGTACTATATTTTACCAAGTACTATATTACATGTACTATATTTTAATTAAAATGTGAGAACAACGCGCTAGTTTTCATAATAAAAATATTTTCAGATTAAATCATGTGGTTCTTACATGAGTAGGTACAGAAATGTCGAAGAAATCATAGCTTGATAACCTTTTCCTTTTTGGACATCGGTTGATAATGATAAATAAACACGATGACTGCGGCCTGGGAGCAAGCGAGAGTCCATTCTGACAACTCGTGCGCAGGTACGTGCGGTGGAATGTTGAATGTTAAGGGCAAGCATGCGCCGCAACAAACATATCCACTAAAATTATTTACAAACCTTATAAGATAAAATCTTGGTTAATCGATTCTACCGATCGATCTCTGCAATTTTATTTCTGATAGATATACTATTTAGGTATTATTTTTTAGCTATTAAAAGTATATCAATATCCTACTAATATTATAAACGCGAAAGTTTGTGAGGATGGATGGATGGATGTATGGATGTTTGTTACTCTTTCACGCAAAAACTACTGAACGGATTGAGATGAAACTTGGCAATAATATAGCTATCAGAATAACACATAGGCTATAAATTATAATGATATTGCGTCAAAACTCAAAATATCATGCGGGCGAAGCTGTGGGTAAAAACTAGTATAGTATAAAACAAAGTCGCTTCCCACTGTCTGTCTGTCTAAATGTAAGCTTGTATCTTTAAAACTACGCAACGGATTTTGATGCGTTTTTTTAAATAGGTAGAGTGATTAAGAGGAAGGTTTATATGTACAACACACCTGTGCTAAGCCGGGGCGGGTCGCAAGTCTATTAAAATTGACATTTGACATCCAGTTGTGGAGGCGGCCATCTTGGATTTACGTTATAGTATCGAAAAACAAATTCTGACTAAAACTAAAAGTTCGTACTAAATCAACGTCAGAAATCTGATAACAGGAAATGGTTATTTTAATAACTATATTTGATCAAAAAACACACGAGCCTTCTTAAATAAAACAGCTTAATAAAAACAGTCTAACATTGTTTTTAAAATATGACAAAATTAATCTAAATTACAACGTGATCTGATTACCTCCGTAACCTAGATACCTAAATATCGTACGTACATAATAGAGAACAATAATTATGATCATAACAATTGGTTATGGCCTGGGAGCCCGCGAGGGTCTGTTCCCACACTCTGCCCACTACAAGGTGTAGGAAAGAATGTTGGCTGTTAAGGCCTTAAATGGCCTTAATACAAGGTGTAGAAAAGAATGTTGTCTGTTAAGGTCTAAATTTTTCATTTAAATAATTATTTTTTGCAAAAAATAGCATGACCGACTTCACCCATGTACAGAATCATTACATAGTATAAACAAAGTCGCTTTTCGCTGTCTGTCCCCATGTGTGCTTATATCTTTTAAACTACGCAACGGATTTTGATGCAGTTTGTTTTAATAGGTAGATGTCACCAAATATTTATTTATTTATTTCAGGCGGCTTAAGACATTTGACACCAGTGCTAGCCACTAGCTGTATACGAACTTACTTAGGTATTAATAAATAATGTGAGTGATTTCCCGTTATAATGTAAAAAATGTAAGGGAAACGTCAGAGATGGGTTCTTTTTGTTGTACTTTTTTTGTAAATTTTTTAATTTATTTTAATATAGCAACCCGCCTCTAATTCGGGCAAGTGTATAATGTATATAGGTATACCTTCTTTTTAAAGCACTCTATCTACTAAAAAATTCGCATCAAAATCCATTGCGCAGTTTTAAAGATTTAAGCATACATAGGGACAGACAGACAGAGAACCGACTTTGTTTTATATATTCATATTATTTTATTGATATCAAAATCCAAAATACAAGTCAATCCAAATCAAATCAATAACTATTGTTATTATAATTGTATTGTTCCCAAAATTTCAGCTTTGATAAAGCAAAGAACAATTATCTTAAAATTAAAAGAAAGAAAAAATTATATTTCAAATAATTATCAAATATTAAATTGTGTGAACAAAACAATAATAATCATTCAATATAAATCATTCAATATACTATGTGGTGATAGTGATTCAATTCAAACATTAATTTAACATGGGTTTATCTAGAGTGTGTCTTCGCCTTAACAGTGTCCGAGTGACCACGACCGGTTTCCTTGTGTGTCAGTGGAGCCCTCGGCCGCGCTTCATTTCGAACGAGCTTGTTTTTACCCTACAGCCTAAGTAAGAGGCCTAGGTTTTAGAGGGCTTTGCACCTCGAAGACACGACAAACATTTTTTTCCTTTATCGAATAAAACAGAAATATTTTCGCAAATATGACCTTTATTGAAATGTAACTAGTGTTGTGGTTCGAATGTTTGATTATTATTATACCAGCCTTCATACATTTTGTGGACATGTCCTTTGAGGCTTTTGTTTACTCACTTCTCATGTCAAATCTAATTTAGGTATTCTTGTTGAAATAAGTAGCGGATAACATTTTTTAACCCACCCTATGATGTTACCAGAGGGCTTCAAAATATTGTGGGTGTACCAGTTGTGGCCACTGACCCGGTTGTGGCAATTAGGTGTTAGTTTCACCTGTATGTTTGTTTGCTTGCTTATAACCAATCCCTTTGCGCTCAATTTTGACCTACTTTGAGCTTGCTTTGAGCGTCCAGTTCTTTAACCTTTGCACACCTATCCAAGACCGATGACAAAGCAATTATAAAAAAATTGGTTGCCTGTAAAGTCGGTATACGGGCGAAAGTTTTACGTGACAACGACTTTGAGTGGTAAAATAATTTTAATGTGAATATTCATTCGTATAGTAGGAAGAAGGATGAAAATGTCTGTCTCTCTCGCTCTTAGGCGGGCTAACCATGACGCGTGCCTCTCACTCGCTCTCATTGTGAGCGCATAACGTGAGCGGAGCGTAACGCAGTTTCTTGAAGTGTCACCCGGCAAACCAATTTATAAGACGATGTCACGTCAAAATGAATAAAATTATAATTGTCAGGAAACAATGTCGGAGGCAGGGCATTCCAATCCCTGGCTCTCTGCATTATGAAGGAAGAAGTGAATCGCTTAGTACGAGCAGGTGGTACGTTGATTATGTAGGTATGGTATTTATGCGACTTCCGGCTTGTTCTAGCGAAAAGGAGATGAAGGAATCAGGTCGTGGAGTTCGAGCGCGCACGAGCCGAAATGGAGCCTACAGAAAATTGCCAAACACGCTATTTAACGCCTGCGTTCCAGTTTGTTTTATTAATTCTCATAAATCAATAGATTAATAATTCTTTTAGAACTCGGATAGAAGTACAATTAGCCGGTAACTGTACCCACGCCGGGTAGACAAGTGGGTGAGGCATGCGAGCGGTACTCGACGCTACTCAAGTGAAACGTTACTGTATTAGCTAATTGTCTTGCTTATAAATTACTAACAACCCGCCCAGGCTTTGCACAGGTGTATTTTACATTTAAACCTTCCTCTTGAATTACTCTATCTATTAAAAAAACCGGACAAGTTCGAGCTGCTCGCACATCGAGGGTTCCGTACAAATCCAGAAAATTTCACAAAATTGGGAAGTAAGTTGTTAAAATCTCTTTACTATAACCATCGACAAAACAGTTTTTTTCACTTTACTCGTCATACATCGAAAATTACACATTGTTAAAATAATTGAAAATCTGTTTTAGCATGTGCCATTAAAGTTCTTTTATATGATACCTTACATGATACGATTTACTGACTTTGAATTTTGAACTCATATATTGTGAATTTTGACCCTATTTATTGTGACTTAAATAAAAATGTACAGTTTTCAGATTTATTTCTATATGTGTACTCTAAGACAATGCTTCTCGCCAAATTAGGAAGTACCCTGTAGGTTTTGATTTTTGTGAGTGTCGAAATATGCGGTTTTTTACGACATAAACGGTTCTAACTTTTTTAAACGATAACTGAGAAGTTTTTCTTTTTCACAACCGCAAGAAACCATAGATATACGTATGCGGTTTAAATTTCAACTCGATATCTTTACGGGTTCCCGAGATAAAGAGTCTTGACATACACACAGACGATTCTAAGCGCATTTCCAGACTGCCTCGGTGGCCCAGTGGTTAGTGACCCTAACTTCTAGATTAAAGAGGCGTGGGTTCGATCCCCACGCTGGGCAAATATTTATGTGATGAACATTAGTGTTTGTTCTGTGTCTGGGTGTTATTTAGTTACTATCAATATGAGTATGTATTTTTAAAAAAAAAATGTAGTATATCAGTCTCTGGCAGCCATATCACAAGCTTTTCTTAGTTTGGGGTCAGAGGCCGTGTGTAATATGTCCCAATTTTTTTTCCACGTGTCCAAAGAATAAAGCAAATTTTGGTTTTGTCAAGATTCGTTGAAAAAAAATGTGACTACGCGGCGAAGAAACATGACAATTGGGACATCAGAAATAAAATTTTGTCGAAGGAGCGAAGCTTCTTTCGCTCGATCAAAAAAGCTAAAACGGTACTCAAACGCTACTTAGTGACATAAAAATTTGTAAATTATCGATTTTTACCAAACTCGATAGAGTTCAACAACCTGATTTGAATATAACGGTCGAAAGTTATAGAAACCAGCTTAAATAACAAGCTGCGTAAACTGAAAATAGCTGTGATATAGCAGTTATCGCGTTTGCATAGTCATTTTGTTAAATATTGTTACTTTCTTATTTGAAGAAGACACCAGACATAATAATTACTTAAATTATTTCTCGACAAATTGGCATAACTGACTTAAATTGCGTACAGAATTCAAATCGTTCTATCTTTTCTTTTTTAGTTTTTCAAAAACAACTGAGTCAATCTCGATAAAAGGACATGTCCACAAAATGTATGGAGGGTGGTATAATAATAATCAAAAATTTTAACCACAACACTCGTTACATTTCAAGAAAGTTTTTCTGAGTCTATTACATCAAATAAAACCAAATAAGAGCCCTCCGTTTTTTTTAAATTAATTTCGAATCTATTAGTATAAATAAAAATATTTGGCTCAATAGGTAGTTTATCTCTAGTAACCCTGATTAAGTAACCTTCAAATTGTTAAAAAGAAGCATTTTTACCAATAAGACACAGTTTTTAAGTGTTTTTTCGTCACATTGTACATACTAAATGGTCACACTGGTAGATTATAATTTTTAATTTTAGCAAATTAAGAGATGAATGTGAAAGAATTAGCTACGAATGCAAGTAAAATAATTATAGAAGCACTTTATTATTGCTAAACTAGAAAAAATACATAGTTGTATTATTATTTTTCATTCAATTTATTTTTCACATATAAAAAAATGGAGCAATAAAAAAATCTAAATTAAATATTTTTGATAATCCCATAAATCAAGCTTTCAAATCATATATATATCATCTTGGTTCGATTTTTCTCTGAATAATACCACTTGTGGACGTCACCTTCAAACATGACCTCGAAAGTATCCAAAAGTTTTACAAATGGTGAAAATATTAATGAACTTTAATGTAATAAAAAATACAAACAGATAGACATAGCACCTCCTCATTTTTCGAAGTCGGTAAAATTAGGGATACGCACACTAGTAAAGTATAATTTGTGAAAAAATGTTCGTTGAAGTCTAGTTCTATGAAAGTGTTCCTGAGCGCGTTGATGTCTTTTCTTAGGCGAATGCTACACGCTCGATATTTATCGTGACATTTATCGTGATATTTATCGTGATATTTATCGTGACATTTATCGTGACATTTATCGTGATATTTATCGTGATATTTATCGTGAAATTTATCGTGACATTTATCGTGATATTTATCGTCATATTTATCGTGAAATTTATCGTGACATTTATCGTGATATTTATCGTGATATTTATCGTGACATTTATCGTGATATTTATCGTGACATTTATCGTGATATTTATCGTGATATTTATCGTGAAATTTATCTAGTAATATTTTGGTATACTACACATACGATATAAATCGTGTCATTATGATAGTAATTTTCATCGAGTACCTACACTCTCGTACGTTCCATATTACAATATAAATTGCAATAAATAATAAATAAGCATTTATTTCGACCATAGATTTACAATAATTTACAAAAATTTCAAAATTTAGTTACTTACATGACATATTTTGATTATTTGTGAGTAGATAAATCATATAACAATTGTTCATGTACTAACAGTCAAAACGTACAATATACTACGAACAATAGCGATAGCATTGAAAAGACGTATAAAGCGAAAAAATGGGCAAAATATTGGTTTCATGACAGAGAAAAGATAGAGAAAATTATACACATTTGAATTTATTAAATCAGATTAGGGGATACTAAGAAATGGATGACTGCGATAATTATTTTCGCATGCTCGATGCTCGCTTTGAACCTCTGCTGGAGTTGGCCCATCGCTGACTGAATGAATACTGACCTTCGAGCAAATATCTACAGAGTATATATCTAGTCGGTATGTATGACGGCGCTCGGACATTTTTTTACTACATTCACTTAGGGCCACAGTCCCTAAAAAAATATCCGAGCGCCGTCATACATACCGACTAGATATGGGTCGTACCTGTAAGTTCTACTATTAGGTACTAGTAGAACTATCGGGACAAAAATTCCCGGTAGTTCTACTGTAGAACATTTCGCTTTCAGGGCTCATAAGGTCGAATTTGCTAAAAGCTTGAACTTTCATTCCGTTGAATATAACTTACGGTTTTATCAGGACATAACATTTTTTAGTTTGAAAAATAAAAAAAGATTAAGATTTTAACAAATTCGACCTTATGAGCCCTGAAAGCAAAATGTTCTACAGTAGAACTACCGGGAAAATTTTGTCCCAGTTTTACGGTAGGACTACCGGGACATTTTTTTTCCCGATAGTTCAACTACTAGAACTAACAGTAGAACTTACAGGAACGACCCCTAGATATTTACAAGAAATAATTTACAATTACCCGTTTTCTCAAATCACAACTTTATATCGTCTAATTAGTTCTTGTAACCGAGAACTTTGGCATCGCGCAGCGTTGTAGTCGGCTTGCAATCGCCTAACAATTAATTAAAAAATCTGCCCACTACGTAGCTTGGGCAGAGTTTTGGCTCGGACACATTTTTGCACGATTGTGACTCTATAGATATTTGCTCTAAGATACTGACACGATCTTCTTTTTCTTTGTGAGTCGATATAGCGTGCTAAAATGCACAAAACACCCCATGCGATGCACAAAACACCCTATGCGGGACGTCAGTGCAGAACTCATCGCCCCTAATTAGAATTAGCGTGCTAATAAATTATATTCCGGCTTTTGACCAGAAACTAGCCACCTCAATGGCGCTCTCTGTTGCCTCATCTAGGTCCTAAGTGATGCAGGTTTTAGGACATGCTGCACAGTTACGACACGATAAATATCGATTAGTGACTAGACACTCGATATTTATCGACGATACTTGATACAGATCGTGGATTTTTGGATTTCTAGAAATCCAGCGATCCTTACCCGATTCCTGTAATACGTTATACTGCACACTCGATAAATATCGTGATTTTGGATTACGATCTAAATATCACGATAAATATCAAGCGTGTAGCATCAGCCTTAGAGATTGTTTTTACCAATTTGTGTTGTGATCATGCATCAGCGGTAAATGACTTAACTGCTTGCAAAAGAAAGTAATTTTTGACAGGATTATGTAACTGCGTTTTCATAATCATCAGATGCTTTTATTGCAATAAAGGAGTTAAAACTTTGTGATCGTGTGCTGTATTTTTTACCGTCAAATTCAAAAGCGTATACTCCCGAGGTGTGGACCCATTTAAAATTTATCGAAGTCGGCTGAGCCATTTTTGATAAAGCAACAATAATGTACATGGATGAGATGGATGTCACATCGATTCGGGAAAACTATTCGAATTCTGTATGCGATGAAAGTCGGTGCTGCTATTTTTTGCGAAATAATAAAAATAATAAATCATTTTATTGACAATAAACTTATTGACAATATTCTTGCTTAATTATTAAGCATGAAGAACTGGCTGGCGCCCATAATTAAACTGTATTACAGGCGCCAGAGCCCTCCGACGAAATTTGACAACATAAAAAAAAGGAATACATTAGAATCAGAAATTATTACATTTATTAATTTTGGAGAAAAAAGAATATATATAAAATAATATAATAATATTTACAACTTTTGTTCAAAAAGAAAGATTTGATTTAGTTAATTATATTACATAAAGTCAATTTTAAGCATTTCAATCTATAAACCTTACGGATACACTTATTACACACAGTTTTTACTCTTGCACAGTAAGGGGTCCAATTAATATCAATTAAATAATAATTAATAATTCAACGCAAGACGCTTCCGTGCGTGTGCGTGTGTGTGTGTGTGTGTGTGTGTGTGTGTGTGTGTGTGTGTGTGTGTGCGTATGTGTGTAACGCTGCAATATAAAGAAATGAAAGATAATTATTTACGTTTTTTGGTATGAATTAATGAATTGTTTTGTCGTTTGTGACTTTTTTCGTATGTAAGTATTAACTAAACCTAGGTATTCTATAAAACGTAGGTACCTACGTATGTGCGTTTTAAGTAATTCACTACTGAAATTTTACTGGCATTTTAATTTGTATGTCTATCCGTCGTACCGTTTTTTTGGAATATCTATATCTACGTAGTAATACTGTTATTTATTTCGAGTAGATATAGGGCAGGTGCCCCGGTTGTGGACATCTTAGTATCATTTGTGACCACTTTGAATTTTAAGGATTAATTGAGGCAATTTAATGTTCAAATAATATTTTTAATAATAATTAATATTTGAGATTCACAGATGCAATATTTATGTTGTTACATTGTTAATACTCTTAATTACCATTTATGCAATAATTTTGACACCAATATGGCTACAACTGGATTAGTGGCCATAACCAGGGTACCTGCCTCTGGTTCCTGCAGAAGTTTTTATGATGATGAAATGAAATGAAATTTATTACGTGATAGATAACTTACATCGTATGTCTGTAAGTAATCAAATTAATATTTACATAATCGAATTCCAGATTGAGATATATTGTTACCCACGCTAGGATTGCACCTGTGTTATGGATATAACAATACTCCCCGCCGGACGACTGGTGACATTACATAATGATGATATATAAAAGATAAGATTTTACATAAACTTACTTTCGACTTTTTCGTCATGAAAAAGGCGAAATTAAAAAAAAAAAATCTAATTAATGACTTTACATAAACTTACATTCGACTTTTTCGTCATGAAAAAGGCGAAATTAAAAAAAATATAATTATTATCTTGATGAATGGAGACTGAGCACTATTTAACAGCTGAGCGCTACCGTGGCTCGGATGACACGTTAAATTGTAGGTCCCGGTTGTTTTAACCGTTTAGCCATGTCAGAGGCCTGTACTTACTATCTAACACAGCGTAGAACTTCCACCGACAAGATGGACCGATGGTCTTATCAAGACTGGCAGGCAGGGCACATACATAATGATTTTTTTTTTCAGTGCATATACTTCAATTCAATTCATTTATTTCGCAAAACATGGGTGTTACAATGTTCATGGGTTGTAGTCAATAAATATAAAGATCGCCATGTCTTAACCAGTATGGTATGCAAAATTTCAAAATGTAGGTACATTGTTAATAATTCATTAAATTAGTAATATCAAAACTATTTGGTTATGAAAAAATAAATGGAGTCACATAATTATTATTTCTTACACTAAAATTATCACAAAAAAAATAAAAATATATATATATATATGTCAAACTGATTATCAAATTATTATAATCTTTCTTTCAAAAAATCGTCAATGGAGTAATATGCCTTCACAATCAGAAAGTTTTTAAGTTTAAATTTAAAAATATTTGTATCATGGATGTCTTTTAATGACTGAGGCAATTTGTTGTATATTTCTACCTTTTTTACAAATATACTCTTGCTATAAAGAGCTAATCGACATTCTGGAAAACACAATTTATAATTATGTCGTTTAATCGTCAAAGTGCGGTAGCTTCTTAAATTATTTTTTAGTAAAAGGGCCGCTTCATATATATATACCGAAGGAAGAGTCAATATTTTTAATTTTTGAAAATACGGCTTGCAAGAGTCCCTTTGTTTCAGACCACAGATTGCACGAATACATTTCTTTTGAGCTCTAAATGCAGACATTTTCTCTGTAGAGTTTCCCCAAAACAGTACTCCATATCTTAAAGTGGAACCGACATAAGCATGATAGGCGCTTACAAGTGCTTCTTCATTGGCTACTTTACCAACGGACTTTACTTTGCATACGGAAAGTATGATAAACAAACAAACAGTCTTTTGTTTTGTAAAAGAGTCAGTTTCGGTAGTGTATTTCTGTGATATCTCCTCAAACACTCGTAAATGAATAACTTCGTAACACTGAGAACACCAGCCTTATTATACCTACACATCTGTAGTAGGGTACCTAAAAGGTAGGTGTAGAAGCACTTTCAGAATCGCTCGCTGTGCACGCTCTGCATGTACCAATGAGGTGTGTCTTGGCAGCTGTGCCCCATGCACAGATGCAGTATCTGACAATGCATTCACGCAAGGCCTTATATGTTTGTAGTAATAATTTTGATTCTGCTACTGTTCTCAGTGTTTTGAACATCTGTTTTCTGATTCTTAATTTTAATTCATATTACAATACTACTTTATATGCTAAAACTACCTACACTACTACTACATAGAAAGCAATTGGATCATCCACAGACCATTGAAGGTCTAAAGATAATCCAAGTGCTCAAGCCCACTGCCAGTTGGCAACGTGCCCAGCATGCTGGCAGCATTGCCACGCTGAATGGCAATGCTTATACGTTGAGCCAAATAAACACCAGCATTTTGGTCACGCGTCGCGTCCACCAGACGCTCAGAAAGACTTTTGAAAACAAAATGAGCTCCCGGCCCCCACGGACCCAAAGTCTCAACTCCAAATGGCTCAAATATGTAACCACTACCGAGGTTAGCATATTTGCGCCGCTTGTGCTGCTCTGCCGAATTGGCTGCCGCTCCAGCCCTATTTTAATTCATTGATGTGTATGTTCCACCGTAATTTGTCATCAATATGATCTGTTGGGCTATGTCAAAAAGTTATGAAAGACCTTGAATCACCTAAAGTTTTACTGGGCTAGGCTGTGTCCGGTTCTTGATTATAGTGGTCTCACGATGTGTGTGTAAGTTGTTTCTGTAGACAAGCCGGTTTTGTTTTTCCTCAAAATATATTTCGTTTTTGCTCTGTTCTGTACAGCAGGGTTTCAGTAGTCCACTGTTGTACGTAGGCCTACCCACGTCGGGTGAATGGTTGTTTTTGACCGACAGAACGGAGGAGGTACTCAATTCGATGCATATATTTTTTTTTGACCGACCCTACGGAGGAGGTATTCAATTCGACGCGTATATAAATATTTTTTTTATGTATAAACGCATAACTTTTTACATAGTGGTCTGATTTTGATAATTATTTTTAATGGAAAGAATATACTTCGAAATTGGCCCCATTCAAATTTTATCGAAATCGGCTGAGCCATTTATGATAAATCAACAATAATTACATCGATACTATTCGCTAATTCTGTACCTTCTGTATTCAACCTGTCTTATTGGTGATTCATTGAGGAGGCCTATGTTTGGGCGACCTATGGCTAATAATAAGAAGAAAAGGAGATTCCAAATTTTATATTAATCCACTTACCTACCTACGCAATTTGAACCTAGGTAGGGTGAAGTCAAGAATAAAATGACAACATTGATGGATGTGCGGACTTATGCGGAGAGAGTTGAAAAGACACAAAAATCCTTATTTCCTAATAATCCTAATTAAAAGTCTAGAACAAAATTGTTACCTACATTTATGCATATACATGTGTAGTTTGAAAGAGGGATAGTGACATAAATTACCATTTATCCCGAAAAAATAAAAGGTTTTCATGGACAAGCACGAAAATAAAAATATTATGCAAGCGGAGCCGCCAACAAAAGCTCTTTAAAATTTTAACCTTCACCACAAAACATGCAAAGCAAGAACATACTTACATTGGAAATAAGAAACCCAACAGCTGACTGTGTAATGTAGGATATTTCTCGCTAAAAACCCACTTCACTGACAAAACTTTCACATTTCTAGTGCACCATGTCACACACACTTATTTCCTTTGCCACTAATTAAAAAAAGTTTTAAAAAACTAGTTCGAAATGTCAACGTCACTGAATTTTCTTTTTTTATTTCAGCTTTCTATTGTTTTTTTCTTAATTGATGAATGATATTTTTAATTTAATTTTGCCGCGTTTTTCCGAGCATGCGCGCGTAACGTCCACACTAGACTGGCGTCAGTAGAGCGAGCCCACTTGATTTCATATGAAAGAGAGAGATGGTGCATGTGAATTGCGCAAGGAAGAGCGAGATGGATATAGGGTGTCATGTAGCGGTAATTTTTTCTCCTTTCGCGCGTCAACTTTCTAAAACGCCTTGAGGTGTTCTCTCGTAGTTTTGGTAATAAAATGTTAAAATTTTATGGATATTTTACTGTTATTTTTTTTTTATATTGTTATTTGCATTTCTCTGAAATGCGTTAATTTCTTTAACGGAATGCCACGTTGACAAAATATTTTGATTTTCTTTATCTAATAAATACCGTTAGTTCTAACGTCCATTCCAAATATGAAAAAGTTACCAAAAGAATTCGTTCAAAAAAGAAAATAGATTTTTCTTTAACGAAGAAGTTATGACCTTCGTAAGGAATACGTCATTGCACTATGAAAACGTAATGTAAATTCGCTCCTTAAAAATGTGGCTCGTTGGTCTAGGGGTATGATTCTCGCTTCGGGTGCGAGAGGTCCCGGGTTCAAATCCCGGACGAGCCCGCGTGGGGTGATTTTTTTATGCAAAATTGTCTTCTGATTATTGTTTATATTATTTGACAACATGAGAAGTAGTTTAACATTTTTGTGATGTTATGTTATTATGAGTATTTACTTATGTTACTCTCCAAAGTTCAAATAAAATATTACAGGGTCGAACCTCGATGCGATCGCCACAGGATCGAGACAGATGGCATGGCATTGTTCTGTTATGTACCTAGAAGTAGAATAAAGAAAACTGTGGATAATTATGATGATGAAGACTATAAAAAATTCAATGGAGTTTAATCTTCAAAGTTATAACCTTTATTATTTATTATTTTTATTTTTAGCCGTTATTGGCCCACTGCAGGGCAAAGGCCTCCCTTCTCTCTTCCCTTCCCTTCCAAAGTTATAATCGAAGTAGAAAAAATGTAAGCGCAATATGAGTGTTAAATTCACATAAATTCGTAGGTCAAAAAGGTTGATTTAACGCCATCTGTAAGCTATAGTCATTAATTTGTAATTCATTGAAAGTGGTATTTTTTAGATGCTCATGACTTCTTTGCAGATAACATGACAGCTTTCACATAATATTTAACGCCATCTACTGATTTAGTTTGAATTCATCTTTAGAGCTGTGTAATTCATTTTATTAGTTACCCAACACAAGATGGCGCTATAAAGTTTAACTAAAGTATAACTCGACTATATTAAAAATATCCGCAATCTTTGGAAGTTTCCCGCATTTACATGTATTTAATATTTCGTAGTATTTACAGCAGGTGTTCGAGTTCAATGCCCCTGTCTGGCTTGAAAAGTTGACAAAACTTTACACAAACTTAGTTTTTATAGTTTTTTTGCTTGTTTCCTACAAAAAGTAGTTAATTTATGTGAACAGTCATGTTTTTACTTCTTTGTTGATGGTGTCTCTTATCTCGTATGGTGATTTTGAAGTGTTTTAACGCGAGATTTTTGCGAAAGGTGGTGAGAATTAAACAATATGTCGGCGGCAAGCACGTCTCAGACACCGCCGAATGTTGCTTCAATTAACGATGTTAGTGCTCTATTCCAAAATGCGAAGAAATATGAAGAGCTTAACGTTATTGGAACAGGTACTTTTTGTATTATAAAGCCGTAAATAACCTAGTTTCCCCATGTGCCGGTTCTTTGTTTTCGCGCAATTTTTGAAAATTAAATAGCGTGTTTTTAATTAACTTTCTTTAATTTGAGCATTGTTTCTATATT
Source organism: Hypomecis punctinalis (assembly GCA_949316475.1). Lineage (NCBI taxonomy): Eukaryota > Metazoa > Arthropoda > Insecta > Lepidoptera > Geometridae > Hypomecis > Hypomecis punctinalis. Next base: position 7,341,455 of record OX438823.1, read on the forward strand.
TTTGTACTTTAGTACATTGAAAAAAATGATGTTAAGCAACATACTTACGCGTAAAAGTTCCAACTAACGATAATTTCATGTATGTAGTATAATATTTACTGATTACCGAGGCACATCAATTTCATAGACCAGCTTTAAACTATCGTTTTACTCATAAAATCTTCACTGTTGGACATAGTAGCTTACCATAGGTTTCAAAAGAAACTAGTTTGTAGCAACTTGCAACTTCTTTTCTTATTATATGTACCTAAATTAATTTCTGAGCACAAAAAGACTGTGTTTCACTACTTAGATATATTCACAAAAGCTCTTGATAAAAGCTGTCAGCTTAATTTGTACTTATAATGAATATCAGGGGACATCTTCCACACAGTCGCTGACCACAAACTAAATAAGCAATGCTCATAACAAAAGTTCTTAGTAGCAAATTCTTTTGTAAGTACTTTAATAAAGACACTAAACACACTAGAATTGCAAGAAAACTGATTGCAAGATGTCACATCTCCGACACCATCAGCACCACTGAACCAGTTATGCCAGCAGCCCAGAGCCACACTCTGTTCTTGTAAAAAGCGGGCTGGCTTGGGTGATACCGGAGAGAGAAATGCACAAAACTGTTGAAGCAAAGAGTTTTTGTTTCATATTTCAAATCTCATTTACATTCAGTGAAGACGTGAAAAACATCTAATTTGCACTATAATCACAGAGCTATTACAACTAGAGAGATAGCACTGTTGTTGCTTAAGGCAATTCTCAACCATAAAAATGTATGGAAAATCTCACTCAGCGCTGTCAAAACTGTCAAATATGTATTGGAATTTGACACTACTGAGAGAAAAACACGCAACTAGCCACTGAATCGAGATACTTATTACTTAAGTCTCTTTCTACCTCATGCCATATTAGATCATTGTATCTCTTTCTTTCTTTTCTCGATCTACCACATTATCCCTCTGGTATCTCTGTAGCTATATTATTCTGTTATTGTATTTTGTTAAGTGTTTTCATAATAGGTATAACTATTGTGTGAGCGACTTATGGTTTTTCTTTGCTGAAGCTGTGCACTTAGGGCACTCTGCTACAAATGGAATGAGTGAAGATTCACCAACTCTATCAAAAACACTGAGTAGGATGTCAGTGCAGAACTTATCACCCTACACCAATAAAATAAAATAGTTATTATTAATAAGCCCTTTTAATATCGAATTCTTTTGGATGGGAGGACATACACCTAATCTCAACAAGGACTAGAAACTAATTTATGAACAGGACATTTAAATAATTGAAAAATGGATAGCCAATGGGGCCATAAAAATCTAATAGAGACCATCCATACTACAAAATGTGTGCCCTGCCCACTACGTACTGCACCGCACTACTAACTTGCCAGACCACATGTGTGGTAATAAATTGATATAACTTTATTCTAAAAGCATGTCCTATGCCCAGGGTGGACAATCTATTTTTTTAAGTAATTTAGCATAAAGAATATAGCATAGTTTGACTAGGTATTTGTCCATGATCACTGAAGTTACTGAAGCAACATTCAGCACAGTCAGTGCAAGTGACCATGGGTGGCATTAATAGTACTCTACTAACTGTTTAGCCATGTCAAAGGCATACAGACCTAGACACCAGGGCTAGCCACCCGGCAGTATACAATGTGTTTGTCTACCGGTGTCGGAGCCTTAAGCGGTGACATATAAGGCAAATTTTGAATAACTTTTACTGTGGGATCAACTCTGAAAACACAAAAATACAGCTATTCCATACATTTGTTAAAAGTCTTATAATAAATCGTATGGAACAGCAATTTTATTTTTACATAGAAGTTGTTCAAAATTTGCCATAGATGTCACCGCTTAAGGCTCCGACACTGGTAGACAAACACATTGTTTAAACTTATTTACGACATATATCAAGCAAAAGTCCAAACTGTTCTTAAAACTGTTGCTCCTTTAATTTATGAAAGAAAAAATAATAATGGGACAGGGATTCGCATGATCATTTTTAAAATTCACATATGTTTCAAGTCTGTATCGATTCATTCGATTCATTCATTTAATCGATGTTTTTAAGCAGGTCACCTCACTATGAATATAAAACTGACATCTGTCAAAAGTGACCTATATCTTGTCCCTACTTTAAATGTAATCATAATGAAATGTAGTAATAGTCCTTGCTGAGATTACATCTTCAGGCAACCTGTTCCACTCTATTGCTGATGATGTGATGTGCAGTGTTGGTTTGTGCCATTTGTTGCTGATGGTGCAGGCTGTAAGAGAGATTCATAGTGCCTGCTTTCTGGCATGTCTTCCTTTAGGTATACCCACACCTACATGTTGTGAATAATGTTAATTAAAGTCAGGAATATAGGCTAGTTTTATCCATTTCTTTATTTTATTATTCTAGGAGCCTATGGCACAGTATATAAAGCCCGGGACCTCCACAACGGAGGCCAGATCGTGGCGATGAAGAAGGTGAAGGTGGCGCTGACTGAAGATGGAGTCCCGTTGTCCACACTCCGGGAGATAGCGCTGCTGCGGCAGCTGGAGGCCTATAGGCATCCTAATATTGTCAGGTAAGATTGTGAGGCCTACAGGCACCCAAATATTGTCTCAGATCAAATAAAAAAATTAAGACAGAATGTCATGAACAAACAAGTGAGACTGGTTTTTTCTACATGTGGTGAGTGCGTCGGTGTTGCACCGCCTAAGTTCGACTAACAATCCAAGGCATAGTTTCCTTGTACGTGTATGTGTGTTATTGTTTCTGTACACGGCGAGGCGTAGTTTTGCCGGTCTCACTTGTCTGTTCACGACGATCGGTCTTGATTTTTTTATTTGGTCTAAGGCAGTGCCCTAGCATATACATAATATAATAATTTTTAACAATATTAATGAAAACCATTAAAATCCTACAGCACTCATAGGATTTGTTTTGGTAAGTACAACACAATGTTCCAAATTTTGTTTTACTGAAGTATTCATCATCCTTCAGCCATAGGACGTCTACTGGACATAAGCCTCCCCTACAGATCTGCAATAAGACCACTACAAAGCGGATTTTATCCAACGCGATCCTGTGGTCTTGATGGTCTCATCCGGCTACCTTGTGGATTAACATCCTACACCGGTACATAGTCTCCACTCGAGAAATATTTAATCCCATCGGCCATCAATTCTCTGAGCTATGTGCCCACTACCATTTCAACTTACTAATCAGCTGGGCTATGTCAGAAACTTAAGCTAAGTCCTTATCTGATCATCAGATCTCATTTCTGGTTTGATCTCGCAAAGAGTCTCCAAGCATAACTGTCTCCATAGCTTGTTGAGCTACTTGAAGCACAATGGTCGATAATAACAGACCACATTTCAGTGCCATAAGCCATCGCTTTCAAACGCTTTAGATCTGAGGACCTGAAGCACTGAGGTATGTCGTTCGAGAAGACGATACGAAATTTCCCAAACATTGCGCAGCCTAGTTGAATTCGGGAATTATACTAAAGAAAACACCGGTTTTTACTCACGTATAATATCGCGGCCGGGCCACTGGGAACCCGACCGGTTTCAGAGTAATTAGTACTCCTTCGTCAGGGAATACGCGCGCTCCCGTCGACTGGCGCAAGCGCACGCGTGTGCGTGCGTGAATGGATTCTCACGCAAGTTTAATGAAGTGAATTCGGGAATTGACCTCTTTTTGAAGTAGTGTCCATAGTAAAACTTCAATATTGTAATTCCAGATTACTAGACGTGTGTCACGGGGGACCTTCAGTGGAGAGGGAACAACAGCTAGTTTTGTTTCTTGTCTTCGAACACGTGGACCAAGATTTAGAGTCCTACCTGAAAAGAGCTCCTGGACCGCTGGCCCAAAACACTATTAGGGTAAGATTTTATAGATCTTCTCAATATGGAAAAAATATATATAACTTAAACAGGTGTATGTAGTTATTTTATACCCAATTTTTTTTGTAAATTCGTCGTGCTAAACCAATATTTTTTTCCAGAACATGTCATATGACATCCTGTCAGGGATAGACTTCCTCCATTCCCACCGTATCGTCCACCGAGACCTGAAGCCCCATAACCTGCTGGTGACCACCACCGGCCGCGTCAAGCTGGCTGACTTCGGCCTGGCCAAGACTTACGATACTGAGATGAAGCTTACTAGTGTGGTATGTTGACTTGTTTGTTTTACGTATATTGTCATTTTAAAGCGAAAAACATTGGAATAGCTCTAAAACCCTGGGCAGACTCGGAGGTCAAATCTCATTTATGTAGTGTGAGTGGTTTGTTATACAAATATTGCCGAATTGGAGTCAAAACTATTGAGAAACAGATCTAAAACCTTAGTCATGTTTTGGAGAATGAAGATCAAAATTCTTTTGTGACTGGTTTGTTCTACGAATAAAGCCGGATCGGACTCAAAATGATTGGAACAGTTCTACAACCCTGGGCAGATTTTGAAAGCCAAGGTTTGAGCTACTAGATCTCTCCTTAGGTCCTTTTCTCCACTTGCATTGAATAGTTCACCGAGACCTGAAGTCTCACAACTTCCTGGTGAACACCACCGGTCGCGTCAAGCTGGCTGGCTTTGGCCTGACCAAGACTTACTATACTGAAATGAAGCTGACTAGTGTGGTATTTTGACTGGTTTGTTCTATGGATATTGTCGGATTAAAATCAAAATGATTGGAACAGTTCTAAAACCCTGGGCAAATTTTGGAGGTTGACTTTCTTTAATATGGTATCACTGGTTTGTTTTACAAATATTGTATAGTTATCATGAAAATTGTTGTTACAGGTGTAGATTCCTGGGCAGTTTTTGTAGGTCAAACCTCAGTAATGTATAAAGACTGGTTTCTTCTACGAAAACCGTGTCACAGAACTAAAAACGAATATATATAAATAAATAAAAACAATGTGAACAGCTCTAAAACCCTGGGCAACTTTTGGACCCGACCCTAAATCAAAATCATCAAACTTTTTTTCCAGGTGGTAACCCTCTGGTACCGTCCACCGGAAGTCCTGTTAGGAGTATCGTATAATACAGCGGTGGATGTGTGGTCGTGTGGGTGTGTGTTGGCACAACTACATACAAGAAGCGCTTTGTTGCCAGGTGCTTCAGATTCTGACCAACTGCACTGCATTTTCAGGTATTGTATCACCTTTTGAAAGTTTACTGTTGAACATAGTCGAATGTGGCGAATTTTGTCATACGACTTATGATGGCAATATTTGCCCATTGAAAAAAGCCTACATAGAGGGCAATTGACCCTTACTTGATTGACACGCCAAATTTAAAAAGAAGTCAAATTCTAAAATGATTTTAGAATTTGAATTTGAAAAGTAAAAGTACAATAATACAAAGTCTTTAAATTTTTACAATAGGTAATAAGAGATATGCCTAGACTGAATCAAACCACTTGGAGGCTGTGATGTTAGCCACAAGCTGAGGATTTCCCAATCCTAACTGAAACTCGCATATCAACTGCGCGAGGATTGGGATCCGCAGCTTCTGTCATCACAGCCGCCTATACTCTATAAAATTTAACTTGATCTCTGCGACAGCTGTCAGAAAAATCAAGCCTGTGAAGTCCTGAGTTTCTTAATAGTACAGACAGTACCTGTCAATGTCATACTTTATGGGCATGCCTATTAGTGATGGGCGACGAATTATCGTGACATTTTTTACATGTGTAATTAAATTAAACCCAATTATATGTTACATTAGCATCGATAATAGTGAAAAACGTCGATAAATACTATCGTTACATTATTATGAGTATTTAATTACTCGTAATATCATAACATTGTTTACATGCGGACATACTTAATCTTAAATAATAGTAAGTAAATAAAATGCAATTTCTCACCTTCAACTACTCATTCGATTTCATTACAACATTGTTTGAAAATCGATTTTTTCCACCACTATCTCAACTTTAAATATGTCAATCTTCTATGTCAATGTCACTGTCGCAGAGATCAAGTTAAATTTTATAGAGTATTGTTGTATGATTCGTCCTATATCTATGAGTATAATTTTGATATAATAATAGTATTTTTTAATTTTGTAATGTCAAATACATAGGTACTATAACTTGCGTCAATAAAGAAAACATCTAAAAATACGTTTCCTCTTGCTCACACTTCTTTAGTTTTGCGAGCGAGAGGAAACAAACCTTTAAAGGTTTTCTTTATTGACGCGAGTTATACTTAGAAAAACTGTACTGAATTTTTTGGGGTTATTTATGTTGGCCAATATACAAGGTTATTGGTAATAAATTAGCATCTATTTAGCGGTTTATTCTGTACATCAAAACTAACAACTTTTGTTTTGCGAATTTTATCAAAACTCAAAAAAAAAAACAGTTGTTTCATACATTTTGTCGAGGTTGAACGATAGTTTTCTATGGAACAGTTTTTTAGTTCTGCTAAAAGTCGTTGTACAAAAGTTGTTAGTTTTGATGTACAGAATAAGTCTCTAAAAGGATGCTAATTGATTACAAATAATCCTGTATATTTATTTATTGTAACAGATTAATCGGCCGACCGCCGCGACATGAGTGGCCAGACAACGTATCCATCCTACTAGACAGTTTCCCCGACTACAAACCACAAAACTTGGCCAATGTCTTGCCCAAGATACACCCGCAGGCTCTCGACCTTATCAAGGTAATTATTGAGTTCATTATACTACATAGTTTGTTTACTACACCCCACAAACTTGGCTAACAATTGGTCGATAAAACTTGGCCATCCTGCCCAAGATCCTCTCGGCTCTCGACCTTACCAAAATGAGAATAGAGTTAATTTTGCTACATTTTATCGAAAAATCTTGGCCAAGTACAAGCCACAAAATTTGGCCAATGTCCTGCGCAAGATACAGCCTTGAGATCTGTGGGGTTACCAGTGTGGCAAAACAAAAAATCTACTTAATATAGTTCACTGCAGATGTGTAAAAGATCTACTTCCATTATTTTTTTGTTTCGGAACTTATTGCACAACAAAAAATCAAAGATGTGCTCAAATCGCGAAAGCTTATAAAATAACTATTTGCATGTGTGTGCTTAAATCGCAAAAGTTTAAAAATTTCTATCTCCATTCCAGAACATGCTGGTATTCGATCCAGCCAAACGCCTCACAGCACTAGACTGCCTCGACCACCCCTACTTCACCGACCAGCTCGTCACGTAGCCTTAAATTTAAGGTACCGCTCCATCCCACCTAACTCGTTTTGAGATGTTTTTTATATTGATTATTATAAAATATGTACATTTACATTAATTGTATGTATGACACAAAATTTCACGCAAAAGCAAAACGGCTGCCCTCGATTAACGCGCGATATAAAACATTTCTTGGGATTTATTCAGCCTAATAAAATGCTAAATTTAGTATTTTTAAATTAATCAATCGTCATACATTTTGTGTTAGACATACTGATATTATTCTATCATGGATGTAGTATTCTAATTATACAGTATAATAGGATAATACATCCATGTATTCTTACAATTTTGTTAGAATACCTTTTTTACTACGGGCAAGACCCTTATTGAGTAAAACACAATTCGACTACTTAAAACTCCTAAATAAAACTATACTATGTACGATACAAACCACTGAAGGTCTAAGATCTAAATATGCTGCCATCACACGTGCCCAACATGCTGGCATGACGCGTGCCCAGCATGTTAGCATACCGCGTGCCCAGTATAATATGCATGCAGGATATAAACCATACAATTATTTTGTAATCCAGTGAACCTACGTCTTTAAATACATTAAATGAAAATATTATTTTTACAAAACGTCTGTATTTTTATACGAAATCTAGCTACCTACGAGGACATACTTCAAAAGTATTTTTTTTCTTTTTTATATATAATTTTTTCAGCATATTATTATACACTATACATGTAGCTTTGCCAAGTGTAGGGAATAGGCATTAACAGATATGTACTCCTATATACCTACTCATTATGAACAACTTTTACTAAGGGACCAACCCTGAAATCTCGAAAAAATCTGTCCCATACAAAATGTGTGGCACAGCTGATTATTTTTCGCGATTTCCCGATTGGTCTGAAATTAAAATTGTTCATAATAATGTATAGTTAACTAGCTGCCCGTCCTGCCCCCCGACCGCCTAAGCAATAGCAAATGTAATAGCAATCGTTTATGACTTCATTTTAGTCATTTGGCACCGCCTATGTGTCGTTATAGCCGTGGTGGTCTAGTGGTAGTAACACCCGACCTGCAATCGTGAGGTCGTGGGTTCAAATTCCGATCCCGTACCAATGAGTTTCTTTGGAACTTATGTACGGATTTTCACATCATTGGCTTTTCGGTGAAGGAAAACATCGTGAGGCAACCTGCATACGTCCGTAGAAGAAATTCGATGGCGTATGTGAATCCACCAACCCGCACTGGGCCAGCGTGGTGGATATGGCCCAATCACCCTTCGTTGGTAGGCCTACGTCCTGCAGTGGACGATTAAAAAGGCTGGTACAGTACAGTATGTGACGTTAGCCATCAATTGCTTTGCGCCGATTGCGAAAGCAATCGTTGAATGAACAACTTTGATGGCTAACGTCACATAGGCGGTGCCAAATGACTAAAATGAAATCATAAACGATTGCTATTGCTTAGGCGGTCGGGGTGCTGGCTTCCCCCGGTTACGGATGAGTTAAAGCTATAAACCTTCCAGAAGAAATATTCTAAAACATGTGAATACCACATTGCAATCTGTTGTCTAGTTTGGAAGTGGGTACACAGGAGACACACAAAAATAGCGGTTTAGTTATACAGGGTTATTTCTAATCAATTAGCATCCTTTTATTATCCTCCTTATTCTGTACATCATAACTAACGACTTTTGATCTGCTATTTTAGTCAAAACTCAAAAAAAATGGTCGGTTCCAAAAATCGGTTCCAAAAATCGGTTCCATAGAAAAATATCGTTTACCCGCGACAATTTGTATGGAACAGCTATTATTTTTGAGTTTTGACAAAAGTCGCAGAACAAAAGTTGTTAGTTTTGATGTACAGAAACAGAATAAGCCCCTAAAAGGATGCTAACCAATTAGAAATAACCCTGTATAAGGAGATACACAGACAGCCACACAAAAATAGCGGTTTAGTTCTATACTATGTAGTGATGATATACCTACCTCCTCAGAACAAATAAAAAAATAAAGACAGAATATTGTGAACAAACAAGTGAGGCCGACCAAAACTACGCCTCGCCGTGTACAGACAATCACACACACATCCAACGTACAATGAAACTACGCCTTGGCTTGTCAGTCGAACTATGGCGGCGCAATTCCGACGCACTCATATATGTATTAAAAACCAGCCTCACTTGACTGTTCAAAGACGTTCTTTCTTGATTTTTTTATTTGCTCTGAGCGTACTTCTAAAAGCCTGAAAAAAAAATCACTCTCCAAAAAAAATGTACTTGGCAAAGTAAAACTAAAGATTGCCCACTTAAAGGCCCACTATGGCGTAGCATACCACGACCGTGCTAGGATCGTATCAGGCACGGAAACAACGCGATACGCTCTACTATGCCCGCTACAACGTACCATCAACGTGCGTCAACAATAGTCGTCCAGAATATGTTGTCGGTGCCTGTTCGCTCCGTGCATGGCACGCGACGGTGCTTGTGGCGGAACAATCTAGTGGCTATAAGCTCACACTTTTCACTACAAATAATATTTGCCTCACAATTCCTAGCACGGTCGTGGTATTAGTCCGGGAGGTGAGCTCAAAAAATGCAAACGTTTTCTGAAAGCTGATTTTTTGGTATGACGTTACATTGGCGATGTGCAACATAATCCCGGAGTCAGTCGGTTGGGTTTCTTAGCGTTTGTCGCGGGGATACGTTTGAATTTATAAAAAAAAGTATGTAACTGTATCTCTACACAGGATTTAATAGCATTATCCTACTAATATTATAAACGTGAAAGTTTGTGAGGATGGATGTATGGATGTTTGTTAGTCTTTCACGCAAAAACTACTGAACGGATTGAGATGAAACTTTGCAATATTATAGCTTATGTATCAGAATAACACATAGGCTATAAATTATAATGATATATTGCATATGCGGGCGACGCCGCGGGTAAAAACTAGTAAATTATATAAGCACGCAGCTAAAGGGCAACGCACACCTTGATAGCTGACCGATGGCAACTGTTACAAAACTATGCTGACAGACTATTTTTTATTTTGGATTGATAATAATGTTCAAATGTTAGGAAGTAATTTGCATGATGCACCACTTTAATGCCTAACAGGTAACTGACAGTCGCTATTAATTGTTTCTAGAGAAACAATAGCGACTGTCAGTTACCTGTCTGTACCCGGACATCAATTTTCAGCTTTTAGAAAGTGGTTGCAAGATATGTATACTAAGCGCCATACATTTCGCCGTGATTGGCTAATTATTGCGCATGTGTGCATAATGCCGATGCCGCGTGTCGTAGTGCGTAAGGAGCGCGCGGGAGGCATGAGGTTGGCGGGCGGGTGTGCCCCGGCGTCTCGTTTCTCTGGCTCCCGCGAATGCCTATATTTCGGCTTTTGCGCAGTGATCTGCGCATATCATTCCATCCGTCGATTTGTGTGGCGCTCAGTATACTCATTTATTGATTTAAAAATTCAAACGTGTCCCCGCACCAAACGCTAAGGAACCCGGCTTACTGCCTCCGGGGTATTATTGTACTCCACTTAATACCAAAAAATCATCTTTTACAAAACACTTGCATTTTTTTGCGCTGACTTCCCGGTCTATACGACTTAATGCAAATAATATTCCGTACCTAGCACGGTCATGGTATACAGGGTTATTTTTAATCTATTAGCATTCTTTTAGGAGATTATTCTGTACATCAAACCAAACAACTTTAGTCAAAACTCAAAAAAAATCAGCTGTTCCATGCATCTTTTCACGGGTGAACGATAGTTTTCTATGGAACAACATATTTTTTTTCGAGTTTTGACTGAAGTCACAGAACAAAAGTTGTTAGTTTTGATGTACGTACAGAATAAGCCCCTAAGAGGATGCTAATTGATTAGGAATAACCCTGTATATGGTACGTTATAGTGAGAAGACACCTTAAACGATAAAAACTAAAGTTTCTAAAACAGCTGCTAAATAAGTAATAACTGATAAATACTTAATTATAAGTAGATATAAGTCAAAACTAAGTACATTCGTTCCTTTAAATGTACCAAATAAATGTATTTTTGATTTAAAAATGTGTTTTAGTTTACTAACATACTACTAACGTTCATACTAACACCATACAAATGTAGCCCATAGTTGGGCTCTCTTCGACATCGAATCAGAAATGAGATCCTCAGACGACCCAAGTTACCGACAGACCATTAGATTAGCAAGTTGAAATAGCAGTTGGCAGGGCACATAGTTCGACGGATGGCTGATGGGATGGGGCTGTAAAGTTCTCCAATGGAGACTACGTACTTGCAAGCGCAGGTTAGACGTTTGACGCTTTGATGATGCTGATTTTTCTTTGCAATATCGAGGTTAGCCCAAAGTAAAAATGTATATAGACGTTTAGAACATTTTGTTTATTTAAAATTAAATAGATCATATAAATAATAATAGATAATTTTGTATCTGTATCTGTACCAGCCTTTTTAATAGTCCACTGCAGGACGTAGGCCTACCCACGAAGGGTGTTTGGGCCATATCCACCACGCTGGCCCAGTGCGGGTTGGTGGATTCACATACGCCATCGAATTTCTTCTACGGACGTATGCAGGTTGCCTCACGATGTTTTCCTTCACCGAAAAGCCAGAGGTGTGAAATTCCGTACATAAATTCCAAAGAACTCATTGGTACGGGACCGGGGATTTGAACCCACGCCCTCACGATTGTAAGGCGGGTGTCACTACCTCTAGACCACCACGGCTTCATAAATAATATTGTATATATTTTGGGATATCGTCGTTTTGGGAAATGTGGCATTTTGAAGAATGCCCGGTTATTGAAGTTATTTTTTTTATTTTCTTGTAATTACAGCGCGTAAAATGAAACAAAAAAAAACTTTGATTATGCAAATGGCATGAGTAATCGTTTTGAGAAGAGCATCAAGTGGGACTGGATGTACCTACTTATATTCATTTTAAACCTATCCCCTTTTTACCATTTGAGGACAAAAGTAATTAAAAACAGCAAAATATAAATTCGCAAGTTTATTACATAGAAAATATAAAATATCAGTCTCTTATACTAGAAAATTTAAGAATTTACACAAATAGTGCGACATGTATTACAACAATGGTGGACAAAATAGGAACTAGTAGACGCACCGGTTGTGGCCACCTTAGTACCATTTGTGGCCACTTTGAATTTTAAGAATTAAAAAGACAATTCTATGTTAAATTAATTTATTTAAAGAAATTTTGAAACATTTAGATTGACACAAACATTGTTTATGGTATTACATTGTTTATAATTATCATTTATGCAATAATTTTGACACCTAATGGCCACAATCGGGTCAGGGGCCACAACCGGTACACCCACTATACTACTATTGTCTGTCGTTTAATTCCAATGTACCTACACATTCAATTAAATATGTCCAATAATTTAATAATTAACGTTGGGAAATTTTTATTTATTTATACTAGAATTGCAAATTTAGCACCTTAATTCAATTTCATTGTAACCCATGTCGCGTTACACCTAATTTTTACTATAATATAATAATGTCATGGGTATCATAGGAATAATCTTTTATGACACTTAAAAATATAGAAATGAAGAGAACCTACGAGAAATCTGCAGTAGAAGAGATCTAAACGCTATGCAAACTGCATAGCGTTACACAGCTTACCCTTATAGATAACGCATTCGTTACTTATGCTAAATATACTGAGCCACACAAATCGACGGATGGGAAGTTATGCGCAGAGTTCTGCGCAAAAGCCGAAATACAGGCATTCGCGGGAGCCAGAGAAACGAGAAGCCGGGTCAGACCCGCCCGCCAACCTCATGCCTCCCGCGCGCTCCCTAGGCACTACCACATGCGGCGTCTGAATGCAATGCGCAATAATTAGCCAATCACGGCGAAGTGTCATCTGCGGCTAACATCTCTTCCGCCGATTTGTGTGGCGCTCAGTATAACCGAACTGAGGAGTATTGTCATTGGCTAAGCACCACAAATACAGCAAGTTTATTTAACACTTATTGCCATTAACACCATTTGTACAAAAAGAGAACTTAACACTTAATAGCATTAAATGCCAGTCAATCCTTAGGTGAAAAACAATGGGATGTAGGCGTGAACAAATTAACGAAAAAAAGTAAGATAAACACATAAATGGTACGTACAGGAGTAATCTATTAGGGTAATCTGTGATATAGCGCATTCAAAAATGTTCTATCGTTGTCGTAGTATGAACACGGAACTCGTCATTTCACGTTATGTCCAAGAAGACATTAAGTAAGCATTATGTAAGCATTATGTAAGTACCTATTACACTATTTACAGAATTAAATAACCTTATTTTACAATTACATATTATTATACTACTGCTTTTTACGTCTCTTGCAAACATAGTGTATTCAATAGCGTCTATAGGGTTATTCAAAAAGGGAAATTGCAAGCCAACGCGAATTTAGGAAAAAATATAGCTGCTTCACCTGTCTCATGGATTTTATTTCATTCACTGTTGCAATTTTGTATTTAACAGCTGATTTTTTCATCGAATTCAGAGTTGTAAAAGTTATTCATAAAAATTGTCTGAATCAGCCTATTTTGTATAAGGACTCCCTTGCTGATTAACCATGTTACATATACATGGTCATAGGTATTAACTGCAAAACCTTTTAATGGCGGGTCTAGTACATATAGACAAACAACTTTTGGAAAATCACGAAGAAAAAAATCAGCTTTTTCATACAAAAAGTTCGTCAACGCGCGGTGAAATGTATGGAGAAGCGAATTTGTTTTTTGCGTATTTTCAAAAGTCGTAGTACAAAAGTTGTTTGTCTAGTTGTACTAGACCCGCTCTTAAAAGGTTTTGCGTTTAATACCTGTGACCCTGTACAGGAAGTAACGACATCGTAAAAAAAGCGTTTATTTATCGCGTAAGTATTATCGTTGAAATTGATCAACTTTTCTAATTTCAATATTTTGAACACACTTTTAACCTGTACCTGTACCAGCCTTTTTTAATAGTCCACTGCAGGACGTAGGCCTACCCACGAAGGGTGATTGGACCATATCCACCACGCTGGCCCAGTGCGGGTTAGTGGATTTACATACGCCATCGGATTTCTTCTACGGACGTATGCAGGTTGCCTCACGATGTTTTCCTTCACCGAAAAGCCATGTGAAAATTCCGTACATAAGTTCCAAAGAAACATTCATCATTGGTACGGGATCGGGATTTGAACCCACGACCCCACGATTGCGGGTCGGGTGTTACCACCACGGCTTCACTTTTAAACTTGATATTAAATATTCGTACCACAAAATTAGTTTCGTTTTTACATCACAATCGTAATACCAATTTAAAATGTAATGAAAGTCTGACAAAAACAACTCATTTTCAAAAGTAGCCGACGCTGAAATCTTTCAGTTTTTATAAGTACAAATGGTTTAATAAACGCAAGGCATTCGATTCCACTTTCTAAAATCTTACTGTCGTCACGCATTATTAACTATATTCTTTTAATTTCGCTCCGTCGTCATTTTCAAAATACATAAATGTGCCACGGTTGTGGTCGTCTTAGTATTTGTGGCCCATTTGAATTTTGACGATTTACTAGACAATTTAATGTTAAAAAATAATAATTATAATTTGAGATTCACACAGTCAATAGTTAAGTTGTTGCATTGTTTATAATTGAGATTTATGTAATTTTGACACCAAAATGCCCACAATCACAATGGCCACAACCGGGGCACCTGCTATACTTTGTAATTTTCAACGGTGCTTCTGTAAAAGAATTTAGTTTAATAAAGTTGCCAAATATACACGGTTATTTTTAGGGGCTTATTCTGTACAACATCTTAGCATCCTTTTAGGAGCCGGTTCTGTAAGTACATCAAAACTAACAACATTGATTATGCTATTTTTGTCAAAATTAAAAAAAAATCACCGGTTCCATGCATTTTGTCGCGGATGAACGATGTTTTTCTATGAAACAAATTTTTTTTTGAGTTTTGACAAAGTCGCAGAACAAAAGTTGTTAGTTTTGATGTACTTACATAATAGGCTCCTAAAAGGATGCTAATTGAATAGGAATAACCCAGTATACGTATTGCTTATAGTAATCATTTGCATAATTCTTAGCTGAAGAATATGGATCACTAGTGTAAGTAAATTATGTATATGGATTATCCCGATTTGTCACCCGGATATTTTGTCCCTTGGGGAACAGATCGGACGAAAATATTTTGATATTGATATTATTTATTAACGAGGGGACGATTCGAACCCATTTATTCTTTAACGGTTTTATATGTGCCTTGATCACGAAAACATTTATTTTCTTTTTCTTCACAAGGCAAGAGATGAAACAAAGTGAAGAAAAAGAAAATAAATGTTTTCGTGATCAAGGCACATATAAAACCGTTAAAGAATAAATGGGATCGAATCGTCCCCTCCATAATAAATAATATCAATATCAAAATATTTTCGTCCGATCTGTTCCCCATGGGACAAAATATCCGGGTGACAAATCGGGATAATCCATATTATCAGTGTCTGAGCCAATCCAATGGAAGATCTTACAAGAACATGCGGTGGCTAAATTTTGTACATTATAAAAAATATTGTCGAACGATTGACACAATGAATAAGATAATTTTCAACTGAGATTCTAGCTATTATTACAATAATATGATGCTTGACATCCTAAAATTAAATCAGCCAAGGCTATTATAGCCTTCTGCACTAGGAGCACCTGATTCTTATTTTTTACATAACTTTATAACTTTGAATTTTTAAGACCTCATACTCGTAATTATCAAATACTATGTTTTAGATACTTTGACTCAAAATAAAATCAAAAATAAAAAGCTCATGGACGTTTTTGGCATCTCAATATATGTATAGTGTCCGAAACGTTTGCATTCATTTATTTTATTTAAATAATAAATATTGGGAGCTATGACTTTCTGTGAACAGATTTTATCATAATTAATCTGATAAAAATCAGTTCCCGGGTCACCTAAGTTTATCCTTGTTTGATAAACTCGTAGTATTTGTACGAAAATTACAAATACGTTTCACTTTTATTGGTCCAAATTTAAGTAAAAATAAGACACTTATTTAGCACTTTAGGTATCAGGTGGCCAAGTTATTGCGAGATATTTTTTCCGGTTATAAATTTAACAATTCTACAAGGACATTTTCAGTTGTCTAGAGAAACTAGCAGCCACGTGACAAACAAGTATAAAATATAGTCATTACGGTTTAATTGACTAAATTGAATGGATATTGCGGCCAGACCATTCAACGATAATACCTTGACTTACGATATGAAGATATGACACAATTAAATTGAAAATCAGTTTCTTGTCACATGTTTCCATATCACTTCACTAATTACTGTTTCACATTCTCGCATGTTCTGTCATCTTTGCATTCCGTAATCATTCCTTTTCTTTAGCTTCAACTTCACCTATTTCTTTCTTGAAATTGAAAATTTTCTCCAAATTGAGCGTGTTTTGATTGTAGATTGTATGTTCTGGTGTGTCTCCCCAACTGACAGGAGTAGGACTTCCCTTTTCCTTTAATTCTGGTTCTTTGTTAGCATCCTGCAGCTCTGTTATTGTAGCTTCTGGTATGGTATTAAGTACAGGCTCCGAATTAACGCTTGGCGTATTTAGTTCAGGGTTAGATATGCCTTCTAGAGAAGCGCATCTGTTGAGGAAACTCATCATCCGTTCTTTGTATATTTCCGAGCTGGTCTCTGTGTTTTTGGCTTTGTTATTTTGATTTTTTAAATAGAAGTCATTGTCTTCTGCTAGGAATATTCTTTTAATCTTTTTGCTGGGGTAGTGTTCGATTAAGTTTGGTTTCGGCGGAACGAGTTTATTGCGTGGTATTTTTCTCGTATCGTTACCTTTGATTTTGGTCACGACGGATATACAGTTTCCTCTACGCTCGTTATCCTCTTTGTAATTATTCCTCATGCCTTTATAAGAAATTTTGATGCTCAAAATCGACCAAAGCAGCTCCAAAAATGCAGCAATCAGTATATTAATACTCAACACTCTCTTCGTGAAAGTTTGTGAAGTCTCTTCATCGTTATTGCTCAAGGAAATAACCATATGAGATTCGTTTTTGTTGATCACATCTGTGTGTTTGACGACAATAAAATCTTTGAAAGGCACTTTATCTTTGTAGAAATCTGTGATGTCCGTTTCTGATGTGGTGATAAACCAGGCGGCAATGAGGACGAACGAGACAAAGGATACTATAGTCGATAGGACAGACATGGCGAACAAAAACGTTATGTTCCTATCGATGTACCATCTCACTGATGCGAGAATGCTAGCAATTCCTGTAGCTAATCCGAAAATCGTTATCAAAGTAGGTGCAAGCACTAAAATAACACTGCTCCCGTATTTATCATCTCGAATATCTGTACCATTGGTAGTTTCGCTCGTATCGTTGTAGTTTTCATCGGCCGTTGAATTGTTTGTGTTTACCACTTCGGAATTCGGGTTGACTAGAGCTAAACAAGCTAGTAAGAACGACGTTGCAGCCAAAGCTATGTGAACCCACGCTAATCCAGACACAGTTGAAGCCGAATATCTCCTCTCAGAAGGATACAAATTCCGCGTATCAGGTTTTGTTTTAACTTTTATCGTGTACACGTCTTCCATGTTTGTTTAATGTTTTTATTCAACATTTGTTTCGGTTGTGGCCTTGGGTGTAACAGTTCGCTCACAAAATCACTTTCACTAGAAAACTGTAGTTGAAATGTCACTTTTGTTTGAACAGTTCGTATTGTCGGTTGAATTTTGAAATATAACGGTGTTTTTTATATTAAAAATGATAAAATCGCGAAAGACGTGCGCGCGACTCGTGCGCATGACATTTGTATTCAAACTGAAGCTAGCAACGGTTCCGCTGCATACTCTTGTATGACCAACTTAACTTGCGCTCCATAACAACCACTTCATTCAATTTGAACCTTATTTGCTCGAAATAGAGTTGAAATAAACTAAGATTGTGTTTTTAGAATGCGAAAAGCCGACTTTTAATTTGGCAGTAAGATTATGGTCACGAATAGGTAGAATTTCAAGTTAAGGCGTCAACACATCGTACGGTTAGATCTTAGATAACTTTTGTAACAAAGTCGTGTAACGGCCATAAGTATCGTATCGATGTTAAATTTTATGTTATTAGCTATCTATTTACATAGAAATATAATTTTATTTATGCATTTGGTTCAATTGTGTTCATTGTTCTACATAGCTAGTTTCCGTAACGTTTTAAGACAAAAAATGATGACATCTTAAGCATAATTATTGTGTATCTAGCCTAGTATAAAATTCCTGTACAATTTTACTATTGCAATATTCACCATTTTGTAATAATCACAATTTAAAAAGTGCAGAAACTTTCAGAGGTACCTATATGTATAATATTATGCTTATAATCATCAACAAAATGTATTATATACTTACAGGGTTATTTCTAATCAATTAGCATCCTTCTAGGGGCTTATTCTGTACATCAAAACTAACAACTTATGGTCCACGACTTTCGTCAAAACTAAAAAAAAAACAGCTGTTCCTTACATTTTGTCGCGGGTGAACTAAATTTTTCTATGGAACAACAATTTTTTTTTTGAGTTTTGACGAAAGTCGTAAAACAAAAGTTGTTAGTTTTGATGTACAGATTAAGCCCCTAGAAGGATCCTAATTGATTAGAAATAACCCTGTATAACTGAAACATCACGAAAAAAAAAAGAAAAAATGTCCGCACAGATTTTCCACAAAATGTATAATGAATCAGCTGATTATTTTTCGTAATTTCGCAGTGGGTTCTATCTATAGTAAAAGTTGATTAAAATTTTAATAATGACTTATGTATAAACCTTTGAAAGTCCCTGTGCAGCACATAGTATGTACGTAAGTACGTATGTATACTGTACCAGCCTTTTTAATAGTCCACTGCAGGACGTAGGCCTACCCACGAAGGGTGATTGGGCCATATCCACCACGCTAGCCCAGTGAGGGTTGGTGGATTCACATACGCCATCGAATTTCTTCTACGGACATATGCAGGTTGCCTCACGATGTTTTCCTTCACCGAAAAGCCAGTGGTGTGAAATTCCGTACATAAATTCCAAAGAACTCATTGGTACGGGACCGGGGATTTGAACTCACGACCTCACGATTGTAAGGCGGGTTTCACTGCCTCTTGACCACCACGGCTTATATTATACGTATGTATTATAATCATTTTTACAAAATAGCTTATTGAATAAATTGGCTTGACCGATTTTGAATTGCGAAGCGTCGTTAAATTCGTCTACATGACCGTATAGTAGTTTATTTGACATTACAAGCTTGCACAATATTTTGCAAACCACATTTTTGTAATATAAGGAAAGCATTTTGTTATTTTGTGTCTCTTCAACTGAATTCCAAAAAGGCAGGATCATATCATACCTACTCATAAATCTCCGTTGTTCGTGGTCTAACTTCCAAGTTTCGTTTTTATCTCTATAAAATTTAACTTGATCTCTGCGACAGCTGTCAGAAAAATCCTGAATTTCTTAAAAGTACAGACAGTACCTGTCAATGTCATACTTTGTGGGCATGCCGATTAGTGATGGGCGACGAATGATCGTGACCACAGAGTTTTAGATTGAGGTTTAATTAAAATATCGATAGTTTATACTGACGATATTTTCAATAAAACTTGATTTATCATTAATTTTATTGTATATTGTAATATTATAACATTTTTTACATGTGTAATAAAAGTAAACCCAATTATATGTTACATTAGCATCGATAATAGTGAAAAACGTCGATAAATACTATCGTTACATTATTATGAGTATTTAATTAATATCATACCATTATTTACATGTGTACATACTTGATCTTAAATAATAGTATGTAAATGAAATCCAATTTCTCACCTTCAACTACTCATTCGATTTCATTACAACATTGTTTGAAAATCGATTTTTTCCACCACTATCCCAACTCTAAAAATGTCAATCTTCTACTGTCGCAGAGATCAAGTTAAATTTTATAGAGTATAGTTAGAGAGTTTTAGAGAAATGTATGAATGGTTGAAAAAATATTGTATTGTCAGTTGTATTGTTACATTTTTGCCGTTTTTGACCGACGAACCACCGGAGGAGGTATACAATTCGACGCGTATATTTTTTTTATGTATAACCACGCATAACTTTTTTCATAGTGGTCCGATTTCAATAATTCTTTTTTTATTGGAAAGAGTATACTTTGAAATTAGTCTCATTTATTTAGATAATTTTATCGAAATCGGCTAAGCCATTTCTAATAAATCAACAATAATGTGAAAAATGCTACATCTATCCGTGAGAATATATTCGCGAATTCTGTACACGGGTGAAGTCGGTCATGCTAATTTTTGCAAAAAATAATCTTGTTTCTGTGTTTGTGTCTACATCTTAAGGTGACGCATTGATAAACTATAGTTTCAAAATCGAGTACCGCGCCCCTTCACTCGGACAAAATTTTACGCGGTCTCACTTGACAGGATCACGCCAGAGCGGCGGGCGGCAACGCTGGGCTAGCGTACGTGGCGCTGCTAACGGCGCGGCGGCGGCACGCGTCAACTCAATTTGCCTAGAGCATAGATAATCATGGAGTCGCCTTGTCCTTAATCAACAATTTAAAAAAAAGGCAAAAATTATTTTGATCTTTTTAATGTTTTTTTTTTTCATACAATACAGGGTTATTTCAACTGCTGTTTTTAAACTTTCGCGATTTGAACACATTATTATTATATACTACGGGACTTATCGCGCTCTGAAATTACGAGATAAATAAATAACTCATCATCCCGACGTTTCGTCCGAGTTGCATCAACCGTGGTCAAGGGTAGACACTCCGTAGAATAGTGAGTCTACCCGTGACCCGCAACAAAATGTATGGAACAGCTTTTTTTTTTAATTTTGAGAAATGTTGCAGAACAAAAGTTGTTAGTTTTGAGAAATGTTGCAGAACAAAAGTTGTTAGTTTTGATGTACATATACAGAATAAACCTCTAAAAGGATGCTAATTGATTAGAAATAACCCTGTATACAAATTAATGTTGATTATGTACAGGTATCATAATCAATGAACTTATTTTTATCGTGCTTCACACACTTAGAAAAGGGTTTGGATGCCAGAAATAAAATATTTAGTTAATCGGTTTAAAATATAAATCATTTATTTACCGATATTTGGTAGGATAGGTGCGAGTGCGGTCTAGCACAGCTCTATAAGAACAGTGGTGAGGAATTCATAATAAGCATTAAAGTTGTAGAACAAAGGGGTATTTTACTATAATGTAAACGTCGTGAAGGAAAGAGAAACACTCACATACATTACATGTTAGAGTGAGATAGATTAGTTTTTGTATCATATTCCAACACGCCCCCTCAAAAATTAATCTATTTAAAAATCAATTCCTATTTTGATAACGAAATTTTATACAATTAAAATAACACAACACACCTTCCTACCTTGTCTGGGGATACATTCAAATTGGTTCAACATTTGTTGCGCAGGATTGGGGAAAACCCAGAAAAACCCAATCAAACCAATTATTCATCTTAAATATACTGTTTCAGTAACTCTACAATTTAAATATCAAAATGTTATTTATTTATGCATACAGTGAGTTACATAGGCTTCAGTAATTGAAACTACCTTTTCAATAAGGTATAGTATTGTACTCTGATTCATATTGTTCAAAGAATTCAAACAAATAGTGTGCTTTGATGATTGTTCTAATACACTACCACTATAAATATCATAACAACATTACTTCTCGTGACATAAATATTTGGCTCAGTTCAAACAGAGATTCATGTTGAGAGAGTTGTATTAGTTGTGATGTAAAATGATTAACATCTATTACTCGATGCCCCAAGTCGGGTATTTCTGTATGAATCTGAAATTTAAGCACATATTTTAGTATTTATTTAGTTTGAATTTCTTATTATGTAAACATGCCTTAGCTATAACAAAATCCTTACTGTAGTTTCAGAGGTACTTTCGAATATGTATGGAATATCTTCATTTTCAGGGTTTTGTTCATTTAACTGAAACAAAATTACACAAGTTCAACTTGCAGACGAAGTAAAAAACGACATTTTCAAAATATAACCAAATCGACAACATCCTCTTTTTTGAAGTCGGTAAAAAGACAAGACAATAATCGCGATAGTTTAAAAAGGTACTTAAGTTTACCGTTTCCACCGAATCCTCTGATGTGGGCAACACATTTTGTAACTCTTCATTTTCAGGATTTGGTTCTTTTAACTGAAATTAAATTACTTACATTACTATTAAAGGAATTAGACATGTACAAAATGGAGTACAGTGGCGGAGGTATAGGTACTAACTACTCACTAAATACCTGGAAAATCTTTGTGATAAAGCAGGGAGAATAATTTTAATTTCGTTTATTTAAAAGAAGAAAAAATAATAACCCTATCGACAACTTCCTCTTTTTTGAAGTCGGTAAAAGACAATACTATAACCGTGATAATTTAAAAAAAGTGTTTAAATTTACCGTTTCCTCTGAATCCCCAGATGTCGGCAACACGTTGTGTAACTCTGCGTATGTTGGTGATATTTCTGGGTGGCTACAAAATAAAATGATGTAATTATATAATTATTAAAAAGTTAAAGCTAACACAATTATTTAGGTGATAGAACATCACCTAATAAATATCATTATTTTAGATAGGTTTCTAAAATATCAAGAGACGACTCCATAGCTTTTTGTTCTGATATTTGTTTCCTACAGTATGGTTAGTTTGTACAGACAAATCTTAGTAGGTACACACTTGAAAATAAAGAATAGACGGAGTATTATTACTAGATACTTTAAATTGATTGCTGACATGATAGATAGGTACTTGGCATGGACTCACTCTCTATCTACTGGCCCTGTTGAGGATGTGGATTGACAATCGTCAGGTTGCAGTTTCCGTTTTTTTGACCTAAAAAAATTGTAAATATAGGTAAATGCAGAAAAATTGAAGTACCTAGGTAGTAAGAATGTGATAATCCATAATCTGTAGACGAATGTGTATTTGCCAAATATAGACTTTATTATTAGGGCATTAGAGTGCAACTATTTATTGCAAGTTTATTATATATGTAATTCGACTTACCCAAACATTCCGTCATTTTTTTTAGGTTTTCTTTTTCGTTTTTGTAAAAACAATTCTTTCCGCTTATTTTTCCTCCCCATTTTCTATGCACACTTGTTCACTACTATTTACACACTACCAAATAAAAATACTAAGTACCTAACTTACTACCTACTATAATAATGTTCTAAAGCTACAATATAATATAGTACACTAAAGTCTAACTTATAATTTTGAAAATAATTCTGAAGTAAATTACTCGGTTGTCGTCGCACAGAGTACCTAGAAGACAATAACCAAAAACAAACAGCACGCATCTCGCGCCGTCCGTACTTTGCGGCGTTGCCAGCCCGACGCTGAGCGAATCATGCGCTCGTCGGAGTCGCAACGTCGCACCGGTACGGCGGCGGCGGCCCAGATAGTGCCGGATCAAATATTCTGAGCAAACACTGTAGAGTAAAAGCTAAACTAGAGTAGGCGCGAAGAGATTTGATTGAGTTTTTAATTAATTACTCATAATATACAATTTAAAAAAAAAAAATTCTCGGTTTATAATAAAGAAAAGGGATCTGGCTATTTTATTCGTAAAAAATAATGGGGTGTTGTCGCTGATAATTCTGAGCATTCGAATTACTAAAATTTTTTTGGTGAGCAATTTGTTTTATTTTTTTTTTAATAAAGCCGGTTACTTTTCAAAATTTTGTCCGGTTCATTCAATTTATTAAGATTTTCCCTTATCTATGACATTTTTTAAATTTGAATCGATATCATTCATCCTCTCACATCGCGCATTCAAAAGTACTCGTTTTTGCCGTTTTCGTGTTTCTCGGCCCGGTGCCTCGTCTTAATGCCTTTAACACCATTGCTGATTCTCTGACATAGCTATAACCGATAATGTACTTACATTTAACATCGTAATTTTACGATTTTTACTTTTTATTGGAATTTTGCGTGTTTGTACGTTATAATATACGTGACGTAATTACGTAACGCACGTGAATAACTCTAATATTTCTCTGTTTAATCATTATACATTTTTATTACGAATTTGAACCAAAATGTAACTATAAATTAATTTAGAAGGTTATTTATTGGAAATTGCCAATCAAAGTTAGTATATTATTGCTAATTAAAATTAAGTTAGGTGAATTATATATATACCTGATAAATTAATGCGTTAATTTATCAGGTAAACAGGGTTATTTCTAATCAATTAGCATCATTTTAGGGGCTTAATCTCTACATCAAAATTAACAACTTTTAAATAAGTATGTTCTGCAACTTTTGTCAAAACTCAAAAAAAAATATCAGCCGTTCCATACATTTTGTCGCGGGTTAAAGATATTTTACTAGGTATGCGACAATTTTTTTTTTGTTTTGACAAAAGTCGCAGAACAAAAATTGTTAGTTTTGATCATGAACGTACTTGTTTTTAGTACGTTCATGGTTTTGATGTACAGAATAAGCCCCTAAGAGGATGCTAATTGATTAGAAATAACCCTGTATAGTACATATACAGGGTTATTTCTAATAATAGTATAGTACATATACAGGGTTATTTCTAATCAATTAGCATCCTTCTAGGGGCTTATTCTATACATCAAAACTAACAACATTTGTGACTTTCGTCACAACTAAAAAAAGAATTCAGCTGTTCCATACATTTTGTCGCGGGTTAACTACCTATATTTTTCTATGGAACAACAAAATTTTTTTTTGAGTTTTGACAAAAGTCTCAGAACAAAAGTTGTTAGTTTTGATGCACAGAATAAGCCCCTAGTTACATTAATTATATTAAACAATTTACAGCGCATAGATACTGGTGTTGCTATGGGAAGTGTAAGGTCTTTCAGAGGTTTATAAAAACTCATCTTTATGAATATTTAACATGGGACCAACCGCGAAATAGTAAAGAAATTAGTCCTACTAGAAAAATAAGTCAATCGAACTTTGACATAACAATTACTTGTAACAACTGCTTTTTTTCGCGCTTTCAGAGTTCACACCATAGTAATAGTCACAATGATGAAGTACAGCGGGGCAATTCCGTTAACCGATCCCGTCACTAAGGCGACACGTTCCCGAACCTCTGTCGTTTTTCTGACAGTTCTGACTGCTCAAAGCTGTTAAAATAACGAGAGAAGTCCAAAAACGCGTCACCTCGGCAACGAAATCGGCTCATAGAATCGTCCCGCAGGTATCGCTATCTTAGAGTAATAAGAAAGTTCCTCCTAGAGTTACTGAATCGTCACCCCGTGTAGAAGCGTCATACTGTATTGAGCCGTTGAGTTAATAAAATTTGAAAGAGACAACACTACAGCAATCGCTACATTGAAGCAGTACAGCTAGCTATACTCCTTTGGGCCAACCCAAAATAAAAAAATGCTTATTCATACCATTTGTCGAATCCGAGATGCAGTTTTGTATGGGTTAGCTGTTTTTTTTCTCATTTTTTTTTTGTTTTTATTCCTTGTAGATTTGCGTTTGACTACATACTGCTTGATGTTGAGCAGATATGCGGTCTAGGATGTAACACGCTTACCTAGAAGATACCTATTTACTCGGGATTTGAAGACACTCACGTTGTACTTTAGCAGGAATTTTCTCGGTTCCAAGTTGCCCCCATAGTAAAAGTTGTTAATAACAATGGCTGATTCACTCCCTTTTGGCTTAGTACACCTTTTCAGAATAATCCTGCATGTTTTAAGTTTTTTTTTTCACATTTTCAAAGTCCATTTAGACATTTCATGAAATGTCCAACTTTTACCTTATGCCTTCGACATGTATTGTAATAATAACCTATATTTTCAACCGACTTCAATGAAGAAGGTCGTTTCTTGAACGTAGGCCTACGCACAAGGGGCGACAGGGCCAATCTACCACGCTGGCCCAGTGCAGGTTGGTGGATTCTTTGAATAATGACTCGATCATGATTTAACTATCTAGGTACTGATGTAGGAGTTATGCCCGTTTTCACCAACGGTCCCTTAGTTTAAGGGAGCCCTTAAACCAACCCTAAACCATTTTAGGTGACAGTTTCATTTTCACCATCGCTTAAGTGACACCTAAGATTCTAAGGTGGCCCTTAACTTTATGGGCCGAATATTCGGCTCCATAACGCTAAGTGACAGTTCATTCTATTGTAGATGTGTTGTAGTTTGTGTTTATTTCCCGCAAAATGGAAGATTTTCTTGAAAGTTTAGAAGCTATCGATACTATAGATTTAGTTACAAATCAAAGTTTGTTTAGACGGCCGCACATATATCGCGAAAGACCAAATTATTTTGCTAAATATGACGAACAGGACTTTTACATTAGGTTTAGGTTATCCAAAGCCAGTGTGTTATTTTTGTTGGAAAGAATAGAACATCTCTTGGAATATCGAGATGACAGGTAGGTCGAGATGACTTGTGATGTTTTTTCTTATCGAACCTACCTTTATAAAAGTAATCTAGTTACCTACCTATAATATAAAATAACATCTATGTAGGTATCTATCTAGTTACCAAGACAACTTGATGTCATCGTTGGTTTATCCAGCACAAAATCGTTTAAAGTGATAGCTAAATATATTATTCCTATAAAATACAATAAGTATTAAAATACCTGCTTGACTTGATAATATTAAATTTGCAGAAACAAATCAGTGCCGCCAATAAATCAGTTGCTATGTACGCTAAGGTTCTTTGCAACTGGTAATCATCTACTTGCAGTGGGTGACATGGGAGGAATAAGTGTGGCTACTTGTAGCAGAATAGTAAAAAGAGTGTCAAAAGCAATAGTAACCCTTCGAGGTGATTTTATAATGTTCCCAGACACCGAAGAACAAAAGACAAAAGTCAAAGAAGAATTTTATAAAATAGCTCGCTTCCCTAATGTCTTGGGATGCATAGATTGTACACACATAAAAATACAATCACCAGGTAGCTATACAAAATAGATTTAAATGTTTTTGTGCACTATGGATGTATTCTTAAGTACACTTTAAATAACCTTAACTAAACATTTCAGGTGGGGAAGATGCTGAAATATTCAGGAACCGCAAATCATACATGTCAGTCAATGTTCAAACAATAAGCTCAGCAAATTTGTTAATAACTGATGTTGTTGCACGTTGGCCAGGATCAACACATGACTCTGTTATTTATCAAAATAGTAGAAAATATGCTCAGTTTGAGAGAGGTACCTATTCAAGTGCATACTTATTAGGTGATAGCGGTTACCCTTTGAAGGTAAGAGAGAAAATAAAACAAAATTATGCTATTGTACTGCAATTTTATTATTTATTTTTACAAAACATACAAGGATCATATATAATATTTTATATCATTGTTCTAAAGTCTTCTGTTGAACACCAAACAGTGGTCCTAACTGTAAAACACCACCTGGAAATAAGAAAATTTTATTATTTCAGAGCCACCTTCTGACACCATATTTAAACCCGGTAACTCTTGGACAGCGAAAATACAATGAGGCACATATAAAAACAAGGAACGTAGTGGAGCGCCAGTATGGAGTACTGAAAAGAAGGTTTCCTGTCTTGGCTGTGGGAATACGTCTGAAACTTGAGACTGCAGTGAATGTCATTGTAGCATGTTGTGTATTGCACAATATTTGCATACTTAGAAAGGAAAGGGAACCAATAATAGACACAGCTCTACCCAATTTGGAAGAGTTAATTGCCAACGGGCAAATATCCAGACTGCAGCAGAACAGTGACTTGAACCTGACTTATGGTTCTGTAAGAGATAGTGTAGCTCAATATTTTGAAGATATGTATTCTAGCTAAATGATAAGTTTTTTAATAATAAAATATATTACCTCTTATTTGCTGGAGTACTTCTTTTTTAATTTCAAGTTCTTTCTCGGCAGATAGCAGTTGTAGGTTATATAATTTTCTCTTAAAATCTATCTCATCTTGGAGCAACTGCCTCTTCAAGTCCTCAATGTCTTCTTTTTTTCTGTTGACTTCTTTGAAGCTATTGCAGAGAGAAGATACAACCTCGGTTCTCTCATTAGTTAGCGAAGGTACAGGTCGTCTTCTAGACCACAAAGGTGTCTTTCTAATGATGTCTTCACTTGCAAACTCATCCTGGAAAAGAAATAAAAATTTGTTTTCTTGAAACCTCTATAATCGCGCACAAAGGGTTCCGTACCATATGGTAGTCTCCCTTATGTATTTTATTTTAGCTATTTACTTTGAAGGGAATTTATAACTTAATATATTTTGTGAATATCAAGCATCTTCCTGTTGTCGACATTAATATTGAGCAAAAAATCATGTTTATTGTATGTTCCCCCTTAAAAAATCATTTTATTTAAATTTAATTGTTAATTATTAAAGTTAATGTTTAACTAAATATTCTGTAAAAATTTAAAGTATCGATCTGCCACCATTATTAATAGCGAGCAAAAAACGGGTTAAATTTAGGTATGTTGTTTGGGAGTATGAATAGCTATCACCGTTCCTGAGATAAAACCAGGTGACAGACAGACAGACAAACAGCGGAGTCTTGGTAATAGGGTCCCGTTATTACCCTTTAGGTACAGAACCCTAAAAATACTCAATAAAAGATATGAAAATAAATAGTTTAGTCAGGTGTTTAATTAAATATTATGGTGATGATATTGTCTCAGATAATAAGCACACAGCTTGGAAGATTGAGGTATTTATATGTTTTAAAATGCTTCTTAACACTCAGGTACTTACTTGATCAGAGGGTTCTTGTTTAGATTGCACAACAGTTGAATCACTGGGCAACACCTCTTCAGAGTTTAATACCACAACAACTTTAGATTGGCTATCTTCAGAGACCACAACCTCCTCCACAAAGTCACTGTCTGGCACACCTATGATACCCGTACAGCCCCGGCCAAGTATGGCGCACACTTGCTCTAAAATGGGATCAATTTTTATAACTGAAGGTCCTCCTCCTGTTTGCGTTGAATCCCTTCTGGAAGCTGTATAGTAAACCTTACTTTCACTTTTTAACTTCTCCCAAATCTTCATCAGTGATTCTTTTGATCTGAAAAAAATAAATTATTGTCAATACGCAGATATTATTTTTTATTGATAATAACTAACACAGAATTACTATCAATAAGTGATCACTTAGTATAAAAATCTAACCAAAAAACAAAAAAATCCCATGTTAATGTGGTTCATTAACATAAGAGTTTTTGATGTGGATGATGGATATAGGTACTTATTTATGTCATTAAAATATGTTGTGAAATAAATAACAAACCTGTAAATTGACCCAGTTGTGTTAAAAGAGTCAGTAACCGCTTTCCAAGCAATTACTTTCGCTTCGTTTGTTGTCCCATCCGTTTTTTTGTTTAAAATTGTGTCCTTATGATCCATGAGCAATTTCACAAGTCTGTCTTTTTCATCGATCGTGACGTTTTGACTTCTTTTCCTTTTTTCAGCCATTATTAAGAAATTAATTAATTAAACACCACACGATCACACAACGCAACATTCGTTCAAACTTTCAAACAACCAAAGTACACAACAGTGTCAACTGACAGATGTCATCAATCAAGATTTTGTATTTTTTTAGTAAAATGGCACCGGCATTCTGTATTTTTCGGTACAAAAATACGTAATTTGCGTGGTTTTTTTTATATTTTTAATGAAATTGATAGTAATTTACGTTTTTGTTCTAATATTTCATATTATTGTACATTTTTATAACATTTTTTGCCGTAAAATACAAAACCGATAAATTTATCGGTACGTTACGGCTTAGGAATCCCTACGTTATAAAAAAGACTGTCACTTAAGTAAGTGTCCCTTACATATGTATCCCATAACTTGGTGAAACTGGACTTAGGTAAGGGACGGATTTAGGGAGCTCCTTAGACTATGGGTCACTTAGTAAAGGGGTGTTTAAGGATTCGTTGGTGAAAACGGGCATTAGTCTGTTACGTGTCCTTGTTTTTGTGTGTCATGGCATCAACAAAGAGAGTCTTAGTTAAGCTAAAAGTACGTAGTATTATTATATCTTCTTTGCTAAAAGACTGCGGTAATGACTAGACTATATAAAATAAATTGGAATAAAAAAAAAAAAAGATAGACTATATATTTAGCCGACGACCTAAACAAAAGGATGATGTTTAGTGAAACATGACAATGTTGAAATTTTATAAATCAGTAGTACTGTATACTGTACTGTACTGTATCAATCTTTTTAATAGTCCACTGCCGGACGTAGGCCTACCCACGAAGGGTGATTGGGCCATATCCACCACGCTGGCCCGGTGCGGATTGGTGGATTCACAAACGCCATCGAATTTCTTCTATGGACATATGCAGGTTGCCTCACGATGTTTTCCTTCGCCGAAAAGCCAGTGGTGTGAAATTCCTTACATAAATTAAAGAACTCATTGGTACGGGACCGGGACATGAACCCACGACCTCACGATTGTAAGGCGGGTGTCACTACCTCTAAGCCACCACGGCTTCCTCGTAAGTAAATCAGTAGTACCTATTCTTTATTATTATTTCTACATTATTATTTTAAAATTTTGTTTAATTTGTTATTTAGGGTTCCGTACCTCAAACGAAAAAAACGGAACCCTTATAGGATCACTTTGTTGTCCGTCTGTCCGTCTGTGTGTATGTCAAGACTCTTTATCCCGGGAACGCGTAAAGATATCGAGTTGAAATTTAAACTGTATAAGTACGTATATCTATGGTATCTTGCAGTTGTGTAAAAGAAAACTTCTCAGTTATCGTTTAAAAAAATTAGAGCCGTTTATGTCGTAAAAACCGCATATTTCGACACTCACAAAAATCAAAACCTACAGGGTACTTCCCGTTGACATAGAACTGTGAAATTTGACGAGAAGCATTGTCTCAGAGTACACATATAGGAATAAATCTGAAAACTGTACATTTTTATTTAAAACACAAAAAAATAGGGCCTCAAAATTCACAAAATATGGGTTCCAAATTCATAGTGAGTATAAATCGTATCATGTAATGTATAGAGAGTTTAACAACTTACTTCCCAATTTTGTGAAATTTTCTGGATTTGTACGGAACCCTCGATGTGCGAGCCTGACTGGCACTTGTCCGGTTTTTTACGTGTAACTACGCTTTTTACCTTTGTACGCCACGATGGGCAAAATCATGCGTTCAGTTACTCTCCGAAAATCTATATGGTACTTTGTATGTTGCTTACCATCGTGTTTCTGACAAATAAAGTATTTTGTAACTTGAAACTGTAAAAAAAACACTATTTTGTTTTTCCTAAGAATCGAACCCACGACCAACAATAACCACCAACCTACTTGGCCATTAGAGGTCATCCTCCCACCTTGGCCTAGGTTAAAATAAAATAGGTACAAACAAAGAAATCAGATGAACTTAACCTGACTTAACTTGCCTATTGTACCATGAGCGTAATTCTGTCTTTGACCGACTTCCAAAAAGAGGAGGTTCTCAATTGGACTTATACAGGGTTATCTGCTCGCCAAGCCCGGGCACTTCGCGATTTTTCGTACATAATCTGCTGTCTTACACACACTACACAGTACTTACTCACAGACAAAACACATACGAACGGTCGCTACACATGCATGTGTGTGCGGAACGTCTATGGCTGTCAGCGATCACCACGAAGTGACGACATGCCGCGTGAGTGAGACAGTTGCGTATTCAATTTGCAAAAATGACTTTTACTTAATTTGGAAGCATTTTAACAAAAGGTAACCGAGCTACTTCATTCGAAAGAAAATATCAAGAGGAAGTTACCAAATAATGTAAAATAAGTTTATATTACTTATCCTTAGATAAACATTAAAATGTCTTGTTTTGTTACATATTCAACTATACACAGCACAAGTCTTCCCTATTGTCATAGTCTAGATATTTTTTTTTAGAAAATCTACCGGCCAGTGGAGCCCGTGCGCAGAGTACAACAATACAATACAATACAAAAACACTTTATTGACACCACAAGTAGTAAAACATTACAGAAAAAGAAATAACGACAGAAGAATGGTACAAAAGGCGGTCTTATCGCTAAAAGCGATTTCTTCCAGACAACCTCTACTGTGTGGAAACATGTGAATGACGTGGACGGTGGTGTAAACATAAATGAATAAAGTAAAGTTATAAATATCCAAAAACAATAAAATACACTACATAATAATAGGCATACACAAATACTTCTTATAATACATACAATAAATATAAACCTACTTACATACATAAATAAATACAGATAGTTAAAACGTAAGCGATAAGTAATATCAGAGTATGCGAGTCGGTCCGTGAAACGCGGGGAGGAAGTGTGAAATACTAAAACTGGTTGGGGGTAAGGTTGACAGTTTTGATTAAAAGCCATTACTGGCAATGTTTTGTGTAAAAAAGTGTTTGTTTTTTTGCATAAAATAAATCGTATTGTACTAGTAAAATGATATTTTTGGGTTCGGTACATCTAAAGGAAAAAAACGGAACCCTTATAGGATCACTTTGTTGTCCGTCTTTGTGCATGTCAAGATTCTTTATCTCAGGAACGCGTAAAGATATCGAGTTGAAATTTAAACTGTATATCTATGGTCTCTTGCAGTTGTGTAAAATAAAAACTTCTTAGTTAGAGTATAAAAAAGTTAGAGCCGTTTATGTCGTAAAAAACCGCATATTTCGACACTCACAAAAATCAAAACCTACTTCCCGTTGACATAGAACTATGAAATTTGGCGAGAAGAATTGTCTCAGAGTACACATATAGGAATAGTTCCGAAAACTGTGCATTTTTATTTAAATCACAAAAAATAGGGCCTAGATTCACAAAATATGGGTTCAAAATTCAAAGTGAGTAAATCGTATCATGTAAGGTATCATATAAAAGAACTTCATCAGCACATGCTAAAACAGGTTTTTAATTATTGTTTAGTTATAACAATGTGTAATTTTCGATGCATGACGAGAAAAATGAAAAAAAAAACTTTTTGTCGATGGTTATAGTCGATGCCTATAGAGATTTTAACAACTTACTTCCCAATTTTGTGAAATTTTCTGTATTTGTACGGAACCCTCGGTGTGCGAGCCTGACTCGCACTTGTCCGGTTTTTTTTAATAAGAAACAACTTTTTACACGATAGTTTCTCTCAAAATTATTGAGTTGCTTGATTCTGTTTTGCGTAAAGTAGGTTCATTTCCTCCTATACAACCACAAACAAAGAAATCAGATTTCATTTGCCATTTGATAACTATGAATTAATTTGCCTAGTGTACCATAAGTTACCTAGTAACTGTTATCTAATCTGTGCCGTGATCAAGTAAATCTATAATCCTACCGCTTAACATAGGCCTCGCCTTCGCGGTACAGGGGCGCCGGGGGAGACGACAAAGGGGGAGTGAGACGGGCGGGCGCCGGGGAATAGCTAGGTACATTGTCTTATGCTTTCTAACCGACCTCTAAAAAAGTAATGATATTTTTAAGTCGTTTGTATTTTTTTAAACAAGGAAATCGTATGAAATTAACCCCGACTTGCAAATTTTTGACTTGATTTGAGCTTACCTACTATTCGAATTTTGTACCATAGGTTTACACGATTTAAGTTATTGTTAAGGTTGTACAATAAGTAATTGGCGAATAATAGTTATTATCTCTATTACTGTGAAATTTTGTGAGCGAAATGGAAATGTTGCGTTTAAAATTAATTATAATATTATTGTAAAACCTATAAGTGAGTAGAGTACAAGGTAAGCCGCCGTACCGTATCTAGCTAGCAAGGTCGGGCGCTTCTCACGTTCTGTGTAATTAACTTTTCTACGGCATTATACAATTTAGACGGCAGCGTGTGTGGCAATGCTGTCGTACAGGACCGTACAAGCCTGGTGCTACTACTAGGCGAGTGGACACAAAGTGCCGGGAGCACCGGTGCGTTACTTTTGGAGATCCCGGAGCTCCCAAGAAGGCACAAAGGCTGGCCACCGAAGGGGTTCTAGTGGGTACAATCCTACATAACCCGACTGCACCCCAAAACGGTCGGGCATCTTTGGAAGATTTCCCACTAGTAGAAAAAAAGTTACAGTACAATAACTATATTCATAAATCTTATTTACTTATCTGGTTCTCAGCAGTCATCAGCGCGACATGGTACAATAACTCACAGTTCACACCAAGGACTTGTTATGAAAAGTGGTCATATAGATACATGAACTGAACATTTCCTACGAGAAACTGGTAGTTTTGTTTAGAAAACAGAATAGTGGCTCCATAACTTCGCTTTAAAGATAAGTTAGTTTTACTCTAAGACGAAGGTAGTTATTTATTTACGGTTTAATTGATTTTAAATGGAATGATTTTAAGAAATTACGTCACTATAATGTACTGTATCAGCCTTTGAATAGTCCACTGCAGGACGTAGGCCTACCCACGAAAGGTGATTAGGCCATATCCACCACGCTGGCCCAGTAAGGGTTGGTGGATTCACATATGCCATCGAATTTCTTCTACGGACATATGCAGGTTGCCTCACGATCACTATACTTAATGCGCAGCGATTCCTCACAGTGGGCTACGCAGACGACTTGACTATCCTGATATCGGAACACTTTGCGAGTGTAGCCTGTAACCTTATGAACCATGCACTGAAAATTGTGGAAAAGTGGTGCAGGGAATACGGTTTATCTGCCAACCCAGAGAAAACAGAACTAGTAATGTTTACAAATAAAAGGAACCTCGGACCACATACTTTACCGTCCTTTTATGGTAAACAACTGAAACTCTCTGAAGATGTGAAATATCTGGGCATCACATTAGACAAAAAACTGAATTGGACACAACATGTGGACAACAAAATAAAGAAAGCAACGATCTCATTTTGGCAGTGCAGCAAAATGATGGGTAAAACTTGGGGCTTGAAACCCAAAATAACCCAATGGCTTTATAATACCGTGGTCAGACCATCATTATGTTATGGGGCAATAGTTTGATGGCCCAGAACCAAGCTAGTGACTGTAAACAAAAAACTAGAGAAACTCCAAAGAACAGCTTGCATAGCTACAACGGGCTGCATGAGATCTGCACCCACTGCGGCACTAGAAGCCCTCATGGGGCAGATGCCGCTGCATCTCTTCATACAGCAAGAAGCAGGAGTAGCTGCCTACAGACTACTATCACTATCACTACTATCTACTAACCTTTGAGTACACGACAAAACAGCAACACACACCACCGTAATTGAGGAATTTGCAAATTGCAACCGCGAAATCCTCTCGGTCTATGACAGGGTGCCTAAAAAACTCATTTTCACAAAGAGCTACTCAATACAGCTGCATGAAGAAAAAAGTGACAGCTCAGGTATCCATCCGTGTAAATCCTCACAAGAAGTGAGGATTTACACGGATGGCTCGAAAACTGAAACAGGTACAGGGTCAGGTACATTCTCTGAAGACCTGAATATACACATCGCAACAACCCTGGGTGAAAACAACTCAATTTTACAAGCGGAATGTGTAGGTATCATCCAGGCTGCAACAGCAGTACTCAACAGAAAGGTAACTGATTACAATATTAGAATCTCCTCAGACAGTGCTGCGGTGCTCAAGGCACTACAACGATATGAACACTCCCTAGAGCTAACCTTACAGTGTCATGATCTATTGGAAGAAGTAAGTAAGAAAAATAAAGTCACCCTTCAATGGATCAAAGGACACAGCAGGTCCAGAGGGAATGACGCGGCGGCGAGCTAGCCAGGAGAGGTGCAGGTAGGCGCCCTGTAGGGCCTGGACCGATGATCCCTTTGCCCTTCAGCCAAGTCAGATCCTGGATACGCCAACACACAGCTAGACAACACAAGGAATACTGGGCAAGTACTAAGGGTTGTAAGCAGTCTAAGGAAGCTTTCCCGGAATTAAATCCGAGATACTCCCGACGCCTGCTGAACCTTAAACGAGACAAACTCCGACTCATAGCCGGAGTAGTCACGGGACATTGCTCTCTAAACAAGCACCTGTTTAAAATTGCTGTTACAGACAGCCCTCTGTGCAGAGGTTGCATGGAGGTAGAAGAAACAACCGCGCATATGCTGCTTGAATGCAGCAGTGTGGCGGAACAACGCAAGAAATTCCTCGGGGCACCGAGGACACTCCGGGAGGCCTGCGCCGGCGTTGGCGAGCTGCTGGACTTCCTGGAGGACACCGGGTGGCTGAACTAGCTGCAGCCGGGCGACCTACATAAAACGGGCCCATGGAGGGCTCAATTGTGGAAAAGGCCCGCAACAACAAGTAACAAGTAAGTGCCTCACGATGTTTTCCATCACCGAAAAGCCAGTGGTGTGAAATTCCAAAGAACTTATTGGTACGGGACTGGGATTTGAACCCACGACCTCACGATTGTAAGGCGGGTGTCGCTACCTCTAGGCAAAGAAGATATAATAATACTACGTATAGAACGGCCACTCGTTACCCCCCACCCGTTTGAGTCTTCCTCACTTCCACCCCGCGTCAGGACTCGTCAAATTCACTCTGCGCGCGGGTTGCACAGGCCGGTGATTTCAACTACAAAAAATACAGACTTACAATGGGGAAGACGTGTGCTGTTTATGGCTGTTCTACAACAATTCGCGACAAGATATCATTTCATTATTTCCGTAAAGATAAAATAAGGTACCTTATTTACTTTTAGTAGGTAGATAATATTGTTATAAAAATTATGTCATTCATATTTAGTTCCTTTCTCTTGATAATTTGTTTCAAATAAAATAAATCGCTTACTTTTAGTTACAGTGCTGTCAAATTATTATGAATTCATTATACTTTATAAGCACTAGAATGATATTCATTTTTGTAAATTTATTTCGCATCTAGCTCACTTCCGCATGAAAGTATGGCGGATCGGTCGTAAAGTACGCCAAGATAATTCCGCGCGCGGCCAAAATTGGGAACTAATTCAATGCAGATAGAGAATTCGTAATGCTACCAACATAACGTACGTAGCGCCGCTACTCGCGCGCATAATCTCTCGT
This sequence comes from Hypomecis punctinalis, assembly GCA_949316475.1. Lineage (NCBI taxonomy): Eukaryota > Metazoa > Arthropoda > Insecta > Lepidoptera > Geometridae > Hypomecis > Hypomecis punctinalis. Next base: position 7,378,829 of record OX438823.1, read on the forward strand.
TCGCTCGTCGTGCTGATCACAGATAGAGTTGCCATGGGCGTGAAAATACTAGTTATCATCGTAACGCAACTGTTACAGAATATCGGTATCGATATGCAATGTATTGTTTCGCGTTAACACATACATACCTAGTAGATAAGTGTTAATTTGTATTTGTATATTTTCTGTAAATAAACGAACATGTATATAACATTGAGTTAATATGTACAGTCCTATAATTTGTAGTTATTTTTTCTATATAAATACTAATACTAAATATTTTTTCATACATAAAGAATTAGATTTTGTTAATCTCACAATAAATGACAAAGATAAACCTTGTCAAAGTTCGGGAGTAGGGAGTTATACTTTTCTTTTTTATTTTTGCTTTTCGCGGAGATGATTTACATAAGACAAAATGTTTGGAACGTGCGTTGTACGGGCCCACGTCCGTGCCCGTCCTGAGCCCGCCCTGTCCTTAATCATACCTCAACGAGCCTATCATTAACAATTTTTAAATCATTGTTTTGAATAAATATTTAGTGCTACTTAATTGACATCAGAAAAAAATCGTGTCAAATATTATTTAATAATTATTTATCTAACGGACTAATTATATTTTTTGTCATCAAGCCAATTATACCTTTTACAAAAAAATCTTCTAGACATTCTCAAAAAAACTTTTTACTAAGATTTTTCCCAAAATATCAATATTTATTGAAAAAAACAACCTCTGCAAATATGCCTAAAATTCTGATATTATATTCTAAAAAGTCGACAGAGACACCGAAAAAATACCGTTTAAAATTCTGGATTCTCATAACACTGGCACAAGACATGTACTGTACGTAGTATTATTATATCTTCTTCGATACATGTTAAGCTACTAAGAATATTGTGATAAACTTTTAGAGCCTCCTTGTTTGCGTCAAGGGTTAAAAATATTTTTTTGCAATTATTCGGAAACATTGCCAGAAACATTTATAAAAACCAGCAGCGATCCCGCAACCGCTATATAACCAGTGAGGGGCCTCACTAGCGTAGGTGTATGAAATATGAAATTAGGGACTTCCCTCAGTTGGCCATCGGTCGGTGCGTTTAGCGCGTGATTTACTTAATCGTTAATTACTAGGTATATCTTTTGTTTAAATTATGGGATGATTTTACAAATATACATAATCGTGTGTGTGCGTGTTCATATTACTGGATACTTCAACAATATGTGAGAAAATTAAGGGAATTTCGTAACAGTGCCGTGTTTTGGTTATGTTCTACGTAGGTAAATGAGTGATTTCATTGAAATAAGTGTATGTACGATTGTATGTGAAACCTGCAGCGGCTAGTACATCGTATCAGTACTCACAAAACTTCTTGGTAAGTCAGAATTACAATTCATACGGTCGACATGGGACGTTGACAACCATTGGCGTTCACACACAAATACCCGTGTAGCGTTCGTGCGTATGTGTAGTGTCTGTGAGTAAAATGTACTGTTGTGTGCGTAAGACAGCAGATTTTGTATGAAGAATCGCGGAGTGTCCGGGCTGTGCTCTAGGCCACCACTGCTTCTACTAGGAGTAAATATTTTCATTGAGATTTTCTCCAGCTAGATGTAAGCCGCTTCTAACCCGTCTTATTGAAGATATGAGAGACGTATGTTCAGCAGTGGACGTCCTATGGCTTTTTGTCGTCTCCGAGTTTCAAGTAGATATAACACTTGAATCAGTGTGGTCAGGCCAACATCTCTTCTCGTTCTACCTACTTTCAAAATTCAAAATAATTTATTGTCACTAGATACAATTTCTAAATTGATACACTATTCCCCAAACTGGGTACAACAAAGCACCCGTATCTTGGGCCTAGGCACTTTGTATCCTGTCCACTGCTATTTGAACTTGCTAATCCGCCGGGCTATGCTGAGGTATGTGTATACTGAGCGCCACACGAATTGAAAGATGGGAAGTTAGCCGCAAAATATAGACGTTAGCGGGTGCCAGAGAGACGAGACCCGCCTGCCAACCTCGTGCCTCCCGCGCGCTCTCTACGCCCGAGCTCACTACTTCGCCATTTGTATAGGCATTGTGCACACATGCGCAATAATTAGCGAATCACGGCGAAGTGTCATCTGCGGCTAACTTCCCATCTTTGTATATATATGTGTGGCGCTCAGTATACCTACATCCTACTTCCTACTAATATTATAAACGCGAAAGTTTGTGAGGATGGATGTATGAATGTTTGTTACTCTTTCACGCAAAAACTACTGAACGGATTGAGATGAAACTTTGCAATAATATAGTTTATATATCATAATAACACATAGGCTATAAATTATAATGATATTGCGTCAAAAATCAAAATATCATGCGGGCGAAGGCGCGGGTAAAAACTAGTATTTTTATATAAGTACATACTCATATCGATAATAACATCCAAACACATCGCATACTGTACTGTACCAGCCTTTTTTAATAGTCCACTGCAGGACGTAGGCCTACCCACGAAGGGTGATCGGGCCATTTCCACCACGCTGGCCCAGTGCGGGTTGGTGGATTCACATATGCCCTCGAATTTCTTCTACGGACGTATGCAGGTTGCCTCACGATGTTTTCCTTCACCGAAAAGCCAGTGGTGTGAAATTCCGTACATAAATTCCAAAGAACTCATTGGTACGGGACCGGAGATTTGAACCCACGACCTCACGATTGTAAGGCGGGTGTCACTACACACATCGCATAAATAGAATCAAATTCACACTTCTGTAATCACCGTAAATTAATAAAATTGCAAAATAATGTTATTTACAACCATTAGTAGAGTATGTGCAAAAAGTGAACCGTCGTGTCGTTACGGTGAACTAACAATAAGATTTTAATCAGCAGCCGAGGTACCGACTACTTGGTAGACGCGAGTCTACTGATGAAAACCGATTTGGTGTCTACCTTTTTTTTTAACTAAGCTGTTGGCCTCTGAGGCCTCTACAGCTTACCGGGCATGGGTTAGATTAGGTTATAGCAATATAGGGTGACTAGCGCAATCGCACCTGAAAAGCTACGGACCTCGGCTTCGGCCGTCACCCGGCGGGGGAGATCAGACTTGCCCGGGCACCCCAGAAGGGGTGTGCCCTGTGGCCTTAATGGGTTGAGCTGGTTGATTATTTGGAGAGAACCTAACCGATCTTCTAACAGATCCTGGGGGTCCTCCACCTCGCCGGCGGGGTCGGTGTATGTCTGTGTATGTGCCTTTGGTAACCGGCGCCTATACCAAATACGGAATACTTCCTGTTGCAGGGAGCTGTCGGATCGGGTGACCCCAGCGCCGCAGAGGTGACTACGGCGATGGGGTCATCCGGGTCGCCCAGGAGGTGTTTGGGGCGGCGACGGAGAGGAGGTGGGTGTGTAGTGTCTAGCGTGTAGTCCGAGGCTTGGACTACAAGTGGGTTGGGGTGATGAGGAGCCCTATCAAAGTAGCGGCGAGAAGTGTACTTGATGTACTGGGTAATGGAGGGGAGTTCGAGGTCGCAATGCAGGTCAGCGTTTCGCAATATTGGTGTCTACCAAGTATCAAACACTTTAGTTGTATTAGCTATGACGAAGCATTGTTGTCGAGGTAACAAACTTAGAGTAAAATGGCACACGGGCGACCTCACCTACGACGCTTCTCTTTTTGCACAAACTCTAGTAATTGTCAGAAATAACCCGTTGTATTTGATTCATCCAATTTATCATTCAAAACAATGGACGCAAGAAATTCGACCGTTGCTCGTCCGTTTATAAAAGTGATCTAAATACGTGTAGATTTTAGAGATCCGTGTTACGGAAAGAAAATAAAACGCTTAAAATAATCTTTTTCTACACGTATCTCTCTGATGGCCTCATAATTCCGTGTCAGAGTTTTTTGTTTTTATTTTTTTTATTCGTGATTCTGTGAAATCTATACTTGTACAGAGCTTACTATTGTTGTGGCAAACGGCAACAATGTTGTGGCAAAGTATAAAAGGAAAAGTTGAAGAACAGCACGATTTCGGTGTTTTTGTGTTTTTTTTTTTATGATTTGGAAATCAGTTAAATTATTTATTTATTTACTAGCGGACCCGGCGAACTTCGTTTCGCTTTCCGTAAGAACCTTGTACAGAGTATTAGAAAACTACAAAAAAAAAAATAAGCCAAATCGGTCAAGCCGTTTTCATGTTATGTCGTGACAACGGAAAACGGGTTTCATTTTTATATATATAGATTTGCACAATGTAGTGTACATAACAATGTTAAAACTAATTGTAGTACAAAACATAGACCCCGTTAGGGCGCTGCAAGAGAACAATACTCTTAATTACTTATATTACTTATTTATGCTAAGTATAACAATGTAATTGTAGGTTAAATACCTAATGAAATTATTTACATTTTAGTAATAGGGTTACAATATACCATAGGAATTTCACAAGCTATACACAGGCTAATTATATCTTATTATTTAACTGTACTGAGTTTATTATAATTATTATTATTTGATAAGTTATGAATATTATATATACATATATTTTAATTATTTGCTACCATTGATCTTCCATAAAGTCTTGAATTGAATAGTACGCTCTCTCTAAACAATTGCTTTGTTTTAATATTTTTTAAATTTTATCTTTTAAAATTATATCTGTAATCGAAATGGATCTTAGCTTTAAGTGAAAAAATATTTGTACTGTTTTTATGACACTAAAGCAAACCGCAAGAAGCACTCGATTAACAAAGGCGTCCACCGATATTTTTCGGGAAATGTTAGTTAAAGCGCAAAAATACACCTAGGATGTCTACTCTACTATAATTTCAGCCTCGTTTAGCAGATTTTATCAAGATTGAGTGTTACAGCGCAAAACCTCTCGCAAAATTTAGGTACCTATTTAGATCTAAATTTAATAGCAACGTAAAAAGCGTTCTCTCTATCGAATACCTAAAGTGAAAAAGAAACAGAACTATGCTATTTAGCTATTATAATTGCGATGGCGCCTCTGTAATCGGGCTTATTAGGCCCAATTATGGTTATAGTTATTTATTTATGCAAAACACATGTATAGTTACATAGAAACACAAATAGTACTTAAAGCTAAAGACTAATTCTAATTTTATACATGTATACCCTGTTTTTTTATTTTTATTTTATACTTATTATACCAGACCACAGAAACGCGAACTAATTCTCTTTCCTGTGTACCAGACAGTGTAATCAGAAAAAAAGCAACGATATCGGAGACAGAATTTTAGTTGGAGAAGAATGGAAAAAATCAGTTGGACTGAAAAGAAAACAAACCAAGAGGTGCTCGACATGGTAAAAGAGAAAAGAAAAATTTTACCAACAGTTGAAAATAGAAGGGGAAAGATGTTTGGCCACCTTGTACGACATGACAATCTAATGAAAACCATAATAGAAGGAAAAGTAGAAGGAAAGAGAGGGAGAGGAAGACCACGGAGAGCGTTCCTAGATCAGATCAAAGAGAAGGTAGAGGTCATGTCGTACAGGGAGGTGAAGACACTGGCGACACTTGCTCCACCGACAAGAGCAGTGCTCTTAAATCCGAATGAATGAACATAACATAATAAATAATATAATATATGTATCTAAAAACATATTTAACCTTAAAAATGATTAGGGTGCCGTCGTAAATTTAATAGCAACGTGAATAGTTTTCTCTTTATCGAATGCATATAGTGAAAAAGAAACAGGAATATTCTAAATTGCTAATACAATTATTATGGCGCCTTCATTATTCTACGGAACCACACCGCGTAAATGCGTCTCACTCTTGACTGTGTTTTATTAGTCTTCGAGGTCAGAAAGAACGTTGCTGACCGTTGCGGCGATTGATAACGATTAAACAACGTGTTCTGATAACAAACACTAATGGAGTTTATTGCGAATAGTTTTATTGGAGCATTCGTTTTTAGCTCACGTTGGATAAAAGCTAATTGAAAAAATTTTAAGAACAAAATTTGTAGAGAATTTTGTGTTCTACAATATTGATAATACATACAAATAGCAAAAACCCATAGGAAATGAGATATTTACAAAAAAAAAGCAAAAAAAAAACGATATTTGTGACCTTTGACGTACACCCTACCATAAATTTTGGTTTTGAGACAACTTTTAGGGTGTCAATATACAAGTATTTACAGACTTATAGCTGGGTATCTCGAATTCCGAGGTGAACTTTTTATAATGACTGGATTATAAGAGTAAAATCAGGCAGTGTGTAGTCAAACGCAAACCTATATGAAAAAAATAAAATAATTAATAGTGTTTATAAAAGGCGTATTCCACAAATCCGCTTACACGATCCCCTGCGCAGGGGATAAGTGGAATTTTTGTCCATAAATCCTCTGTGGTTTTGCGGAAGGCGATTTTTGGACTTTTTGTCCATAAATCCCACTTTCGCAATTCCGCAGGGGATGTTTGGACTAAAGGTCTATAAATCCCCTTAATCAATATTTACACACTTTTGTAATAAAATACCAGAACTTAGTTAGGTAAATAATCAAAGCTCTATTTTTTTGTACATATATACGAGGTTCCATCATCAGATCAGTTCGACAGTACCATATTGTTGTACAGGTATCGCTACAGGTAGGGGATACCGATGCCGTATTCTAGTGCCCCGGGCGTATTCTAGTGTATCAGGGCAAAACATGCGCTAGCCTACGGCGAGCACAGCGTAGGACGTCCACCCCCAAGATGGACCGATGACATCATTAGGGCTGCAGGAAAGGGCTGCATGCACTCCGTCTCCACTCGAGAACTTTTCGACCCATCAATCATCAGTCCTCCGTGCCATGTACTCTACCCATTGCCACTTCAACTTGCCAATCCGTTGTGCTACGTCGCGGGCCGGCAGCTTTGGTTCTTATGGCTGAATAACATAACATGATATTTTTTTATTTTTTGATCTGTGATTATAATTTATTTTTTCATACCTACTCGTTGACATTTTTAAACTCAAATTAACATGGGTATTTATATGATACTAGTACCCTCAGAGCAAATAAAAAAATCAAGAGGGAACGTCGTTGAACAGTCAAGTGAAGCCGGTTTTTTATATATGTGTGAGTGCGTCACTGCTGCGCCGCTATAGTTCGACTGACAGGCCAAGGCGTAGTTTCCTTGTACGTTGATGTGTGTGTAATTGTTGTAACGAGGCGTAGTTTTGGTCGGCCTCACTTGTTTGTTCACAACATTCTCTCTTGACTTTTTTATTTGCTCTGAGCTGGTATCTAAGATTATTGTTGATACTGGTACATACTGGTACCTTGGAGAAATGACAAGACTGGTACAATTTTGTTTTTGATTTGTATTCTTATATATTTTTGTTTGTGTACCTAATACTACTGATCTTGTGAAATCTAAAAAGTGTGCTTATTTATTTTTAAAATTTAATTAGGTAGAATTTTTAAAAACTGTTACCAGACGATTCCGATTACCTGTATTGTGTCTAAGATCAATTAAAAAAATTAAGACGGAACGTCGTGAACAGTCAAGTGAAGCCGGTTTTTATACAAGTGGTGTTGCGCCGCCGCCATAGTTCGACTGACAATCCAAGGCGTAGTTTCCTTGAACGTGTATTTGTATCTGTAATTGTATATGTACACGGCGAGGCGTAGTTTTCCCGCTTAGTTTTGTTCACAATATTCTGTCTTGACTTTTTTTTTATCTGGTCTGAGTATTGGGTCTACGGAAAAAAAAATATGACTATTACTATGTTAATCTCATTTCTGATTCCATTTCTTTTTAAGCCGGGAGATAAAATAACTGTGAAATAGCACCTTGAGATTATTGTCTGTTAAGAAATAATATTAAATCGATTACTGTTTCCTGCCCATAGTTGCGAAACAATGCCGATTGTTGCGCGATTGTATGCGGTTTGGCGGGAAAACGTGACTGTTACTTTCCTACAGGCTAGGCTGTTGACCACATCTTACTTGCCCTTTTATGTGGGTAACTTCAAACAAAGAACATCCAGCAGGGTAACTAACTAGGTAGGATTGAATTGGAGAAATCTTTATCCTTCATAAGGGCCCGCAAACAAATTTTATACGGGGCCCCGCCAAGACACGCTACACCACTGTTAAATAGGTACCTGTTTTATGGAAATCTGTGGTACCTATATCGCACAGAGTTCCCAGAGGGATAATGCGGAGCCAGAAAGAGATGCGTTGATTTAATGCGGCATGCGGCATGAGTTAGAAAGAGATATCTCGATTCGGTGGTATAGTTGGCGTCTTTTTCTGAAGATCACGTCACTTGACAGTATCTTCAATAACAAACAGCTGCCGTGTTTGTTTGATCACTTGGAAAATAAGCATTTTTATTTAAAATAAAGTTTTGAGCATAAGTTCTTGTAAAAACTCACTGTTACCGTGATAGGCGTCCAATATACGATGAGCTACTACAGCGTAATTGGCTGCAAAAGCAACGGTGCAAGAGATGGATATTGATATCTCAGAGCAGATAAAAAAATCAAGAGGGAACGTCGTTGAACAGTCAAGTGAAGCCGGTTTTTTATACATGTGTGAGTGCGTCACTGCTGCGCCGCCATAGTTCGACTGACAAGCCAAGGCATAGTTTCCTTGTACATTGATGTGTGTGTGATTGTCTTTACACGGCGAGGCGTAGTTTTGGTGGGCTTAACTTGTTTGTCCACAACATTCTCTCTTGATTTTTAGGGTTCCTTACCTCAAAAGGAAAAATCGGAACCCTTGTAGGATCACTTTGTTGTCCGTCTGTCCGTCTGTCCGACTGTCCGTCTGTCCGTCTGTGTATGTCAAGACTCTTTACCTCGGGAACGCGTAAAGATATCGAGTTGAAATTTAAACTGTATACGTATATCTATGATCTCTTGCAGTTGTGTGAAAGAAAAACTTCTCAGTTATCGTTTAAAAAAGTTAGAGCCGCTTATGTCGTAAAAAACCGCATATTTCGACACTCACAAAAACCAAAACCTACAGGTTACTTCCCGTTAACATATAACTGTGAAATTTGGCGAGAAGCATTGTGTCAGAGTACACATATAGAAATAAATCTGAAAACTGTACATTTTTATTTGTATCACAAAAAAATAGGGCCTAGATTCACACAGTATGGGTTGAAAATTCAAAGTGAGTAAATCGTATCATGTATCATATAGAAGAGCTTCATTAGTACATGCTAAAACAGGTTTTTAATTATTTTGACAATGTGTAATTTTTGATGAATGACGATAAAAGTAAAAAAAAAATATCGATGATTATAGTATAGAGATTTTAACAATTTACTTCCCAATTTTGTGAAATTTTCTGGATTTGTACGGAACGCTCGGTGTGCGAGCGTGCCTCTCACTTGTCCGGTTTTTTTTATTTGCTCTGAGATTTACACTTGATATATTCTATTTTACAGATATCTGTGCTATATCCTTCCTCAATGGCTATATCGTATATTGATTACTGAAATACTTGTCAACCAACAAGGAGCTTCAAACTAGTCCAAAAAAACCTTTTTATTGATAAAACTTTCGCTTCAAATCCTCTAGAAAAATGACAGAATTCTGTCACTTTCAAATGTGTTTATCTATTTAGTTTCAGTTTATTTTAGTTAGGTTTATTATTGAATTTTTATAGTTTTATCTTAATGAGGATCAAATTCTGAATTGTTACTTTTACAACCTACTTAAGATAAATTATTGATATTATTTTTTGAACATGTAAGTAAGTATATCGCAAGTCTTTGCGTTTCTGCGAGATCGAATCAGAAATGAGGAGATCCGTAGAACTAAAGTTACCGACGGATAGGCAAGTTGAAACGGCAGTGGGCAGGGCACATAGCACAGAGGACTGTTGACTGGTGGGGTCGAAAAGTTCTCGAGTGAAGACCACGTACTGGCAAGCGCAGCGTATGATGTCCACCTAAGAGATAGACAGACCATTAAGGCTGGCGCGCTGGATACAAGCCGCTACCAACTGTTCTATTGGAGATCCATAGGGAAGGTCTATGTCCAGCAGTGGACGTTCTATGACTTATGGATGGATATCGCAAGTAGCCTAGCTTAGGTACCTAATTGAAAATGACGTCCCACAATGGGTGTTTTCCCCCTCCTGCGTCTACCCGAGCCAGCCCAGTCCCAGCGTGACTCCTGGGCCGCTGGGATGACTGCTTCAGTGGTGCGGATGGTAATCGTATATGAGATGACGGCGATGTGGATGACGATGGTAATGATATCTAACAGTATTGTGACTTGGTCCCATCCTAGGCATCTATACCTACATCGCCACGTGGCCACGCACGCACGCAGTTCAATAAAAATACATAAGTATTGCGTTTCTTATTTTTTTAAAGTTTCTTAGTAAAACGAGGAACCCTAAAAAGGTAAATCCGTACCAGCCTCCACTGCAGAACGTAAGCCTACCCACGAAGGGTGGTTGGGCCATATCCACCACGCTGGCCCAGTGCGGGTTGGTGGATTCACATATGCCATCGAATTTCTTCTACGGACGTATGCAGGTTGCCTCACGATGTTTTCCTTCACCGAAAAGCCAGTGGTGTTAAATTCCGTACATAAATTCCAAAGAAATAATTGGTACAGGACCGGGATCTGAACCCACGACCTCACGATTGCAAGCCGGCTTTTCGGTGAATGAAAACATTGCGAGGCCACCTGCGTACGTACATAGAAAAAATCCGCCAACCCGCACTGGGCCAGCGTGGTGGATATGGCCCAAACACCCTTAATGGGTAGGCTTACATCCTGCAGCGGACTATTAAAAAGGCTGGTATAGTACATTATGTCACTATATCTAGGCCCTAGTCATAAACCCACACGTTCGTTCTTAGTATGCTTATGCTAATCAGTCACGGCGCGCCGTAGTGACTAGCATAAGCATACTGGGAGCATACCGAACTCCGAGGCGCGTAGGTATGATTCGCGTTTCGACCATTTGTATGACGACTAAATACTATTAGATATCATTGCCGTGACAATGCTGATGATAATGCAAGTCCATAGAAGACACTAGAATAGATAACGGATTGCATGATGCTTCTGCATTTTAGAGAAGGCTGAGGATGGAGTTTTTGGCGGGAACGCGGAAAAGTCCGGTTCTTTCCCGTGGTTCACCTATTTTGTCCACCTGGTGGACCACGGGTAAACATATTCTTCCGTGGTCCACCTTAAACTCTCGTAAATTATTTTTATTGAAATATATTGCCTATTGTCCACCTCTTTTCATTGGCTAGATTAAATCTATGCAACATTGATCCCGACAAATTAAGAAGTATACCGAAAGTTTTTTTTTAAAAAATTCATTTAATGAAATAATTTACTTCAATTAAAATGATGATTACTTAAAACTAAAATTGCTCTCAACGTAGTTTCTCCAATGCGAAATTGATTGGAATTTCACCATTTATTAACTGTAATTGTATCCCCAGAATATCATCGTCGTTATCAATATATATTTTTCTTCTCTTCGATGTTGTCTTGAAACTTGATATTTCTAGTTTTGTTAAACCTTTTAATAGATTTATTACCGTTGCATTTCTTTTATTTACTTCTTTATTCAATTTCGAATGATAAGACTCTGCACTATTATTGGTGCGGTGTCTTTCACCAAATACGCACAAAATTTCACTGAATTTATCAGTCAGCCAAAAACTTTCAACGTACTTTAAGAAGAGTAACATTTTTTTGCTATCACTGCTTTCAGATTTAACATACTCCAATCCTTCTTTGATGCTTTCATTGGGTATCAAAGGTAGAGCAGCAATTAATGCAGCGATCCGCTTTTCTCCTTTCGATTTTAAGCCTAACTTTTTGGCCTTCTTCCAAATCGCCCTCTTCCAATGATAAAAACAACCGCGCAATGTTACATGTGGAAAAGCGCATAAAATAGCATTTATTGCGGCTTTCTCGAAATCAAGATGCATTGTTTTAGGATTGAAATTTGGTAACTTTGATTTAATTAAATCGAACACAATCGAATATGATTCCTGTTTTTTGTTCGGCATCAATACGTATATCAGCGGTACAACTTTTGTAGTCGTTATAGTACTTCCGATATCTCCATGTACTTAATATGTACAATTGTTGGAATGGTTTCGGACAACAAGAAAAAGTGGCATCACCGAAATATTCAGTAACATCAGCAATGATCTCTCTAGCTCTTTTTGAACAAAAGACAATGATTCGCGATCCTTCATAAAAATAGTTTGCCAAAACCAAGTGTGCAAATTTGATGGGAACTTCCACTTCTTCAAAATCGCTATAAATAGTTTTTTTAACTCCTAAAGATTTATTTCTTATTGTATATAAGTTGTGTTGTATGCTCGAAAACGACGGTATTTGCGTAACCATGTTCAATCCTTTACTTTCTAAAATATCAACACTATCCTTATAAAGTTGTGTTAAAGGCAAATCAGTGTTTTTGACTTTGTTTTTCAAAGATTCAATTTCATTTGCAACCACAATTTTGGAAAAATCAGATGCACATGAATGATTTTTTTTTCTTGTCACCTTTCCATCCTGAAAGATTTTAAAAATGTAAAAATCAATTTTAGTATTTGAAAAGTTCTAGGAGCGTGGAGGTTTACGAAACAGGACTTCCTGAATGTTGACTTACCTTAACGATAATATTTCCGGTACATTTCTTTTTTTTGTACTCCGCACATCTCCATAAAACCGCTGCGGTTTTTTTAAAGGTTTTGACTCTGTAGAAAAAATATACATCATGCACCAATACAGTGCCCCCCTTTCTGGTAATATAGTGCAAATCGCTTTCTTCGTCTTGCGTATCTCCCATTTTAATAAGATTTAATTTTACTCACAAGCGATCAGGGACGGAGCACTATTTCATTAAACAGAACACATCTAATTCTGTTAGATGGTCAGGAAATACTCAAAGATTAATTGTCAAACGATAAAGAAACAATAGGTACGTTGTAAGTTCTTGAAAAAGAGGTGCACTTGAAAAGATTCAATTACAGTGAAGCACGTCAACGAAAGACCAAAAAGATTGTGTGCTCAAGAGTGGACCACGGTTAAATAATAATTTCCTATGGTTCACCTTAGTTCACCTGGTGGACCACGGAAGAATATGTTTACCCGTGGTCCACCAGGTGGACAAAATAGGTGAACCACGGGAAAGAACCGGAAAGAAAAGTCATATCGCCTCATTGTATTATTTTGTTAAACTTGTGTTTTTTTAGGGATAATTAGTGAAAAATTGTGGTATTTCGTTGATTATGAGCAGATTTACGTGCATGAGTGTAGGGCAAGTGATACCTATAATGTGACGTATCATGTTGTTACCAAAACTCCATTGACGCCTCTAGTAAAGTCTCCACTGCTTTACTGAGGTATGACTTGGACTACGTTTGGGCTTGACCTCGACTACGACAGTGACTATTTTGATAAAATATCAAAAATTATTAAAACTTGATACTTGACACTGGCAAATGCAAAACAATGCGACGCCAAACGAAAGAAGAAGAAGAAGGCTGAGGATTGTGATGTGTTCCAGGCCCAGTACCCACGGCGAAGAGTGGCAGGTGTGTTACAGCCCCGACGCGTGCTACTCGCTGCTTCGGCTCATGAAGATGACTGTTAGTTCAACAACTAATTTATAAGTGACATCGAAATCCATTTCCACTATATGTTCGTATATTAGACAGATAAAGATACATTTTATTACGTAATTTTTTTTCATAACATTGATTTAGCTGTGCGCCATCTCTCGTCAATCTTTAGAAGTTCTAATAACTTCGAGTTGAGTGATCACATGTCTAATACGGGTATCACAGGTGGCGCCGCCAACGCTATAAGTTGGTGGCCATATAAGCACTTCAAAAATTTGACGCTTGCGTAGGAAGCTTGCTGGTTCAGTTGGTTAGAGCGTCGGGCTAGTCATACGAAGGGGCAGGTTCAAATCCTGCGTTCGCTTCAGATTTTTGGAAAACTTATCACAAAGATAACTCTTTGAGATAAAATCTAGTGTAGAAAGCACTCAAAAGAAAATCATAACTTAGATATTTGCATTAAAGATTTTCAATGATCAGTCTTCTCAAATTTCAACTTTATTTCACATAATTAGTGCTTGTAACCGAGCACTTTGGCATCGCGCGGCGTTGTAGTCGGCTTGCAATCGCCTTACGACTAACTAAAAGCCTGCTCACTACGTAGCTTGGGCAGTTTTGGCTCGGACACTTTTTTTGCACGATTGTGACTTTATAGATATTTGCTCGAACGAGCGAACGAACAATTCCAATTTTGTGTACGATTGAAGTGTATTGTGTCACGAAAAATGACATTGACGAGATCGTTACGAGAGTAACCCACCAATCCATGTCCCTTACCAATGAATTCCTTGGTATTTACGTACCGAACTCATTGACAAGTCATTGTAAGTAGGAAGGAAGATGCAAAAAAAAACTTGTTAACATCTTTTATTTCACCCCACGAAAAATGCATACACGTCTGTAAAATCTTGTATTGCTCAACCTATATCATAGTAAATTTGCATCAATCGCAAGATGATGTAATATTGTTTGTTGCTAACGTCTCCGACTTGTGTTGGAGGAGAAGACTGACGAACATACAAAAAAAAAGTAGGAAGGTACTAGCTCTTATAATACAGGTTTTGACCTAGCATAAGGGCTAGGGAACCAAGAAATTAATTGTGCTTCTTAATTGGACAAATAAACGATATTTGTATTTGGAACCGGCTTTTTGGTGAACGAAAACATTGCGAGGCCACCTGCGTACGTACATAGAAAAAAATCGCACTCACGCAACCCGCACTGGGCCAGCGTGGTGGATATGGCCCAAACACCCTTAATGGGTAGGCCTACGTCCTGCAGCGGACTATTAAAAAGGCTGGTATAGTACAGTAAAAAATCCTTATTTTCCAGCACATTCCTCTACCAAGAAATTGAGCACATACCACGATGGAGGGAGGAGTCGAGGCTGTGGTAGCCATCATTCAGGGGCTCGAAGACTGCGGGCTCGCCGTCACTTTGCTGAGAGAAAAGCAGCTGCGGAATTGTAATCCATCAAAATTTTGGTCACTGTATTTTAGGTTGGCCACTGTATTTTAGCAAATTTGATCACTGTATTTTAGCAATTCTGGCAACTGTATTTTAGCAATTTTGGCCACTGTATTTTAGCAATTTTAGCAACTGAATTTTAGCAATTTTAGCCACTGTATTTTAGCAATTTTGGTCACTGTATTTTGGCAATTTTGGCTATTGTATTTCAGCAATTTTGATCCCTGTATTTTAGTAATTTTGTTCACTGTATTTTAGCATTCTTGATTTAGTGTTCTTCAGTAATTTTGCCCTATGTATTTTGGAAATTTTGGTTAAAGTATTTTAACAATTTTGGCCACTGTATTTTAGCAATTTTGATCACTGTATTTTAGCAATTCTGATTACTCTATTTTAGCAATTTTTGCCACTATATTTTAGCAATTTTGATCACTGTATTTTAGCAATTAATGCCACAGCATTTTATCAATTTTGATCACTGTATTTTAGCAATTTTGGTCACTAAATTTTAGTAATTTTGCTATTCAAAATGTTTGTTTGAAAAGTACTGGGACTTTTCGTGCTAGGTAGGTATAATTTTATTTATGCTCATCATTTTGAACAACTTTTAGTACGGGGCCAACTTATCACAAGAAAATAAATAAATTAAATTGAATATTTAGACTTAGACTATTAGGACAAACCACTGGATTCAGAAACACAGTTCTACTTAAGGAAATTTCGTCGTCATCATCCACAGCCTTCCTGAACCTGCTGTTGGGTTACCTGCCTCGGTTTTATGCCAATCGTGTCTATCCGGACTAGGATGCGCACCGCGAAATATTTCTTTCGAAGTGTCAAAATGAGGTAACGTTATGGCAAAGTATATATCTGTCACTTTGTCAGATGTCGAAAAGAGTTCTTTCCGTGGCTTTTCGTGGTCGCTTGCTTGGCCTACAAGTTCGACCCGCAATTTTGTTTCTAGGTAGTTCGGCACCGGTGAATACAATTAAGTAGGTACCTATTTGTATGTAAATTCTAAGTCAAAAATCCACAAGCTGTTAAATTCCTGCTCTACGCAAAACAACAAACCTACTGAAGTGTATGAATAAAGACACGTATTCACTGAGCCACAAATGGCCACAATTGTTTATAAACTCTGTTTCAGAAACAAAATCTACGTGTTTCTGAAACAAATTATAATGTTTCAGAGACAATTATTTTCTTTCTGTAAACACTACGTGTTTATCGTTATGTTTCGGTGCTGTTGCTGGAAACATCAGCATGATGTTTCAGAAACTGTGTATCCGAAACATCGTTGCTCAGCGAATACATGGCCTAAAATGCCTAAATGATAATTATTGTAATTACATTACTTAAAATACATAATTATCCTTTCCAGCTCAGAAGCCAGCTAAAGCGATTGACAAGTGTTCAGTAGAAACCGGCACTGAGTCTCCGAAACGCACTGTGACAGCACAAATAAGCGATGCCCAATATGCCAGTACTTACCAGGTATTTACTCTGTTTCTTTCTTTCTGCCTCTTCATTTTAACAGCTAGAGTATTTGCAAAAATAGAACCGTCGTGGCGTTACGGTGAACTAAGAATAAGATTTTAATCAGCAGCCAAGGTACCGACTACTTATACTTGGTAGACGCGAGTCTACTGATGAAAACCAAATTGGTATCATTTGATACTTGGTAGACCAAATTGGTCTACCAAGTATCAAACACTTTTAGTTGTACTAGCAATGACAGAGCAGTGGTGTCAACGTAACAAAATTAGTAAAATGCTGAGGTAAAATGGCACACGGGCGACCTCACCTACGACGGTTCTCTTTTTGCACAAGCTCTATTGTAACGCAGTAGGCACCCGTTGTAGGTATGCTGTAACTATGATGTAATCTGCGGTGTTTACGTGATCCGGTTCTGGGAAGCTCTATTGTTCTATGTTTTTATTGGTGCCTTTTGTATTCGGTTTTATGGCTTTATGACTCGAGCGGGATCAGTCTTTGTATCTCGTCTATTGTTTAGTTTATTTGTTGGGTGTTTACGTATTTGAAAAACAATAGGGGATTCTCGAACTTTCAAGTTGTTTACTTGTTAACACAATAGCGTTTATTAAGATCGAGTAATGTTGCGAAATATCTCGTAGGTTCGAGACTGTAGGCAATAACGGATATAAATACCGACCCTTGGGGATCAGTTGTTCGTTTACCGTCGAAGCGATAACACCTCGGGTTAGAGTGCGATACCAGTGATTGTGAAGTGAATAGTTTGTGTGAATATCAGTGCCAGTGTGAAGTGTTTGTGCAAACCAGTTGTGTCGTGTGTTTTTTGTGAAGTGATTGTGTGCTATAAAGTGCAAAGTTATTAATCGGCGTTTTAACTGATTATCCAAGAACCCATCACGTAACACTATTATGAGTAAACGCGCGCAACCGCACTTATAATTATTTAAAGTGTTATTGTTTGATAGACTTATTTTAATTTATATAATTATGAGAACCCATTGTCAAGACAAACCAAATCTTGGTTTTAGGCTATATTTATCGTACTTAATCAATACATTGTTTTATGTTTTTGAATAAATAATAAATAGGTTTTTTTTAATCTGATTTATTATACTGGGGCTTTAGTCGCAAAGTGATTATTCCAGCCCTGTTTTACTAATGATAAGGTATATTCAAAAGGGATTTGAGTCCCTACGCTGAGTGAGTATGTCCGAGACCATGGCAAGGTCCTAAAAAATAGGTTTAAAAACAGGAAACTTGACTACTAACTAGCAAGCACCACAGTTAAGCAACGTTAAGCACGGTCGGGGTTCGGACGGGTGAACGCGGGTGACAATTTCAATTAGCGCTGCCGTGGCTTAGATGAGAAGTTAAATTATTGGCCTCTTTTGTTTTAACTGATTAGCTACGTTAGAGGCTTTTTAAGGCCTAATTTTAAGACGCCATCGTAAATTTAATAGCAACGTAAAATAGTGTTATCTCTATCAAATGCATAATTATGGTGAAAAACCGGACAAGTGCGTGTCAGGCTCGCACATCGAGGGTTCCGTACAAATCCAGAAAATTTCACAAAATTGGGAAGTAAGTTGTTAAAATCTATACTATAACCATCGACGAATAAGTTTTTTTTTTCAAAAGCTGTTTTAGCATGGTGCTAATGATGTTCTTTTATATGATACCTTACATAATACGATTTACTCACTTTGAATTTTGAACCCATATTTTGTGAATTTTGAGGCCCTATTTTTGTGATTTAAACAAGAATGTACAGTTTTCAGATTTATTCCTATATGTGTGGAGAGCGGGGCTGAAAGTGCCGATTTTTACAAATCCTTATTTAAATCGGGTAGAGCCAATAGTACGGCTAATACTTCTAGTCCATCTTAGGTGAAATGTTGTCTGGATTCGAAATCTGTAATCAGTTTTTGTGCATATCTAAAGGTTTTCTTTAGAGAATTATTTTTTCAATCCGCGGTCTTAAAGCACAACCGACCCCTCGCTGGGGTTGGTTGTGCCACAGCTGAGGTCAGTTGTGCCGTCCGTAATATTTGGTCGTTGTACTGGTTAAAATGGAGTGGAAGTAATAAAACCACCTAATTTATTATTTTTATTTGTAATTAATAAATAAACATTTTATAATTATATATACTAAATAACTGAAAAAATTAGATATTTTCGTGCTTATGAAAAAAAAGTAACTTTTATGTTAATAATTTACACTTAATATTAGTAACTTGCACTTAAAATTAAAAAATTGTACTTCAATTTAAAGAGATCTCTTAGAGAATTATAAAAAATCAGCCTTTAAAGACTACACTAGACTATTTAAGTAAATATCAAAATCCCTTAGGTAACTGAGTTGTATGACATAATTATTACCTAACAGCAGCCCTCTGGAGCAGATCCTGCGAAGTCGTTCCCCTTTGGGTTTTCGTTTTGTACGTCCGCATCCTACAAAAAAAAAACAAGTTAAAGCAAATTAGTCAGGGGTTGGTTGTGCCGCGGCACAATTGGCCCCCGATTGAAGGCACTTTTTACCCCTTTTTAATAATAGTTACTATTTGTCATATACCAAAAAAACACTGTAGTTTTAGCATTGTAATTGCATAAAATAACATTTATTAATAAGATACAAGCACGTTAGAGAAACTTCTATGTCCGTAGTATCAAAACTACTTACTTGAGACCAAAAAGTATAAATACGAAAATATTTACTCACGTGGCGTTTGTGGATCACTATACACACGGCCGCTTGGTCCGCGTCGCTGGCGCAACTAAAATGGCTGCCGTGCATGCCGGTCCGCTAGTGTTATTGTGACGCAATACATACGTATAGATAATATCTCTTTTACTCTGGGAGATATTCGCGTCGGCACTACTTACCCCCGGCACTTTCAACCCCGCTCTCCCCTACTCTGAGACAATGCTTCTCACCAAATTTCATAGTTCTATGTCAACGAAAAGCACCCTGTAGGTTTTGATTTTTGTGAGTGTCGAAATATGCAGTTTTTTACGACATAAACGGCTCTAACTTTTTTAAATGATAACTGAGAGGTTTTTCTTTTACACAACTGCAAGAAACCATAGAAATGCGTATACAGTTTAAATTTCAACTCGATATCTTTACGCGTTCCCGAAATAAAGAGTCTTGACATAAACACAGACGGACAACAAAGTGATCCTATAGGGGTTCCGATTTTCCGTTTGAGGTACGAAACCCTAAAAAGGAACAGGACTAGTCTAAATTGCTATTATAATTACGATGGCGACTTTAATATTGAGTCTTTAGGCAGCTTAAAAACTCTGACACTAGTTCTGGCCACTCGTCATGTAGGTACCTACTTACCGACCTTTTAAACAATGGACGCATTCCAGGCATCTGGGCTGTCATTTCACTCATCACATCCAACTTTTATAATGGAACCAATCCTAATATAAAAGAATACAATACTAACAATAGCGGAAGTGTTTTTGCTATTCCATTTTGGTAGGCGCTACAATATCCATAAATTTTAAGGAACTGCTTCAAAACTACTGAATCTAAATAAAACTAGATCAGCTAGTATGATAAAACGATAGTGCGTGGAGTCCCTCTGCGCGGAAGAAGTGAACTGTAAAGATGCGCGATACGAATCGATATTATGTTGTATCGATACAAAGCAATGCGATATATCGATATTTTGCATCGATACACGACCATACGATACGCATCGATATATCGTATCTCCAGTTTAAAATATCGAATCCGTATAATAGGTATGTCTACTTCAAATTATTATAAGAACCTGTAATATTAAACTGCCTCTATGTTTTGGTAAGAAGAGATTAATGTAAACAAACTTTGCACCGATCAACTGAGCTGGCGACGCGCGGCACGCTTTGGCTCCTTCTACCCGAAAAATTGTTTATAAAATTTGTGGGTAGGTACTAGCATAGTAAAATAAAATAATATTCTTGTTTGCTTTATTGATTATTGACCTCTCGTCTTTGTTCGTAACACGTCGTCGTCGATAACAAAGTTTTTTCAAATATAATTTACAATTATGCCGCCGCCAAAAAAGTCAAATGTGTGGTCATTTTTTATTAAAACAATAGACGGTGGTGGTGGTAAATGTAAACTGTGTCAGGTGATAGTGAAAACTAAAAATAATACTACGAATCTGAGAACTCATTTGCAGCGACACCACAAGGAAATATTAGATAGCGATCAATGCTCAACATCGAGGTCCTCTTTATCTTTGGCACGAGAGCAAGTAAGTAGTTTTTTGTTCGTTAAATATTTTGATTATAAATATGCCTATTTTTGACCGCAATCTCACCTGATGTTAAGTGCCGATGCGGACGATATTCACTCACATTATTAATTCTACTTATTTATTTTTAGGCAGAACCGTCTATCAGCCCTGGCCCATCGACGAGCCACGCCGATTCTCTAAATAATTCACAAATGGATGAATCTTTTGAATTTAAAGCTACTGTGTTTTCAACCCCAAAAAAACAAGACGTAATACGCCAGCCAAAAATTGATGATATTATTTTGAATATCAACGCATTTCGCAAGGGCGGATCAAAGGAAGGTAAATTAACCAATGCCATTTTATACTTTATTGTTGTTGATGATTTGGCTCTAAGCACCACTGAAAAAAGAGGGTTTGAATATTTAATGAAAGTGGTGTGTCCATCCTACCAGATTCCATGCCGGAGCACTATCACAAGATTGATAGACGAAAAATATGATACACTGTCTGATATAATAAAATGCCAATTAACGAAAATAAACAGTTTCTGCATAACAACTGACGTTTGGACTGACACTATGAACACAATAGGGTATTTGGGTTTAACTTGCCACTATTTAGAAGACGGAAACTTAAAATCAACTGTCATAGGTGTTACTGAATTAGATGAACGACACACCTCTGACTATTTATGTAATGTCATTGAAAATATTTGTTTGAAATGGCATATTACAAAAGAAAAAATATTGGCAGCCGTCACAGATAACGGGTCAAATATAGTTAAGGCGATTCATGATTTCCTTGGCAAAAATAATCATTTGCCATGTTTTGCGCATACCCTGAATTTGGTGGTGCAAAAATCTTTAGATGACACGAGGGGTCTTGAAACTATTCTCAACAAAGTGAAACATATTGTGACTTATTTTAAACAAAGCGTTGTGGCACATGATGAACTTGTAAAACTTCAGAAAAATAACAATATTGAACCTAAAAAACTAATACAGGATATTATTACGCGTTGGAATTCAAAGTTATACATGCTTGAGCGATTTATTGAGCTGAGTGATTTTATTGGAAATATTTTACTGCAAAATACTAGAGCACCTGCTATGCTGAGTGGCACAGAGATGGCAACTATTAAAGAAGTGATAAACATTCTCACTCCAATTGAACATGTCACTAAAGAAATATCGGGACAGAATTATGTAACAAGTAGCCTCGTAATTCCAATGATATATTGTATGACCAAGGCAATTGAATTAGCCAACTCGGAAAATCAGTCTGATATTTCAGATATTGGTTCAGAATTTAAGGCTAAAATTTTAAATGAAATAAATAAACGATTTAAAAATTCCGAAAAAGTGCATATTTTGGCCATTTCTACGATTTTGGATCCCAGGTTCAAAAAAATTTATTTCACCGACGCTCAGGCTTGTGCTAAAGCTTTAAATGACATATCAGATTATTTAAAGTCAACTGTTTCCACGCCTTCTACTTCGTCTAGTGACTATCAAGAAACAAACGATTCATCTACACAGCAAAACAATACAATATGGAAGTTCCATAAACAGTTGGTTTCGGAATCATCAAAAAATTTACCTACAGTAGGCATGGATGATATGTTAAAACTGTACCTCAGAGAACCGCTGATGAACCGAAATGAAAATCCAATATTGTATTGGAATGCAAGACTGAATATGTGGCCTAATCTCAGTGCTTTGGCATTGAGATATTTGTCTGTTGTAGCGACTTCAGTGCCATCTGAGCGCTTGTTTTCTTTGGCAGGAAACACACTATCAGACAGACGTAATCGCCTGAACCCGCAACGTCTGTCTAGACTTTTGTTTCTCCGAAGCCTAACTTCGTCTCAGTGGCAATTGTAAAAATTTCATTTTTCAGTTGGTTTGGTTTCAGAACAATATATTACTTTTCACTGCTTAGAGTATTTTTTTTCATTTATTTTACCCTGTTTATAAAGTTTATAAATATCGTTACGTATCGAAAGTATCGATACAAAACCCTGCGATATATCGCTGGATCGATACAATTGATTGCGATACGTATCGATACGCTGTATCGATACAAATGATTATTTTGAACATCTCTAGTGAACTGTGAAACTTCGACGCAACAGAGCTCTCATACCCCCTCCATGGTAGCGTTAAACGCTACCTTGTCGGAAATCGCATAAGAACTTTCACTTTAATTCCTCACTAATATTATAAATCCAAAAGTTTTGCATGGATGTTTTTGCGTTTAAAGGTCAGATAGTGTCGTTGACTAGGTATTATCCCGAAAAAATTAATGGTTCCCGTGAGATAAAATGGAAACCAAAACATAGCGCGGGCGAAGCCCAAATTAAGAAACGAGCCTGGTGGAAAAGGTTCATTATTTGTATTTTTATGTTTTTCATATAAATGTGTTTGATTAGTTCATTGATTGTAACACATTTCATATTTTAAACTATGTTTTTGAAAGACTTTCGGAGGCGCTGTTAGCCTGATAAAGTCATTTGTACCTATAATATTGTTGCATACAAATTTTTAAGACTGTGTCTAGTTCGTACGTACTTTGTATCTAGGTATTTTTTCTGATCAATAAAGAACTTTTAAAAATCAAAATGAAATTGGATAATGTGTTGTAGGTGGCCCACTGCCGCTTCAACCCGACGTCCCCATCGTCAAAACTTCCCGAATTCCCCCTGCAAAGGCGGACGCCAAGCCTCAGTTAGTATTTGAAGCTAAAAATAATGTTCTTTTACAGTACTATCAGTGAAACCGTGAATTATTTCATGTTTTCACATATTATGATATGATATTTATTCCACAATTAAATTATTATAAAACTATAACTTTATAAATACAAGCTTTTGAGATCCTGGATATCATAGAGCAGCAGAGTGGCTATAGCCAAGACAAGTAAAACGAGCTCAAGCACGACGGGTCTGTCTTGTTTAGTACAGGAGTTCCTATGGCCACTTTCCGACTCCATCATCAGATCAGCCCCATGTTACAAATAAAAAAATCAAGAGGAAACGTCGCTGAACAGTCAGGTGAAGCCGGTTATTTATACATGTGTGAGTGCGTCGCTGTTGCGCCGCCATAGTTCGACTGTCAAGCCAAGGCGTAGTTTCCTTGTACGTTGATGTGTGTGTAAATTGTCTGTACACGGTGAGGCGTAGTTTTGGTCGGCCTCACTTGTTTGTTCACAACATTCTGTCTTGATTTTTTTATTTGGTCTGAGACGTACATACCTACATTGGTACCTAATGTCCATTGCAAGTTAAGTAAAATCTCGTCAAAATAACTCTACACACAGTCAAGATGTTATTTGTATGATATGTCCAATCTATTTAGCCATTTCTTGGCATGTGTTTTTTACGATATTATGTTGTAAGTACTTAATAATTTGTATTTTTGAATGTATAACCGTTCTCTTTTTGGATTCTAATTTTTATAATCGAATTCAATGTACTTTGTAATTTATTATTATTGTAAACTAAATTTGACATGGACGTAATATTTTTATGTGTATTTTTGTGATTTGTAATTCATTATTATTGTTAACCAAATTTGACATTGACGTAATGTAAGTAATATTTATTATTTATCATTATACTCTAATAAAATTTAACTTGATCTCTGCGACAGCTGTCAGAAAAATCACGCCTGTGAAGTCCTGAATGTCTTAATAGTACAGACAGTACCTGTCAATGTTATACTTTATGGGCATGCCGATTTGTGATGGGCGACGAATGATCGTGACCACAGAGTTTTAGATAGTTTTATTTAAAATATCGATAGTTTGTACTACCGATATTTTTATTATATAATAATAAAAAATATATAATAAAACTTAATTTATCATTAATTTTATTATATATTTTAATATCATAACATTTTTACATGTGTAATTAAATTAAACCCAATTACATTAGCATCGATAATAGTGAAAAACGTCGATAAATACTATCGTTACATTATTATGAGTATTTAATTAACATCATAACATTATTTTACATGTGTACATACTTGATCTTAAATAATAGTAAGTAAATAAAATCCAGTTTCTCACCTGAAACTACTCATTCGATTTCATTAAGATTTTTTCCACCACTATCTCAACTCTAAAAATGTCAATCTTCTATGTCAATGTCACTGTCGCAGAGATCAAGTTAAATTTTATAGAGTATAGTGTAATTGGTTACTGTTACCGTGCTAATTTGATATAAATAAATAAATGTGAAATGTATCTACAATAGTGTACATGAAATAATTCACGACTTTATTTGTTTCGTAGTCCAAAAAGAGTTTTTTGTTTCTAGCTGCCAAACTGTTTGTTGAGAACTCCTATTTCCTTGACTGCCTCGGTGACTCAGTAGTTAGTGACCCTGACTTCTGGATTAAAGAGGCGTGGGTTCGATTCCCACCCAGGGCAAGTATTTAATATTATGTGATGAACAAAGGTGTTTGCTCTGGGTGTTATTTAGGTAGATATTATCTACATTTTAAAGTATAAATTTAAAATATGTACCTAGGACCTAAGTATATGTAGTATATCAGTCTCTGGCAGCCATATCACAAGCTTTGCTTAAGGTGACGCATTGATAAACTAATGTTTCGAAAATTCTCCCTTCACTCGGACAAATTTTACGCGGTCGCGCTCGACGGGATCGCGCCACAGCGTCGGGCGGCAGTGATAAATTTAAATATTTACTCATAATGTACACATTCAAAAAGTAACTTCTCGGTCTATTTAATTTATACTAATTATTAGCGGTTTAGCTATTTTATTCGTAAAAAATAATGGGGTGTTGTCGCTGATAATTCTGAGCATTCGAATTATTAAACTTTTTTTGGTGAGAAATTTGTATTTTTTTTTTAATTACGTCGGTTACTTTCTTTGAAATTTTGTACGGTCTATTAATTTTTTCAAGTTTTTCCTTAGCTATGATATTTTTTAAATTTGATTCAATATATCATTCGTCCTCTCACATTGCGCATTCAAAAGTACTCGTTTTCGTGTCTCTCGGCCGATGCCTCGTCTTAATTTGGAGTCAGAGACCGTGTCAAAGAAGATATAATAATATGACCGTGTGTAAGATATCCCCTAATAAGTATATAAATATTTTAGTTCCTAAATCCCCACACATTTTTTGTTGTTTCATTGGTCATTATTACTTTTAGTAAAATTAAACAAAGTGTAGATCACTCTACCTAAGGTTTAGAAAATGTTTCACTAAATGATGAGTAGGTACACTTGCATGTTTCAGCCAAAGGAAACTTCAAACAAGTTGGACGGTTTGTATGTGAGAAAAATTCAAATGCAAGATTCAAGTATCCAAGAAGTACAGGTACCTAATAAACAATAGGTTTTTATACTACACCTGCTCGGAAAGTACCTTGATACTTTATCAAATTTGCGGTAGAAAGTACGTCATTGCATATCGAACAAATATGCGGCGAGAAAACGCATCTGAGCGGTAGAGAAAAGTGTATTAAAATCCATTTCTTACGTGGTTTTTCTTTTTTAATTTTGGGTAAGACTATGCGCTGGTAACCTAAATATCAAAAGCCAAAAAGTTTTTACAGTGAGTTTTTATCTCCAAGTTCGCAAAATGACACTGGCCACTAGCTGTGTGTTGGATGGTGTCAAACAATTTGAAAAAAGAACATGTGAAAATTGCAGACGCCATTGGCGCCATTTTCAATTTGTGTGTTGTTTGAGGATTCAGTTTTCGTAGAAAAGTTAAATAAAACTATCAAAATGATAAGTAGTGATAGTGATGATGAAGATTTCTTAACTCCGCCGCAGTTGAAGGAAACAGCAAAAATACTGATTCCTCGTAGGTGTAGTATAAAGCACTATGTATCACTCGAGAGAAAGTGCGATTCCCGATCTCGGGTGTTTTAAAAACGACACCCTCGACGGTAATCGGTCACTTTCTCCTCTCGGTGAACAATGTACTAATGTATATCTCAGTTATATTTCACTCTATATTCCGAGAGCCCATTGCAGAAATGCTTGCGTCATATGACATCGTTAGACCCCTACACGTACTGTATAAACATATAGGGGGAGAGATATGAAAGAACGACCTTCATCCATCTGATAACCAGATGAGACATACTTCTTATGAAATTTAATTTACATACAAATAGACATCATGACTATATTTAAGAAAAATAGCCACGACACTTTTCGATAGACAAGCTATCATATGCGTGTTTATAAATAAGTAATAATTCATAAATAATTATTTTTTGCAAAAAATGGCATGACCGACTTCACCCGTGTACAGAATCATTACATAGTATAAAACAAAGTCGCTTTACGCGGTCTGTCCCCATGTATGCTTATATCTTTAAACTACGCAACGGATTTTGATGCAGTTTTTTTAATAGATAGAGAAATGTTTAAGGGAAATGTTTATATGTATAATACACCTGTGCGAATCCGGGGCGCGTCGCTAGATCGCAAATATTACGCACGTATCGATGTAGCATTTTTCACATTATTCTTGATTTATCAAAAATGGCTCAGCCGATTTCCATAAAATTTAAATGGGACCAATTTCGAAGTACATATACTCTTTCCAATGAAAAGAGAATTTATTATAGAAATCGGACTACTATGAAAAAAGTTTTGCGTGTACAATATATATATATAATTATATACGTGTCGAATTGTATATCTCCTCCGGTGGTTCGTCGGTCAAAAATACGTCTCATCGAGATATCACGTGGTTGATGGTCGTTCTTCAGCTTAATCTAATCCCGAGGGAATTCAAATTACTAAGTTATCACTTATGTCCGAAAAGACAGGGCGTTCCTTAAGGTTCGTAGTAGTAATATAGAAATCTAATTAAAAAAATGAATTCCACCTCTCTTTCCTCCCAGGCTCATTCCACTACAGTCCATCTCGCTCCAGCCCCATGGACTCGTTCGTGGAATCCCTCCGGAAGTACCCTCTGCCTCTCGAGAAAAGCGTATCTTCCGAACTCGTCCAGAGGCTCATAAACTACACCCAAGCTAAAAACTGTACGTGTTATTTGTCATCATATCAGCCGTAAGACTTCCACTGCCTGACATAGGCCTCCATACCTTGATAAATACCTGTTTCTCTATACTCATTGTGATCAATTTTACTGACATAGTTAAAAACTCAACAGTTCTGTAAAATAAATGTATGTCAAAATTCTACTATGGTTGGTTCCTTATTAGAATTTTGACATAATAATAAAAAAAATATTTTCTAGGATATTATGTATAACTAGTTTTTACCCGCGGCTTCGTTCGCATGATATTTTGATTTTTGACGCAATATCATTATAATTTATAGCCTATCTGTTATTCTGATAAATAAGCTATATTATTGCAAAGTTTCATCTCAATCCGTTCAGTAGTTTTTGCGTGAAAGAGTAACAAATATCCATCCATCCATCCTCACAAACTTTCGCGTTCATAATATTAGTAGGATCGTTGTTTAAAGAAACACACATACATTTCTAATAGGTTCTGTTGTAAACGTCTTCTCTGGCTTGCATCCAGTGCGATCTTGTGTTCGATTATCTGAACAAATCAATTATAGTGAATATTCGCAGTATTTGAATAACGTACTGTACCGTACTGTACTGTACCAGCCTTTTTAATAGTCCACTGCAGGACGTAGGCCTACCCACGAAGGGTGATGGGGCCATTTCCACCACGCTGACCCAGTGCGGGTTGGTGGATTCACATACGCCATCGAATTTCTTCTACGGACATATGCAGGTTGCCTCACGATGTTTTTCCTTCACCGAAGCCAGTGGTGTGAAATTCCGTACATAAATTCCAAAGAACTCATTGGTACAGGACCCGGGATTTGAACCCACGACCTCACGATTGTAAGGCGGGTGTCACTACCTCTAAGCCACCACGGCTTCATCGTAATACCATTATTATTCATTGAATAACGTAGTCAAATCAAAATATGCCTGCTTTCTCCGACAGCATCTAGCAATAAGTCCCGTTCCATGCGCTCTCTTGCAACCCGCTCGTCCAAGCTGAAACGCCAGAAAGCTAAGAAACAAGTAAACAAACAAGTGAGCAAAGCAAGCAAAAACATACAGACGTACACGCGTATTGTCAACGAAACGTCGCTAGTGAAAGAACAGCCGAAAAAGAGAGATAGAGATTTAAGGTAATTGTAAAACCTGCTTTTAAGTGACAATAGGCTTGCGATTGACCATAATATTTAGCAAAAATCATATCTAAGATATGCTCGCTCAGCTAAAAATAAAATATACTTACCTCTTAAATCTTGATTTTTTTATCTTTGCGTTGCACTTTACCGAAAACAGCTAGTGTGTCGGTAAAACGATATATTCCAGTATTTTGATTCTAGCATTACGTTTAAGAATTACTTTCTAGTATTCGTTTACACTACATAAGATAAAACAAAGTCGCTTCCCTGTTCCTATTTGTATGCTTATATGTTTAAAACTACGCAACGGATTTTGATGCGGTTTTGTTTTAATACACCTGTGCGAAGCCGGGGCGGGTCGTTAGTTTATTATATTTGAAACTGATGTGCCGTATGTTCTTAAAAATTACGAGATGGGTTCTTGGATAATCAGTTAAAACGGCGATTAATCACTTTGCACTTTGTATTTATATCCGTTATTACTTACAGTCTCGAACCTACGAGATAATTCGCGGCATTACTCGATCTAATAAAAGCTATTGTGTTAACAAGTAAACAACTTAAAAGTTCGAGACTTTCTTATTGTTCTCAAATACTTAAACACCCAAAAAACTAAAGACAATAGACGGCAGACAAAGACTGATCCCGCTCGGGTCATAAAACCATAAATCTCGCACTTAAGTGTAAACAACTCGCCGTCATTACCGCGGCCTACTGCGTCACAATATCCATTCAGTGTAGTTTAATCTAAAATATACTTTCATTAAAATTTGCGAAAGAGATGCCACGTCTTATAAAACAAGAAAAAGCACGAACTAATACAAAGCATCTACCTACTTATTGTATTGTACTTGTGAAATATCCATTTTCTGAAAAAGTATCAACATCTAATCATTATAATTTGTATTTTTTCTCTTTTACCTTTTAGACCCAAGACTGACCAGCTAAGCGAGACCTACAACTACCTGAAAGCCCCAGTCAGCGGCAGACGAAGTTACACTGGCTACAAGGAAGTCAGATACCTGAATGACATAAAGCAATGCATTCAAAAAACGATGCGGGAGATGCTCAGGAATCAAACACCAGTTGTAAGTAATTATTTTTTATATTCGATACATGTTTTCTGTTTTAGTTAAGGAACCTATTATTATTTAGCATTAATTAAGCTATCATCTGTGCCGATGTTGATTTTCCTTTAACGCATTTAGGTTCAGACCTAAATGCGATCTGAGGGCTAAGTGCAAGATTTTCGCTCGACCGCGTTAACGTTTGATGTGATTTCTATGGAAATGGCACAGCGCCATCTTGTGTCCCGTACAGAAAACTGAATAGCTAAGTGTGAGTATTTTTTACGGTAATGTAACGAGCGCCAAACCGATCGAACACGAGCGCGGCAACTTCTGTGATTGGCTAATTCAAGCGCGTGTGTCAATGTGCTCGCGTGTGTGCACGACGCGCTCGGTCAACGCGACGTAAAAGTAATTCGATTTGATTTGCAAATCTCCCACTTGATCTGGTACATTAATGGATTTCTTTTGTAGCTGGCGACTTTTGGCTGTGATGTATTTCCTAATAAAAAAAAAGGGGGAAATTTCCTCTAGCGCTATTTATCAGCTGATTTCGGTAATATTTGGCAAGGTTGTTTAACATTAAAATCCTAACAAAATTTGCGAGTATGAAGCAAATCGATAAAGAGCGAGTCGAGATTATGAAGTTTTAGTTCAAGAGATGTGTCGCGAGGTCTACTGTTCGGAGAACCACTAGTATTCTTATCTAGAGCATTAAACGTTAAACAATATCTCTTGATATCGATTCTTAGTAATCTTTAGGTAGATTACGATCACATATACATATAAGTAACGGCAAAATGATGTCATATTAATGTACTTACCTACAGGAGTTTTGGCGGGAACGCGGAAAAGTCATGTCACCTCATTGTATTATTTTGTTAAACTTGTGTTTTTTTATCAGTGATAATTAGTAAAAAGTTGTGGTATTTCGTTGATTGTGAGCTGATTTATGTGCATAAGTATAGGCAAGTGATATAATGTGACGTATCAGGTCGTTCCGTGTTGTCACCAAAACTCCATAGACGCCTCTAGTAAAGTCTCCACTGCTTTACTGAGGTATGACTTGGACTATGTTTGGACTTGACCGAGACTTTATTGGACTATGACGTGATTACGACAGTGACTATTTTGATAAAATATCAAAAAATATCAAAACTTAATACTTGAAACTGGCAAATGCACAACAATACGCCAAACAAAAAGAGAAGAAGAAGAATGTACCTACTATGATAGAAAATTTATGTTATTATGATGGCAAAATTATGTCATATTATGGCGAATCGATGTCATTTGATGAAAAACGATGTCATATAACGCCTATATATAGGTATATGGTGTCACATAACGTAAGAATTTTCGCAGTGGGCTCGTAGACTATAAATAAAATGTGTTTGTTTCAGTATTGTCGAAACATTCAGAGTCGCTACGACGAGCATCGCAGGCTTCACCATAGACGAGATAGCGCCACAGTAAGGCTTTTTTGATAACTACGTGTTGGAATATGTAATTTAATTTTCAGTAAGTAACTATTTGTACAAAAACTCAACGTAAGCATAACATGGATAAGGCTCAAATCAGGGGAATCCGTAATAGTAGTCAGAGATTTACTCCAACTTACTGGCATCTGCTATTACTCACGCCAGAAAAATAGAATAACATTGACAATCTGGTCCCCCCTGCCCCTTTCTTCTATCGTACGGCTAGACAGACGCGACCAAAGCGCCACCCTTTTATGGTGGACATTCCACGCGTTAGAACCAAGCGTTTTGAGTCCACATTCCTCATACGAACTGCCAGAATGTGGAACGCTTTGCCCGAGTCTGTCTTTCCGCTAAAGTACAATGTAGGTGTCTTCCAATCGCGAGTAAATAGGTATATTCTATCTTCTAATAGGTAGCGTGCTAAATCCTAGACAGCATATCTGCTTAACACCAGGCAGTGTGTAGTCAAAGGCAAACCTATTTGAAATAAAAAAATTTTAAAAAAAAACTTTCAAAATTGCGCCCAACCGTGCCACCCTAAGTTACACCCATTGTCTGTCTCGCACATCTGGAAATTTATTCTAGGTAAAGATATTGAATTTCCAAAAACCGTATGCTGCATTTATTTATCACACGTAAAATGTATTGATGAAAAGTAGGTTATAACATTTCTTTTATTTTACAATTTTGTTGAAAGTTTTCTTCCCAAAGAGTCGCAATATTGTATCTTATTTTTTCAGAGCCCAACAATAAATGAATACGATGTCAATACTGAAACAAGCAAAGGTAAATAATGATGCTAAATGAAAAAGGACATGTCCACAAAATGTATGGAGGCTGGTATAATAATAATCAAAAATTCTAACACTCGTTACACATTAAAACACTCGTTACATTTAGAGAAAGTTCATATTTTTCTGAGTCTATTACATCAGTTAAAACCAAAGAAGAGCCCTCCGCTTTTTTTAAAATTAATTTTGAATCTATTAGGATAAATAAATATATTTGGCTCAATAGGTAGCAACCCTGGCCTCTAGCAACCCTGGTTAAGTAACCTCCATTATTGTTAAATGGAAGCATTATTACCAATTACACACAGTTTTTAAGTGTTTTTTGTCACATTGTACCTACTAACTGGTCACACTGGTAGGTTATAATTTTTAATTTTAGCAAATTAAGAGATGAATGTGGAAGAATCAGCTACGAATGCAAGTAAAATAACAATATAAGCACTTTATTATTTCTAAACTAGAAAAAATACAAAGCTGTATTATTATTTTACGTACAATTTACTATTCACATTTAAAAAAATTGGAGGAATAAAAAAATCAAAATTAAATATTTTTGAGAAGCCCATATACTCGTATCAAGCTTTCAAATGATGTATATATCATTGGTTCAATTTTTCCTACGTACGTAATAACGTAATACTTGTGGACGTCACCTTTAGTAACGTCAGATTTTATGTAGTGTTCACTACGCTCGCGCTTCGTATTTGTAATGGTTTCCATTGCGTACTTCTTCACTAGTATAAAAAAAACTTAATGATATAGCCCATTAATCCTGGAACTGAAACCTGTATAGCCCTATAGCTATAGGACTAGCTATAGTAAGTAGTATTTAAGGCTGACTGCAAACGAGCTTTCGACCAAGGCCACAAAACGCCACCACCAACGACTGCAGAGAGTTGTGGCTCGTAATAAATAAGTATTGAAATTGATAGAAAAATCCTAGAACTTTTAATGATAACAGTTTGACATTTTTAATGTTTTCCTTGTGATAACCTACAAGTAATTTTGCCTTCCTTCTAACAGATGGCTCCACCATAACAGAGAATAAGAAGAGCGATTCTTGTTTGGGGTCCTTGTCGTCTCTCGTTGTGAGTACCAATTACTTAGTAGTTTTACCTTTGAAGAAAATAATTGTTCTAGTACCTACCTACCACAGAATACCGATAAGTATTGTACAAAATAGTCAGCTTAAAAACGCTCCCAAAATGTACCACTGAGAAAAAGGTTTTATGTATTCAATCTTATTGTTTTTATCTATATCTATAATTTTATAAAAACGAATCGCTATTTCCTTGGTCACGGCATCACGCGTGAACGTCTAAATGGATTTGTCTAATAATTTATTGTTGTGTTTGTTATTTGTTAGGAGAAGGTTCTTATGAAAGAAGAAAATTAAGAACATTGCGTGGAAATTAATAGAAACATGGATTTTATTTTCCCATCCAAAATTTTCCTACCTGTTAAAGTTGCCGTATCCAAAATATTAATACCGGTATCAAGTTTATTTTTTGCAAAAATTTGCATGACCGACTTCACCCGTGTACAGAATTCGCTTATATTTCGCACGGATCGATGTATTTTTCACATTATTGTTGATTTATCAAAAATGGCTCAGCCGATTTCGGTAAAATTTTAATGGGACCAATTCCAAAGTATATTCTTTCCAATAAAAAAAGAATTATTGAAATCGGACTACTATAAATAAAGTTATGCGTGGTTATACATAAAAAAAAATATATACGCGTCGAATTGTACACCTCCCCCGGTAGTTCGTCGGTCAAAAATTGGCCGTTGGTGGCGCTAAACGCCTCAAAATTAGAATCGACCGAATTAGTGAGATGGAGGTGATATGAAGTTCACCGGGTCAACTAGATCTTTTTTACTTTTCAGATTTGTCCGAAAACTTTGAGCCGCTACCGCCTGCACAGGCACCTCCATCACGGAGAACTCGATGAAATTGTACGTTTGAGTATTAATAGTTACTTATTATTTTATTGCTACTATTTTCCAAAGATCTGTGCATATTTTGCATGCTTAGTTACAAACTAAAAATGCCAAGTCGATGTTACGTAGTTAAAGTTAGCAGTCTGCAGTGTCAAGTGGGAGATTTGCAAATCAAATCGAATTTCTTTTACGTCGCGTTGACCGAGCGCGCCGCGCACACACGCGAGCACATTGACACACACGCTTGAATTAGCCAATCACAGACGTTGCCGCGTGTTCGATCGGTTTGGCGCTCGTTACATTACCGTAAAAAATACTCACACTTCGCTATTCAGTTTTCTGTACGTGACAGATGGCGCTGTGCCATTGCCATAGAAATCACATCAAACGTTAAATCGAGCTCGAGTAAAAATCTCGCACTTAGTCCTCTGATCTGCTAAAGCTGCCTTAAAGAAAAGCTTCGAGCTAAAAAGTAGTCTATGTTACTTTCTGTCTTTTGAACTATGTCCATACCAAAAATCATGTCGATCCGTTGCTCCTTGCTGCGTGAAAAAGGAAGAAACCAACAAACTAACTGGATTTATTATATTCGTAAGGATACCCAGTTACCTAATAACCAGGTAATATGTGTATGTACTGCGTTTCCCCTGAGTGATCTAATATGCACAAATAACTTTTTTATGCCCTCGTCCCATATTTAACCAACATGCTTCAATTTCTTTACAGGAGCTCGATGATACTGGCGAAGGTACTACATCTTTTTTACTGTAATATTAAACATTAATTCAATGCTCCTATCTTGGACTTCTACTACGGCTGTGACTAATTGACTATGAAATAAATTATTCATTTCTTATTCACAATAATTAATTAAGTCACATTTGTAAGACAAAAAATATTCTCGGACTAAAAGACTCTGATTCCATAGCGAAGAAAATATTATAGGTATAACAAAAGTTTTATGTCCTAAGGAGATACAAATATAAATCTAAAATCTTTTTGTTCGCAGTCAAAATTCCTGGTTACTGCAGACTACCTCTTAGAGTAAGTTGATTTCATTGATTTGTTATTTATCACAAATTCATTACCAATATCTTCATTATTTACAACGCATCGCCCACTACCAAGCATAGGTCTATCATAGTCTCCTCTTATTTGCAATCAATCAAGCATACTTAATTTCCCCCTTTTAGACCAAATGCTCCCGCTGCTTTTATCCCTCTGGTCCCTGCGTTTCGTCCTACAAAGAACAAGCCAGATCAAGAGACTTTACACCCGATGTAGATACGGAAGTGTTCAAATGGCTCAAGCAACTGCCAGTCTACACTGACAATACGCCTGAAAACCAAAAGTTGATTCTCAACATGACGCGAGATTTAAGTGATAAGCTGAAAGACTTGGCGGACAGTGATGATTATGATGATATTGCAATGGAAGAAATCAAAGGTTTCTTATCCAAGCTACCCATTACTCTTGATGATGAAGGTTATGAAGATAGCTCGGAAAATGAGGAATCGGATGCAGAAAGTAGCTCTGACAATGATGAGCTAGAAGAAATAAGAGACACTATTTCAGAGTGGCTCAAAAGTATAGATTTAGACTTGATAACAAACGAAGGGCATGTTATGCCCCAAGAAGAGTTTTCGGAAAAACTTTTGAAACATTTGACACCATTTATAAATAGGAATGCTACAGAAGAAGAACTGAAAACAGAAATCAGAAAAATGCTTACTAAATCATTGGACAGCGATATAAGAAATGAAATTTATGATGATGCCGATACCTTAGTCGACAAACTGCACAATACTACC
The DNA here is from genome assembly GCA_949316475.1 of Hypomecis punctinalis. Taxonomy (NCBI): domain Eukaryota; kingdom Metazoa; phylum Arthropoda; class Insecta; order Lepidoptera; family Geometridae; genus Hypomecis; species Hypomecis punctinalis. The sequence continues at coordinate 7,414,875 of OX438823.1, forward strand.
TTTCGCAAGAAAAAAGGAGCACAGCAAAAGAAAAAAGATGATGAAGTGGAAGAAATAAAAAACTCCATCTCTTCGTGGCTTAAAAGTATAAATTTAGATCTAAAAACAAAAACTGGAGAACTCATGCCGCAAGAAATACTTTCAGAAGAGCTTTTGAAACGTTTGGTACCATTGGTAAATAGCAATGCTACAGAAGAAGAACTAAAAACAGATATCAGAGAAATGCTTACTAAATCATTGGACAGCGATATTCAAAGTGAAATGTATGATGCTTCCGATGCCTTGGTCGACAAACTGCACAATACTACCCTTCGCAAGAAAAAGAGAGCACAGCAAAAGAAAAAAGATGATGAAGTGGAAGAAATAAAAAACGCCATCTCTACGTGGCTTAAAAGTATAAATTTAGATCTAAAAACAAAAACTGGAGAACTCATGCCGCAAGAAGAACTTTCAGAAGAGCTTTTGAAACGTTTGGTACCATTGGTAAATAGCAATGCTACAAAAGAAGAATTAAAAGCAGAAATCAAGGAAATTCTTCCTAAAGCATTGAACAGTGACATTCAAGATGAAATTTATGATAATGCCGAGATCTTAGTCGACAATCTGCATAATACTACCCTTCAAAAGAAAAAAAGAGCACATCAAAAGAAAAAAGATGGTGAAAAGGTAGAAATAAAAGACACAATCTCTGAGTGGCTAAAGAGTATAAATTTAGATTTAAAAACAAAGGAAGGAGAACTCATGCCCCAAAAAGAACTTTCGGAAAAGCTTTTAAAACATTTGGTACCATTGGTAAAAAGCAATGCTACAAAAGAACAATTAAAAACAGAAATCAAGGTAATGCTTCCCAAATCATTGAAACATGAAATTCAAGATGATATTTATGATAATGCCGATAGCTTGATCGACGAACTGCATAATACTTCACTTGGAAAAAAAAGACGAGCGCAGCAAAAGAAAAAAGATCATATAGTGAACGAAATAAACAACTCTATCACTGCGTGGCTTAAATGTATAAATTTAGACTTAAATACTGAGGGCGAAAAACTTAAATTGGAAGAAGAACTTTCAGAAAAGCTCTCAAAACATTTAACACCATTGCTAAATAGAAATGCAACGAAAGATGAATTAATTACCAAAATTAAGGAAATTATTCCTAAGTCTTTGCGTGTTGGTCAAGGTGAAAATGACAATGTCGATAATTTGGTCGACAATTTGTACAATACTTCCTCATCTAAGAGAAGAAAAAAAGGAAAAAAGACAAAAGATGATGTAGCGGAAGAAATAAAAGACACTATATCAACGTGGCTTAAGAGTACAAATTTAGATTTAAAAACAAAGGAAGGCAGACTTATGCCGGCCGAAAAACTTATAGAAAACCTCTTAAAAAATTTAGCACCATTAGTAAATAAAAATGCCACAAAAGACGAGTTAAAAAAAGAAATTAAAGAAACTCTTTCTAAATCATTGAGAACTGACATTCCAGACAAAATTTATGATAATTCCGATGCCTTAATTGATAAACTATATGCTGTTGCCATAAAAAAACCACAGCTAAGAAAGGAAGAAAAGCAAATATTGGAAGACTGGTTAAATAGTATCGAAGGCGTACCTGAACAATTACAAAGACTAATACGAGACCAAGCAAAAATGGCAGATAGAAAAATAAATCAATTGATATCTGAACAAGCATCTGTTGATGCTATAACCAATGAAATCAATACATTTCTAGATACCTTACCTGTTGAGGAGATTCCTCTTACTCCTCAAGAAAAACAGGAGCTTACTGATAATCTCATCAATGAATTAGAAGTTATAACAAACGTGCCTATTAAAATGCATCCTGAAAAAATATCTTTCCTGGCAAGTAAGCTTTTAAAAAATATAAAACCAAAATCAATCAGCAAAATAAACACTCCATCTAAACTGGATAAATTACCGACCAATATAATCACAGACTTCTTAAATAATACTCCAAATATTTCTGAAAATACAAAAGATTATATTAGAAACTTTGAAGAAATTCTACGTCAATGTAAGGATCAAGGTGTTGATAGTGACGTCATAGAAGAAAAAGTTAAAAATTTTCTCGAATCACTACAAAAGCAAGAAATTCCACTTAGTTCCTCGCAATATAATCAATTGTTTAAAAACCTTCAGAGTAAGACTCCATTTCGAAAATATCAACTGGGTCGTCAACCAGCTACAGATTTCTTAGAGAGTATTCCAAATGTCCCTAAAAAAGCAAAAGATATGACCAGAAACTTTGAAGAACAGTTACGTCAGTTAAAAAATCAAAATGTTGACAAAAACATCATTGTAAAAGAAGTCAAAGATTTTGTTGAATCATTACAAGAACAAAATGTTCCACTTACTTCCTCGCAATATAACCAATTGGCTCAAAACCTTTTAAGTAAGACACCGTTTCAAAAATATCAATCAAATCGTGAAGGTTTTCAACCAGCTACAGACTTCTTGGAGAGCATTCCAAATGTTCTTCAAGAAATAAAAAATTTAACCAGAAACTTTGAAGAACAGATACGTCAGTTGAAAGATCAAAATACAGACAAAGACATCATTGAGAAGGAAGTGAAAGACTTTGTTGAATCATTACAAAAGCAAGAAGTTCCACTTAGTTCCTCGCAATATAATCAATTGGCTAAGAATCTTTTGAGTAAGACTCCGTTTCAAAAATATCAACTTAATCGTGGAGGTTCCCAAACAGGTACAGACTTCTTAGAGAGTATTCCAAGTGTTTCTCAAAAAGCGAAAAATATGACCAAAAACTTTGAAGAACAGTTACGTCAGTTAAAAGATCGAAATGGTAATGAAGACGTCATTGAGAAGGAAGTTAAAGACTTTATCGAATCGTTACAAAAGCAAGGAATTCCACTTAGCTCCTCGCAATATAATCAATTGGCTAAAAACCTTATGAGCCAAACTCTATCACAGAAAAATTGGCTGGACCATGCAGGAGACGTAAATGTTCATCCCGCTACAGGCCTGCTAGAAACCATTCCAAATGTTTCTCAAAAAGTAAAAAATAAAACAAAGTACTTCGAAGAAAAGTTACGACAGCTAAAAGACCAAAATGCTGATAGTGACGCCATTGAAAATGAAGTCCAAGATTTTGTCGATTGGCTGCGAAAGCAAGGATTTTCACTTAGTTCTTCACAATATAGTGAATTGACTAAAAACCTTTTGCGCCCAACTTCGTCTCAAACAGATCGGTTCGATAGTGCAATTGGTAGTTCCTTTCCAGCAACAGACTTGTTAGAAACCATTCCAAATGTTTCTCAAAAAGTAAAAAATAGAACTAAAAATTTTGAAGACAAGTTACAACAGTTGAAAGACCAAAATGCCGATAGTAATGACATTGAAGACAAGGTTAAACAGTTCATCGATTCATTGAAAAAACAAAATGTTCCACTTAGTTCCTCGCAATACAATCAATTGGCTAAAAATCTTATGCGCACTCCTCCGCTCCGAAGAAATCGATTCGATCGTTCAATAACCAGTTCCCAACCAGCTACAGACTTGTTAAAAACCATTACAAATGTTTCTCAAAACGTTAAAAATAAAGCTAAGAACTTTGATGAAAACCTTCATCAGTTGAGAGACCAAAACGTTGATAGCGACGTCATTGAAGATGAAGTCCAAGATTTTGTCGATTGGCTGCGAAAGCAAGGATTTTCAGTTACTTCGTCACAATACAGAGAATTGACTAAAAAACTTTTGCGCTTAGCTCTGCCTCAAAGAAATCGTTTCGATATTGCAACTGAGAGTTCCCAACCAGCGACAGACTTGTTGGAAACCATTCCAACTGTTTCTGAAAAAGTAAAATATCAAACCAAGAACTTTGAAGAAAAGTTGCGTCAGTTGAAAGGCCAAAATGCAGATAGCGACGTTATTGAAGATGAAGTCCAAGATTTCGTAGATTGGCTACGAGAGCAAGGATTTTCACTTAGTTCGTCACAATATAGTGAATTGACTAAAAACCTCATGCGCCCAACTCTGGCTCAAAAAGATCGGTTCGCTAGTGCAATTAAAAGTACTCAACCAGCTACAGATTTGATAGAAACTATCCCAAATGTTTCTCAAAAAGTAAAAAATAAAACTAAGAAATTTGAAGAAAAGCTACAACAGTTAAAAGACCAGAATGCTGATAGAAATGAAATTGAAAGTGGAGTTAAGCAGTTCATCGATTCATTGAAAAAGCAAGGAGTTCCACTTAGTTCCTCGCAATACAATCAATTGGCTAAAAATCTTATGAGCCAAACTCCAACACAGAAAAATTGGCTAGATCGTGCAGACGTAAATGCTCATCCCGCTATAGACTTGTTAGAATCCATTCCGAACGTTCCTCAAAAAGTAAAAACTAAAACCAGAAACTTTGAAGAAAAACTTCGTCAGTTGAGGAACCAAAACGTTGATAGCGACGTCATTGAAAACGAAGTTAAACAGTTTGTCGAGTCATTGAAAAATCAAAGTGTTCCAATCAGCTCTTCGCAATACAATAAATTAGCTAAAAACCTTCTGAGCACACCTCCGTCTCAAAGAAATCGGTTTGATCTTGCAACAGAGATTTCCAAACCAGCAACAAACTTGTTAGAAAGTATTCCAAATGTTCCCCAAAAAGTAAAAAATAAAACAAAGAATTTTGAAGAAAAGTTACGACAGCTAAAAGACCAAAATGCTGATAGCGACGTCATTGAAGATGAAGTTCAAGATTTCGTCGATTGGCTGCGACAGCAAGGATTTTTACTTAGTTCGTCACAATATAGTAAATTGATTAAAAACCTTTTGCGCCCAATTTCGTCTCAAAAAGATCAGTTTGATAGTGCAATAAAAAGTTCTCAAGCAGCTACAGGCTTGTTAAAATCTGTACCAAATATTTCTCAGAAAGTAACAAGTAAAACTAAGAACTTTGAACAAAAATTACAACAGTTAAAAAACCAGAATGCCGATAGAAATGAAATTGAAAGTGAAGTGAAACAGTTCATCGATTCATTGAAAAAGCAAGGATTTCCACTTAGTTATTCGCAATATAACCAACTGGCTAAAAACCTCATGAGCACACCTACGTCCCAAAGAAATCGGTTTGATCTTGCAACTGAGAGTTCCAAACCAGCAACAGACTTGTTAGAAAGCATTCCAAATGTTTCTCAAAAAGTTAAAAATAAAACTAAGAACTTTGAAGAAAATCTTCGTCAGTTGAGGGACCAAAACGTCGATAGCGACGTCATTGAAGATGAAGTGCAAGATTTTGTCGATTGGCTGCGAAAGCAAGGATTTTCACTTAGCTCGTCACAATATAGAAAATTGACTGAAAACTTTTTGCGCCCAACTCCATCTCAAATAGATCGGTTCACTAGTACAATTGAAAGTACCCAACCAGCTACAGACTTTGTAGAAATCATTCCAAATGTTTCTCAAAAAGTAAAAAATAAAACTAAGAACTTTGAAAAAAAGCTACAACAGTTAAAAGACCAGAAATCTGATAGAAATGAAATTGAAAATGAAGTTAAACAGTTCATCGATTCATTGAAAGAGCAAAAAGTTCCACTAAGTTCCTCGCAATACAATCAATTGGCTAAAAACCTTATGAGCCAAACTCCAACACAGAAAAATCGGCCAGATCGTGCAGACGTAAATGCTCATCCCGCTATAGACTTATTAGAAACCATCCCAAATGTTTCTCAAAAGGTAAAAAATAAAACAAAGAATTTCGAAGAAAAAATACGACAGCTAAAAGACCAAAATGCTGGTAGTGACGTCATTGAAGATGAAGTTCAAGATTTCGTCGACTGGCTGCGACAGCAAGGATTTTCACTTAGTTCGTCACAATATAGTAAATTGACTGAAAACCTTTTGCGCCCAACTCCATCTCAAAAAGATCGGTTCACTAGTGCAATTGAAAGTACCCAACCAGCTACAGACTTTGTAGAAATCATTCCAAATGTTTCTCAAAAAGTAAAAAATAAAACTAAGAACTTTGAAGAAAAGCTACAACAGTTAAAAGACCAGAAATCTGATAGAAATGAAATTGAAAATGAAGTTAAACAGTTCATCGATTCATTGAAAAAGCAAAAAGTTCCACTAAGTTCCTCGCAATACAATCTATTGGCTAAAAACCTTATGAGCCAAAGTCCAACACAGAAAAATCGGCTAGATCGTGCAAACGTAAATGCTCATCCCGCTATAGACTTATTAGAAACCATCCCAAATGTTTCTCAAAAGGTAAAAAATAAAACAAAGAATTTCGAGGAAAAAATACGACAGCTAAAAGACCAAAATGTTGATAGCGACGTCATTGAGGATGAAGTTCAAGATTTCGTCGATTGGCTGCGACAGCAAGGATTTTCACTTAGTTCGTCACAATATAGTAAATTGACTAAAAACCTTTTGCGCCCAACTTCGTCTCAAAAAGATCAGTTTGATAGTGCAATAAAAAGTTCTCAAGCAGCTACAGGCTTGTTAAAAACTATACCGAATATTTCTCAGGAAGTAACAAGTAAAACTAAGAACTTTGAACAAAAGTTACAACAGTTAAAAAACCAGAATGCCGATAGAAATGAAATTGAAAGTGAAGTGAAACAGTTTATCGATTCATTGAAAAAGCAAGGAGTTCCACTTAGTTATTTGCAATATAACCAACTGGCTAAAAACCTCATGAGCACACCTCCGTCTCAAAGAAATCGGTTTGATCTTGCAACTGAGAGTTCCAAACCAGCAACAGAATTGTTAGAAAGCATTCCAAATGTTTCTCAAAAAGTTAAAAATAAAACTAAGAACTTTGAAGAAAAGCTTCGTCAGTTGAGGGGCCAAAACGTTGATAACGACGTCATTGAAGATGAAGTGCAAGATTTTGTCGATTGGCTGCGAATGCAAGAATTTTCAGTTAGTTCGTCACAATACCGAGAATTGACTAAAAAGCTTTTGCGCCCAGCTCCGCCTCAAAGAAATCAATTCGATATTGCGACTGAGAGTTCACAACCAGCAACTGACTTGTTAGAAACCAATCCAACCGTTTCTGAAAAAATAAAAAATAAAACTAAGAACTTTGAAAAAAAGTTACGACAGTTAAAAGACAAGAATGCTGATAGAAATGAAATTGAAAGTGACGTTAAGCAGTTCATTGACTCACTGAAAAAGCAAGGAGTTCCACTTAGTTCCTCGCAATACCATCAATTAGCTAAAAACCTTATGCGCACACCTCCGTCCCAAATAAATCAGTTTGATTTTGCAACTGAGATTTCCCAACCAGCAACACACTTGTTAGAAACCATTCCAACTGTTTCTGAAAAAGTAAAAGATAAAACCAAGAACTTTGAAGAAAAGTTGCGTCAGTTGAAAGGCCAAAATGCAGATAGCGACGTTATTGAAGATGAAGTCCAAGATTTTGTCGATTGGCTGCAAAAGCAAGGATTTTCACTCAGTTCGTCACAATATAGAAAATTGACTGAAAACCTTTTGCGCCCAACTCCGTCTCAAAAAGATCGGTTCACTAGTGCAATTGAAAGTAACCAACCAGCTACAGACTTGGTAGAAACCATTCCAACTGTTTCTGAAAAAGCAAAAAGTAAAACAAAGAATTTTGAAGAAAAGTTACAACAATTAAAAAAACAGAATGCCGATAAAAATAAAATTGAAAGTGAAGTTAAACAATTCATCGATTCATTGAAAAACCAAGGAGTTCCACTTAGCTCCTCACAATACAATCGATTGGCTAAAAACCTTATGGGAACACCACCGTCTCAAAAAAATCGGTTCGATCTTGCAATCGAAAGTTCTCAACCTGCAACAGACTTGTTAGAAACCATCCCAAATGTTTCCCATAATGTAAAAAGTAAAACGAAGTTCTTTGAAGAAAAGTTACAACTGCTGAAAAATCAAAATACTAATAGTGACGTCATTGAAAATGAAGTCCAAGATTTCGTCAATTGGTTGCGACAGCAAAGAGTTTCACTTAGTTCGTCAGAATATAGTGAATTGACTAAAAACCTTTTGCGGCCAACTCCATATCAGAAAAATCGATATGATGGTTCATTAGTAAGATCTCAAGCAGCTACAGACTTGTTAGAGAGCATTGCTAATGTTCCTCAACTAGTAAAAAATAGAACTAAGATATTTGAAGAAAAATTAAATAAATTGAAAGATCAAAATGTTGCTAGTGATGTGATCGAAGATGAAGTTAATAAGTTCGTTGAAACACTAAAAAAGCAGCGAGTCCCAATTAGTTCTTCGCAATATGTTCAATTATCTAAAAGCCTTAAGAGGCAAACTCCGTCCCAAATAATACGGTTGAATAGTGCAATTAAAAGTTGTCAACCAGTTACAGACTTGTTACAAAGCATGCCAAATGTTTCTCCAAAAGTAAAAACTAAGACCAAAAACTTTGAAGAAAAGCTTTGCCAATTAAAGGATCAAAATGCTAATAGCGACGTTATTGAAGAGGAAGTTAAAGAGTTCTTGGATTCTTTACTAAAACAGGGTGTTCCGCTTACTACGTCACAATATAATCAATTGGCTAAAAACCTAATTAGTCCAATTCTATCACAGAAAAGTCATCTAGATAGTACGATGAGAAGTCCTCATCCTGCCACAGATTTGTTAGAAAGTATTTCAAATGTTCCTCAGAAAGTAAAAAACAAAACTAAAAATTTTGAAGAAAAGTTACGACACTTGAAAGTGCAAAGCGCTGATGGCGATTATATTAAAGATGAAGTCCGAAATTTTGTCGATTGGTTGCGACTGCAAGGAGTTCCACTAGAAGCGTCACAATATGATAAATTGGCTAAAAGCCTTATGAGTCAAATCCCATCCAAGAAAAATATTGCGAATGAAAGTCTTCATCCCGCTACCGAATTTTTAAAGAGTATTCCAAATGTTTCTCAAAAAGAGAAAAATAAAGCTATGAGTTTTGAAGAAAAATTACTTCAATTGAAAAACCAAAACGCTCATTTCGATATCATTGAAGATGAAGTTAAGGAGTTCGTTGAGTCACTTAAAAAGGAAGCAGTTCCACTTAGTTCTTCGCAATACAATCAATTAGCTAAAAATCTTATGAGCTCGCCTCCGTCACAAAAATATGGATTCGATAATGCAATTGTGAGTACCCATCCAGCAACAGACATCTTAGAAAGCATTCCGAAAATTCCTCAAAAAATAAAAAATACAACAAAGAATTTTGAAGAAAACTTAAATCAGTTAAAGTATCAAAATGGTGATAACGATGAAATAGAAGATGAAGTCCAAGAGTTTATTGATTTCCTAGAAAAACAGGGAGTTCCACTCAGTGCGTCACAATATAACCAACTGACTGAAAACCTTATACGACAAACTCCATCGCAAAAAAATCACTCGCAACATGCTAGCAAAATTTCTCAACCAGCTACTGACTTGTTAGATAGTATTCCGAATGTTCCCCAAAAGGTAAGAAATAAAACTAAGAGTTTTGAAGAAAATTTACGTCAGTTAAAAGATCAAAATGCTCATAGCGACGACATTGAAGATGAAGTCCAAAGTTTCGTTGATTGGTTGCGTGAGCAACAACTTTCACTAAGTTCGCCACAATATAACGAATTAACCAAAAACCTTTTGCGCTCTGAACCGTCTCGAAAAAATATGTTTAATCGTGGAATCAAAAGTTCCCAGACAGCTACAGACTTTTTTGGAAGCATTTCAAATGTTCCTCAAAATGTTAAAAATAAAACGAGGAATTTTGAAAAAAAGTTACGTCATTTAAATGATGACAGCGATGTCATTGAAAATGAAGTTGAAGAGTTTGTAGATTTACTAAATAGACATGGAGTTCCACTTAGTTCTGTACAATATAATCAATTGGCTAAAAACCTTAAAAGCCAAACGCCATTCCAGAAAATTAAGAGAGATCGTCGATACAAAAGTCCTCAACCAGCTACAGACTTATTAGAAAGTATCCCAAGTGTTCCCCAAAAGGTAAAAAATGAAACTAGAAACTTTGAGGAAAATTTACGTCAGTTGAAAGACCGAAATGTTGAAAATGACGTCATTGAAGATGAAGTCCAAAATTTCGTCAATTGGTTGCGAAAGCAAGGAGTTCCACTAAGTTCGCCACAATATGATGAATTAACCAAAAATCTGTTGCGCTCTGAACCGTTCCATAAAAATTGGTTCAATCTTGCAGTTGCAAGTTCCCAGCCAGCTACAGATTTGTCAGAAAGCATTCCAAATGTTCCTCAAGTAGTAAAAAATAAAAAAATAAACTTTGAGATAAAGTTACGCCAGTTAAGGGACCAAAATGATGACAGCAGCGACGACAGTGAAGATGAAATCAACGATTTCTTAGATTTATTACAAAAGCAAGGAATTTCACTTAGCTCTTCGCAGTATGATCAATTGGCTAAAAATCTTTCGACCCCCCGCTCTCAGGTGGCTAATTTAAAAGAAGCTTTATTAGACTGGCTAAGACAACAAGATTTTTATAACGATAAACCTCCTAATGATAAGCGCATTCAGGAAAATATATTAGAAAATCTGGGAGACAGATTGAACTCAATAATAGACAAAACTCTACCTCAAGTTAACAATGATGCTACTTTACTAGAAGAAATTAAAAAACATCTGACCCAAATTCCAATGGACGATAAATTAAAATCGGATCCAAATTTTACAGACAAATTAGCTAATGATATATTAGGAAATCTCACAGACTTTCAGAAGATTTCGCAACCTTTCAATGCGACGTTCATTGATGATGTCATCGACAATTGGGTTAGTTATTTACCATTGTCAAGAATGAATTCTTCTGAAATAAGTGATTTCGAAGGTTCAAAAGAAAATTTCAAAGATAGTGTAAAATCCATTGGATTGCAAGATGAATCGAAACTGAGACAAAAAACTAAAACTTTTTTGCAAAATGCTCCTTTAGAATTAGATAATATCAATGAGAATGAGATTTTAATTGAATTAGAGGAGCAGTTAATTGAAGCGCTCAAAACATGTTCACAAGAATCACAATTACACCCATTAGATAAAGTTGTTGAAATGGCAGTTGAGAAATGGGTGAATTCTTTAGACCTTCCAGGCACAGACGATGGAATTGTTAAAGACAGTATTAATAAAGCTAAAGCAGATTTAATTACAACATTATTGAACAATGCTATCAACACAGATAAACTTCCAACAAAAAAAGTTGATGAAGTATTTCAAGATGCAACAATCAAATTTTTAGAAAAAATATCTCTACTGCCATACTGCACTGAAGATATAAACAACTTGACCAAGTCGTTACGCAACACGGTAAATAAAAATCTTGAAAGATATTCACTAATACCAACCAAAAGAAAAGCTGCTGATGTTTTATTGGATGATATTGCACAATGGGTTGACAATATTCCGATAAAATCAGTCACTTCAGAAGACAAAACACAATCTGACAAGATTAAGCAACAGTTAGAAGCTAAACTATTGCATAAAATTGGTGAACTAAATATGAATCCTGAAATATTAAGCGATGATTTTCTTTATGAAGATATACTTGGAGATGAAATTGATAATTTACTTTCAAGTATACCTTATGAAGACGTTAAAAAGGAACACAAAAAATTAAGAAAGCAATTATTAGATATTATCAGAAAGACGAGAAATAATTTAGAAGAAGAAAACGCAGGACAATTTTATAAACAAAAACTTCGTGAAACTATTGCAAAAACGATGCCGCCTTTTAATTTGAATGCAGATGGGCAAGCATTATTCGAAGTCCTGAAAGATAATATAGCTGATGCTTTTATTAGTATGCATTATGTTGGTAACGATGAACAAGAAATAAGTAGATTTAAGAATAAAATTGCCTATGAGATTTATAAATTTTGTTATAATAATTTAAAAAGATGTCCCGCTTTACCTCTAGACACTACACAATTGAATGAAAACTTGTACAATACTTTAGAAAATATAACAGAACCAGAAAGTGAAGTATTTGGAAACGAAGTTGAAATCATAAAAATAAAAGATGAGATCTTTAATTGGGCAAAAGAATTGCCGTTCAAAAAGCAATCCGCGCAAGATAAACTTCAAATAAATAAAATGATATCAGTTCTTGCTAAAAAACTTCATGAGGCTGAAAATATGGGAATAATTCCAGGTCGAAGTAATAAAGATAAAATTACAAAAGAAATAACCAAATTTTTAAAGAAGCTTTCATTGATCACAGATGACGACGAAGATATAAACAACCATTCAGAAAATCTAGAAAAAAATCTTCGAGACACGGAAAAATTGCGAAAATCAAACGCGTCTGCTAGACATCGTGTTCAATACAATGACTGCAGGTCATGCTGCAAATACTTATCTACGTTACCACCATGCACTTTAAGTAGAGAGGATCAAGATCATCTTGAACGTATTCGAAAAAGAACGCCCAACATAAGACAAAAAATATTGTTGAATGACGCGTCACTTAGTCCACACCTTGTCGACGCTAGCAGCCAAACTGAAATCAAATGTCGTAATTTTGCCAAATGCCCTGTCCGAAATTGGTGCTTATCTCAAAAGAATTCAAGTGCTCAGACAATCAAAAGAATGCAAACCGCCGCAAGCCAAATAAACGAGTCACCAAATATAAGAATTTTGCATCCATCTCAAAGCCCATGTCTGCGTTTGCGCTCTCCTCATCCGTCTTGTGAAAATATAACACAGCATTTTTCAAGACCACTGAGATCTGGTAGTTCTTGCGTTATTAGTGCACCGAATTCATGTCTTACAAATTCACCAATCACACCAAATTCACCTCAGTTGCAATGTGTTAATCCTCGAGGTTCCAAAACGAGACCATGCACTCAGCACCAAACCCGAGCGCCGAGCTCACGTCCTGAATATCAACTATTGAATAGGCCAGTACAATATAGACATAGAGAGTCTCTTCAACCTCAAGCAAATCAATACTCGATAAGTCATCAACTTTCAAATCAGAATACAAGTCAACGAGAGAGACCACCTTGTTATTACCAGCTTCCAAAACCTGCCAGTCCACATTCACCCTATCCTACTTCTGGCAGATGTTATCAGCAGAAGAACAAAATAATCCATCAAAGTAACCAGTGGTGTCAGTGTTCTGCACACCAATTGGCAACTTATAATTTAAAAAGTCTAAGTGCATATAATTCATGCCTGAGGTCTGTGTCACAAACTCAAAGATCACCACAAGGCATGCCCTCGCAAGGTAAATTTCCAATTTGCTTGAAAACCATATATTTTCTTAATACTGTAGTCCCCTATCCCTGCAAACGTTAGGGAACATACTGGTATGTCTAGAATTCCATATGTTAGTTCTTAAAATAATGATAGTACTATGATAGTGTCTGCTTATCGGCTTGGCTAGGAACTTTAGCGCCGGTGATCGATAATAATTATATCATGAGTCTCATATTGTAGATCGCCGGTAGTACTTACTTAGTAGTAAATACAACAGCCAGCGTGAATAGTCCTTAAGAAATATTTTATTTATCTCGTGATTTTGCGCACGATTAGTAACGTGGTATATAAGAATATGTCCTCAAGAAATATACCTTTCTATTTTAATAGTGGATTATTTAAGGCATATATGGTACTCTTTTTTGAGTGAACTTAATACACAACAAGAATGAGATCCCAAATCAAGTGTTTCAATCTCATTTACAGATCATTCGACCTCAACCCAGCAAAGCTCCACATCGTATAAGCCTTCCCAACAGCCACCTGCGCAATACCAGCGGCCTTCTCAAATACCACCTCCAATCTCGTCTGGAGAATTCGGGACCAGACCCAGCTGTTCGTTTCAAAAACGAGTAACGCACCTCGGTTCCTTCGACCATACGAACTCTCATACCTGCATGCCTCGACATAGCGAATGGAATAAAGCTAACTGTAAAAATTGTATCAGAAACAGAAATAGACAATGCATGCCTTCTGATGATGAAGACGGAAAGAGATGCAAATTTAAAGGTAAACAAAATGGGAGAAGAAACCTTTTCCATTTACAAAATGACGCGACTATGAGCAGATGTTTGAAATGTTGTGGAGTGCATTGTCCTTATCCGTGTTATTTGTTCTTTAAATAAGCGGTTTGAACAGTAAAGTTGTGTTATTTTGTGAAATAATGTTCTTGTCAAAGTCCAAATAAACCAAATTATATTCAAATAATACGTTTTATTACTACACAATTATACGTAGTATGTGTAGAAATCATAAAAAAATCATAGGTACATTGCTGCATAATTGTTTTACTGCTTTCAATAGAAAGGCAACGGTATACCATAGCAGAAAGGATTCATAATACGTCTATCATTGAAAAGTCGTATCGGAATCGGTACCATGCAATAAGGCCTTCGTTTTCGACAACTTTTTTTCTTATACTCGCGTATTATTTTCTTTTGTTCGTCTTGTAAAGTGCTTTCATCTTCGTCTAATGCTGGGGCTTCATTTAAAATGTTTTCTGGTTCAGCAAAATGTTGTACATTCCAGTTTTTCGGACCATTTTGTTCTATAGTTTTTTTCTTTTCAACATTTGCTGAAATATTGGATAGACAGTTTATGTTTCTTAAATATGGCTTCCTCGAAGGACATTCAACAATACAATCAATTTCATTGATTATTTTGTCTGACTTGAAAGGCATTTGACGATCTTTTTCATTATTTTTCAATTTAGTCACAAATGCATCAATTTTCGTAGAGCTTTTCTCCTTTCCTAATTTTGTCAAGCATTTCAAAATGTCCAGTTTCATTTTATTTTCATTCTCTGTATTGTAACCGTTTATTTCTATATCGTGCAACTTTTTTGCAAGATTTTGTTTTATGTAGTTTACTTTAGCAACGTCTTTGTCGGAAACACCTAGTTCGTTGAAAAAATTAGCTACTTCCTTCTTCATTCGTATTTCTTCCACCATATCGTTTAGTATGTTATTGCTCTTAGGTGTCAGTTTCGATAATTCAGAAATCAATTGGTTTGTTTTCATTAATGTATTTATTTGTGGCCTTTTCTTGCCAATTTTGGTGTTGTTAGCATTTTCGGTAGAAAATATTAAAATTTCGTCTTGTAAATTATCTTTATTGCCTTGTTTGGTTTCAGCATTGTCGTTGCTATATTTGTATTGAACGAAGTCATCAATTATATCGTTTCTTATAGCGTCTAAATGAGCTTCTGCTTGTGGAGATACTTTTTCTCCACGATCTAAAACTTTATCAACCGTTTTAATCATATTTTGTTGATATTCACGCATGTTTTTCTCCTCTGTAATATGTGGTTTAACAGATATAATCTTTTTTAGTAGTTGATGCAAACCTGCTGCGTTGTTATTACAGTAGTCACAGATTATCGGAATGGTTGCAACAATTTTTTCTAGTTCATCACCAAGTAATTCATTGTAAAGGCTATGATTGTTAAATATGTCTGGAATGGAATTAAGTTCACTAATTTTAATTATAATTTTAGTTGTAAGGTTATCTTTTAGCATTTGAGGTTGCTCTTGATTGGTATCATTAATTAGGAGTTCTTGGCACCATGCATGTACGATTTCATAAATTTCATCAGCTGGGTTGTTTCTTGTAATCCTTTGTCCTGACCTATTTTGTGTTCCATTTACAGTTGTCATTATTTTACTACTACTAGAACTTGCCACTCGATTATCTTGTTTGCTCATCTTATCTAATTCTTTCGTCTTGGATTTAGATTTATTTTTTATACCTTTGGTCTTAGAATTTTCTGCTACATATTTTCTGTGCTCTGCTGTAGATTTCAATTTTTGATTAAGGTCCATAGCGAATTTTTTAAGTTCGCTTTCGTTAGTTGTATGGAGAGGAAATTTCACAAGTGATTTCATTATTTCTTTAACAATGTGATCTTCATCTAGCTTGCGTTCTGTTTTTTCAATATCGTGTATTCGTATAGCTAACGAAGACAAAATTTTGTCCCAATCCAGTAATTCATTCAGGTTATATGCTTCTCTCATAGGTAGCTCTTCAAACCAAGCATCTATTTCGCATCGCGTTTTTAATTTTTCTATTTCATCTAGGACGGAAACTTCACTAGGAATTGGTACTCTAAATAAAATGCTGTATAGTTCATTGTAAAGTTGATCTTCAGATAGTGGTGTAGCATTTCTTTTTCTAGCATGAATAAAATATTTGTCGATTTCCTTTTTGAGTAACGTTTCATATTTTGTTTTTACCGCATCAGAACTGTGATCAAAGTTTTCTAAAATAAATACTGTAGCTAAACGATCTTTATACATTTCGAAGCCTGGGTCATAAACTTCATTACATTGGATTGGATTTGGAATGGAACTATCTATTGTTTTTTCAAGTTGTGATTTGTAAATTTTACCAGCAGTATTTTCTTTAATATCGTTTCTGATTTTCATTACCTTATTTACAATATCTTCTTTCAGTTTCTCTTTCTCTTTTTGTAATTGGTTATTTTGTGGTACATTTTCAAATATAATATTGATTTCATCTTCGAGCCTATCTTTGAACAGGATGTCATCTTTATTAGTTGTAGGATTGAAATTAAGCTCTTCAACTTCTTGAAATATTTTTCTGGAAATACGGTTTTTAATATCTAAAGTAGTATTGTCATTTTCAACTCTTATTGGTAAAGCGAGAGACCACTTTTCAATAGCATCTGTTAAACTGCTTGCGTTTAGGGATTTCTTTTTGTTAAAAAGATCAAATATTGAACTTCCACTTTTTTTAGAATCCTTGGTTTTGTTAGTATTAGATTCTGAAGGTATTGATCGTGAAACTTCGTTTTGCTTAATTTTATCCATTCTGTTAATCAATTGTTGTATAATGACCGGTAAAACAATATCCTGTTTATTACCTACTGGAAGTTTTAGTATCCATTTTTTTACGTATTCCTTAAAATCTGTTACAATTTTTTCGTTTCTAGGATCTAGAAGTTTATTTTTGTGTGTTTCAACCATTTTTTCAGCTAATTCACAAATATCATCTGTAATATTTTCTTTTTGACGCTGATTCATTGGCAAAAGTGGCAGATTTTTTATCCAATTTGTTACTTCTTCAACATACCCAAGTTCTAGATCAAAATACTTTGCTGTTTCGTCGCTAGGTACGGGGACATTAGCAATTTTTTCATACATTTGAGCTTTAGGCAAAGGTTTAGTTATGTTCGGTACAATTTTTCTTATTTCTCTTATAAGCCTTATAGCCCATGCTTCCATTTTCACTTCATCATGAGCTATATCATCGCCGTTGAGACGAATAAATTCTTCAATGAAATCTCCAATATTATCAGAATTTAACCCAGAAGTGTTGATAGATTCGTTTGCTTTGACAGTATTAGAAACAGTCTGTCTATGCATGATAATTCTATCGTATAACTGAAATACCATAAAACTAACATTTTCATGGTACTCTTTTGGTAGTGGTAATAATATTATGTGCTCAAGAATCATATGGCATAAGTAGTTATCGTAGTCCATTGCATCAGGATTACTTTCTCTATCTTCTTCGACCTCACGAATAGTTAATGCCAAACTATTCACAAAATCTACGCGCTCTCTATTGCCTAAGGTATTATAAGAGGCATCGATTGGAATATTTTTTAGCCAGTCTGAAATATCTTTTATATATTCTAATTCTCTAAGTAGTTGGGGCGGGGGGAATTTATCATTGTTCTCACCAACGTCTTTTATTGTAGATGGATTTAAGCTCTGTAAATGAGTTGCTAACAATCTATTAAATGCTCGTCTTGCTAGAGGATCATCAATATCATAATGATGATCTATAAATTTGGATATAAAGATCGCCATTGTATTTTCAGCATCAACAATTCCATCTTGTTTACTGTTGCTGATATACGTATTTGGTGCATTTTGTTTTTGTAACTGTAACTGTTTCTTTTCTTCTCTTAATTTTGATCTTTTCTCCACTATATCGGCAAGCGTTTTATCTTGTGGTAAATTGATTACTCTACCTTTAAGATTTTCTGTCAGTTCTTTTATCTCACGTTTATTTTCTGTTTTTAATACTTGATTAAGCCACTTACTTATATCTTTGAAAACTTCTTTTTGTGAACGCTCATTTCCTAATTTACTTTTCAAATCTACAGCAAGTTCGTGTATTTTTTCTTGCCTCAATTGCTGATCGTCATTTTTAAATATAGTAGATGGTTGTTCGTGCATCCAAATAGAAATTTCGTCCTCTAAAACATCAGTACCTTTTGGAACAAAATTATCGTGCCAGTTTGAACGCTCATTATATTTTATGTTTTCCATTGCTTGACGGTTACCATGCTGGGGTCGCGTCATCAGGGGTACAGGTATATCCTGTAGCTCGTCTAAAAAGGTTTCAATTTTGTCATCTACTTTATTTATTTCAAATGCATTAAGTTTAAATATCCATCTGCAAACAACATACTTTTGATTTTCTCTTATGTTTTTAGTGCTAGGCACTAATTGTCCTAGCTTAACCTCGACCACAATGTCACTGGCTAAATCATTTATCATAGCGTCCTTAAACCCTTTTTGGTCGGAAGAATCAAAATCATATGGTAAAGTAGTGACCCAAGTTCGGATTAGGTTTGCTACATCTTTCATATATTGCATTTCTTGTGGGTTTAATTTTGGTACGTCTTTTTTCGGTCCTTTCTTTTTTGGCGTCGACGTTAAAAAATATGTTTCTTGATTGGGTTCTATCGATGTGAATACTGATGTAGTATACGATTGTCGAAGCTGGCTACAAGTTTGTGAACTTGCGCATAATATCTCTTTTTCATGAAAAACTTTTTGAACGTTTTTAATTATCATTTTTGTTAAATTCCAAGCTTGTGTTTCAGAAAGATTAGTAGAAGTTACTAAAAGGTTTATAATATCTTTCCTAGCAAGATGCCTTCCTTTGGAATCTGCCGTTTTATATCTGTTTATAATTATTGCGGCTGCTTCGTCTATCATCATCATATTACTAAAATGAACTTTAGATTCTTTAACGCATTTTCTTATTTTGTCGCGTATTAACATTTCTCTAATAGTTTGAATAGAACTGGTATTGCCACAAGAAACAGTTAAATTATTGGAATATTTACAGTGCTTATTATATTTAACTTGAATACAAAGTAATTTGTTTGCTAGGTCTTCAGCGAGATCCTGGATGCGCAGATCGTTATTTATGGGACACTCTATGATAATAGGTAAATCATTCATTAAATTTAGTATTGCTGTTTTTAAAATTAATTTGTCATTGCTTGCACTTGCTTTGTTCAACAACGGGTTAATGCGAAATGTAACAAAATCAGCTAATATAAATATTTTATTTTTTAACATGCCGCTATGCTGTGTTTTCGAGTATATTGACTTTAACCAATCTATAACACAAATTTTTATTTCAATGTCTCGTGGATCATTTGTGATTTGTGTGATGAAACTAGGATGACATGACGTCAAGGATGTGTGTACTGCTGTAACTGCATTTTTTCGTCTCGGCTTAGGATAATTGGTGCCAACGTTTTTTCTGTTCACTTTTTTAATTCTTTGCGTTAATCGATCAGCTAAGCTGCGCTTAAATCCAATTTCTTCCGTTTTAGCACCTGAATACCAAAGTGGTATTTTATCAAGGCACAAGTCTATTTCATTTTTTAATTTTTCGTCATAATCTGGACTTCCTGCTTCTTCTGAGAGCTTGTATAAATTTTTGACCAGATCGTTTATGACTGTAGTATTTTTGTCTTTATCTTGACCTGGGTACATAGGCACTTCACGAATCCACTCGTTTACTTGCTTATAGATTGGGTTACTATTGCTATATCGCCTGTGCTTTTGTTTATTACTATTTATTGACACCTTACTTGATCTATCAACAGTGTTGGGAGATATTGCTTTTTGAGAATCCGATGCAGTACTGTTGAAACTATTTTTGTTTGCTGCCTGTTTAGATGTCTTTGGATTCTTATTTTTACTATTTCTCTTTTCTGAAACTAAACTAATGGCTGAAGATATATCAGAATCATCTCCTGCTGCATTATCAACAGTTAAAACTTTGTTGGAGGGTATAAGATCGTTGGTTTTTTTATGAATCGTATTACTATTATCAACCACCTTCGGCTCATTATTTGTTGTATCAGCCGATAATTTAGCTTTGTCATTTTTTGAAGTGCTCGCTCCGTTTTCTTCGTCAGGAGTTTTGACTGATTGAGAAATAGGGAATTTAGGAGCTTCAATATTACCAATATATGAATTACTACATGTTGTTGTATATCTATCAACACAATCTGGAAATATCATGCTGTCATAACCGCCATTAGTACAGCTTCTATTTTTTCTGTAGTAAGCATAGTTTGGACAACCTTCTACATACCCATTAGTATCATAAGAGTCCGTGCACTTATTTCTACAATCTGTGTATCCATTACAACTATCAATATATTCCGTACAACCGTCACTAGGCCCAGTACAGCTATCAACATATCTACCACTATAACAACCGTTTGCATAATCGTTTCGTTTTTTGTTTTCCGGAATAACATTTTCGGATGTAGTATAACCATCTACGTACTTTCCAGAACGTATATACACATTTGAGCTACTACTTTCTCTAAGTTTAGACGTATCAAAGTAATAACGGTTATTTCTATTAGCATTTTTGGCTTTTTTATCGTCACACGTAGAAGTATCAGCACAACATTTGCCATCATCAGCATTATTTTCTGTAATATGCATTTTACTGCCCATTCCTCTACTTTGGCTGTAATCTGTTTGATTATATCTACCTTTTTCATCCCCTTGTTTAACAGAAGGCGTGTCTACGTATTCATCAAATTGGTTTTTACCATTACTGCTTTGATATCTATTTCTCCAAGAATCAGAAGTCGAAGTACAGTCGTCTGCACATTTTTTCTCGATTGTCACATGGTTACCATTGTTTGTGTACTTTTTAAAGGATTTCGTGAAATCATCTTGGTGTTTGTCAATGCGATTGAAGCTACGTTTGTTGTAACTGCTAGAGGTGGGATGATTCTGACAATCGGAACATTTCTCGTCGGCATATTGGTCAATATCGCGCCCAGCTCTGATGGAGACTCCGTTCTTCAATCTTGATGATGCGAACTGAAATGAAACGCGTAGAAGTTGTTTTTATACTTTCACGATTTGAACACGTCATTGTTATTATTATTTCTTTCTTTATTGGTATAAAACTAAGTAACATGACAGTGTTTAAAACTAAAGCGTTACTTATTCTTAATTTTATTTACCTACTTTAGTTTTATACCAATAAAGAATTGAATTGAATTATGTACTACAGGACTAATCGCGCACTTAAGTTACGAGATAAATAAATACCTCATCATCCATATGATGATGGGATGTTGAGATATTTATTTATGTACTGTAAGGTGATGTTCCTGCTTCCCCTAATTTAGTTAGTGGGTCGATCGTGGGCGTATTATAAACTGATATATCACTGACTACACTTTTAATCCAATCGTTATTAATTTTAAAAGATACGGTCGCGCGCCATTGCGCATTCCCTGTTCAAACTGTCGCGTCGCTAGTGTTGTGCGCGCATCCGTCGCGCGTTAGTGTTGTACTGCTGTCACACGATTTGGCGATTCGAGTGTGCGGCTAACAGTACTTATTTATATATGTACTTATTTATTTAATAGAACGCGTAGACATTTTTAAATACCTATTTACAACTGAGCGCTACCGTGGATCGGATGACAAATTAAATGTAGGTCTCGGTTGTTTTAGCCGTGTCAAAGGCTTTCAGGCGGCTTGAAAACTGTCACCAGAGGAAGCCACCCAGCACCTCCTTACGGGGTCCTTTCGAACGGCTGTATACATATACGTAAACTTTGATTAATTGTATGGAGTAAGTAGGTATTTGTAAAGTTCCATATACGTCCTATAGATGTAATCATAGGTTTCCTGGGCGAAGTCAGAATGGATAGCTAGTTTTAAAGTATTTTATTTTGAGTGATATTGACTTACAGAGGTTTTCTTGTCGCAGCGCCTTCCGCAATGCTTGGAGTGGTTGTGAATTGTCATCCGCTCCTTGATCATCGGACACTGGTTCTGATTGCATGACTGAAAAAATAAAGTTCGGGAATAATTATAAATTATCTATTACGCATATAATTATTTTTCCCAAAAAAACAGACGTTATCACGTCCAAAAATAGTTCAGGATGGACTTACGTATCCCGACAGCAATTTTTCTTTCAAACTTTTCCAGCTAATCATATATCGTACGTCGATATCTCTCGAGCATATCCGTCCCTGTCGCTCTCTCCCTAGATCCCGCGTCGTGGCATCTCTGTCTATTTTCATGGTGCATCTCTCTGTCTGTTGGCTAGTTTCGTGGAATATAGGTGTCTGGTTTTGAAGGGACCTGCGGGATTCTGAGATAACGGCTGATTATTAATTAGGTAAGCCGCGTTATCACAGTAGGAGTTGGCTCGGACCGAATGCACTCAGACGGCTACTCGGACGCTAATCGTATTGTGTATAGGTCCCGGCACATAAGTTGAACAAAAAAATATCACTCTCTCCCTTTCGTTAGCAGAGAAAACAAAAGAGAGGTAGCCATGGTTTAATGTTCAAGTGTTTGCCGGCTACTGTAGTTACCTACACGAATTCTGAGTGCACTCGGGTGGCGATAATGCATTTAGGTACATAATGCATGCAGCGGTCAAGTAGCTCGCATCTGAGTGCACTTGGTCTGAGCCAACTCATACTGTGAAAACAAACGCGGCTTGGCAGAAATTTTCTTCTTTTCGCTCAGGACTCAGAAGCCTTAGGATGAGGATCGCGTCTTCTGTTGCGCTGCCTCGGAGAGAGGCAGCCGCTCGACCCGAGGCTGCCTCTACTGGATACTTTGGATTTGTCTACTACAGTGGGTGATAGCTATATCTACCTTCATGCTGTCCTTCCCGGATATCTGAGAATAACTGATTTTTGAACTGATTATCAAATCTCATCGCATATTTTTTATGTTTTGTTAATATTTTTGTACAAAAGTTAAAGTGACAATGTTTGGCATTGAGGAAGGAATTTGGTAGTGTGACAATAATTGTCAAATTGTCAATGCTAGCCATTTGATAGCATGATAAGAAAGACAAGAAGAAAAAAGTATTGTAGGTACCATAGAAGGGAACTAAAGCAAGTGTTATAATATAGTTAATAATGTTTATATAGAGTTTGTGTTCCCTATGGGACTGGAATAATTAGCTGATTCGCCGTTGGGGTCTAGTGGTAATAACACCCACCTTACAATCGTCAGGTCGTATGGGTTCAAACCCCGGTCCCGTACCAATGATTTCCTTGGAATTTATGTACGGAATTTCACACCACTGGCTTTTCGGTGAAGGAAAACATCGTGAGGCAATCTTCATACGTCCGTAGAAGAAATTCGATGGCGTACATGTGAATCCACCAACCTGCACTGGGCCAGCGTGGCGGATATGGCCCAACCACCCTACGTGGGTATGCCTACGCCCTGCAGTGAACTAATAAAAAAGCTGGTACAGTATGGGGCTGGCATAGCCATTACGGGTTCAAATCCCCAAATAGAAATTTGGAAAAAAAATATGTTAGTTATACAGAGAAGCAATAGCGTGTCCAATATGGCGTGTCTTTCTCTCTTCTGTGTCCATACACAGAAGAGAGAAAGAAACCTAGATGTTGTAGTTTTAGTTGTTCTGTGAATATGGACACAAGATTGGCACAGGATCGGGAGGAGTGGCGTGCAAGAAGAGAGGCCTATGGTCTGCAGTGGGCGATTTCGGATTAGAAATGATGATGATATAGAAAAGCCAATTCCATCTATTAGAGTATAAGTATCCATAATGGTAAACGAGGTTATTCGCATAGGGTCACTAAGCGGAGAGGAGGTGATTCAGATCATTATTATGATCAATTGAAATCGTTAAGAAAGGACCAGAATACACTATAATCAAAATATTTAATAAACTACCCCAATCAATAAGAGATGAACTAAATATAACTACCTTCAAAACAAAACTGACAAATCTGCTTATAACAAAATGCTATTATAGCGTACAGGACTACTTTGATGATAAAGCGCCTTGATATCACGATATTAAGCCTGATTACAGAGGCGCCAGCGTAAATTAAATAGCAGCGTAAAAAACGTTAAAAAGAAACAGAACTATGCTATTTAGCTAAAATAGTTACGCTGGCGCCTCTGTAATCGGGCTTATTACCTATCTACATATATTATGCTAAGAATAAAAATAAAACAATATATATTGGCCTGGAAGAAATCGCTTAAAGCGATAAGGCCGCCAGTTAGAAACCTATAAATTGTACTGTTTTGTCCCTGTAATTTGTTTTTAGGTAATGTGGTTGTCTAATAAAGTGTTATTGTTTGTTTGTTTGTATATTATATAGATTATACAAAGACACTGAACAGATAAACTGACAATATACAACATTTTGTCATACTATAATTTAGATTTAAATTTAGCCAATAAGATTTACCTTGTTTTGCTTCACCATATAAAACAGGGTCCTCAAGTAGACGTAAGCATATACATTCGGTTCTATATGTTAATACTCTCGTTAGTGCAAATAAATGTTCTGATTCTGATTCAATTTTTATTATGGAACCAACCCGAAGTTCGAGAAAAATATTCAGTGGTTTCATACATTTTGATTACCTATTTTTTACCTGCGATTTTGTATGGGGCAGCTGATTTTATTTTTTTGAATTCCGAGCTGGCCCCGTAGTAAAAGTGGTTCATAATAATTGAATTATAATTTGGATCCTTGTTTCATTTCAGTACACACATGACTAATTATAATTACACCAATCCAAGGACTTCATGCACCAATCATACGCAGCGTAAGACGATGTGGACAGATAACGTTATTCATTACCGCAGGATCGCGCTGGATACAAGCCGTTTCCAACCGGTCTTATTGGAGATCTATAGAGGGGGAGGCCTATATCCGGCAGTGGATGTCCTATGGCTGACCATGAAGTAGAATAAAACTTCACGGTAACAAGCTGATCTTTAAAACTTCTGCCACGATGCATGTCAAATTGACATTTGCTTCTTTGATTAGCTTTTCTCTCCGGACTTTTATACGCGATGTGATTGTAAAATTCTAAATCTTTAAATTTTGATTTTGAGTAGTTTTATACAAATATTTGTGTTTTGAAATGAGATGAAAATTGACTTGTGAAATGTAAGTAATTAAGTATCAAGATCTTATAGATTAGGTCGGTAACACAGAATAGGCCCTATTACACACTGTCGGTAAATGCGAATTGTGATAGGTATCGCACCCAACTAATAATGTTCTATGATGTACCTCAGAGCAAATAAAAAAATCAAGAGAGAATGTTGTGAACAAACAAGTGAAGCCAACCAAAACTACGCCTCGTGTACAGACAATTACACACACATCCACGTACAACGAAACTACGCCTTGGCTTGACAGTCGAACTATGGCGGCGCAACACCGACGTACTCACACATGTATAAAAAACCGGCCTCACTTGACTGTTCCACGACGTTCCCTCTTGATTTTTTTATTTGCTCTGAGTGATGTACCGGCTTTTTAATAAAACACTACTGGACATAGGCCTATCTACGAAAGGAGATTGGGCATGCACCACGCTGGCCCAGTATAAGATGGTTGATTCAAGTACCACGGCGTCGAATGTCTTCTTCTGACGTGCGCAGGTTTTTTCTCAATGTTTTCTTTGGGTCGATCCTGTAAGTTTTACTATTAGTTCTACTAGTAGAACTAGCGGGAAAAAATTGTCCCGGTAGTCCTACCGTAGAACTACTGTGACAAAATTTTCCCGGTAGTTCTACTGTAGAACTAATAGTAGAACTTTGAACAACCCTTTCCCTTCACCAAATAGTGTTCACTTACTGTAGTTCTTCTGTGTAGTAGTTCATCTACTTACCTATAAGCAAATTCTAGAATATTATTGTAACCTAATTATAATATTATTGTAACCTAATTATAATATTATTGTAACCTATTTATAATATTATTGTAACCTAATTATAATATTATTGTAACCTAATTATAAGTTTCACCATGGGACCTACGTTTAAAATAACAGCTTGTTACATACATAATGAAGTCGTGGTGGCCTAGAGATACTGACACTCGCCTTACAATCGTGAGGTCGTGGGTTTAAATCCCGGTACCGTACCAATGACCTCTTTGGAATTTATGTACGGATTTTAACACCACTGGCTTTTCGGTGAAGGAAAACATCGTGAGGCAACCTGCATGAGTCCGTAGAAGAAATTCGACGGCGTATGTGAATCCACCAACCCGCACTGGGCCAGCGTGGTGGATATGGCCCAATCATAATATCCCTTCGTGGGTAGGCCTACGTCCTGCAGTGGATTATTAAAAAGGCTGGTACAGTACAGTACAGTACATACATACATAATTATATTTTGCATAAAATACCATGACAGACTTCACCCGTGTACAGAATTCGCAAATATTTCACACGGATCGATGTAGCATATCACATTATTGTTGATTTATCAAAAATGGCCTAGCCAATTTTAATAAAATTTAAATGGGACCAATTTCGAAGTATATTCTTTCCAATAAAAAATAATTATTGAAACCGAACTACTAAAAAAAATAGTTATGCGTGTGAGTTATACATAAAAATATATATATATATATATACGCGTCGGTGGTATTGTAAATCAAACTAATAAGTCCATTATGATGTGTATTTGGTCACCATAAACTATTTTACATTAGTTTCTTAAATAATTATCACAACTTGGATTGACTGAATATTTTATGTGCTTTCGCCTCGAGGCGCAAATCGAGAATGTTCGCACCTAAAGATTCATATTTTTACATCTCTTCAGTTTCTTTTCTTGTTTCCTGATTGGCTGTTTTAAAACTACGCCGGAAGCAGTTCTTATTGGTTAAAACGCGGCTGGTTGTTAATTCGGCCAATCCAGATAAACCAGAGAAATGTTACCCTTACAAGTATTAAAAAATATCATTCGACATATATATTTAAAAACCAGATTAAAATTTTATGCAACGATTAAAAATCATGACAGTGGTTCGTCGGTCAAAAATGTTGAAAGTTATAAAACAGCTGTTTCGTTGTTGCTATTCCGGAGTTGGTTGGTCACGATCAAGTCAAGAGTGAATAGGTATCTTATAATAGGTCTACATACTCCATCTTCAGCTTCAAGAAATCATACCTACAAACGAACACAGTACCTCCTCTTTACTGGAAGTCGGTAAAAATACTGATTACTGATGTCTCGTGTTGCAGGCCAGGATCTGACGCAGATGACTGGCAGAGCTGTTACAAACCTGATCTTTGTCTCGCTGTCCTAAGATTCCTTAGAATGAAGGTTTGAGTAGGTGCCTACTTTTTTTTTAGATTAAGTAGATAAGGTAGACGAAGGCAGGGAAGGCCTGAAAAACGATGGCTGGACGATCTTGATTGACACTTTCCGGGAAAGTTGGCGAGATATGGCTACGTAGTATTATTATATCTTCTTTGATATGGCTAAGGAACGCGATAAACGGAAGGAAGTGGGGGAAACGTTTGCCCAGAAGTGAGACAGCATAGGTTGAGAAAAAAAAGATTCCCTGAGTCTGGGTTTTCAGACACTTCATCATCAGTGCAATGTAGAGCGCAAGCTCCAAGGTGGAGCCCGACTGGGGCTAACGCTGTCGGGGCCACGGATGAGTGCAAAACCATGCCCGCAGCCCCGATACCAAGAGGGCGGAACTACCATATAACTACCCAACACATGCTCCCGAGGGGCGGGTATAAGTTTGTGTAAGGCAACCTGTATATGTCCGTAGAATAAATTCGATGGCGTATGTGAATCCACCAACCCGCACCGGGCCAGCGTGGTGGATATGGCCCAATCCACCCTTCGTTGGGTAGGACTACGTCCTGCAGAGGACTATTAAAAAAAAGGCTGATACAGGTGTCAGTTTCTAAACCGCCCAAAAAGCTCCGACTGAGCTATACGGTTAAGCAACCAGAGGGGTTAGTACAAGTTTCACATGTATTGAAACTACAGTATTTTCCGTATGGTTCCATACATTTTTGTACAGCGCCCCTGACGGAAACGAGGATGAACTAACAAAAATGCTTGGAGCCACACGTGATCGCGCAAGTTTAAGTAAACTAGCAAAACCTGTACTAAAGGCTCTGAGTCTACGATTAATTTTGTCATGTGATTTACCTCAGACAAAATAAAAAATAAAGACAGAATGTTGTCAACAAACAAGTGAGACCGACCAAAACTACGCCTCGCCGTGAACAGACAATTACACACACATCAACGTTCAAGGAAACTACGCCTTGGCTTGTCAGTCAAACTATGGCGGCGCAACACCGACGACATGTATAAAAAACCGGCTTCACTTGACTGTTCAACGACATTCCCTCTTGATTTTTTATTTGCTCTAAGGTGATTTACATTGTAAATTACAGTTGTCACTAAAGGTCGATGATTAGGTATTAGGAATAACAAGTCAAACTATGATATGCGCGCTACTATATGTGTAAGCCATACACCATCATACGCAGCCTTCTGTATCCCACTGCTGGGTGGCACCATAAGGCCTCTCTCTTATGGTGCCACCTGCTTCGGCCAAATCATATCTGTATCAGCCTTTTAATAGTCCACTGCAGGACGTAGGCCTACCTACGAAGGGTGATTGGGCCATATCCACCACGCTGGCCCAGTGCGTGTTGGTGGATTCGCATACGCCATCGAATTTCTTCTACGGAAGTATGCAGGTTGCCTCACGATGTTTTCCTTCACCGAAAAGCCAACGTGTGAAATTTCCGTACATAAATTCCAAAGAACTCATTGGTACGGGACCGGGATTTGAACCCACGACCTCACGATTGCAAGGCGGGTGCCACTACCTCTAAGCCACCACGGCTTTTTTCTCGAATTAAAACAACTTCTTTAACTATGATATGCGCGCTACTATATGTGTAAGCCGTCCACCATCATACGCAGCCTTCTTTATCCCACTGCTGGGTGGCACCATAACGCCTCTGTCTTATGGTGCCACCTGCTTCGGCCAAATCATATGCACGATCTCAAATACATGAAGAAAACTTATCCATATGTCCACAGCTTGTTCCCTTCGTTTGGTGAACTCCATCGGCCGTAGCATGGATCCAGCCGAAGGTATGATGGCGGTGGTGCGAGCGTTGCCTCATGCTGGCCTCGCCATGTCACTGCTGGATGGGAACCGGCAGTACACGCTGATGCCCAAGGAACACGTCGCTTCAGTCGCTTCTGGTGGTGAGAAATAGTTATGTTAGTTGTGATGTTAGTTGTGATGTTATTTGTGATGTTAGTTGTGATGTTAGTTGTGATGTTAGTTGTGATGTTGGTTGTGATGTTAGTTGTGATGTTAGTTGTGATGTTAGTTGTGATGTTAGTTGTGATGTTAGTTGTGATGTTAGTTGTGATGTTAGTTGTGATGTTAGTTGTGATGTTAGTTGTGATGTTAGTTGTGATGTTAGTTGTGATGTTAGTTGTGATGTTAGTTGTGATGTTAGTTACAAGCTGCAGATAACCCAATCTAGTGCAGCTGTTAAGTGAGCTTCAGTCAGGATTGGGTTTTCGCAGCTTGTAGCTACACTACAGCCGGTGAATTGTACGAGTATGATTCGGCTAAAAGTCGCCCTGCGTTGTTTTCCTTGGCCTAAAAGCAAGTGGTGTACAAGGCCACCACGGCTTACTCTGCCTGCCACCCTTTTATAACCGACTTTATAACAGAAGGTATAAGGTTATCGAAGGTAGGAAGGATATACATATAATATTATCAATTCGACTGTATATTATATTATTTTAATGGCTAAACTATTTTCAAAAAATCATCCATAGGTAATCAATAATTATTTTTGCAAAAAATAGCATGACCGACTTCACCCGTGTACAGAATCATTACATAATATAAAACAAAGTCGCTTTCCGCAGTCTGTCCCCGTGTATGCTTATATCTTTAAAACGTATTTTGATGCAGTTTGTTTTAATAGATAGAGTAATTCAAGAGAAATGTTTATATGTATAATACACCTGTGCGAAGCCGGGGCGCATCGCTAGAACGCAAATATTATGCGCGGATCGATATAACATTTTACACATTATTGTTGATCTATCAAAAATGGCTCAGCCAATTTCAATAAAATTTAAATGGGACCAATTTCGAAGTATACTCTTTCCAATAAAAAAAGAATTATTGAAATCGGACTACTATGAAAAAAGTTATGCGTGGTTATACATAAAAAAAAATAAAAAAATATATGCGTCGAATTGTATACCTCCTCCGGTGGTTCGTCGGTCAAAAAATGGAATTTTTTATACGATTGAAATCAGTTGTCGCATTTTTGGCGAAAAATAATTATTAACTGCACTCTACAGATAGCACATAATACCTATTATTATTTTAGTCCAAACAGGGCGATCCGTGCGCGCGACTACGTACGTGCCAGCGGTTCCCGTGCAGCACGCGGCCACGGACTCGAGCTCAGATAGGATGGGCACCGCGCACAGCCACGGCACGCAGGCGGTGGACGGCAGATATGCCAGCGTCTACCAGGTAGGTACTTGGGAATAAGTTCGAACATACTCAGTAGATATAGCGAAAGATAGCACTTAGTATCAGGAACCAAGATACATCACGCGCCGCACTGCTGACAAAGGTAGATATTAAGGCGCTCCAACATTTAACTTTTAGGTATTTTACAATAATGTCTTGCAGTATACAAATAGAGTCTAAAATTGCGTGTCGTTTGTTTTTAGACGAAACTCGAGATGAGAATTCGATAATTTTTCGCAGTTTTAGTTCGTTTAAAAAGAAATGAAGTCGTGTTTGCAATAAAATATATATATATGTCTTTAGTAAGTATAGTAAATTTCCTATTTTATGATTACAAAAAATGTAGTAGTTATCGATATAAATATTGAGAAATGCGAATCGTAAGATTTTTTTCTAAAGCTTTTCTTTGTGATTTTTTTTTCAAATTACCATATATTTTTTTTATATTATTGAAAAAGTCTCTCTTGTGAACTATTATTGTGTGCTCTGTATTTTTTCCACGTTTGTATCAGTAACTGTTACGCCTAACTGTGCAACGAAAAACATGACGTTTTACTCGATTTCTGACTTTGGTCAGCGCCTTAAACGAAAAAGGCCGCCCTTTTTCGTGCGCGCGGCTACGTAAGTGCCAGTGGATTCCGTACATCACTGACACTGACTCAAAACTCAAGTCGAAAAAACCCTGGGCTCTTAATTAATATCAGACGTCGATACGCGTACATCACGCGTCGCAGTGCCAACAAAGATAGATAGAGAGTCCAAACAGGGCGGGCCGTGCGTGCGGCTACGTACGTGCAAGTGGCTCCCGTGCAGCACGCGGACACGGACGCGAGCTCGGACAGGATGGGCATTAGTCAGTACCTCGGCTACTGATTAAAATCTTATTGTAAGTTCACCGTAAAGCCACAATAGTTCTCTTTTTGCACTAGCACAAGTTATTTTTAAACCAAGCTAGATGGCGTTAGCATGCAAGATAGCTCGCGATGGTGGTAGGTAACATCTAAAGTAAGCTATGATTACCACCACTGTAGAGTCTGGCCATCGGAAGCTGTCCAAGAAAAAAGGCGGGAATTTTAAAAAATCAAGAGCTGTTAACCCTGGATATACTTACACTGGATAAACGGAGTTGATACTACCTATTTATTTTTCAGCAAGTACATTTTTTTCAAGTTGTAAAAATTTTGTTTTGTTAGCAACTGTTGTTGAAATTTTGGAATAGGTATATTATGAAGAATATCAAATAAAAGATTACTTTTAATTCTGTCTTTTTATTATTTTCAAATAATCCATTATTTATGTACAGTCATAGTTAAAATCGGATTCCAAAAACTCTACACCTGATATTGAATCAGCTTCATTGCTTTCTTCGCTACTACTGCTACTGTCTCCAACATGTATTATGAATGGTCCAAGTTCGTTTTCAGTTTTCAGTAGTACGAAACGTCAAAGTGTCAATTTTGACAGTCTTAAATTATTGCCATTTCAAAACTTCTGAAAATAATACGTGGACAGCTTTCGTTGGCCAGACTCTACCATTGCTACAAAGAGACGAGAATAGTAGGTCACTACCCTACGCGTTTCCTAACAAGTTTTTGATCATAGTGCAACTTGTTATATACATATATATGTTATCAGCATCAGGTCACTTGCTTAAAACCAAAGCAGATATAATAATACTACGATAAAACGTAACTGATCTCCTCATTTATATTTCTAAATACATAAATTAAGTCTAGACACGTGGCAGCCACTGTCCAGCCAAGACAAAGAAAAAAGTAAAATGTATGATGTATTTATTCACTAAAGAGGTTTCTACGTGCTATGTAAATCTTCATACACGATTAGCCATTAGGTATGCCGTATGAGGCCGTTCAAGTAAGTATTATGTAAGCACTGTAGGGGGGCGGGCGGAGGGGTTTATCATTTGCTTATTCTTGAAGACCATTTCTAGAAGGTGATTACGTCAGCAATAGTTATTTATTTCTTTTCGTATAATGATGTGTTAAATCCATTTTCTTATATTTTCTAGAATTTGTTAAATCTGCTGCTCATGAAGAAAAATGTATACAGGTACCAATGCTTACGTAAAAATGGAGGGGCGGTAAGCTGCTGACAGGGGGGGGGGGGCATGTTAATAGGCATGATGACTAAAATTAGTCCGTCAGATGGACTATCAGTCAGTCGGTGTTCAGTAGGAACCCTTTTGATTTTTTTGTCCCCCACATGTGGTCCTGGGTGGTGCTAACCAGGCAGCAACCATACTGGTGGTAGGCTATAGCCGCGGCGAGAGACCACCCACCTAACTAAGCCGCGCCGCCAAGCGACTCTCTCGTGTTCCGGCGCGAAGTCTAGTGACGCCTTTATGGGAGTCGGGTCGAAATAGTAGCGTCCTCTGGAGGATCGAATACGGTGCACACATTGATTTCCGCATCAGCCCTCTAGTCGAGGAGGGCAGCAGGACCCGAGGCACGGATTGTCGCTGGCTGACCGCAGATAGTAGGGGGCCCAAGTAATGAGCTAGCCACTCATGAAAGGCTGCCGCGCCCATCTGTCGAAAAATCCCAGGGATGCGCTATCGTGCCGGTTGGCGACCGGACGAGAGGGTCCGATGGACATCCTTGGGGGGGCTCGGGCATCCCCGCGGTCTCCAAGTCGACCGTGGATGTGTGTGATTTTTGTGTTGCACCACTGAATCTGCAGAGTGACGTCTCGTTCCACTACCGACTTGCTACCTATTTTAATCCCCAATTACCATGAGAAACAGTATATGAAAAAGAACGTGTACACAGCCGCAGCACTCCCTTTCACTCAAAGTGCACCTGTGTTATATTCGGGGCCTGCACTCCAATCTCACGCCTGTCCATCATCACCTTGAGACAGATCGACCCCACCTATTGTTTCTCACGGAGACGCAGATTGCTGGTCAATCCGACGTGTCGTATCTCTCCTACCCAGGGTACTCCCTGGAGCACCGTTTCAAACCACGTGCGGGTGTATGCGTGTACGCCCGGGATGACATTTGCTTTCTGCACCTTCGTAGGTTTGAAGACCCGTACAGAGGCTTTGGCGGACACTGGCGTAGACAAAATTATCTACACCTGTGTATACCGATTACATAGCGGAGACCAGGAGATGACCAGACTCACCGAATACCTTAGTGAGGCGGCGGAAACTGCTCAGCTCAGCTCCCTTCCGCCCAATTAGTGATCCTGGGGGATTTTAATGACCACCACAAGGTGTGGCTTCACCCATACCTGGACACAAACCATGCTGGGCTTGACACGCGCAAGCTTGCTTTGACACTTGATTTCACCCAGCTGGTTCAAGGCGCCACACGGGTACCTGAAGTTGACTCGCACACAGCCTACTGCTTGGACCTTCTGCTGACTACCGGTCCAGACCGTTATTCAGTGGCAATTTCCTCACCGTTAGGTACATCTGACCACTGTCTGGTGAAATCTGTATCCGTCTACTCCCCATCAGACCCCAGCCCCAAAGGGTCACAGCGCGTGTGGCGGTACAAGTTATCAGATTGGGATGATATACATAAATTGATGATGATATAGCCCGTTAAAGTTCCACGTGACGTCACAAATGCGATACAAATGTATGGACTTCTGTGAGAGAAATGATGTCACGACCCCCACCCCCAAACTTTGACAAGGTTTATCTCCGTCATTTGTTGTTTGACTTACATAAGAAAAAATAAGTGTCTAATTTTTTTTTATAATCTATCGCACGGACTTATTATGATACTTAATGATTTTTTTTACCCAGTCCTCATGCTTATTTGTAATAAATCTGCTTACGTAATACTTGAACGGCTCCTGTGTTTGGTTGCAGATGGCGCATTGCCACGTGCACCCGACCTCTCCGCCCGTGCAGCTGACGGAGTTCCCTCCCCAACGCGCTGAACTCAGCAGAGGTTTGATATAATCTGCATCATACAAGTGTAGTCCGAATAAATCATAAATCATTTATTTGGCATAATAATAAACATGTGCAGATACATTGTTCCAAAGGCTCCCAAACTAGTCAGAGACTGTATGTCAGGAGCCAATGGCTTCTCCTATTATGTCACAAAAAAAGATTACAATGCAAATAAACTACTAATATTAACTCACACAAATTGCCACACAGATAAAAAATGTACCTGTGCCAAGTTACAGAAAGCTAATAGCATAAAATACCTCGGTCTCACAATAGATAATACGTTAACCTGGAAAGCGCATATAGACTCTTTGAGCAAGCGAGTACGGAAGCTTATATTTGTATTTAAGTGTTTGCGAGATGTGGCTGATAATAAGCTTATATTTAAAATCTATGATGCGATATGTAGATCTATTATAACATACTGTATTAGGATCTGGGGCGGTGCATCTAAAACACATATTATGCTGACACTGGAAAGAGCACAAAGGGCAGTACTTAAGGTGGCAATGCGTAAACATTTTCTCTTTCCTACTTATCAACTATACAAAGACAGTAATGTCCTCACGGTAAGACAGTTATACATCCTGAATCTCACGCTAGCCCAACACAACAATGCAAAAGCACTCAATTCTGAGGTTAACATGTCTAAGAGGCGAAAGGACAGAGTGTTGTCAGAACCGCTGTGCAGAACATGGTCGGCACAAAGGCATAAAGTGTTTCTTGGCCCATTTATTTACAATAAAATTAACAAACACATTCATAACTTCGCATCATTAAATATATATGAGGCAAAAAACGCCTTATTTGAATGGATTTCAAATCTAGATTAGTTTGAAACAGAGAATCTGCTAGTAGTCACGCGATAGCAACAGACTGGCATATAAATCACTCGAGCGCACACCCACCAATACAAACACATGCACAACACACACACGCACAACACACACACACATACATGCACAACACTCACACACACATACATGCACAACACACATATACACACACACACAAAAATAGCACTGCAAACCCTGACTCTCATGAGATCTCGTGTATTGCAGTGCTATACACACGTAGGTACACACACACAAACTATACATTTCTGCGGATACTGCAGTCAATACTCTTCCGTGTGTGTGCAGTCCAAGTACTTTTATACTAACAACTGTGTAGATGTGGTCAAACACATTTATCAGAGGTTTTGTTTTGGGGGATCAAATTAGTGTTTGTATAACTTCAGAAATTGAAACTCTCTAACCTTAGATTATTTACTTGACAAGTAAATAATCAAAGCTCTGTAACATATCCTCTGTCGATTTGTAATCGTAACCTTGAAGCCATGTGAGGATAGTCCTTTTAAGTTCTCAGTCTGTTAATTGGTTCACTATTTTAGATTCAAAATGGCGTCTGTGAATTTAGCTACAAGCTGCGCAAAGCTCCCCTCCTTACCACCGCTAATAAATTAATTTGCTTATTAAATTGCTAGTAGGTATATAGCTACCTGCCTCGGTGGCTCAGTGGTTATTGACGCTGACTTCTGGATCAAAGTGGTTCGATCCCCACCCGGGGCAAATATTTATGTGCTGAAAATAGATGTTTGCTCTGTGTTATTTCTAATCAATTAGCATCCTTTTAGGGGCTTATTCTGTACATCAAAACTAACAACTTTTGTTCTGCGACTTTTGTCAAAACTAAAAAAAATCAGCTGTTCCATACATTTTGTCGCGGGCGAACGATATTTTTCTATGGAAAAACAATTTATTTTTTGAGTTTTGACAAAAGTCGTAGAACAAAAGTTGTTAGTTTTGATGCACACAATAAGCCCCTAAAAGGATGCTAATTGATTAGAAATAACCCTGTATAAGTACGTATGGTTTTGGTGGTGTTGGTGGTGCGCGATGCAGCCCTCGGCTTGTGATTGGCTGACGCTAGTCTCTTGAGTCGCGCGTGTGGTGGCGCCACATGTAGCGAAGTTAGTCGCTACATATGTATTTAGAAATATGTATTATGTAGGTAGTATATCAGTCTCTGTCAGCCATATCACAAGCTTTGCTTAGTTTGGTCTCAGAGGCCGTGTGTAAGATGTCAAAAACCGGACATGTGCGAGTCAGGCTCGCACATCGAGGGTTCCGTACAAACACATTGTTAAAATAATTTAAAACCTGTTTTAGCATGTGCTGATGAAGTTCTTTTATATGATACCTTACATGATACGATTTTCTTACTTTGAATTTTGAACCCATATTTTGTGAATTTCGAGGCCCTATTTTTTGTGATTTAAAAATGTACAGTTTTTAGATTTATTTATATGTGTACTCTCAGACAATGCTTCTCGCCTAATTTCATAGTTCTAAGTCAACGGGAAGTACCCTGTAGGTTTTCATTTTTGTGAGTGTCGAAATATGTGTTTTTTACGACATAAACGGCTCTAACTTTTTTATACGATAGCTGAGAAGTTTTTCTTTTACACAACTGCAAGAAACTATAGATATACGTATACAGTTTAAATTTCAACTCGATATCTTTACGCGTTCCCGAGATAAAGAGTCTCGACATACACACAGACGGACAGACGGACAACAAAGTGATCCTATAAGGGTTCATTTTTTTCCATTTGAGGTACGGAACCCTAAAAAACTTCTCAGCCTCCAACAAAATTGATTCGACCTATACTTATTCATTTCCCATTTCCAATTCTAGGGCAGGGCAACTTCGAGGTGGGCGGGGTCGGCAGTGGAGAGACCAACGCGAGCCCCACACGGCTCACACAGTCCTTCCGGGGAGGGATGAACTGGCCAGACAGATGTAACTTATTTACTTACTTTTTTATAGATTTTAATGCTACCTACCTGCGTCATTATAAGCGCGCTACGTAACGCTTACTAGTAGTCTAGTGGTACTTATCCCACCTTACAATCCTGCTAGTCAAGCATGCGACCACGAATAACTACGAAAAGAACTCATTTCGGCATGTGAAAAAGTGACAAATATACCTATAGTTTGCCATAACGCGGTCTCGTTCTG
This sequence comes from Hypomecis punctinalis, assembly GCA_949316475.1. Taxonomy (NCBI): domain Eukaryota; kingdom Metazoa; phylum Arthropoda; class Insecta; order Lepidoptera; family Geometridae; genus Hypomecis; species Hypomecis punctinalis. Next base: position 7,452,421 of record OX438823.1, read on the forward strand.
ACTCTACGAACGAAATAATTCGTGGCTCGCATACTAACCCGGCTGACGTATGCAGTGAGTTCGAGTTCCCAGTCCCGTACCAAATAATTCTTCAGAATTTCATACCACTGGCTTCTCGATGAAGGAAAACATCGTGAGGCAACCTACATCGCTAGAAGAAATTCCATGGCGTATCTGAATCCACAAGCCCGCATAGGGCCAGTGAGGTGGACATGGCCCAATTACCCATCGTGGATAGGCCTTACGTCCTGCAGTGGACTATTACAAAGGCTGGTTACTATAGTACAGCTGGCTGGCTGGCTACAGTAAGGCTTCACGCTGCCAGTCTTTAACACGATAAAACGTTGGCCATTTCTACGTACAGGGCTTTCCTGCGCGTGATTTAGATTTATTGATGGTCATGCCAATTTTTCCATATGATTAGAAGTCATTTTACCCCTAAATTCCAAAATAACCTGTTTCAATGCAAAACGCCCTAAGTAGTCCGTGGCATATCCACTTTTGCCCTTAACAGGGCGAAACTGAATGTTCCTTTGGCGTAGACGGCGTATGTTGTTCTTAAACTTTCGCGATTTGAACACATTATTGTTATATGCTACGTGACTAATCGCGCACTAAAATTACGTGATAAATAAACGGGTAGACTCCACCCGTGACCACGATCGATGCAACTCGGTTGAATCGTTGGGATGGTGCGGTATTTATCTCGTAATTTTAGTGCGCGATTAGTCCCGTAGTATTTAAGTGACAATAATGTGCTTAAATCGCGAAAGTTACAAAAAACAACATACGCCATCTACAACAAATTTGGAACTTTCAGTTTCGCGCTATTTTAGGCCAAAAGTGCATAATTCATGCACTACTTAGGGCGTTTTGTATCAATTGGAACAGGTCAGTTTTGGAATTCAATTGTCTACGGGTAGAGTCTACCCGTGACCACAATCGATGCAAAGGTTGAAACGTTGGAATGGTGAGGTATTTATTTAGCTCGTAATTTTAGTACGCGATTAGTCCCGTAGTATATAACAATAATGTAGACAGCGTAGCCGGCAACGCTGCTGGTGCGCGGAATCTTGCGATCGCCACTATAATCCTTAGCGCGGTACAGGGGCGCCGGGGAGACGACACAGCGAGGACTAAATTAAGCGGTAGGATTATATACTACTAGTTTTTACCCGCGGCTTCGCACGCATGATATTTTGATTTTTGACGCAATATCATTATAATTTATAGCCTATGTTTTTCTAATATATAAGCTATATTATTGCAAAGTTTCATCTCAATCCGTTCAGTAGTTTTTGCGTGAAAGAGTAACAAACATCCATACATCCATCCGCACAAACTTTTGCGCTTATAATATTATACTAGTTTTTACCCGCGGCTTCGCCCGCATGATATTTTGGTTTTTGACGCAATATCATTATAATTTATAGCCTATGTTTTTCTAATACCTATATAAGCTATATTATTGCAAAGTTTCATCTCAATCCGTTCAGTAGTTTTTGCGTGAAAGAGTAACAAACATCCATACATCCATCCGCACAAACTTTTGCGCTTATAATATTATACTAGTTTTTACCCGCGGCTTCGCCCGCATGATATTTTGGTTTTTGACGCAATATCATTATAATTTATAGCCTATGTTTTTCTAATACCTATATAAGCTATATTATTGGAAAGTTTCATCTCAATCCGTTCAGTAGTTTTTGCGTGAAAGAGTAACAAACATCCATACATCCATCCTCACAAACTTTCGCGTTTATAATATTAGTAGGATAGTATCTAGTTTAATCTGATACAACTCTACAACCTCTCTGGTTGGAAAAGCTCGAAGACATACGTGGGTAACATTACAACCTACTCTCTTTCAGCTGTATATACGCCGCGCCAGTCGTACCACTACGAGCCAGACTTGTTTGCCGAATCGCTCCGCAAGTACCCCATTTTGTCGTCCGACCGGTCGGCCGAGGTCGTCGAGCGACTCATCAACTACACGCAGATGAAGACTAGTTAGTACATTACCTTACAGCCGTATACACGCCGCGTCAGTCGTACCACTACGAGCCAGACTCGTTCGCCGAATCGCTCCGCAAGTACCCCATCTTGTCGTCCGACCGGTCTGCCGAGGTCGTCGAGCGACTCATCAACTACACGCAGATATGAAGAATAGTTAGTACATTACCTTACAGCCGTATACACGCCGCGTCAGTCGTACCACTACGAGCCGGATTATTTTGCCGACACGTTCCAATACCCAACTTGTCGCCCGATGGATCGGCCGAGGTCGTCGAGCGACTTGTAAGCTACACGCAGATGTGGACTAGTTAGTACATTACCTTCCAGGCGCCAGTCGTACCACTACGAACCGAACTCGTACGCCGATTCTCTCCGCAAGTACCTACCCTAACTTATCGCCCGATCGATCGGCCGAGGTCGTCGAGCGACTCGTAAACTACACGCAGATGAAGACTAGTTAGTACATTAGCTTCCAGGTGTGTTACACGACGCGTCAGTCGTACTACTACGAACCAGACTCCCAACCCCCAACTTGTCGCCCGGTCGATCGGCCTAGGGCGTCGAGCTGTTATACGGATTAAGAAAAATCACTTTTAAAAAAAAAGATTTTTATTTGAATTAAAATTAAATCGAGTAATAAATTTAGAAATTATTTAAAATGTCCTTTAGCAGCCTTTTCGCGTTGGAGGATTGAGAGAGACTAAAGTACCTTTCCATGAATGTCTACCGAACTAGTGAGATGTTACATCATTGCACCGAACAGCTAGGAATGCTGACGATGATTGTAGACGGCGCACTAATACTAACGGAGGGTGGATAATGGATATAATGGTGCGTCTACACACTCCAGGAGGCGGCGAGGCGAGGCCCTCGCCACGAGGTGTTAGCCAATAGCTATCCACGCGAGGAATTACGAGGCGAGACGAGGTGACACGAGCGCGCCTCGATCGTGATCGTGTCGCCTCGCGGAGTGTGTGGACGCACCATAACAGAGCGACTCGTCGACTACACGCAGATGAAGACAAGTTAGTATCATCTATTCATCATCCACAAGATGTCCACTGCCTCACCTATATATCACCAATAATTACTGTTGGAAGCGCCTTGCGTCCAACACATCCTACTGTCTTGATGAGGTCATCTGTCCACCTCATGACTCGTCTTTGCGCTTGCCGATACGTGGTCTCCACTCCAGAACTTAATCAAACTCAAGATAATGACTAATGGGGTCAACGCCATCTGTCATTATAGCCCTCAAGGTCCCTGTTCGACGTTCCAATAAAGGTGATTGCAAAATTAACCGTAGGTACCTATTGTCCCTAAATGTTGCGCGTTGTTTTTGCCAGCATGTTCGAAGCAATCTGGCAAATACGCAGTATCCCCAACGCGGTCCGAAGCCTGTCCCGGCCAGGGTGCAGATCGACGGAGCTACGCGGCCACTTCGTTCAGAACTGCGAAAGTGTATGAGCCAGAAGTCTGCATCAGATCAAAGGTATAGAAGACAGGAAGAAAACTTTGGCAAGTTCATGACAGTCTGGCAAATGAGTGTACATGTCTACTTAGCTCAGAACTACTAGCCAGAAATGTGCATCAGATCAAATGTAGAGAACTCTGAAATAAACTTTCTTTTTGTGATAAACATTTCAAAAATTGACGCGTTCGCAGGATTTGAACCTGCATCTCTCTGGGATTCCGGCCCAGATGCTTTGTCCAAATTAAGCTAGAACGCTATCTGCGAAAACGTCGAATTATTGAAAGCACGATAAAAATCATTTCAACTCTGAAATAATTGTGCACTTACTAATATGGAAAAGAACACTAGATTGTGTAACCAAGCAGACACCATGTGAGGTACCCTTATGTAGGTACCTATTGAGCTGCGTTTTCGTCATAAGCTTTTGCTGAATTTATTTAAGCACTAGAAGAAGCGGGCGAAAGCCCGCTTCTTCGCTCGTGTTATATTTTATTTTATCCAACAGGAACCTTTTTTATTTTTCCGTGATAACAAAGAGCCTATGTCGCTTTCCAACCTTTGAACTATATTCACGCCAAAAATCAAGTCTATTCGAAGCTTTAACAAATCAAAAAACACTCTTTCGGATTTATAATATTTATTAACATAAGGTACAAGGAGTATTTTAATTTTTTTTATGAGGTACTCGACGAGTCCCCCACGCGGGATACATGCCAGAATGTCGACTACGAGACCATGGAGTATAAACGATCGCTCTACGAGAGGGGCTATGATGTGAGGTACTTCAGGTGAGCAATTAAATTCTTTCATTCATTCATTCATAGAATTTGAGAGCGCGGCTCTTGTCGGCCTCTAAAATGCCCTCCGTGGTCTTCACCTTCCTCACTTTCCTTCTATTATGATTTTTACTAGATTGTCATGTCGTACAAGGTGGCCAAATATCTTTCCTCTTCTATTTTCAATTGGTGTCAGGATTCTTCTCTTTTCTTTCACCATGTCCAGCACCTCTTGGTTTGTTTTCTTTTCGGTCCAGCTAATTTTTCCATTCTTCTCCAACACCACATCTCAAACGTCTCCAGCCTTTCCCTATCTTATTGGGTTAATGTCCATGTTTCACTTGCGTAAAGTTTGTACCGACTACATTCGCCACATGATGGCGCTAGTTACGCTACGTGCCCCTGTCGGCCCACCAATCACATGGCGTATCGCCGCGCTTCAGACAATCAGACGCCGGAGTCTGCATCGCACAAAAGAAAGGACATGTCCACAAAATGTATGGAGGCTGGTATAATAATAATCAAAAATTCTAACCACAACACTCGTTACATTTCGAGAAAGTTCATATTTTTCTGAGTCTATTACATCAGTTAAAACCAAAAAAGAGCACTCCGATTTTTTAAATTAATTTTGAATCTATCAGGATAATTAAATATATTTGGTTTATATCTAGAAACCCTGGTTAAGTGACCTCCATTATTGTTAAATAGAAGCATTTTTACCATTTAGACACAGTTTTTAAGTGTTTTTGTCACATTGTACCTACTAACTGGTCACACTGGTATGTTTTAATTTTTAATTTTAGCAAATTAAGAGATGAATGTGGAAGAATCAGCTATGAATGCAAGTAAAATAACGATAGAAGCACTTTATTATTGCTAAACTAGAAATAATACAGAGCTGTATTATTATTTTTCATGCAATTTATTTTTCACTTTAAAAAAATGGAGGGATACAAAAAACAAAATTAAATATTTTTGAGAAGCCCATAAATCAAGCTTTCAAATGATGTCTAAATCATCTTGGTTCGGTTTTTCTCTGAATAATATACCACTTGTGGACGTCACCTTTACAGCGATGGCCAAACAACTCGCCCGGAGGAGTGCTCCTTTGTGAGATATTATCCTATCATGATCATCTCCACATGGACGACCACCAAGACCTAATCCATGAGTTCTTTACTTTATAATTCAACTGCCTCTTAATCCTCAGAAAGTATGTCAAATCACCTAGTTTGGCACTTTATAAAAAGCTTATTAATTTGTCCTGTTTTATATCAGCCTTTTCTAACTGTGTACTGCTGAATATACACCTACAGCGTATAGGGCCTATACTATAAGCTATATCAAACGTGGTGTCTGTGAATACGTGGTGAGTCATTGCGTAGTAGCAAATTCATTATGTCAGCTGCGCGAGCAGAAGGATCTGCGCAGCTTGTAGCTAACTTCACAAACGCTAAGATGTGTAATTCACCTATACCTATTTTGTTTCAGAGAGGTCAATCGACGAGCAAAGGAGAGCGTCCGTAACACTTCCACCTATGTAAATAGAGCCTTTTATTTTATCGCTGAGTTATCACACTTTTCGCTGAGAAAGGGCTTAATACGAAACTTTTTTATCGCGAATAGTCTGCGCTTGACCAACATTGTGGTCGAAGATAGGTACCTATAGCACGCTAGAAAATATCTATTCAAAATAATGAGGCGTTTTTTACAAAACTTACTAGATGGCGTAATAGTCATATAAATTGATCTGTCATTGTCAACTGGAATAGGGTGAGGGAAAGAAGCCTATAGTAAAGTTTCCAATGCTTTACTGAGGTATGACTTGGGACTACGTTTGGACTTGACCGCGACTTTATTGGACTATAACGTGACTGTTTTGATAAAATATTATCAAAAATTATTCAAACTTAATACTTGACACCACCTTCGATTCATCACCTTCGATTTGCCGACGATATCGTGGTCATGGCAAATTCGATGGAAGAACTCAGCACGATGCTCGAAGGCCTTAATCGAGTCTCTCAACAGGTGGGTCTTAAAATGAACATGGATAAGACAAAGGTCATGTGTAATTCTCATGTTGTACCCACCCCTATTTCAGTTGGAAACTCGGTTCTTGAAGTCGTTGACTCGTACGTCTACCTAGGACAAGTAGTCCAGTTAGGTAGGTCCGACTTTAAGAAAGAGGCCAATCGCCGAATCCAACTCGGTTGGGCAGCGTTTGGAAAATTGCGTAACGTCTTCTCGTCCGACATACCTCAGTGCCTCAAGTCGAAAGTTTTCGACCAGTGTGGGTTGCCAGTGATGACTTATGGCACAGAAACGTGGTCTCTCACTATGGGCCTTATTAGTAAGCTCCAAGTAGCCCAACGAGCCATGGAGAGGGCTATGCTCGGAGTTTCTCTGCGAGATCGAATCAGGAATGAGGAGATCCGTAGAAGAACCAAGGTTACCGACATAGCCCAGCGGATTGGCAAGTCGAAGTGGCAATGGGCTGGGCACATAGCGCGGAGAACTGATGACCGATGGGGTCGAAAAGTTCTCGAGTGGAGACCACGTACCGGCAAGCGCAGCGTAGGACGTCCACCCACAAGGTGGACGGATGACCTTATTAGGACCGCAGGATCGCGCTGGATGCAAACCGCTATCAACCGGTCTTATTGGAAATCATTAGGGGAGGCCTATGTCCAGCAGTGGACGTCCTATGGCTGAAATGATGATGATGATGATGAATACTTGACACTGGCAAATGCACAACAATGCGACGCCAAAACATAAAAAAGAAGACTAGACATCTTGACAATGACAGTACGATTTCCATAGTCAAACGATCGGCGATTTCAAACTATTGTCGCCACCTATTGGGTACTTTCATTACTATATTTTTTTTTGAAAACGCCTCATTCACATTTACAAGCTGGACCCTTCACAGTAGGCATGACGACTAAAAAATATAATTAATCCGTGAGATAGACAATCAAATTGATGAAGATATCTACCTATCTTTGTTGGCATAGCGACCCAAAGTGGGTCTTGGCCTCCGATACCAAGTACCACAATCTGTTCCTATTCTGCGCGAGTAGGTGCCAGTCTTATACTCCAATCTCTAGCACTTTATCTTTCCATCTGTATATGGAACGTCCAACAGGTCTTTGCCCTTCCGGTATGCCCAAATAAGCCTTTACGGCACGATCCTCTCTCATCCGTTCCAAGTGTCCGAGCCAGCGGAGTCTGTGGTAGTGCAGTCCTCAATAAAATATTAGTGTCCAGGCTCCTCAGTAGAGCCACAAAAATAAGGATCTACAAAACAGTCATTAGACCGATTCTGATGTACGGTTGTGAAACTTGGACGCTAACACAAAAGGAAGAAACCAAACTGTTGGTGACGGAACGCAAAATATTCCGAAAAATTCAGGGGCCAACCAGGCGGGAAGATGGAAGTTGGAGGATACGAAAAAAACGTGAAATTGAAGAGCTGGTGGCGGAGCCCAACATTGTTAGTGAAATTAAATCCCACAGGCTCCGCTGGCTCGGACTCCTGGATGAAGATATAGGCCGTTAAAATTCCACGTGGCGTCACAAATGCCATACATATGTAGACATCTGTGAGAGTGTGATGTCACGACCCCCACTCCCAAACTTTGACAACGTACTTTATCTTTGTAATTTGTCGTTTGATTGACAAAATAAAAAAAATCGGACAAGTGCGAGTCAGGCTCACACATTGAGAGTTCCGTACAAACATGTTAAAATAATTAAAAACCTGTTTTAGCATGTACTAATGAAGTTCTTTTATATGATACCTTACATGATACGATTTACTCACTTTGAATTTTGAACCCATATTTTGTGAATTTTGAGGCCCTATTTTTTGTGATTTTAATAAAAAATGTACAGTTTTTAGATTTATTCTTATATGTGTACTCTGAGACAATGCTTCACGCCAAATTTCATAGTTATATGTCAACGGGAAGTACTCTGTAGGTTTTGATTTTTGTGAGTGCGAAATATGCGGTTTTTTACGACATAAACGGCTCTAACTTTTTGAAACGATAACTGAGAAGTTCTTATTTCACACAACTGCAAGAGACCATAGATATACGTATACAGTTTAAATTTCAACTCGATATCTTTACGCGTTCCCAAGATAAAGAGTCTTGACATACACACAGACGAACAGACGGACAACAAAGTGATCCTATAAGGGTTCCGTTTTTTCCGTTTGAGTTACGGAACCCTAAAAAATACGTCTCAAATATATTTGATAATCAAACTCACGGGCTAATTATGATAATGATTTGTTTACCCAGTCATCGTGGCTATTGATCTATCTTGTATTGTATTTTATTCGTTTCAGCCATACAGTCACACAATATGTCCTCCCATCAAAGAGAGGTATGACCACCTACCGCCGAAAAACAATGTGTTAGAAGAAATTATTAGTGTAAGTTATAATTTTCAATATGACTTTTAATAGAACCTTTTATTTAACTAAAAGTAGAAAAAAGAAAGGAAGGGAAGACCACGGAGAGTGTTTTTAGATCAGATCAAAGACTTCTCTTTGATCTGATATAAAAACGCCCTCCGTAGATGTCACCCTTCCTTTCAGCAATAGCAATCGTTTATGACTTCATTTTAGTCATTTGGCACCGCATAGGTATGTGACGTTAACCATCAAAGTTGTTCTTTCAACGATTGCTTTCGCAATCCGCGCAAAGCAATTGATAGCTAACGTCACGCGGTGCCAAATGACTAAAATGAAGTCATAAACGATTGCTATTACGATTGCTATTGCTTAGGCGGTCGGGGGGCAGGGAGGTAATGACACTGACGGAACATCGTTAGACTTGGAAGTTGCTCCACCGACACGAGCCGCCGCGCCCTTGTACTGTAACCAGCCTTTATAAGAGTCCACTGCACTGGTATCTGCACTGGACCGGGATTTGAACCCATAACCTCAAGAATGACAGGCCAGCGTTACGACCACTAGACCACCGCAATACCACGGCCTCACTCTTAAATTAACTGTATGAATGAATCTTTCTTTCAGTCTGCTGCAGCCTATGAAAGTCCCAAACGCCCATTAAAACCCACAACGAGAACCTCACTTTCAGTGCTGAGGCCTTAGTCCATGTTCTGCGTCGTTTACTTAAACTTTTGCATTCGTGTGTGGCTCCATACATTTTGGTTTGTTCTTGCTCGTTTTCCAGTTCGCCAGAGGTGCTGTATAGAAATTTATAGAGCCATACTTAAACAGCTGTAGTTTCAAGTTACATGTAAACCTGGACTAACGCCTCTGAATAGTTAACGTATTGTTACGAGATGGGTTCTTGGATAATCAGTTAAAACGCCAATTATTCACTTTGCACTTTATTGCACAAAATCACGATATGCACGACACAACTGTTCGCACGAACACTTCACTGATATTCACACAAACTAGTCACTTCACAATCACTGGTACTGTACTTGAACACGAGATGTTTTCGCTTCGACGGTAAACGAATTACTGAGTGCCTAAGGGTCAGCCGTCGTATTTATATCCGTTATTACAGTCTGTAATTCACTAGATAATTCGTGACATTACTAGATCTAATAAACGCTATTGTGTTAACAAGTAAACAACTTGAAAGTTCGAGACTTCCCTATTGTTTCTTCAATACGAAAACACCAAAAAAACTAAACAATAGACGGCAGACAAAGACCGACCCGGCTTGAGTCATAAAACCATAAATCTCACACTTAGGTGTAAACAACTCGACGTCATTACCGCGGCCTACTGCGTCACAGTATCTTTAATATGTAGGTAAATTATTGTTTCAGATAAACTCCGTTCACATGGAGACACAAGGTACTCATCTATACTTCAAGTGTTTTTACACTCGCAGATTTTACAGACTCGAACCTAGGACTCCCGGATCGCAAGTATATTGAGCTCAGTGTCGACCACAATATTTAAAAAAAAATCACTAGCGTTTTAAAATTCATATTGCCTACCATTTAGCCATGTCAGAGGCTTGCAGCTGTTAGACAAATTGATTACAGTCAATCAAAATAAATCATGCTGGGTGTGTACATTCTCACTCTGATTCCTACCCTACCACACAGTCATGTCTGATATCTAATTGATCGCCAGTCATCTCTGTCCTTCACTCCAGAATGCGCTAGATGTAGCCACTTCAAACCGGATTATTGGGAACCCATAGAGGAAGCCTATATGCCGGCAGTGAACGTTCTACGGCTGAAACCCCATCGGTGGCCTGAACGTACCGGAGCTCCCAGCATTTTTCTATTAACGTCCTGTAATCAATAAAAATAATTGAACACCTACATTTTACCCACGTCTCCGCAAAATAAATATTTTGACTTTGAAAATCAATGACGCATGTAGTCATATACGACAACGTGGCCACTCACCATTTTCGTCCTCCTCGGGCCTGTTTGAGAGGATGGCTAGAGCCCCATCTCCAACCACCCGCGAGCCTACTGGCCCCCTTTTAGTAGGCTCTTACTTACAAGCAGGGGACACCGATGCCGTATTCTAGTGCCCCGACACCAGAGGGGTTAGTCCAGGTTTACCCGTAAACTGAAACTACAGCTGTTTCCGTATGACTCTATACATTTTTGTAGAGCGCCCCTGGCGGAAACGAGGAAGAACTAGCCAAAATGTACACGCAAACGCAAAAGCTTAAGTACCTAAACTACACAAAACCTGGACTAAGGGCTCAACTGCTCAAGGCAGTCATCCACCTACAAAGTTAGACGATCTGATCACTACAGCAGGTTGGAGCTGGATGCAAGATGCACACAACCGGTCTTATTTGAAAAATATTGAATAGGCCTATTTCCAACAGCGGGCCTCTTATGACTGATATGATAATGATGAAATTACTTTAAGGACATCCCTTCTAATATGATTGTAAGTATACACTGTTAATGCTAAATTATCCAGATTTGGTAACAATTTATAAGTGTTCTATTTCACAGCTGAAATCCCGATGGTGTCCAGGGAAGTCACCACCGTGCCCAAGGTGCAGCCTTCGATGCGGAATGTAAGCGGTTTATTTCCTACTTAATAACGAGGTAGTATGGTTGGGAACTAGCGGAACTAAATTCCAATGAAGTTACACAGTTGTTGAGAGTTGAGTTATTGAAAAGATATCTAGTTTAAACTGTTTATATTTGGCATTTTCGCTATACTTAAAGTGGTAGATAATTGTTATTAACCACATATATTATGGTATCTATATTATGTAGAAGAACATTTAATAAGTAATGGACTTTTTAGGATGATGATGCGTCTACAAATAGTACATTTGTTCCAGGTAGCAGTCCCCTTATCCCCGCCATCATCACAGTCTGACTTCTGCAAGCTCATCGACTTCGAAGACCACGACCAGAACCAGTTCCAAGCCAAACTGTCAAATAAGTCCATTCAAACGATCAAACTAACCGACTTCACCACAAAACCACAAAGATCAGTCTACACCTGCGTCAGTTCCATCGACTTAGCACAGGAAAATAAAGTCAAAACCTGCAGAAAGACCAAGTCTCAAGAAGAAATCAGAATAAAAGATGACCTGGAAGAAGAATTGTTTGAAGTTATCAAAGATTTGAGCATCTATACCGATTTAAATACTAGCTTTAATGTAAGGAATGCTCTGTTGAGAAAACTGCTGAATATATACAGAACGGAACGGAGTGACAGAGTTAAAGTTAAACTGGGAAGATGTGTGAGAGACCAGTTCTACTCTCATATAGATTCGAAGAACTTTACAAAAGAACTATCTGATGAATTGATGGCCAAAATTCAAGCTAAAAACGTTGTGCTCAAATGTTACAATTCTATTAATACACAAAAGACAGATGCGGCATCTGGCAAAAATAATAGTCATAAATGCATAGAAGAGATCGTTAAAGAATGGCTGAATTATATACCTGTTAAATCAGTAGATTACTTAGAAAGACCAGTGACGAAAGAACTAGTGCTAAATACTGTCGCATCGAAAATTAAATTGTTGATCGAGTATAAAATGCAACACGAACAAAGCGACTTCTTGAAACCTGATATCTTAGATATACTTGAAGATTTACCTTTAGACGTAAACTCACTAAACAGAAATAGTTTTTTAAATGTAATAGCAAGTGATCTGGTCAGAAAAATTCAAGATGTAATCTCAATTAATGTGGTAAACAGAAAAATATGGGAAAAAGCTAAAAAAGGTGATAGGACACCAAGTAAAGACATGTATGCGTACGCTTACGTTTTACCTGATGACAATGAACTTAAACAATTTGTCAAAGAAGAACTTAAAGAATTCACTACCAAATTTCAAGTTGAAATTTGTCCTAGTACAGAAAAAGACATTTTAATTGAACTCATTGATCTGTTGGCCGACTCTCTAGATGCTCTCCGATACGGTGAAGATGAAAAAGTAAGAGAAGAAATCTTAATATTGCTCTCAGACTTTATAAACCTATCCAAAAATGAAAGCACATATTTCGTGAATAGTTTGGTTTACAATTTTAAGGACTTGTTGAAAAATATATGTACAGAAAATATTAAGCCACACAAATTCGTTATTTTACAAGATACTGTAGATACAGTGAACACACAAACTATAGACACTTCTATTAAAAGAAAGACAAATCGCAATTTCAAAAGTAAACAAAGCGAGTACACTCAGCTTCTCGTTGAACAGATTGTTGAATGGATGGAAAATATAGAAGAACTAAGAGGATTAAGTGCAGAATTGAAAAAGATTGTTGCTCATGACTTAGCCGAAGATATAGTTCATAGACAAAAATACTTAGAATTGAACTCTGGCAATAATAATTCAGACTATGATGAATTAGAAGTATTAAAATATCAAATATTTAAATGGATTAATAAACTAGTGGAAGAAAAAAGCTTGGAAACAACTGAGCATGCATATCGGCTTATGCAAAGAATACGGAATATACCAGTTACAATGGTGACTAAACCTGCAGTCACTGTTATGAATATGGAAACCAGAGTTCCCAAATGCTCTAAAAAAGATGTTGAGTCGCTCACAAGCGAACAAAGTAGTTCTGATTGTCCTATTAAAATAACTTGCCAAGATTCTGAAATGAATAGTGAACAAAGAAAACAAAATTGTATCTGCACAATTTCATATGACATAATACGTAAAAAATGTAATCAATATTGTGTTGCTGAAGTTGATACCAAAAATCTGGGCATCATGACTGATCAGGATCAAATGAAAACTGATAGTAGTTGTTGTCCTATTGATTTTCCATTAAAAAAGACAGCACAAACTGAAACTGACATGCTTCAAATGACTAGGACTTGTTCCACAGGCACTACAATTAACTTGACGGAGTATGTCAAAGCGGAACATATTACAGACAAAAGAAACCGTTTTCCATCAAAAATAGGTGCTAATTCTAAGGCTGCTGAACGTATAGCACTAGTCGTTTCTACATGTAGCATAGGGCAACAGAATACTCCGAAAGCTCAGAGCCCTCACAAACCGCTTTGTTGTGTTGTTGGTAATAAAGATCTTAACCAAACATCAACAGTTAAAGATTTAAATGATGAATATGATCAATATCTCCAAAACTGGGTATCGCAGATTCCCATAATTACTTCGAAGCCTGAAGAACAAGCACTGATAGAAACTATGAGAAAAGGTATCTATAATGGCGTGTGGAAAGTCAGAACCAAAATACAAATGAATCCAAATGCGATGGAAAATCGTTATTATTATCAAGATCTTTTTGACGATGAACTTGAAGAGTTATTAGACTTACTCCCAAAATCATCTGAGCTAATAAAAAATAAGCAAATTTTAAAGAACCAGCTTATAGAGAAAACTATAAACGTAAACGAGCAAATCAATACCGTTTCCGCGCATCCATCTTACAGGCAACAATTAGTAGATAATATTGGTAATCACATTCCGAGAAAGAAGGTCGGTTTTACAGACTCTGACATAGCCAAAACTTGTGAAGATATTCACAAACTAAATATCGCAGAAACGTTCATCATGTTTACCATGTATAGAGACAGAGATAATGTTAAAGCTAACGTGTATAAAAAGAAACTGATGAAATATATTCAAGAGTTTTTTGAAAACTTGAAAAAAACTCGCGGAACGGATGTCAAAAATGTGGACTACAAGCTATACAAAGATGAAATTTTACATGCTCTCTACGGAGTCTCTCAACCGACTGACGAAACGATTATGGAAGAAGCAGATGAAGTTCTGGTTGGACTAGAAATTGAACAATGGTTTTCAGACCTTCCTCTTTACCCAACCGACAGCAGTTTTGAGATACTATGCAGAAAACGATACAGAGACACACTAGCAAAAAAAGTTCATGAAATGGAAAAGCAACATCATAACTTGGCTAACTGTGAAGAAGAGCTCAGACATGAAATTACTAGATTCATGGGGAAATTACCAATAAGAGAAAATGAAATACAAAACATGCCTTTTATGGTAGAAGAACTAGTAAATAGACTGAAAAATAGGTCAAACGATCTTGTTTTGGGATCAGAAAAAAGAAGATTATTGCCATTGACAAATCCTTTTGATTATGATGAGTTCAGTCGACATATGCAGCTCTGTTCTAGTTTTTCTGATGATCCGGACGCGAAGAAACCACAAATGAATGAAAGTTCTTACATCATAAGGGGTGGAGAACGAGTCACAGATGAAAATAATCAGTTAGCAGGTGAATATGGTTTTGTCCATTTTCGTGGTGACACTCCGAATTCTACCCAGAACTGGATTTCTATGCACGGTGACGAAGACTTTCCACCCATACAAGATTCCAACATCAGGCAGCGGCAGCAGGAGCAAGAACTACATACTCCAGTTCAGAACCCTCCAGACTGCTGTAAACTCCAAAACGGGACTGCAAAAAATCAAACAATACCTCAAAATAATAGCTACAGGCAGTCACAGAGAGAAATGACAATGAGAGGGGAGCAAAGTCCTTATACATCCCAACTACAATATACACGCTTTTCTGGGTCTTCTGCAGAACAGGCTGCGTCTCCTGAGAGAAGATCTTCAAGACCATTACAAGACATTTCGATGGCAGGTACATGCGTAGGACCAACATGTCCAGAACAAAGGCAAATGACGCCACGAGAACCCAGTCTTTATATATCGCGACCACAAGAAACTCAAATGCCTGAGAAATTTGCAAGACCACTTTCTCCGCAACGGAGGCCTTCAATGATGCCGCGGGAAGCAACTCCTTATAAATCGCTACAAGACACTCAAATGCCTGGAACTTGTCCAGGACGGTCCTATCGAGAAGAAAGACCTGTAATGATGCCACGGGAACCAACACACACTTCCAGATTACAAGAAACTCATTTTTCTGGTACATGCGCTGGACCATCTGCTCCCGATAGAAGATTTCCTGAACGCAGCGGCTTCCAGGAAAATTTTGCTACTGGTAGATTTCCAGGAAACATTTGTCCAAGGAGTGAGGAAGGTCGAACACCGACTATGGACCATCTAGAAGCAACAGGTCCCTCTTACGGTCCAGAAGTTTCCACAAGGCCCTGCGACGATCTATGCCCAGGTTCTTCACAGGAACAGTTCAGTTCACGGCAGACTCCGAGTGGCTTTTCTGGACAGCCTGTATGTAACTCCACGCCACAGCAGTCTGTGCCTCCGCCCCATATTTCGAGACCTAAGAAAAGAACAGTTAAGATGGACAGGTCGAAGAGAGACGCTGTGAGGAAGAGACTGGAAATGACTGACTCTGATGACAGTGACTCCGAAGAAATATGTCGTTGTATGGAACGCTTCTGGAAGAAGTGTAGGAAGAGAAGGCCCGTTTGCGAAGATTGTGATATGGATTATCCGCCATGTTTTCCTTTGAGGTTCGCGTATCCTTACTATTTTTGATTTTGATCATGCTCTCAGGAGTATACTTGTACGTATACCTAAAGCCTGTGGCGTTTTGTTCAATGTGATAGTTGCGCCTACTGATGGACATACATAAATGAATAAATCGTCTGTTCTTATACCTTATATTGTTATGTATTTTTGCTTAATGGTGAAAGCGTACCAGTGTGATTCGAACGAGCCGAACCGCGAAACTTCGGACACCTATGCAATAATTATTTGATAGGAATGCCTGTCGTGATCTTGACTCTTACGTAGTATTATTATAATAATTATATTATCTTCTTTGCTCTTACGGCGCCATCTTAAAATCACACCCCCGAACATTCCTACCATGAACTTACCGCTTTGTGAGTATATTGTGACTTGATTGGACCGGCTTGTCGCGGACCCTTAGATTATACAGGGCTATTTCTAATCAATTAGTATCCTTTTAGGGCAAGGAGCATATTAACCAGTCTCCTCCATGTTTTAGGGGCTTAGTCTGTACATCAAAACTATATTCAATTCAATTCTTGTTTGTGGCTTCTGTGAGGGTGTTTCACAATTTCGCCAATGTCTTGTGTAGTACTGCCATCAAACGTAGAGAATTTGTACGGTGTCTAATGAAATACTGTATTTAATTAGTCCACAGTTTTTAGGATTTTATACCTTTCACCTCTGAAACAAACACAGTATAATCTACATAAACTAATAGGACGAACACAAACATATAAAATATACTAATCTACAATATAATTAGTGGTTAATACTATTTAACACTTAATTTTATTAATGTTAATATATTTACATAGTATAATATATTTACAAATGGGGTATATACAAGGGGTAGGAGGGATTTGAAAGAGGTGGGACGAGGGATTTCTGGGGGGATGGCATCATATAAGGAGTACTGCATCAAAGGGCAACTAAAAAATATGTGGTCCACATTTCCCTCATCGAGACCGCACTCACACTGGGAGTGATCCCTAATCCTGAGTTTGGCCAGGAATACTGGGGTGCAAGCATGATTTAGACGGAGGCGACAAATTACAGATGTGGTTCTCTTATCCAGCTTGGTACATTTAGCGAACCAGGGTTTATGAGGTATTTCAGGCTGCATCAAAACTATACTCTATAAAATATAACTTGATCTCTGCGACAGCTGTCAGAAAAATCAAGCCTATGAAATCCTGAATTTCTTAATAATACAGACAGTACCTGTCAATTTCATACTTTATGGACATGCCGATTAGTGATGGGCGACGAATGATCGTGACCACAGAGTTTTAGATAGAGTTTTATTTAAAATATCGATAGTTTATACAAACGATATTTTAAATAAAACTTAATTTATCATTAATTTTAGTGTATATTTTAATATCATAACATTATTTACATGTGTAATTAAATTAAACCCAATTATATGTTACATTAGCATGGTTAATAGTGAAAAAGTCGATAAATACTATCGTAACATTATTATAATTTATTTAATTAATATAATAACATTATTTACTTGTGTAGATACTTGATCTTAAATAATAGTTAATAAATAAAATCAAATTTCTCACCTACAACAATCATTCGATTTCATTACAACATTGTTTGAAAATCGATTTTTTCCACCACTATCTCAACTCTAAAAATGTCAATCTTCTATGTCAATGTCACTGTCGCCGAGATCAAGCTATAACATTGTTCTGCGACTTTTTTCAAAATTAAAAAAAAATTCGTTCTTCCGTAGAAAAATATCGTTCACCCGCGACAAAATGTATGGAACAACTGTTTTTTTTTTTAGTTTTGACAAAATTCGCAGTACAAATGTTGTTAGTTTTGATGTACAGAATAAGTCCCTAAAAGGATGCTAATTGACTAAAAATAACCCTGTAGAAGCCCGGACCGGACTCTCGGTCTAAATCATTCCAATGGAAAACACAAAAAATCCAAAATATTACTATCAAATACACCTAACATGGGAGCGTAGATCATGTACATAACATTAATTTTTATTTCACTTCAATGCATGCATTATTTCCGAAGATATAGCGACGAGAAGTTTAATGCCTTTCTTAAAAGCCAATGCCGGTTTTTGTATGGAAGGTGGCGCCTTTTTTTTTTCGCGCGGCCATCAACCAAACCTTGTTTTTATAGTTCAGTATAGTGTAACAAATGATAATTATGAAATGCTGCAGCTGTAGTTTCAGTCCAGAAAAAGTTACATGACTTAGAAGTTTGTTTTGATTTATTTGTTTTTAAGGTTATTTTATCACCTAGGCGCAAATTACGAGTTAAGTTGACATAAATAAAAACTGTTGAATGCTTTTTGAATTGTTAGGAGTGAGATTGCACCTGGAACTATCTCGCCTTCTGCAAACCTCATCTCCAAATTATCCGTTTTTGTCTGTAATGCGGTAATTGACTATTTACTTGAAAAATGGTTTGGAAGAAATCGCTTCGACAATGTCTTTGTCTATGTCTGTGTCTTTGTGTGCAATGAAGTGTTCATTCATTCCTTTATTTACCGTGTATAATGCATACCGCGTATATTTTTTATTTCGAATATGTTCGCGTTTCACTACACACTGCCTGATGTTAAGCAGATGTGCGGTCTAGGGTGTAGCACGCTTACCTAGAAGATACCTATTTACTCGGGATTTGAAGACACTCACGTTGTACTTTAACGGGAAGACAGACCCAGGCAAAGCTTTCCACATTCCGGCTGTTCGTATGAGGAATGAGGATTCGAAACGCTTGGTTCTAACGCGCAGAATGTCCACCATAAAAGGGTGGCGCTTTGGTCGCGTCCGTCTAGCCGTACGATAGAAGAAAGGGGCAGGGAGGACCAGATTGTGCAACTCCTGGGCGCACTCTCCGAAGTGTATCCGGTAAAAGACCGACAAACACGCTACCTTGCGACGATGCTCAAGACTTTGCAGCTGCGTCTTAGTCAAGGTGTCGTTGTCAATCATCCTCCTGGCTCGCCTCTCAATCGACTCCAGAGCCTCCAGTTGATATTTGGCAGATCCATCCCAAAGGTGAGAGCAGTATTCCATGCAAGACCTGACTTGTGCTTTATAAAGACTAAGCAGTTGCTCAGGTGTGAAATACCGTCTCACCTTAGAGAGAACACCAAGTTTTTTGGAGGCTAATTGGGCTTTGGACTCTATGTAAAAGCCAAAGTTAAGAGAAGATGAGAGTGAAACGCCTAATAGTTCCAAGCTGTCAG
Source organism: Hypomecis punctinalis (assembly GCA_949316475.1). Classification (NCBI taxonomy): domain Eukaryota; kingdom Metazoa; phylum Arthropoda; class Insecta; order Lepidoptera; family Geometridae; genus Hypomecis; species Hypomecis punctinalis. The sequence continues at coordinate 7,471,816 of OX438823.1, forward strand.
TTAACGGAACGGAGACACCACGGAAAGCGGGAGACAATTGAAAGGGTCTCTTTCTGGCCGAAAACAGACAGCCCTGAGTCTTTGTGGCATTAAACTTGACCAGGTTAGCATCACCCCAGTCGAATACCGCCTGCAGACTCAAGTTGAGCCGTTCAACCATAGGCTCTCTGTGTAACTCGATCTGTGGCCCGCTGGTTCATGAATCGGACGTGTAGCTCTCCACGACTGTACTGTCATCTGCGTACCCAAAGATCCCGGGCTTAAGCAGATCGTTGATATGCAGTAGGAGAGTGTCGCAGAGAGCACAGACCCCTGAGGAACACCGGCATTGATAGCCATTTGGTCTGACGAGCAGCGATCAACGACAACTCGTATCGACCGATTCCTCAAGAAATCTGATATCCATGTGCAGAAATCAGCAGGCAGGCCGTAAGATGGAAGCTTGCCAATAAAGCTCTTTGCTCCATTTTTAATAACTCAACCCAAACTGGAGTATTCCCTGCAATCTGGAAAGATGCACAAATCCTGCCATTGCCGAAGAAGCCCAGTCCAAAATCATTTTCTGAGTACCGACCCATTTCAATACTTCCTTTCCTTTCCAAAGTCCTGGAGCGTCTTGTTCACACACAATTAAACAATTTCCTGACTAGTCATGACCTCCTTAATCCTTTTCAATCCGGATTCCGTCCTGGGCATAGCACTGTATCTGCTCTTATTAAGATTACCGACGATATCCGCTTGGGTATGGATGGCGGCCTGCTTACTGTTCTAGCTCTGCTAGACTTCAGTAATGCTTTCAATGCCGTCAACTTCGACATCTTGTTGGCAATACTAAGCTCGCTTAACATATCTCCATTGGTAATCGATTGGTTTCGCAGTTACTTATGTGGCCGCCGGCAGCGTGTTCGCCTCGAAGATATTTTCTCTTCTTGGTGCAGTACAAATGCAGGGGTGCCACAGGGCGGCGTATTGTCTCCGTTACTTTTTGCAATTTTTATAAATTCTATATCCCAATACCTCACTTCTTGCTATCACCTCTACGCAGACGATCTGCAAATTTACTCGCAAGCCTCAGTTAAAAACCTGAATTTGGCAATTACTTGCATTAACAATGACCTCCGCCGAATCACTGAATGGAGCTCATCATATGGCTTGGACGTGAATCCTACTAAATCACAGGTCATCGTCATAGGTAGTTCACGTATGATTTGCAAAATTGATTGGACAACAGTTCCTAGCGTAGTTTTTGGAGGTGTCACAATTCCTTTCAGTAATTCTGTTAAGAATTTAGGAGTGATGTTTGATCGGACCTTGAGTTGGGATACTCATATTAAAACAATCAGTAGCAAAATCTTTGCTTCCGGCGGTTCCCTTAGGCGTCTTCGAAATTTTCTACCCACTGCCACTAAAGTTACGCTCGCTCAGTCTCTTCTTCTTCCCATCTTAGACTATGCAGACGCATGCTTTATTGACCTCACCGAGATCCAGCTTGAGAAGCTTGAGCGCCTTCAAAATTATTGCATTAGATTTATATTTGGTCTACGCAAGTATGATCATGTATCTCAATTTCGCGCAAAGCTCAAATGGCTTCCTATTCGACTTCGCCGGAATGCTCATGTCCTTTTCCTTCTTCACAATATCTTGTTTAATCCTTCTACTCCACGTTACCTAAAAGAACGGTTTACCTTCTGGCAGTCCGCCCACTCCCTTCCCCTCCGGTCCAAAGAAAACCTTACCCTCATGACTCCTTCTGCCCGCTCCGAATTATTTTACGGCAGGTCCTTTGCTTTCCAAGCTGTTCAGTTATGGAACGCGCTACCTGTTCCTATTCGACGTGCTCCTTCTCTTGCTGTCTTTAAGGAGCAAGTCATAGAATTTTATTTGTCGCAGTTGCCTCCATGTTAGAAAGTCATTTTTAGTTGATTTAAAATATTTATTTTTTATTATATTTATTAATATGTGTTTAGTATTTTTATTTATTTAAGTATTAGTATGTTTTTGTATGCATTATTATTATTATTGTTGTAATATTAAATTCTTGTGTATATTGATATGTATGTATATATCTTATGTATATTTATGACTGTTTATTCAAGTGTATTCATTTTTGTTTTAATTAATTCGCCATTATTGTACACCCCGTCCCTTACCTTCCTCTATAATCCTTTCCTCTCTTAATTAGGTTGCCTGGAAGAAATCGCTTTAAGCGGTAAGGCCGCCGGTTGTCGCACTATTTTAATTCTATTGTATTATTTTATTGTTAAATTGTAAATTGTGTGAACAATAAAGCGTTTTCTATTCTATTCTATTCTAAGGCTCTCGTGCCAGACCCTATCAAGAGCTTTGGAAATGTCCAAGGAGACAGCCAGCGCCTCCCCGTGCTTCTCCATGACCTCACTCCAGATGTGTGTGGCGTACGCCAGAAGATCCCCAGTAGACCGGTTTCGGCCAAAGCCGTACTGGCGGTCACTGAGTAAGTCATTCGCTTCCAGGTAGGCCAGGAGCCTGTTGTTTAGAACACGTTCCATACTCTTACAGAGTATAGACGTGATCGAAATTGGCCTGTAGTTGGCAGGGTCGGCACGGCTGCCCTTCTTGGGTACAGGTTGCACGTTAGCAAGCTTCCAAGATTTGGGCACTTGACCTGTCTTCAGAGATAGGCGAAAGAGGCGAGTCAGCAGAGGCGACAGCTCAGGCGCACAAGTCCTCAATACAATGGCTGGAATACCATCGGGGCCACTGGATCTGTTCACATCTAGACTGCGGAGAACTTTGAGGACCTCCTTTTGCCGGATGTGTATTTCACTCATTACAGTGTCACAGTTTGTCAACGACGACAGTCGAGCACGCAGGTTGGGCGGCGTCAAGCTCACGCCAGGGCGAAGCGACGCCTACCCGTGGTTGTCCGGTAGTGTGCCACGATGGTGGCTGACATCGATGTTGAAGCGGCTGGCACCGGGGTAGAAACTCGACCCCGGCCGCCGAGGCGGGCTCACGTAGTGACGAGGCCCGATGCGGCCTCGCGTCGCATAAGCGACAGCAGCGGAATGATGGCTGGGTGTCGCGACACTAGGCATCGCGAGTTGGGGTCCGTGTGTGGCGCAAAAGCGCGGGGTATGTCCAGTGAAGCGCGCCCTGACCGAATACCGAGGCATGAGTTAGAATTAGTTAATCTTATTCTTTTGATTGCCGGGGGGTGGGGCGCGGGGGGAAGGCCGCCCCCTTCCCCCCGCGCCTTTGTAAGTGAGAAATTGAAACAAACCAAGCTCCTGTGCGCGTTAGAGTAGGACAGGAGACAGCCAACTACATACACATCCTCGGCGGTGGTGGCGGCGGTGCGTGCGGCGATTCTAAATCGCCGGTGGATTGACCACTGTCAAATCACGAGTGCTTGGCGCACCATAATATAACCATTATTTATATTTTAAATGATCTATTATGCGGTATCTTTACAAAAAACTTGATGAATATCTACAAACTTTTAACTCTCATAACTTTTCTCGGACTGAGGGTAGATTTTTTTGTTTATTGAACGTTGTTAATAACATCTTATTGTACTAAAAAGCAAGGTTTGGTTAATGGCCGCGCGAATTTTAAAAGGCGCCAATTTCAGGCATTGGCTTTTCTGAGATTTCGAGCGCTCATGCAATTACGTCACAACTCCGTTCAGCCCACGACCGCGACACGGGGCGGCGGCGGCGGTGAGGTACGAGGTAGGTACTCACAATCAACATCTCGAGGTTGATGATAATTAAGGACATGTCCACAAAATGTATGGAGGCTGGTATAATAATAATCAAAAATTCTAACCAAAACACTCGTTACATTTCGAGAAAGTTCATATTTTTCTAAGTATATTACATCAGTTAAAACCAAAAAAGAGCCCTCCGATTTTATTTTTAAATTAATTTTATATCTATTAGGATAATTAAATATGGTTGGCTCAATAGGTAGTTTATATCTATCAACCCTGGTTAAGTAACCTCCAAATTGTTAAATAAAAGCTTTTTTTACTAATTAGACACACTTTTTTAGTGTTTTGTCACATTGTACTGATTGTACATTGTACCTACTAACTGGTCACACTGGTAGGTTATAATCAAGGACTTTGTATACTATCTGGACTGCGCACAGACGAAATTTGGCTCAAAGTTAGTTTAGGAAAATTCAACCTTAATGCGTTGCAACAAAACATATATTCCTTTGAAATGGCATAAGAGAGACGCTGTGCCGAGTGAGACTTCCCAGAGTGATGAAGTTGTCCCGCTCGCACTATTGCCATTTCGAAACGACACTTATATTTGGTAGAATTATTACCGGTAAAGCCGCGACTGTCTTAACCATTTCTTAGTTTTTTTAACAATGTAGTTTGGATTTTAGTTAAAATTGCGAATAGATGCCAATAAACAGAGTTTGATATTTATTTTCTATGAATACCTACGTCTTTATGATTAATGGTTATTTTTTAATTTTGACTAGAGTATCACCGTCGATTGCAAATGGCGTACTATGGTGTATACAAAGAATTGTGATAGGGTGACTATGCTTGACATATTTCTTAAACATGCTAGGTGTATAATAGGAGTATAGTTGTGGGTAGGGCATGCAACCCGGTTAACCGAAAACCGAAAAAACCGGGTAACCGACCGTATTTGAAACTCGGTTTTTTCTAGTTATAAACCCGGTTTTTTCGGGTTTTTCGGTTTTTCTACGATTTTTTAAAATTCACATATTAACTCCTTTGTAATACATTATTCGTATTACATTATTGCCATCTAGTTGCTCAAACACTTTTTTCTATGTATAAAATTACGCCTAATGTACCATTGACCAATGACTATTATATAACTACGTGCTAAGGATGAAATTCAAGTGCGAAAGTCCTCATTGTCTCTTTCTCTCGCTTTACATAGTGAATTAGTGAGTACCGCCTTTTTGTATTGTTACATTAGTCTGACAGTCTCTGCTACGCTAAGTAGTTTGTCTAATATTTGTAAATTATACATAAAGGAAAGCTCGATTGTTGAAATTAACAAACAAAAGTAATATCATCCATCCATCCATCCATCAGTCATAAGAAGTCCACTGCTGGACATAGGCCTCCCCTATGAATCTCCAATAAGACCAGTTGGAAGCGGCTTGCATCCAGCGCGATCCTGCGGTCTTAATAAGGTCATCCGTCCACCTTATGGGTGGACGTCCTACGCTGCGCTTGCCGGTACGTGGTCTCCACTCGAGAACTTTTCGACCCCATCGGTCATCAGTCCTCCGCGCTATGTGCCCAGCTCATTACCATTTCAACTTCCCAATCCGTTGGGCTATGTCGGTAACTTTGGTTCTTCTACGGATCTCCTCATTTCTGATTCAATCTCGCAGAGAGACTCCGAACATAGCCCTCTCCATAGCTCGTTGGGTTGCTTGGAGCTTACTAATAAGGCCCATAGTGAGAGACCACGTTTATGTGCCATAAATCATCACGTGCGACATACACTGGTCTAAAACTTTCGACTTGAGGTACTGAGGTATGTCGGATGAGAAGAGGCTACGCAATTTTCCGAACGCTGCCCAGCCGAGTTGGATTCGGCGATTGACCTCTTTCTTGAAGTCGGACCTACCTAACTGGACTACTTGTCCTAAGTAGACGTACGAGTCAACGACTTCAAGAACCGAGTTCCCAATATAAATCGAAGAGGGTACAACATGGGAATCACATTTGACTTTCGACTTGACCATGTTCATCTTAAGGCTGTTGAGAAACCCGATTGAGGCCTTCCAGAATCGTGCTGAGCTCTTCTATCGATTTTGCCATGACTACTATATCGTCGGCAAACCGAATGTGAGTGAGGTATTCGCCATTGACAATGATGCAATCCTTTCCATTCTAGGAGCTTGAACGCTTCTCAAAAGTAGCCGTTAACATTTTCGAAGAAATTACGACTTATGCCTCTTTTTAAAGGGATCGCCTTGGAGCTTTCTTCCTGTACTCAGACCGACATACTCGTAGTGGCGTTATTATACAAGACTGCAACACTTCGATGTACCGATAGTCAATACGGCATCGTTGGAGAGACTCGAGCACAGCCCATGCCTCGACCGAACCAAAGGCTTTCTCATAGTCCGCAAACGCTAAGCAAATTATACTCTTCGGTCTTCTGTATAACCTGCCGCAGCGTATGAATGCGGCTTGTTCGGAAGGCTCATAAAGCCTACGCTCGAGACGGTTCGTAATGACCCTTGAAAACAGCTTATAAACATGGCTCAGAAGTGAGATGGGTCTATAGTTCTTCAATAAGGTGTTGTCACCTTTCTTGAAAAACAACACCACCACGCTTCTGCTCCATGCTTCTGGCGTGATGCGCTCGAGGACGACGGTGTGAAAAGCTTAGGGAGACTTTTAGTACCGGTGTTCCACCCGCTCTCAGCAGCTCTGATGTGATACCGTTATCACCCGGCGCCTTGTTATTCTTAAACTGATTCAGGGCCATTCTAATCTCGTACAGGCTGATGTCCGGGATATCTTTGGTGAACTGTCAGGTAAGCTGGGTCTTGGATCTCTGGCCGCGCTATTGGTTATATAGGTTATTGGTTTGGTTATACACAACATATTTATACATATACGCGTCGAGTTGAGTACCTCCTCTGTTTCTTCGGTTGAAAAGCATTTGATATCTGATATCAAATGCTTTCAAATGCGGAGAAAATTAACGTGTGTGATGATATCAGATATCATCACACACGTTAATTTTCTTCGCCTCATCAAAGTAGCCGTTAGCAAAAGTAGCCGTTAACATTTTTTTTTTCATTCTCAAAGTACCGCTGCAACAAAATTACAATCAGCATTTGCAATAGAGAAATATGTTAAACAGGGAGACCCACTGTCCCCGAAAATATTCACGGGCGCCCTCGAAGATGTTTTCGGAAAGCTGGCGGCAAGCTGGGATAGAAGTGGTGTTGATATCGGTAAAAAAAAGGTTAACTAATCTTCATTTTGTAGACGATATCGTTATCTTCTCTTCTTCAGCCAGAGAGCTGCAATCAATGCCACAAAATCTAACCACTGCAAGCCTCTAGGTTGGATTGCGGATGAACATGTTAAAGACCAAAGTGATGACCAATGGCATCAAACTTCGGGTAACTGTCGATGACGAAGACATATACGTTCACGATTACATCTATTTTGGGCAAATAGTCACCTTCCAGAAGAGACAAGACCTAGAAGAAAAGAGAAAGCTTGGAAGAGCTATTGGGCCATGAAAAAGCATATGAAGAGACACCTTCCGATCACACTAAAGCGCAAGATGTATGTAATCTTTCCATTTTGACTTATGGTGTACAAACATTGTTTTTGACAAACAGGTGTCTTTAACTAAAGTCTAAAAGTCCAAACTCAAGGTTTGCCAAAGAGCGATGGAGGGCAGTATTCTCGGTGACCGGCTAATAGACCGAGTACAAAACACCGAACTGCGTTCCAGAACTCAAATTAAAGATTTGGCTTTCACTGCCGCTAAACTGAAGTTGCAGTGGGCCGAGTAAGTCAGTCGCATGCCAGAAGACCTCTGGGTTAAAATCACCTCTGAATGGGGTCCCAACTCGGTGCGGCCTCGTAGAGGCCTATCTAATAGAGAGTGCAGACTCTCGCGAATACATTTAATCCAAATTGGCAGGCATCAGGACAAGACCGACGCAACTGGAAATCTCGAGGGGAGGCCTTTGCCCAACAATGGGACAGTACAGGGTCATAAACAAACAAACAAACCATTATTTTTAGTATTTTCATATACTTACTAAAAAAAAACCGAAAAACTCGAAAAACCCGATTTACCCGGTTTTTTAAATCAAAAACCGAAAAACTCGGTTTTTCAAAACCACCCGGTTTTTGCATGCCCTAGTTGTGGGTGTCGTTGTTCATTTTCTTGGGTTGAAGATTTCAAAAATGACATTCATTTTGAAATATAAAGCGGAAGTAACTTTTTGCAAAAAGTTGTCATTGGTGTCGTTTTTTAGGTTTTTGGAGGTGTAGATTTCAAAAATGGCATCCATTTTGAAATTAAAGATGGCTGACGTCACTTTTTTGAAAAAGTCGTCATGGGTGTAATTTTCGAGGTTTTCGGGGGTGTAGATTTCAAATATGGCATCCATTTTGAACTTAAAGATGGCGGATGTCACTTTTTGCAAAAAGTCGTCATGGGTGTCGTTTAATAGGTTTTTGGGGGTGTAGATTACAAAACTAGCATCCATTTTGGAATTAAAGATGGTGGACGTCACATTTTTGAAAAAGTCATCATGGGTGTAGTTTTCGAGGTTTTTAGGGGTGTACATTTCAAAAATAACATACATTTTGAACTTAAAGATGGCGGATGTCGCTTTTTTGCAAAAAGTCGTCATGGGTATCGTTTAATAGGTTTTTGGGGGTGTAGATTTCAAAATTGGCATCCATTTTGAAATTAAAGATGGTGGACGTCACTTTTTTAATAAGGTCGTCATAGGTGTAATTTTGGAGGTTTTTGGGGTGTAGATTTCAAATATGGCATCCATTTTGAACTTAAAGATGGCGGATGACACTTTTTGCAAAAAGTCATCATGGGTGTTGTTTTTAGGTTTAAGGGGGTGGAGATTTCAAAACTAGCATCCATTTAGGAATTAAAGATGGTAGACGTTACTTTTTTTGAAAAAGTCGTCATGGGTATAGTTTTCGAGGTTTTTGGGGGTGTAGATTCCAAAAATAGCATCTATTTTGGAATTAGAGATGGCGGATGTTTCTTTTTTGAAAAAGTCGTCTTGGGCGTCGTTTTTGAGAATTTGGGGGTGTATATTTCAAAATTAGCATTCATTTTGGAATTAAAGATAGCGAGCATTAATTCAAAATGGATGCCATTTTTGAAATCTACCAAAGATTTCGAAAACTACACCCATGACGACTTTTTCAAAAAAGTAAGTCTGCAATTTTTTATTTCATAATGGATGCCTTGTTTACAACGGAAGCCTAAAAATGATTGTGACTTATCGTAATAAAGTCTATTAAGATTTTTCATGACAAAGTCTTTTCGTGATTAAGATTTTTTGTGATAAAGTTTATTTGTGACAAAGTTTTTCGTGGTTAAGTACTGACACGGATTGCGTGATATGTATCAAGATTACATCTATGAAACTTAAACGTTGTTTAACACCGTAAATATGGATTCCAGACCATTACTGTCACCACAAAAGTGAAGGAACTCATTCAGATCTACATTTCCGATGACAGCTGTCAAACTTAAAAGTGGTTTTGTCTCCTTCATTATCAATTCTAGACCATTGCTAAGACAGCAACAAAGGTGAAAGAACTCTTCGACAGCTACATTTCCGATAACAGCTGTCAAACTTGAAACTAAATTATCTCCGTATATATTAATTCTAGACCATTGCTTTTATAGAGATTGGTTTTATAGATATCTTTAGGGAAGGCATATGCCTAGCAGTAGGCGTCCTATTGCTAAAACGACGACGATGACGAAAGACGACGATTTAGGGGTAAGATAACTGCGATTCCTGCGTGCAGTAACATTCCAAAGAAATATTATATCCCGAGATGATCGAGATGTTTTGGTCATCCTACTTGGAAAAGAGACACAATCATCTGATGTGGTATCCTTGTCGGCACGTTTTTCTTTGCCAGTACTCAATCCTGTTTATATGATAAATCCATGGTTATAATTTTTAATTTTAGCAAATTAAGAGGTGAATGTGGTAGAATCAGCTACGAATGGAAGTAAAATAACGATTGATGCACTTTATTGTCAAACTAGAAATAATACAGAGCTTTATTGTTATTTTTCATACAATTTATTTTTCACATTCAAAAAAAGGAGGGATGAAAATGAAAATTAAATGTTTTTGAGAAGCCCATGAATCAAGCTTTCAAATGATGGATATGTCGCAGGCAATTTGTATGATTCCGCCGTTTACACGTCGTCAGTTTAAAAACGCTCGCAGTTATGTAAAATGCCGAAGGCAAAATGTATTTTGCCGTGGCATTATATATTATGCCTAAACATTTGATTGACAAATGAAACGCCGTCTACATAATGCCGCGGCATTTTAAAGTATTTAGTTCTGTTTCTTTCCACACGCGTCGCTGTTGATGAAAACAAACAAAATGGCGTCAAGTAGTGGTTTTATGACCCAAGAAAATATTGAAAATACTACGTATAGAGTCTGGCCAACGAAAGCTGTCCACGTATTATTTTCAGAAGTTTTGAAATGTGTCTGTCAAAGGGTAACCTATCAAGCATAAAAAAGTGGGTCAAGTTTCGTTGGTCCGTGTTGGTTTTACGGGTTGACCAGTATAACTTGAGCTGTTACGTGCGCGGGCACGGCAGGTTTTTAGGTTAAAATATATACCTACCTGTATTTTAACCATTCAGTGAGAACATACCTAATGATTCATAATCAAAATTGTGGAGCCTTCCAGTATGCGAGCACTTTATGTATATTCTAATAAGTTAGTAAGCCATGGTGGTCTAGTGGTAAGACACCCGCCTTACAATGTCGAGGTCGTGTCAGTGCTTTTTACATAGGTAGGTTCTAGGTAGTAGGCAAGATACCTACTTAAACAATGAGAAGTAGCAAATTAGGTCGAACGTGATGAAAATGAAGAATAATAAACTTATTATTTACAAATACTTACATCGGAATGGTCTTCACAGCAGTGCGCTTTAGTTTTAGGGCCTATTGCATCAACTCTTTTTATGGCTGTCATCCACTTTTTCCTCATTTTTGGGTCCTCAATCACTTGAAAAAAAAAAATAGTTTATCGGGTGTTTTTACTGTTGATTGAAGCACCGAGGTACCATATAAGTAGTATTTTTTCCCATGTTTATCACAGAGAACCTTATAATTTTGTTTTTTACTGCACTGCACTGCGTGCGAACGAGCAAAGAGAAAGAGCGCGACTGTTGAATGACTGGAGCTGTGACGTCAGTGGATAGTTTGATAACCTTTGGCCGGAAATACACACTTTGATCGTTAATATCTCAGCTATTTTTAAAGATATGAAAATAGTAAAAATACAGATTTTCTCGTAATTTTTTGTAGATTTTTTGGCATGTAGAGTAAAAAACGTTTGTCAGACCCATTGTGTTCCAATGACTATAATCCGCGCCACCAAAGTTAGCGGATGAGCTGTTGACATGACACTTCGTCGTAATTCGCTAATTATTTCGCATGGGTGCACAACACCGACGCGAGTGACGTGGTGGTGAACACGGGTGTAGGAAGCGCGCGGGAGGCATGAGGTTGGCGGGTGGGTGTGCCCTGGCATCTCTGGCTCCCGCGCATCCCTATATTTTGCCTGTTGCCTACTTCCCATCCGCCTACTTGTGTGGCGCGGATTAAGGCTCCATCAAACACAGGCGGTACGAGCGGTACGAGCGGTAAAGGGCGGTACGGCAGTACCGCGACTGAAGGAAAGTAAAGGAGCCTTCTAAACATCCATGCCATACATACTTAGTATCTTTAGTGTCCGTTCTGTCCATGCCTCTGCTTCCTTTGTTGCAGCGCCCCGCCAGCGCCATCTTGTGTTGAGTAAAATATTTATGCTAAGTTTGCTTGCTCGCTCCAGTCTCCACGTTCTTTCTGATTTACTATATTTGAGGAAATTATAAATACCTAAAATAATCAAAATAATAATTGACATAAAAAAATATTTACTTTTTATTTAATATTGTTAAACATTTTGCATTTTTCCGTTTTTCCGATTGACATATCCATTTTTTCGTTATCTGTGCCGGTTAATTTAAAAAGTTATCACGACGCCATGACAGGTCACGTGATGTAAATTTTTGTACGACATGCGCGTAATCGCTGACTTTTTCAAGTGATTTTGAAACGGTGAGACTCTTTTTCTTTCGAAAATAGATAGTGAAATCTTTAAAAGTGATCTATATTATCTTTCCCGGGCAGTGAATATAATACCAATAGCTGAAAGTGAGAGTTTGTGAATAATTTGTGCAAGGAAGTTGGTGTTGCTAAAGGTCGTTTTCTTTACATGGTAATGTCTCCTCCCGTTTATATTTACGTCGAAATACTCATCTTGTTCTTTGTTTTATTTGTCATCGAGTCTCTCCGCATCGCGCGGATGGTATTTCTTGACCTATTTGGGTATAAATAAAACTTTCTTTACGGTTGCTATCATAGCAAATGACAGGTCTGTTGCAAGAAGCAAAAACAGATTTCATTTGCAAACCTCGAGATTACCACTGTTTTTGCATGATACATCTGTCTAAAGCGAGAAAAAGGACATATAGTCCGAATAGAAGCGTGTCCTGCGTTCGAAATACCAAATCAGAGTTACAATGCTAAGCCAAAATTTGCAAATAAAATGAAGGTGAACAAGCACACAGGCTCAATTTTATAAAGTAGTATCAATTGAACTAACTGGCGATGACATCATGAAGACACACATAGCGTGTACATGAAGGAAAAGTTAGCTTACAAACAAACCTACATAACTCATTCATTTTCTTCTACATGTTGTTAGTTTTTGGTGAATCATTTACATACATTCAATAAAACAATAGTTAGCAAGCTTGTAGCTTTAATCATAGGTAGTTTAACTTTATTTGGTCTTTAAAATCTATTAATTTGAACATGATAGTTGCATGTCTGTTAGATATTTATTTACTTGTTATTTTACGGTTTATATGTGTTAGACTTGTGCGAAGCCGGGTCGGCTTGCTAATTCATTTTATGACATAAATTATAAGTTAAGTCAAAGCAAAGCAGATGATTCACTGAGGCTTGCTAAATAAGTAAACAATAGCAAGAATTTGCATAACATCAGCAGTAAACAGTGACAACAAAGTCAGTAGGACAGGAAAGGTAACCAAGATGTTTGAAAAGCAAACAAAGGTGTTATAACACCATAAAGTCATGGTTGCATACTGTGGACACAGGTAAAGTCTGTTAGTACTGGCCACAGCTTATAAGTGTAGCGCTGAGCGTAATTTGGTAGGGATGGCTCCGCATGGGCTTAGTATGGCGGTCACCATGTGCAGCCATCCCCTCCACAGTACCCTCAATATTACACTTACGTGCCGCTACCTGGATACCAGGTAGGATTTTCTCTCTACCCTAGAAAAATACAAATATTATTATGGTAGAAATTATATTATTATGGTGAAAATGAGTTTGGAATTATGTATGAAATTTCACACCACTGGCTTTTCGGTGAAGGAAAACATTGTGAGGCAACTTGCTTATGTCCGTAGAAGAAATTCGATGCCGTATGTGAATCCACCAACCTGCACCGTGCCAGTGTGGCCAATCACCCTTCGTGGGTAGGCCTGTGTCCTGTAGTGGACTATTAAAAAAGGCTGATACAGTACAGTACAGTACAGTATGGAAAAAAGAAAAAAAGAGACTTAGAGATTGAATCATACAACTTTGCAACTGTGATGTTAACTACAAGCTACAGATAACCCAAAGTTGCAAAGCAAACAAATGGTGTAAACTAGTCACACTATGGTACCCAAGAGATGGCACTAGAAGGCAAGGACGTCCAATCCGAAGATGGGACGACGATATCACACTAACCTTGGGACCATACTGGACAAGAGTTGCTGAAGATAGACCACATTGGAGACAGTTGGAGGAGGCCTATGCCAAAAGGCACACTGAGCTGAGGGACATTTTATAGCAATAATAACCAGAATACATTCAACCAAAACTCGCTCAGAATAAAAGGCTAATAATAATAACAGATAACCCAATCCTGACTTAAGTTGCGAGCTGTGCGAGGATTGGGTTATCCGCAGCTTGTAGCTAACATCACAGCTGCCAAGTTGAATGATTCAATCTATAAGTCTCTTTTTTTCTTTTTGCCATACTGTACTGTACTGTATCAGCCTTTTTTAATAGTCCACTTCAGGACATAGGCCTACCCACGAAGGGTGATTGGCCACACTGGCGCGGTGCGGGTTGGTGGATTCACATGTATGCCATCGAATTTCTTCTACGGACATAAGCAAGTTGCCTCACGATGTTTTCCTTCACCGAAAAGCCAGTGGTGTGAAATTTCATACACAATTCCAAAGAACTCATTTTCACGTTTCGTAGTATGATTCAATCTATAAGTCTCTTTTCTTCTAGGACCATAATAATATTAGTATTTGTCTAGGAAAGAGAGAAAATCCTACCTGAGAGTCCTATGCTAGACAGTTTCTTTTAACACCCACATTCTTACATCTTATATACTAAATCAAACTTCTTGTCGGCTGCGAAGTTTGCCCCAAGCTGCATGAAACCCAGTCTTTGTGCAGCTGTAAAGTGAACTTCAGTCAGGGTCGAGTTTTGTGCACAAAACCCAGACTTGACTGAAGCTCACACACAGCTGCGTGGGGGTTTTGCACAGCTTTTAGCTTATTTCACAGCTACCAAGTTTGATATGGCCTATATGCTTATTATTTATCCTACAAATATCTTTTAATAGCTGACCCCGCAAACTTTGTTTCAGGTGATATCTTTATAATATATAGTACTAGCTGACCCGGCCACGCATTGCTGTGGCTAAATAAATTAAAATTGCGACTATAATTTGAGATTTAAACTATCCTATCTCTCAAGTTGGATCGAACTGCACATGGTGTGCGAATTTTATTATAATCGGTTAAGTGGTTTAGGAGTCCATTGAGGACAAACATTGTGACACGAGATTTATATATATTAAGATAAGATATTATTGCAAAGTTTCATCTCAATCCGTTCACTAGTTTTTGCGTGAAAGAGTAACAAACATCCATCCATCCATCGTCACGAACTTTCGCATTTATAATATTAGTAGGATAGCCTATGTGTCATTCTGATGTATACATAAGCATTACTATTGCAAAGTTTCATCTCAATGCGTATTTGTGTGAAAGAGGAACAAACATCCATACATACAAACTTTCGCATTTATAATATTCGTAGGATTAGGCCTCCATCAAAATAGTAAATAAAAGGTATTTCTAATTAACCTTAGTCATTGTCAAGCCAATTTTTATCTGTTATAAATATTTTGCTTATCACAACTTTTTATCTAACTCATTAAAATGGTCAATCATATTAGAGATTAAAAGATTATGTACAAAAAATTATCTACTAAAAATAAATAAAAAAGTCTATGTATCAGTACAGCCCCCCTACCGCCTAAGCAATAGCAATCGTAATAGCAATCGTTTATGACTTCATTTTAGTCATTTGGCACCGCCTATGTGACGTTAGCCATCAATTGCTTTGCGCGGATTGCGAAAGCAATGGTTGAATGAACCACTTTGATGGCTAACGTCACATAGGCGGTGCCAAATGACTAAAATGAAGTCATAAACGATTGCTATTACGATTGCTATTGCTTTAGGCGGTAGGGGGGCAGGACTGATGACCAACAGGGTCTCAAATGGAGACCATGTAACAGCTAGCACAGCATAAGATTCACCATAAGGTGGACTGACAACCTCACTTAAAACACCAGGATCGGACTGGATGCAAACCATTTCCAACCGGTCTTTATTGGAAATCTAATTGTAGGCCTACGACTAGTATACTAAGCGCCATACAAATCGGCGGATGGGAAGTTATGAGCAGAACGCTGCGCAAAAGCCGAAATATAGGTATACGCGGGAGCCAGAGAGACGAGAGGCCGGTGCACACCCGCCCGCCTACTTCATGCCTCCCGCGCGCTCCCTACGCACTACGACACGCGGCGTCGGAATTGTGCACACATGCGCCTTAATTAGCCAATCGCGGCGAAGTGTCATCTGCGGTTAACATCTCATCCGCCGATTTGTGTGGCGCTTAGTATAGTAGACATCTTATGACTGATGGATAAAACAAATCAAGTGTGTAATAAGTAATTATTTTTACCAATAATGTCGTAACTGATTTCAACTGTGTTTCGAATAGTTCGTATTGATCATTGCATCATTGATGTACTAATTTCATATAATTTAAATGGGACCACCTCTGAAGTATAATCCACCAAACAAAAAACTTCAAAATGAATATTTAATTTTTTTATTTGCTCTGGGTGTCCGAAACACAGAGTCAAAGAGAATAAATTACTTCTTTATTGTTGTTATTATGTACTACGGGACTAATCGCGCACTAAAATTACGAGATAGATAAATACCTGACCATCATCCTGGCGTTTCGACCGAGTTGCACCAATTGTGGTCACGGGTAGACTCATCATTACTCACACAATTGTTTACTCTAATACAAAAAAAAACATATATTGAAAGAAAAAATATATAAAATTAAAACTAGCACAACAATGGGAGGATTTATTGCTCATAGCAATCTTCCTTTGCATGTAGAGTTAGAATTGGTTCATAATCGCCGAAGTACCATACATACAAAAAAACCGGACAAATGCGAGTCAGGCTCGCACACCGAGGGTTCCGTACAAATCCAGAAAATTTCACTAAATTGGGAAGTACGTTGTTAAAATCTCTATACTCATCATCATCATCAACAAAAGTTTTTTTTTTACTTTTCTTGTCATTCATCGAAAATTGTTAAAATAATTAAAAACCTGTTTTAGCATGTGCTAATAAAGCTCTTTTATATGATACCTTACATGAAACGATTTACGCACTTTGAATTTTAAATCCATATTTTGTGAATTTTGAAGCCCTACTTTTTTGTGATTTAAATAAAAATGTATAGTTTTCAGATTTATTCCTATATGTGTCCTCTGAGTCAATGCTTCTTGCCAAATTTCATAGTTCTATGTCAACGGGAAGTACCCGTAGAAGTAGTAAGTAGGTTTTGATTTTTGTGAGCGTTTTTTTACGACATAAACGGCTCTAACTTCTTTATATGATAACAGAGAAGTGTTTCCTTTATCTTACAGTTGTGATATCATAGATATACGTATATAGTTTAAATTTCAGCTCGATATCTTTATGCGTTCCCGAGATAAAGAGTCTTCACAGATGGACAGACGGACAACAAAGTGATCCTATAAGAGTTCCGTTTTATCCTTTTGAGGTACGGAACCCTAAAAATGTACAGTGAAATTGAAAACCTTCTTTTTGTAACATGTTAAAAACTTATGTGTAATGCATCCTATGTGAAGAGAAGTAGGTATGGAGTAACATAATGGCTGGTCCACATATTTTTTCACACACTTTCATTCAAGCTCAGATGCTACCGTGGGATTCTAATTGCCATTTCTTAGTACATTGTTTTTGAGATAGAGAATTTATAACAGCTTAGGTAAAATTAACTGTTTATTTAATTGCTTCATTAGGTTTTATGGGCTGATGAGATTCAAATCATCATTATTATCAGCACTGATTTAGGTAGGATGTCCACTGCTGGACATAGCCCTCCCCTATAGACTATAGATTTCCAAGATCCGCCCCCCGACTGCCTAAGCAATATCAATTGTAATAGCAATCGTTTATGACTTCATTTTAGTTATTTGGCACCGCCTATGTGACGTTAGCCATCAATTGCTTTGTGCGGATTGCGAATGCAATCGTTAAATGAACAACTTTAATGGCTAACGTCATATAGGCGGTGCCAAATGACTAAAATGAAGTCATAAACGATTGCTATTACGATTCCTATTGCTTAGGCGGCCGGGGGGCCGGAAGAAAGCAGCTTGCATCCAGCATGATCTTGTGGTATTGATTAGATGGACTGATGAGTTCACCATGTAAGTGCATGTCCTATGCTGCGCTTGCCGGTACATGGTCTCCATTTGAGAACTTGCCGACCCCATCCATTCTGTGAACTATGTAAATTAAATATGTTATTTCAAATCAGTAAATTGCAATATGAAAAAGATAGAGAATGAGAGAATTAAAAAGAATTAGAAAAAAAAACAATCTTTAGTATATTTTTAAAATAGCTTTCAGACCAAGGACTTTTAGAGTAAGAGATAAGTGCTCAACTATAAAAAACTTACACACTTGTAATTAGGTCACTACTTAACTATTATCTTCACAGACTCGCTAAAGTAAAAATATGATCAATGTTTACAAACAATGCACTTTTACACATTTACACAGATGTACACACACATGCTATCAGTTCTGACATCATGCTGACCTAGTGAGGGTTATCTCTTCATATAGGTAGATGTATATGTATAGGTAGATGTATATGTATTGTATGTATTATACGAGCCATTTGCGGAGCTCGTTTTCGCGCCCATTGTAAGCCACTCTTTAAAAGATTGAAAGTTCTGCCGCTCGCCTGCATGTATATTAAAGAAATGTGCTTATTTGTTGTAAGGAACAGGCAACTTTTTGAAAAATGTTTATCTATCAGACATGATAAATTAAAACTGCCGAAAAGGATCAAATTAGAGCTTTCTTTGCGTAATGCATACTGTATGGCAATCAAAATTTATAATAAATTGCCTGAAAATATAAAAAAGTTACCATATTTTAAGTTTTTATGAAGTATCAGAGTTTCTAAATTACAGAAAACCGTTTTAATGCCCCTGGTAGCTTTTGAGTATTTGTTTGCAATTTAATTTAACTTACAATATTTAAAATTAACTTGGACATCTTAAAAAATTGACTTTGACATTACTTGACATTGCATTGTATAATTTTGACTTCAATAATTCTAATATATAATGACATTTTTTATTCATATTTTTGTGGCTTGTGGCCATAGTAAAGCCTGTGGCCCTTTAAGAAAATTTGTTAGCATATTAATTTAATATAAAAACATTTGCTCGTCAGAAATGACAGGATGTAAGGGAATTTGTCAATTATTGTAACACCTTGTATGTACTACATTCTTGCAAATAAATAAATTCATTTCATTAAATTCATTTCATTTGTAAACAAGTAGGTATAGTAAAATAAAAAAATGTATAGGTTGAATCATCATACAAGTCGGCATATGTGAAGTACAATAAACGCGCAGCTTTAAGTGAGTTTTAGTCGGAATTGGATATTGTGCAGCATGTAGCTAACTTCACCTCCGCCGACTTCTATGATTTGGCCCATATCTCAGTTTTTATAATGCTTGGTTCTGTACTCAATTCAATTCTTGGTATATGGCTTCTGCGAAGGTGTTTCACAATTTCGCCAATGTCTTGTGAGGTACTGCCATCAAACGTAGAGAATTGGTACGGTGTTTGCACGATGTTTTGCCTGTTTTGGGTAGATAACAGTTTTTGGATTTTATACCATTCACCACTGAAACAAACACAGTATAATACATAAACACATGAGACGCACACAAACACACAATATACTAAACTACAATATTATTAGTTGTTAGTATTCTATTTACAACTTAATATTGTTATTTTTAATATATATTCTGTACTCTTTGTCGTTGTTATCTTCAATAACCAATGTCACACTTTCATTAAGTATGTATAACGCATAACTTTTTTTGAAATACTTCGAAATCGGTCCTATTTAAATTTTACAGAAATCGGCTGAGACATTTTTGATAAATCAACAATAATGTGAAAAATGCTACATCGATCCGTGTGAAATATTCGCGAACTCTGTACACGGGTGAAGTTGGTCATGCTATTTTTTGCAAAAAATAATTATTTTAGTAGTGATTTCGAATATCGGCGTCAGCGAAATGCAACAAACTTCTGATCCATCCATCCATCAGCCACAGGACGTCCACTGCTGGGCATAGGACTCCCCTATAGATCTCCAATAAAACCAATTGGTAGCGGCTTGCATCCAGCGCGATCCTGCGGTCTTAATGAAGTCATCCGTCCACCTTGTGGGTGGACGTCCTACGCTGCTCTTGCCGGTGCGTGCTCTCCACTCGAGAACTTTTCGACCCCATCGGTCATCAGTCCTTCGCGCTATGTGCCCTGCCAATTGCCATTTCAACTTGCCAATCCTTCTAAGTATACTTCGAAATTGGTCCCATTAAAATTTTATCAAAATCGGATGAGCCATTTTTGATAAATCAACAATAATGTGAAAAATGCTACATCGATCCGTGCGAAATATTCGCGAATTCCGTACACGGGTGAAGTAGGTCATGCTATTTTTTGCAAAAAATAATCTTGTCATGTGTATGATTCTAATTAATATAAAACCTAGTATCTTCATTTATTCATATGTCACACGTTAAACAATTGTACATAATTATAAACTTACAATACATTTAAAGCAAATAGATAATGTGTATGATATAAATGAATAAATAAATAAAGAATAAATGGAAGGTGAAATCCCTGGCAGAGGACCGTGAGGCAGAAAGTACTCATAGCTGCACTGACAAAAGCCCTGCTCTTTAGTTTTGAAAATTGTAAAAAACAATGCACTTTCACACACGCTCGTTTCACACATCAATCAATGATGACGTCACGGCGACCTCGCGAGGTTATCTCCTTATATTGGCGTCAATGTCAGCCCAGCTGATAATGTGGCATTACGACCTAGGCTAGGATCACGGATGTAAGAGAGAGGATCGGGCGTAAGGTCATATAAGAAAGACAATTAAATTTTGTTTCTTGTTTTGTTGCTTTTCTGTGACGATCAAACGTAAAGAATTAACGTTTGATGGATTTACTTTTCTGTTTATGTGAGCTTGGCTTGTCCTTGACATATTAGTTTACATTATAAAGTACTAGTTATTAACCGCGGCTTCGCCCGCATGATATCTTGATTTTTTTTTATTTCTAATAGGTTTGCGTTTGACTATATTTTGATTTTTGACGCAATATCATTATAATTTATAGCCTATGTGTTATTCTGATATATACCTAAGCTATATATTGTAAAGTTTCATCTCAATCCGTTCAGTAGTTTTTGCGTGAAAGAGTAACAAACATCCATCCACCCATCCTCACAAACTTTCGCGTTTATAATATTAGTAGGATTTACAGAGTGTTGCCTTGCAAAGTGCTGAGATTTTCAGCGCTGTATTTACTCATTATTATGAACAACTTTTACTATGGGATCACCTGGAAAATGCTTAACTAACAATAAGATTTTAATCAGCAGTCAAGGTACCGACTACTTGGTAGACGCGAGTTAACTGATGAAATTCGAATTGGTGTCTACCAAGTATCAAACACTTTTAATTGTGCTAGCAATGACAGAGCAGTATTGTCAACGTATTTTTGCACAAACTATAGGTACTCGATACTACACGAAAAAAAATTTAGTAAGTCGTACATTTGAGTAAATATCGTTTACCTAATATTTTTAAAGGTTAGCTCAAATATCACAATAGCGTATTTAAAGAGTACTTCAAATGTCACAATAGCGACATTCGAAGTTTTTTGTTTTCTATTCGCAGAGAACAGAGTGGGAATAAAGCTGACGCCATTTTAAGAATGTCTCAATCAGATCGCGGACCGTATGCCCGATCCCTCTTTTTTTACATCCATGTTTAGGACGTGTAGGTTTCTTTATATGGGCGGAGGAAGGCGGTAATGAGGTTTTAATTTTTATTAAATGCTCCGATATGGGGTGATGATAGTTGAACAAAGGTCGGGCCGCATTTGATCGGTGCTGCGCTTTAATCTTTGTCTGTGTTATACCTAATATAGTACAGTTAGACCTAGGCAGGGTTGCCATCTGTAAAGTATGGCAACCACGACAAAAACGCGTGAAAACCCTGGATTATAGAGCCTAGAGTAGATAGATAGATAATTCTTTATTAGCTTAACCAAATACAATACAAACACATGAAAAATAAAAACATTAAAAATTAGTTATACTAAATGGCGGCCTTATCGCTTCAAGCGATTTATTCCAGGTAGTACATGTCAACAGGTTTTAAGACCGGACGCTCCCCGAATGCCTTCTAAATTAGGACAAATCCAGGGAAACTCGGACGGATGGCAACCCTATACCTAGGCGCCTATGCTACTAGCTTCATTCGCATGGCAATGTGCCTAGATAGGGCTATAAGTTTGGAACAACCGTTTTTTTATTATTTATCAGGACTAGCCTTCCTGTCTATACGAATTTATTTACGTTTTATTATTACAAAGCAAAGTCGTCTTTTTGTTTTGTGCCTGTCTTGGGTTCGATCTTTTTTACTACCAATAGATTAGATTTTCAAACACTTTCTCTCATTATGTTAAATAACAACAATACAATATATTTATTGTATATAAGTACATATGTATTGTATTTATTATATATTTGTGTAATTGTTTATGTATGTACATTTATCTTATTGAAGATGTTTATTACTTAATATGTAATTATTGTATTTAGTTTGTAAGTAATTATGTATATTTCTTTTTCTTTACACTTTTTACTTTTATTATACACCACCAACCACATATTTGTACTCTGGATTTCTGTCCATCCAAAGGTAGCCTGGAAGAAATCGCTTAAGGCGATAAGGCCGCCATTGTACCACCCAATTTTAAGAAAATTTGTACTTTGTTATTTAAGCTGTTTTTCTGGTGTAGGTACAATAAAGTTATATTGTATTGTATTGTAGATTGTAATACGGTTTTCATTGAAAACCGTATTACAATCTACAATAATTTATTATAATATACCGTATTACAATTTTCAATATCATTTAGAGTAAATATTTCTTCCTGAAGGTATAAACCTAGCTATAGGATATATTTTATACTGAAGGAATAAACGTTGCCGAGCGAAGTTGAGACGCGAAGCTTGTTAATGAAATTACAACAGCCGATCTCTTTCTGTTATGGCCTACGAAAATAGAAATTCTCTCAATCAACTAATAACATTGGTATTAGACATATCGTAGTCCAAAATAGCCCTCGTCAAAGAAGGATATTTATAACCGATTGATGCCGTGCCTGCATATCGATGCACTTAAACTGTAGACGAGCGGTATGAACGCTAGATTTTTTTATAAAAGCACGTATAACAACCGGTTAAAAAATGATCTTTTGTTCAAAGTGAAAATTTTAAAAAGAAGCCCCCCTTCTTTTAACCCGTTTTTACGTAAGACTCGCGTTAGACCAAAAATCGTTATAACCGGTCTAACCGCTCAACCAATCGTTTTAAAAACGTAATTTTTTTTGCAGAAAATGGCATGACCGACTTCAACCGTGTACAGAATTCGCGAATAGTTCACACGGATCGATGTAGCATTTTTCACATTATTGTTGATTTGTCGAAAATGGCTCAGCCGATTTCATTCAATTTTAAATGGGACCAAATTCGAAGTATACTCTTTTGAATAAAAAAATAATTATCGAAATCAAACCTCTACGTAAAAAGTTATGCGTGGTTATAAGTACATTAAAAAAATATACGCGTCGAATTGAGTACCTCCTCTGTTTCGTCTGTCAAAAACAGTTTAGATTGTTTTTTTTTTTTAACCAAACGGGTAAGTAAACGTTTCCACCAGAATGTTTTTCTTTCTGCCTATTTTAGCTTTAGAATTTTTCATAGATTTTAACTGGTTAATTTTTTTAGACCTCGTGTTTTAGATTGGTTTATCGTTTTAGATTTTAATCCGGTTTCCAAGACCTTGTAATAAGTTTCAGTCGCGTTTTGAATCTGAAATCCCACAAATATGGTGTGCAATTGAACTAAGATGTTAAAGGCCAACGCCCACTATACTTTCTCAAAACTGAACGATGGGCCTTGAAGTTATAAGGTTATGAACATTTTGTTCTCGAGAAAGAAGTCAGACTAAAGTTCAAATTTCGTGTAGGCCGGATCGGATGGCTACCCCTGTCAGGGTATTGAAGCCGCCTCAAGGCCTCTGACATGCAAACGGTTAAAACAACAACCAATGCTACCCGCGGTCACCCATCTGAAGGCTGACCGTGTCGAACGTTGCTTTTTTACAGACTTACAAAAAGGAAGAGGTACTATGTTCGTCTGTATGTATTTTTCTTATTTTTGTTTATGTTCACCGACATTTTCGCCAATTGTGAACCGATTTAAAAAAAATCTTTTTTAGCTAAGCCGTTTTTGATAAATCAACAAAAATGTACTTGGATGTCGTCACATCGCATCGATTCGGGCAAATGATTCGAATTATGTAGGTACACGGTGGAAGTAAGTGTTGCGATTTTTTGCGAAAAATAATTATTAACTTCGGTGGTCGCTAAGAAACATCTAGTCAAACTATTCTATGAACGCTACATTACTACACAGTAATATAATTAGTTCAAAGTAAAACGGGGAAAGGGAAACAGGATAAGTTAGGTCGCAATGTGTAGGACCTAGTAGTAGAGATAGGCATGCTGTATGTTGATTATTACAACTCGTAAGCTTCCCCATGTTATCATTCACTGATAATCTGTCTTTATGAGAATCTCTCCTTTTGAGAACCTATGTAAACGTAAGTGTAGGATTGGAAGTCGCTACTTTCGTGAAAACAAATCTTCACCTTTTCGGTAGCTGGACTAATGCAGGTATACGTATACGATCCCAGGACGAGATGAAACTTTGCCCTCGACCAGCTAAAACTGCACTAATGAAAAAAAGTATTTTTTGTATGGCCCCTATAATATACACCAAGATTCCCAAAGACATACGAGACCTAAACATTGGTATGTTTAAACGTAAATTAAAAGCCTTGCTAGCCAAAAAATTTCACTATGAAATCTGGGAATTTTTAGGTGATAAAAATGTTTTAAGTAAATTCCGATTAATTTTTATTGTTTGCCTTTTTTATTATTATGTTCATTTCCGATTAATTTTTATTATTTGACTTTTTTATTATTAATATGTCTGTTTATTGATTTTTGACATGGTGACTTATGAATATATTTTTTGTGACATTTTGTAGGTTAAATTTGACATTATTTTATTGACATTCTAAGTATATTTGACATTTTATTTACATTATGAATTTCAACACGTATAATTGAATATTTGTACGCCACCAAGGCAAGAACATGCGCTCTATATATATGTATATATCATTTTGAACATCTGTATACAACTTTGTATGTTGTTTGCATTACCATGTTTTCTTACAAATAAATAATCTTGAACCCATGCCTCATGCTTTTAAGGCGAGCAATTTCCCACTGGGCCACAGCGAATGTTTGAATACCTACGTATTATTATATGCCCCATGTCATCCTATCAAGATTTTAACCACGTACATGGAATGCACGACGCGTAAGCAACACGTCAACCACTGAACTTGTATGTCATTTGCAATTCTGCATGGTTACTATATTTTATAAGGGATACTATTATATGTATTTTATTCACATAAAGGTGACGTCCACAAATGGTATATTATTCAGAGAAAAATCGAACCAAGATGATACATACATCATTTGAAAGCTTGTTATATGGGCTTCCCAAAATTATTTAATTTAGATTTTTCCACTCCTCCAATTTTTTTTAAATGCGAAAACTAAATTGTATGAAAAATAACAATACAGTTTATTATTTTTTCTAGTTTAGCAGTAATAAAGTGCTTCTATCGTTATTTTTCTTGCATTCGTAGCTGATTCTTCCACATTCATCTCTTAATTTGCTAATAAAAATTATAACTTACTAGTGTGACCAGTTAGTAGATGCAATGTGACAAAAAATCACTTAAAAAGAGTGTCTAATTGGTAAACATACTTTTATTTAACAATTTGGAGGTTACTTAATCAGGGTTGCTAGAGATAAAGTACCTATTGAGCCAAATATATTTATTTTTTCTAATAAATTCAACATTAATTTTAAAAAAATCGGAGGGCTCTTTTGTTCTTAACCGTTGTATAGACTCAGAAAAATATGAACTTTTTCGAAATGTAACGAGTGTTGTGGTTAGAATTTTTGATTATTATTATACCAGCCTCCATACATTTTGTGGACATGTCCTTTGTGATTTTATTATGATTCTGGTTGATGATTAGTGTATGTGGACGACAGTTCTATCCCACCCGTAGTAGTAGGTTTTCATTTTTGTGAGTGTCGAAATATGCGGTTTTTTACGACATAAATGGCTCTAACTTTTTTATACGATAACTGAGAAGTTTTTCTTTTACGCGACTGCAAGAGACCATAGATATACGTATACTGTTTAAATTTCAACTCGATATCTTTACGCGTTCCCGAGATAAAGAGTCTTGACATTAGTTTACTATGAAGCGTCGCGATGTTTTTGATCTTTCTCTACGTCCATTCGGTTTTGCCGAACGTGCTGGCTCGGTGCCGCCAGGCCTAGGGAAAGTCGGTCGGCTTTGGATCGCCTTTTTCTCCCGATCATTCATCTACATTAGATTTTACTGCCAGCCAGCCACCCCGAATATATGTGTAGTAATCCTTATGTACTTGATGACGCTACAATCACTTAATCATTATGATAATGGATGTTATGTTTTATTTTTAATTATGTTTGCACGCTGTTGCTCCAACAATAGCTATATTGTATTTTTTTTTTAATATTTGCATGAGACGTCACCTGCCGGTCCTGTCGGAAGACCAGCGCTGGTTGGTCCACAACCAGCATATGCTGAGGTGGGACCGGGTTGTGACAAAAATAATATTAAGTAATCAAGTAGGATAACATTGTAAAATAATTATGAGTAATTGTTTATGATGTTTATTTTGTTTTGTTGTTTGCTTTGTGGTTTTGTTTAGTTTTATTTTTGTCTTAATAAAGAACTGTCTATTGTCTAATCATTCTGCTACACAGAGATACCAGAGGGATAATGTGGTCTATCGAGGAAACCTGAAGGAGATGCATTGATTTAAAATTGAAAAACTTACCGGTATTTTTCTCCTTATAGTGTCCAATTCTTGTCAAATTCCAATTCATATTTGATACTTTTGACAGCTCTAGGTAAGATTTTCAATACATTTTTGTGGTTGAGAATGGCCACAAGTGACAACGGCGCTATCACTCTGGTCTCTCCATTTTGCAATGATTTCTTACTATACCCCAAAACTCCATCGTAAATGATTCTAAAAGCAATTATATCTGCGCACAATCATCTTTCACACAATTCATCCACACTTTTCTTGATCTTCCCCTCCCGCTTTTGCCGCTTCCCATGACTTTATACCATGGCTTTTGTGACATGACTATCCTCCCTGCTCATTATATGCCCAGCGAAAGACGCGCAATAAATAACAATGTAAAAAAATGCTTCAATATTTTACATTTCGATCAGCATTAACTATTTCTAACATGCAACTAAATTTAGCTCGAAAATCTAATCCCCATTCGAACTCTAGTCTACAGAGTACGGCACTAATCGACTTATGTGATGTAAGAGCACTCTATCTTGTTAGCTAATACCGATGCCGGCTAGTTAGGAGATTTATCGACGTATTTAGAAGTTTTGGGGCTGTTTTGTACGCTATTGCCTGTAGCATGACTTGCTGGGTATAGCGGCCCGCTTTTGGCGTTATGTAGGCTTGGAAGTCGACGACAGGATTTGAATTTGTTACGGTGATAGAGTTAGGTGACGTGTTCTTTTCAGCTTCTGCATTTCAATTTTAGATGCCGGCTAGTTACTAGATTTATCGACGTATTTCGTCGTTTTGGGGCTATTTTGTACGCTATTGCCTTTAGCATGACTTGCAGGGTGAAGCGGCGGATCACTCTCTATGCGGCTGTTTTTTTGGCGTTATATGAAAGTCGACGACAACCCATGATTTGAATTTATTGACGTTTTTTATTCAGCTTCTACTACCAAATGATCCAATTTCTAGAGTTCATATATTATATCTTCCGACCATCTAGCCAAAATATTAGCTAGTAGCTCTTATCGCTTCGTCGTTGTATCAGTTATAGGACGCTCACTGCTGGACAAAGTCTCCCCTATAAATCTTCAATAAGACCGGTTGAATCCGGCTTGCATCCAGTACGATCCTGCGGTCTTGATGAGGTCATCTATCCCACGTCACCGTGGTACGTCCACCTACAAGGTAGACGCCTTATGCTGCGCGTGGTCTCCACTCGAAAACTTTTCGACCTCATCGGTCTTCAGTCTTCCGTTCTATGTGTCCTGAATACTGCTATTTCAACTTGCCAATTAAACGATGCCCAGCCGTTTATTTGGAATATTACGAGTAAATCGTTGGTGGATTGTCAGTTTCATGTTATGTAGTAGTACGGGAACGATTCGGGCTTTAAGCCCATAAAACCCCACAAAATGTTCCATAGTTCTAGTGAAAACACCAGTTATAGGCCGAATCAAACTTTTTGGCGGCTGTGATGTTAGCCAAGCAATTTAATTCGGCATGTACAGATCGTTTCACTCACGAAGTCGCGCCCCTCCACAGTAAATTATTGGTTTGCATTTATACGCGTAGACCTCGTTTGTACACAACGCCTTACAGACATGCCACACGGGCGTTGACGCCGCGTAATTGCACCGCGGCGTCACCGCCGCTGCACCGCCGCGGTGCAGCGGCGGTGCTGAGCGTCGTCGCGGCGTCACCGCGGCGACCAGTGTTGCCGGTAGCGATTTAGACATTAAATCTAGAGTATTCGAGTATTCTATGAATTTTTAGCGGGAAAAAGGGTTTTGACGACAACCGTAATCAATCGTAGATAATCTTAAACTGAAGATGAGAAAAATCCCTCGTACGCGTTAGAAATCAGATTGTGTAATTTGTCACGACGAATGTCACAGTAACAGCTTTCCAAGTGACAGCTGTCAAACGTAAAAGTGATTTATCTCGGTTATTATCAATTCTAGACTACTGCTCTCTTCACAAAAGTAATAGGGCTCGACGAGATCTATATTTCGGATGACAGCTGTCAAACTTAAAAGTGATTTATCTCGGTAATTATTGATTCTAGACTACTGCTCTATTCACAAAAGTAATAGAGCTCGACGAGATCTATATTTTGGATGACAGCTGTCAAACTTAAAAGTGATTTATCTCGGTAATTATTGATTCTAGACTACTACTCTCTTCACAAAAGTAATAAAGCTTGACGAGATCTACATTTCGGATCACTTTGAAGTTTGACAGCTGTCATCCGAAATGTAGATTTCGTTGACCTCTATCACTTTTGTGAAGACAGCAGTAGTCTTGAATCGATAATAACCGAGATAAATCACGTTGAAGTTTGACAGCTGTCATCCGAAATATAGATCTCGTTGACCTCTATCACTTTTGTGAAGACAGCAGTAGTCTAAAATCGATAATAACCGAGATAAATCACGTTGAAGTTTGACAGCTGTCATCTGAAATGTAGAACTCATTAAGGTCTATCACTTTTGTGAAGCCAGCAGTAGTCTAAAATCGATAATAACCGAGATAAATCACTTTTACGTTTGACAGCTGTCATCTGAAATGTAGATCTCGTTAAGCTCTATCACTTTCGTGAAGTCATCAATGGTCTAGAATCAATAATAACCGAGATAAATCACTTTGAAAATTGACAGCTGTCACTTAAACAGCTGTTACTGTGACACTCGTGAAAAAAACAAAAAACACACTTTCTGATTTATAATATTAGAAAGAGTTAGCGAGGACAAAGTTGGACCGCTGACGCTACACACGATCCGATTTCGCGGTTGGCTCACACAAAATCAGAATGTATATGAGAGATTTTACTTATCTTCAGCTTAAGGTTGAACGGTTATCCCTAAAACCTTTTTTTCCGCTAACTGTCTAGATGTCATCAGTGTCTAAGGCAACACCGGGCGCCGCGGTGTCGCCGCGACGACGCTCAGCACCGCCGCTGCACCGCGGCGGTGCAGCGGCGGTGACGCTGCGGTGCAATTACGCGGCGTCAACGCCCGTGTGGCATGTGCCTTAGTGTGCGTGTAGAGGCTAATAGTACAGACAGTAAAAAAAAATGATCACTTAGGTTAGAGGGTTACACTGTCGTACAACTACATTCAATAAATATGGAGGGGCGCGCCTTCGTGAGTGAACAGATCTGTACCTTCCTGTATCATTAACAAGATAGTACAGACGAATATTCACTGCCCAAATAAAACACCAAAAAACAACCCATTCGTTCTATCACTAAGACTCATCTCTCCTTTCAGCTCACCAGTGATATAGAAGACTAGTAGATACAGTGATATACCGAGTCAGTTCGTGAGATGGTATACACTCGCGCCGGCTGCCCGGTCATCGAGCGGGACTCTGATCTGAGCTGATCGAGACTCGCTGATACAAGGTGAGATCATCTACTTACGGGCAAACATATCTCCTTGTATTATACTAGTGATATAGATAGACTAGTGGCTACAGTGATATGTCCGAATCAGTTCGTGAGATGCTAATACATTTGCTACAGTGATATCCAGATTTACTTCGTGAGATGGTATACACTCGCGCCGGCTGCCCGGTCATCGAGCGGGACTCTGATCTGAGCTAAGACTCGCTGATACAAGGTGCGATGGCCGAATAATGAATGGCAGTTGCCCACTTTTGCGCATCCTATAACAATACTAAGTCGAAATAAAAAGTATCCCTAGGGTGGGCAAAGGAGTTTGTGGGGTAGGCACTTCCTAGATAGCTACGCAGATACGACTGGCTATGATACCGATTCAACATCTGCGGTCGTATTGTGTACACACGCGTTCCGACGTTCGGCTTCTCTTTCCCTCCCGTTCGCTCTCTTGGCGCGAGTAACTGACGTGAGCAGGAGAAAGCGAAGCCGAATGTCATAACGCGTACAGAATACGGTCCCTGTTTCGCCAATTGTTTCTCCCTAATAAAAGACATGTTATTGATTTTTCCTTTTGTTCCGGCAGATGTCGCACTACCCGCAGCCTGCCTCGCTGGAGGCGGCGCTGCCCCTCCTCATCAGGCCCGACTTGCGCCTGCGCCAGCAGCTGGGCGACCAACTCGTCGCGTTAGTCAAGAAGGAGCCAGAGATCACGCAGGACATAGCCGCGCAGCTGCTCGACGCTCTCATCGCTTGGCTCAATGGGGGGAACTTTAAGGTTAGTGTAGTTTGCGCCAGTTATGGGGGATAAGTGAGGCGCTGAACACTGCACAAAAAGCTAAATATACAGCCTTGGCCAAAAGTATTAGGCACCCTGTATTTTCATTCTATTTTCTAAACTAATTTCACTCCTTTTTGGCATTTTTAGCAAAATTAGGTGTCAATTTAATCAAATCAACAGAAATGAAAGCTTGTTTACTTGTTAGAGTCCAGAACACAAGTGACCAAACATTGACTGATAAGACCGAAACAAAACGGAATCATTTGTTTTCGGTCATCAGGTGTTCTATGACATTAACAAAGAGCCGCTTGATATTCTAAGAAGTTATTTATGACCCCGGTAAGTCATTTAAGATAAGCACTCAGTTATAGGTTAAGTAGTAAACATGCATTTTGATTTTTTAAAGGTGGCTAATACTTTTGGCCAAATATGTAGGTATGCGCGGGAGCCAAAGAGACTCGCACCGGGTCACACCCGCCCGCCAACCTCATGCCTTCCGCGCGCTCTTTACGCCCGTACTTGCCACTACGCCACTTGCGTCGGCAATTTTATTTATTTGATACACAAAACAGATAACAATCAAATTCTTATTCTAAACTTAGTAGCTAAATTTCACTCTGGATTGTCGTCCAAGGCATGTGTATACAGGAAAACTAAAAATTAACCGTAGACGAATACTTTGAAAGTATCCTTCTGTAGCAAGCTTCCAGAGGGGTACTTACAAAGCCGCACTGAAATTATCTAAAGTCTATTGATCGAAACAAGGAAACAAAGAGTGTATATAATAAAATAAGTAAAATGGAAAATTCACTGAACTGAATCACTCAGGCGTAGCGTATTTGTGGCGTCAGAACAATCCTGTTTGCGATTGAAATGGAGGATATCTTTTACAATAAGGAAGTTTCCTTTATCATAAAAACTAAAAATAATTATATACATTTAAAAACGTTAGAATTATATTAGATACAGTGAAAAAATTACTCGAATATATAATAAATTACTTAATAAATGACGGAGTTATGGATGTCTAAACATGACCGCACGAAATCAAAAAACCTCGCGTCGGATTTACTTTATTACGTGTTTACGGATATCTTTTCATCCGCCGACTTGTGTGGCGCGGCCTATACCAATCTTAAAATTAGAATAAATAATTACGTATTCTGTGCATAATACTTGCCAATTGTTACAATTTAGAGTATCACGGCGAGGATGTCCGTCGAGACAGTCATCGATGTATCATGCACAGTCTGATTGCGGCTGTCGCGCTTCATTGCACACGTCCGTATTCTGTTATCTTAGCGTGTCTTAGCGCTAAAAAAAGAAAAATCCTAACATTTGCGATTATGAACAAAATCGGTCAAGAACGAATCGAGACATAGTCTTATGAACGTTCCTCTCCTGCAACAGGAGGTTACTAAGCACGGGCCGTAGCCAAGTGCATTTTTTTTCCCTCATTTATTTAAAAATTTATGTACAATTCTACAGGTGTTCAGTATAGCAACTTTTTTGTAGGAGTATGTATGTTGTGGATGGAATTTCTAAAGTTATTATTTTATACTACGGGACTAATCGCGCACTAAAATTACGAGATAAATAAATACCTCCTCATCCCGACGTTTCGGCCGAGTTGCATCGACCGTGGTCACGGGTAGACTGCTCAGTCTACCTACTCTAATGTGTTCAAATCGAAAGTTTAAAAACAACATGTACCTTTTCAATACCCAGGCCTACTCACGAAGGTGATAGGATATCACCCTTCACCTATCACCCTTCGTGGGTAGGCCTAGGTATTAATGTATAGGTACATACATATAGTACAGTGGGCCAGCGTTAGTGGTATAGTAGTCTAACCCATAAAATATGGGCCGAAATGACAGGCAAAAATCTGCAGCAATTTATTGCGTTTGCAAGTTTGGTTTGTAATATTATGACTTTACATCATTAAACATGTATTTTGTGATATTTCCACGTGCCAAGGAATGGCAAAATTCATTATTCCACTATTTTATTTACTTTTATAATTTTTGATTAATTAATCAAAAATTAATTTTTTTGCAATTATACAAACTGGTAGGTTTCCAAAATTCAATCCGGAGACATTATGTTGTGAATGTCGTATTGTTAAATTATTTATTTGTTGCGTTGTTATTTGTTTATTTCTTATGAATTATTCATTATTGTTGTTATTGTGATAATTAGGTATCTTCTAGGTAAGCGTGCTACACCCTAGACCGCATAACTGCTCAACATCAGGCAGTATGTAGTCAAGCGCAAACCTATACGAAATAAAAAAAAAAGATGTTTTATGATTATTTCAAGTTAGCTAATTAATGGCATTTCAAATGTGAGTGTATATTTTTACCTAATTGAAATTTTTGAAATTGAATGATTGAATTGAATTGGAGTTGGACATATTATACAAATAACACATTGATTGTGCTCTATTTTTGGTGGAATAAAACAATACAATTTCATTAATTAGTATGTGTATAGAATAAGTCCGTCACGGCTCTTGGTCACCTGAGATTGAAGTCAGTTGGCGCCGAGGCGCGCCACGGTGCGTCATTTGTGTTGTTTCTAACAGATTATTGTGTTTAAAATGGGTAAGATTTCAATTTTTTTATCCCCAAAGGAGTGTATTAGCTGTGTCTTGCTTTTTGACGACTATAATTATTTACTGAGTACTTCTCACTGTAAGTAAAAGCTTCCCCGCAAGATGGACATGATTTTATTCACAACTCAACAAACGAAATTTAGTGCAGTCTGCTCGTTTTTCTCTATTTTTTATGTTTATTTTATTTTATTTTTTATTTTATTACAATTGGTTCGGTAACAGACATTAAGCTTATAACTATGATACAATTTAAATTTTAGCCAAACTTTCTAAACCTAATGTCCAATGATAACCGTACACAGCTTATATTTTGTGGACAAGTGAATAAAAGAAAAAAAAAGTTACATAAACAATAATAGATTAATACATAAACAAAAAAAGTAGTACAAAAACAAAACTAAAATCATAACTTATTTGATTGAATTAACAATTGACGATTTATAGGCATAAAAACTACGTGAGAAAATGTCTACAGGGACACTCAAATGGTTGTAAGCGCGGCACATCCTACTCACAGGGCTGTTTCGAGACACATTATTTAGGGCCGCTGGTACAGGTTATAGGTACAATGTATAGGTTTATATTTTGTCTGACGTAACGTAACATGTAACAGTTACGCAGATATATGCGGTCTATGGTGTAGCAATCTTACTAAGAAAATAACTATTTACTTGAGATTTGAAAACACCTGCTACGCTGTACTTAAGTCGGAAGAAAAAGTTTTATAACAAAGGAAAGAAATGCTTTTGATGATAAAAAAATTATTATCCTTGAAAATGTTGTTTTCACAGTTTTTCTCCACCACTAAAGTTATGGCGATATTCTTTCACTAAGTATTTGCTAATATGTATATTTTTGTGTTACAGGTGGCCCAAAACGGGCTAGAAGTGCTAGCGGCATTGGCCGAGCGCATGGGGCCAGAGTTCTCACACTATGTGCCCACCGTGCTGCCTCATATAATTGACAGGTGAGGTGTTTAATCGACCTCATATAGGTTCCAAAACGGTCTGGAAGTGTTAGCGGCGTTGGCCGAGTGCATGGGGCCAGAGTTTCACACTATGTGCCTACTGTGCTACCCCATATTATTGACAGGTGAGGTGTCTAATCGACCTCATAGGTTTCAAAACGGACTGGAAATGCTAGCACAGCGGATGAGGACAGAGTTCCCACACTATGTGCCCACCGTGTTGCCTCATATTATTGACAGGCGAGGCGTCTAAACGACTTCATAGGTTTCCAAATGGGTTGAAAGTGCTAGCATAATAGCTGTGTCCAGAGTTCTCACTAATGCCCACCGTGCTGCCTCGTTTTATTGATATGTTTTCGGTCTCCAATCGACCCCATAGTTCTAAAAGAAACTGCTGCGAACTGATTATTACATCCAGCGTGATCTTTTAATCTAGTCTAGATGATTAAAAATCCACCGAAGACCAGCGCTGGTTGGTTCCTAACCAGCATACGCTGAGATGGAGCCGGTTTGTGACAGAAATATAGATTAAATTACTTTGTTGCATAATTATTTAGTTTTAATATTTATTATGTTGTACTGAATGTTACGTGTTTCGTTCTGTATTTTTGTCAATAAAAAGCTGTCCATATCCTCTAGACAAAATAAAAAATCAAGACAGAATGTTGTGAACAAACAAGTGAGGCCGACCAAAACTACGCCTCGCCGTGTACCGACAATTTACACACACATCAACGTACAAGGAAATTACGCCTTGGCTTGACAGTCGAACTATGGCGGCGCAACAGCGACGCACTCACACATGTATAAAAAACCGGCTTCACTTGACTGTTCAACGACGTTCCCTCTTGATTTTTTTATTTGCTCTGAGTCCATATCTAAAAATAAAATTAGTCCCAACGTAATAAAGACAGCAGGAACACACTGTATGTAGGCAGCTTCCCACACCATCTAATCTTATTGGAAATCGTTAAGAAAAGACAGTCCTATAGCAGACGCCCTGAAGCTGATACGAAACCAACCTTTGTTATATCCCCATATGGTAGAGGAATATTCGCATAGTTAATTTTAACGACAAACTAATAGTCCATTGTGATTATATGGTTCAGTGGCCCGACCGCGGGAGCTGAGGCGGGACGGGGTTTATGCTATTGTTTTTATCGTGTCGTGATGTCATGCGGATTTAATTTTGATGGCAGCACACCCTGGACGTTGTAGATATTAATGTTTTTGACTCGAAAAGTCTTTAAAATCAAACCTGAAGATATTAAAATTTAAATTAAAGTATAGCCATGGTGGTCTAGAGGTAGTGACACTCGCTTTAAAATCGTAAGGTCGGGTTCGAATCCCCGGTCCCGTACCAATGAGTTCTTTTGGAATTTATGTACGGATTTTCACACCACTGGCTTTTCGGTGAAGGAAAACATCGTGAGGCTACCTGTATACGTCCGTTGAAGAAATTCGATGGCGTATGTGAATCCATCAACATGCACTGGGCCAGCGTGATGGATATAGCCGTGACGTGATTTCTTTGACATAATTTTATACATTTGTTTGTGTTCCGTGACGTCACGAAATTTTTTACTAGCTTGTTTAGTCATATGACTGTAATGATTACTCACAGAGCACATTTCCCACGGTATATTGCCGGTATAAAGGTTAATAGTTTTGGTACCCCCTGAATCCTGAACCCATTGTCAATTTTGAAAAATGCTTCTCATTATTCTAAATTAAAGTCTGGAGATTGTTTTTAGCTGTATTTCATGTATGGTAGGGAGTTTTAAAATTTTTGAACCTATTTATATCTACATATTTGTATTTAACAATTTCAGACTAGCGGACACGAAAGAGGCGGTCCGCCACTCGGCGCGCATTTGCCTCGCGGCGCTGGGCGAGTCCCGTGCCGCCCCACCGCGGGCTTTACTGGCGCGCCTCACGCCGGCCCTGTCGCATAAGGCGCCGCACACTAGGGAAGAGGCTCTCCGCTGTATACAGACATTACTCGACACGTGAGTATTTTTTTTTTATTGGAAAATTACAAACCACAGTCTGTGCCTTTTGTTAACTAAAATTCAATTATTCGATTTTACTGTACAAAAAGAGTTAGTACAATAACGTGAGTGTTGTAACGATCTTGAAATGGTATTACTCTAAGAAAAATACAGGCAGACAGACATAATTTAATTCTTTATTGTGTGCACTAAAAAAAGGAATTGTATTACATTATGAAAGTTAAATTTATTTCTGCAAATCGAATTATTTTCGCTCGCTACGCTCACGCAAGTGTTATAATATAAAGCGTTGTCAGAATTTACCTAGACATGCATATATAGAAGTGTTGAGTAGAAAGTCTTACGGTGTGTACAAACATTATTGGATTCGTGAGTTTTTGATACTTAGATATAGGCCGAATCTTACAACTTGGCGGCTGTGATGTGATGCTATCTAACATGTCTAACATCACAAACCACCAAGTTGTATGTTTCGACCTATAGATAGATAGATAAACTCTTTATTGCACACCAAGAAATAAACACAAAATAGAAACAAATAAACATGAACAGTGTAACAATGGGCGGCCTTATCGCTGATGGCGATTTCTGCCAGGCAACCTTAGGATGGAGAGGACAGAACGCGTATGAATAATGGACGGGGTGCGCATTAAATAAAATATAAATTAGATTATACATCATAAACATACATACTAAAAAAAAATGATATAAATACTTAAAATACAAACAATAAATAAAATTAAAAAAGAATAATGGTAAAAGAAACCTATGATAAAACAATAAACTAATACATAATATAAATTAAAATATACTACTTACATAAAACAACATAAATAACAACAACAACAGTTACAAAGTCAAAGGATCAACATTTTCTGCAGGTAATGGCTTTTAACCTATACTGTTTAAATGCGCCAAAAAGTCTGTAAAATAAAACTGAAATCCGTAAAGGATCTCAATTTGAAATTTTCATGCTCCTTCACTAAATTTACCTTGTTTTTTTTGTTTATTTCCATTTATTTATTTTTTATTTCGATTTCAGGCACGGTGCGCAAGAGTTGCAATTGCGCGCGGCCGTACCCAACCTCGCCTCGCTAGTTGGAGACCCGAGCAGCGCTGTACGGGATACAGCTATGCTACTGTTAGTCGACGTCTACAGACACGTTGGTAAGTTGCAATTGCGCGCGGCCGTACCCAACCTCGCCGCGCTAGTAGGAGACCCGAGCAGCGCTGTACGGGATACAGCTATGCTACTGTTAGTCGACGTCTACAGACACGTTGGTAAGTTGCAATTGCGCGCGGCCGTACCCAACCTCGCCGCGCTAGTAGGAGACCCGAGCAGCGCTGTACGGGATACAGCTATGCTACTGTTAGTCGACGTCTACAGACACGTTGGTAAGTTGCAATTGAGCGCGGCCGTACCCAACCTCGCCGCGCTAGTAGGAGACCCGAGCAGCGCTGTACGGGATACAGCTATGCTACTGTTAGTCGACGTCTACAGACACGTTGGTAAGTTGCAATTGCGCGCGGCCGTACCCAACCTCGCCGCGCTAGTAGGAGACCCGAGCAGCGCTGTACGGGATACAGCTATGCTACTGTTAGTCGACGTCTACA
This sequence comes from Hypomecis punctinalis, assembly GCA_949316475.1. Lineage (NCBI taxonomy): Eukaryota > Metazoa > Arthropoda > Insecta > Lepidoptera > Geometridae > Hypomecis > Hypomecis punctinalis. Next base: position 7,509,828 of record OX438823.1, read on the forward strand.
GACACGTTGGTAAGTTGCAATTGCGCGCGGCCGTACCCAACCTCGCCGCGCTAGTAGGAGACCCGAGCAGCGCTGTACGGGATACAGCTATGCTACTGTTAGTCGACGTCTACAGACACGTTGGTAAGTTGCAATTGCGCGCGGCCGTACCCAACCTCGCCGCGCTAGTAGGAGACCCGAGCAGCGCTGTACGGGATACAGCTATGCTACTGTTAGTCGACGTCTACAGACACGTTGGTAAGTTGCAATTGCGCGCGGCCGTACCCAACCTCGCCGCGCTAGTAGGAGACCCGAGCAGCGCTGTACGGGATACAGCTATGCTACTGTTAGTCGACGTCTACAGACACGTTGGTAAGTTGCAATTGCGCGCGGCCGTACCCAACCTCGCCGCGCTAGTAGGAGACCCGAGCAGCGCTGTACGGGATACAGCTATGCTACTGTTAGTCGACGTCTACAGACACGTTGGTAAGTTGCAATTGCGCGCGGCCGTACCCAACCTCGCCGCGCTAGTAGGAGACCCGAGCAGCGCTGTACGGGATACAGCTATGCTACTGTTAGTCGACGTCTACAGACACGTTGGTAAGTTGCAATTGCGCGCGGCCGTACCCAACCTCGCCGCGCTAGTAGGAGACCCGAGCAGCGCTGTACGGGATACAGCTATGCTACTGTTAGTCGACGTCTACAGACACGTTGGTAAGTTGCAATTGCGCGTGACAATTATAAATGGTTCAAAGTTTGGTAGAGGGGGTCGTGACGTCACCTCTCTAACAGAAATTTATACATTTGTATAGCACTTGTGACGTCACGCTATATCTTCATAAATTTATATTTAATTGGTATAAAAAAAACACGTGTCTAATATTTTTTGATGGTCTGAGGGACTATTTTTTTGGTCATCATGCCCATTGCGTGTGGCAATTATAAATGGTGCAACCGGTAGGATACGACCGAACCCACGCCCCCAAAATCCCTTTATGGGTCTGGCCCTATAAAGGGATTTTGAGAGCTTTTTAATGATTCTTAACTGGTTATGAATCATTAAAATAATAATAGTTGAATGTTATAAGAATTTTACTTTAGAATAGGTGTAATTTTTGCATCGTTCGTTTCAGGCGAAAGACTTAGATCTGATCTAAAGAAGAAAGAGCTGCTGCCGGCTCAGAAGTTCGCTCTTCTTGAACAAAAATTTGACGAGGCGAGGGAAGCCGGACTCATGTTACCTACTGGTGAGTAAAGTAATATTTTTATTGAGACCAAGCTTATTTATACAACGAACGAATTAAATTATTGAACGTCGTGCCGTGCGTATAATCGGGGATAGTAAGCTTGTCGCTTCCAAGATGAAAAGCCTGGAACACGGGCGTAAAGTAGCGTGTTTTAGCGTGTTAGCTTTTTTTTTATTTGACCTGAATATAACATACATAGGTACAATTAAAAGTACTGCCAAACAGCGAAGCGGTTTGTAGGCAGGATAGCTCTCACATTAGGTGCATAACTTAGTAACTATGTACAAGCGGATAGAAATACATTCCCTTGTTATATAGGTACATGTGGGCAATGTAATGTCATTGTCAGTTATTCATTAACATATTTTGTTTTTATAATCTAAAGTTTGATACAAATGTTTGCTTTCTAAGGTGTTAATCTTCATCGCTTAATTTATCCAACATCAGTTTCTTTAACATTTTTTAAAGCAAAATTTTGTTTGAAATGATTTCTCGAAATTTTTATTACATAATCTAGGTATGATCCACTGCCTAGTACGCTTACTTACCATAATAGTTTTTTTTTTTTTATTTCGAATAGGTTCGCGTTTGACTACACACTGCCTGATGTTAAGCAGATGTGCGGTTATATAGTTTTTATATTTGTATTGCAATTCCAGTTGGGACTTCTAATCCCCCCTGCAGGGGCAGGGGCGATAGAAGGAAGGGTCCTTCTATCGTACGGCTAGACGGACGCGACCAAAGCGCCACCCTTTTATGGTGGACATTCCGCGCGTTAGAACCAAGCGTTTCGAATCCTCATTCCTCGTACGAACAGCCGGAATGTGGAACGCTTTGCCTGGGTCTGTCTTCCCGCTAAAGTACAACGTGGGTGTCTTCAAATCCCGAGTAAATAGGTATCTTCTAGGTAAGCGTGCTACACCCTAGACCGCGCATCTGCTTAACATCAGGCAGTGTGTAGTCAAACGAAAACCTATTCGAAATAAAAAAAAAAGACTTAGCCGCTTTACGGCTCCATTTCGGCTCGTGCGCGCTCGAACTCCACGACCTTGATGATTCCTTCATCTCCTTTTCGCTAGAACAAGCCGGAAGTCGCATAAATACCATCCCTACATAGTCGACGTACCACCTGCTCGTACTAAGTTATTTTTCTCGCAACTGTTATGAATTTTTTCACCGTTTAAACCTTCCCTTAACAAATACTTCAAGATCAAAATTAGCCATATCGGTCCAGCCGTTGTCAAGTTTTATCGAAACATAACCACGATTCATTTTTGTTTACAGGGTCAACAACCACGATTTTTGTATACAGGGTCATAGGTATTAAACGCAAAACCTTCTAAGAACGGGTCTAGTACATCTAGACAACAACTTTTGTACTACGAATTTTGAAAATTCGCGAAAAAAATTTGCCTCCTCGCACATTTTGCTGCGTTGACGAACTTTTTGTATGACATTTTTTCTTCGGTATTTTCCAAAAGTCGTAGTACAAAAGTTGTTAGTCTAGATGTACTAGACCCGTCCTTAAAAAGTTTTGCGTTGAATACCTATGACTCTGTATAAGATAGATTTATATCAATCTCTGGCAGCCATATCACAATCTTGGCTTAGTTATGGGGTTAGAATCTGTGTGTAAGAAGTCCCCTAATATTTATTTATTTATGTAATTAAATAATATTATATTAGGAGAAATCTTAAACACGGTATCTGACCCCAAACTAAGCAAAGCTTGTGATATGGCTGTCAGAGACTGATATACTACATAAACATATTTTTTAAATACATACTTAAATAGATAATACCTAAATAGCACCCAGACAGAGCAGACACCTGTGTTCATCACATAAATATTTGCCCTGAGTGGTAATCGAACCCACGCCTCCTTGACCCAGCAGTCAGGGTTACTAACCACTGATCCACCGAGGCAGAGAATTAAATAATAATATAAATATAGTTTTAAAAGAAATAAAAAAAAAACGCTTATGATTTTTTTTATAAATGCGTTGTCGGTTTTCGATAGTTGTGCAAAGTTTAAAGAAAATCTGATCGCTCAAAGTAGGTCGATATCGAGCTCAAAGAGGTTGGTTACGAGCAATCAATCAAGCAAACGTACAGGTGAAACTAATTAAAGCGTGTTAATTAATATAAATATAGTTTTAAAAAAACTAAAAAACACGCTTAGGAGTCAACAATTTTTTTAATATAAATGTATTTTAATATAAAGGTGTGCAAAGTGTAAAGAAAATCTGATCTCTCAAAATAGGGCAAAATCGAGCTCAAAGGGGTTGGTTACAAGCAAGCAAACATACAGGTGAAACTAATAAAAGCGTGTTTAAAAGTGTAGAAATGTGACCGTGTGTTATGTTGTTTCCAGCGACCCAAGGCGTGGACGAGGCTGACTTTATATCTCGCACCGTGAAACGCACCATGACCATACCCACTTCGGGACGGACGAGGGACGGCGACAGCAGCGGGGCTTCCACGCCAGGTCATTATTATAATGCTTTTTACTTGTTTAAACCCTGGACCACACATAGGATATGTTGGCTACACATTACAGGCTTGGTTCCAATCTTAGAATAAAGTTTTCAAAGGTGACGTCCACAAGTGGTATATTATTCAGCGAAAAATCGAACCAAGATGATATATACATCATTTGAAAGCTTGTTTTATGGGCTTCCCAAATATATTTAATTTAGATTTTTTCACCCCTCCAATTTTTTTTTTAAATACGAAAACTAAATTGTATGAAAAATAACAATACAGCTTATTACTTATTCTAGTTTAGCAATGATAAAGTGCTTCTATCGTTATTTTACCTTCATTCGTAGCTGATTCTTCCACATTCATCGCATTAAAAATAATAACCTACCAGTGTGACCAGTTAGTACAATGTGACAAACAAACACTTCAAAAGTGTGTCTAATTGGTAAAAATGCTTTTATTTAACAATTTGGAGGTTACTTAATCAAGGTTGATAGAGATAAACTACTTATTGAGCCAAATATATTTATTAATCCTAATAAATTCAAAATTAATTTTAAAAAATCGGAGGGCTCTTTTTTGTTTTTAACTGATGTAATAGACTCAGAAAAATATGAACTTTCTCGAAATGTAACGAGTGTTGTGGTTAGAATTTTTGATTATTATTACCTCCATACATTTTGTGGACATGTCCTTTGACTTACCAGTACCTACTATACCGAAAAGAAGTCATTGTACTGATCACTATCAACTTTACTTTAGAATTAACCCTAAAATCGCTAAAAGATATTGGTCGTCCCATACAAAATACATTGACCTTAGGCAAATGTCTAATCTGCTGCAATTTATCTACACAGATGTATGCTATATTTATTTTTGGAAGCCGAATATTACTTAATGGCGTCTGTGAAATTAGCTACAAGCTCCTCAAATGCCCACTACGCCGCTGACATTTGAATAAATTTCTACTCCATAACGACTCGCCTCATATACACATACGCCATTAAGTTTGATTCAGCCTATATCAATCTATAACAGTCACTTCATTGAATCTTTATAACAATCTAACCTAGTAATATTTTCTTCTTCCCACCATGTACCATCGCCGGCCCTGGATCATCGTAACCTATCACCGATTCAACTCTAATACGGTGACTTGACCATTCTTCGCTCCACACTCGAATTTTGTGGCATCATTTGACACCAATACCAATTATCAACACCAATCTGACCAAAACCCACCACCAATATGACCAAAACCAACCGCCAACCTGACCAAATATCATCTCCAATTCAATCAAAACTTTTACCTATCTGACCAAAACCCACCATTAATCTAAACAAAACCCACCACCAATCTGACCAAAACCCACCACCAATCTGACCAAAACCCACCACCAATCTGACCAAAACCAACCGCCAACCTGACCAAATATCATCTCCAATTCAATCAAAACTTTTACGTATCTGACCAAAACCCACCACCAATCTGACCAAAACTGACCAACATCACTAAATCGCCGACAACAGCATGCGAAGCGCCCAAGCGGCCTATAGCGGGACTATACGGGCTGCCCAAACCTGTGCGGGGCATGCCGCCGCCGTCTAAAATGAATAGCGCCACTAGCGGTAAGTCCATTGCATTTATTTAACCTTATACTCATCACTAAATTGTACTTTTAATATCTTTACGTCACCATTTAACCTCATCTGCTGAAAGACTTCTTAGAATCGCATACTCGACTAATATGTATGGGATTCGATAATATGTGATTTATCTAAATTAGGTGCCGGTCGCAGTTTAATAGATGCTTAATTCGGTGCTATGTAGAATAATAAAACATACTTTCAGAAAAAAAAGCCGTGGTAGTGATGCCCGTCTTAGTGGGTTCAAATCCCGGTTCCGTACCAATGACAACTGTTTTTGTAGTGGTGCCAAAAATGTTACTAGCAAAATATCGATATCGATATTTTTGGCTTGGTTCTACTTTGAATAAAATATCGTATCGCAATAACTCATCTTTTTAACTATTGACACGATACTGGATCAAATATCGTATCGCAATAACTCATCTTTTTAACTATTGACACGATACTGGATCAAATATCGTATCGCAATAACTCATCTTTTTAACTATTGACACGATACTGGATCAAATATCGTATCGCAATAACTCATCTTTTTAACTATTGACACGATACTGGATCAAATATCGTATCGCAATAACTCATCTTTTTAACTATTGACACGATACTGGATCAAATATCGTATCGCAATAACTCATCTTTTTAACTATTGACACGATACTGGATCAAATATCGTATCGAAACCACACAATAGTATCGTCTCAACAAAGAGCGGCTTTAGAAAATATTATTTCTGTGTACTTTGCCACTTACAGGTTGGTATAAAAGACAAATCTAATTCTATTTTTTAAAAATACGATACCGGTTCGATCCAAAATATCGTATCGAAACAAGCGGATCGATACACTGCGATGCGATCCATTGCAATCCGAAGTATCGATACAAACACCTGGATCGAGCATCCCTAGTCGGTTGTCAACTAAAGCGCCTATCGATGGTGAGCGAGGCCGCCCCGCGCACTTTCTCCACTGGTTAATACGCTCCTTGTTTTTCATCTTACAGTGTCATCAGGCATGCAGTCTTTAGGCGGCGAAGCGGGGGCGGTCTCTTGCGAGGCGTTCGAGGCCGCTTTTGCCGCGACCGCGCCCGCGGCGGTCTACGGTGCGAGAGGCCTCGACGACCTGTGTCGACACGCGGCGGCCTTGCTGGGGGACAAGGGGGCGGATTGGGAGAAGCGAGTCGACGCGGTAAGACTTATTAGCTCTTTACAAAGTGTGTTTTTGACCGACGAACCACCGGAGGAGGTATACAATTCGACGCGTATCTAATATATATATATATATAACACAGGTTTCACCTAGTTCAGGCAATTGTGTGTGTGTGTGTGTGTGTGTGTTATTTATTAAATGTTTTTGCCTTTCAAGTGTAATGTTGAATTTGATGTTTTTAAATAAATTATTTTTTTTATTTTTATTTTATATATATTTTAATGTATAACCACGCATAACTTTTTTCGTAGTAGTCCGATTTCAATAATTATTTTTTTATTGGAAAGAGTATACTTCGAAATTGGTCCCATTTAAATTTTATCGAAATCGGCTCAGTCATTTTTGATAAATCAACAATAATGTGAAAAATGCTACATCGATCCGTGCGAAATATTCGCGAATTCTGTACACGGGTGAAGTCGGTCATGCTGATTTTTGCAAAAAATAATCTTGTTTGTTGTCTGTTTTACTGTTTGAAGTGACTTTCTTGTGATCTCTTGTCTTCTTTAAGAGATACGAGTAACAGTGATAAATTTAGAAGCAGTTTTTTATCCGACAGTGTCATTTAGTCTTCTTCTTCTTAGTTTTGGCGTCGCATTATTGTGCATTTGCCAGTGTCAAGTAATAAGTTTTAATAATTTTTGATAATATTTTATCAAAATAGTCACTGTCGTAGTCTTGTCATAGTCCAATAAAGTCGCCGTCAAGTCCAATCATAGTCCAAGTCATACCTCAGTAAAGCAGTGGAGACTTTACTAGAGGCGTCTATGGAGTTTTGGTAACAACACGGAACGACATGATACGTCACATAATATAACTTGCCTACACTCATGCACGTAAATCAGCTCATAATCAACTAAATACCACCATTTTTTACTAATTATCACTGATAAAAACACAAGTTTAACAAAATAATACACAAGGCGACATGATTTTTCCGCGTTCCCGCCAAAACTCAAAATCGGGCTGGTCATTTAGTCTATAAGCTCTTTGAAGTGTTTTATTTGTGATATTTTGCTCTTTTAGATTGAAAATATTAGGTTGATGCGGTAAGATGGTCTAGATGCTATTTGTATGTTTTAAAGTGTGTCTAAGCGCCACACAAATCAGCGGATGAGACGTTAGCCGCAGTTGTAGATCAGGCAGTGTGTAGTCAAACGCGAACCTATAAGAAATAAAAAAAATAAAAAAAACAAAATGACACTTCGCCGTAGTTACCTAATTATTGAGCATGTGTGCACAATTCCGACGCCGCGTGTCGTAGTGCGTAGGTGCGTGCCGCGTGCGTAGGTAGCGCGCGGGAGGGATGAGGTTGGCAGGCGGGTGTGCTCAGGTGTCTCGTCTCTCTGACTCCCGCGTTTACCTATATTTCGGCTTTTGCGCAGCGTTCTGCGCATTACTTCCCATCCGCCGATTTATGTGGCGCTTTAGTATACTTGTGATCTTTTGCTCGTTTAATTTGAGAAGATTGAAGCGACGCGATAAGACTGTCTCTAGATGCTTTCATCCATCATCCACCAGATAATTATAATGTATTGACTTTAATGTTTTATTGGGGTGGGCAAAGAGGTTTCTAAGATGGGCAAGGTCCACCCGTGGCATATCGCTTTATCGCTACATAATATAAAACAAAGTCGCTTCCCGCTGTCTGTCCCCATGTATGTTTATATCTTTAAAACTACGCAACGACTTTTGATGCGGTTTTTTTTAAAGATAGAGTGATTCAAGAGGAAGGTTTATATGTGTAATACACCTGTGTGAAGCCGGGGTGGGTCGCTAGTCAAATTATGAGACAAGGACTGCAAACTATACTCTATAAAAGGTGATGTCCACAAGTGGTATATTATTCAGAGAAAAATCGAACCAAGATGATATATACATCATTTGATAGCTTGTTTTATGGGCTTCCCAAAAATATTTAATTTAGATTTTTTCACCCCTCCAATTTTTTTTCAATGCGAAAAATAAATTGTATGAAAAATAAGAATAAAGCTTATTACTTTTTCTAGTTTAGCAATGATAAAGTGCTTCTATCGTTATTTTACTTGCATTTGTAGCTGATTCTTCCACATTAATCGCTTAATTTGCTAAAATTAAAAATTATAACCTACCAGTGTGACCAGTTAGTAGGTACAATGTGACAAACAAACACTTTAAAAGTGTGTCTAATTGGTAAAAATGCTTTTAATTAACAATTTGGAGGTTACTTAATCAGAGTTGATAGAGATAAACTACTTATTGAGCCAAATATATTTATTTATCCAAATAAATTCAAAAATAATTTTAAAAAATTGGAGGGCTCTTTTTTGTTTTTAACTGATGTAATAGACTCAGAAAAATATGAACTTTCTCGAAATGTAACGAGTGTTGTGGTTAGAATTTTTGATTATTTTTATACCAGCCTCCATACATTTTGTGGACATGTCCTTTAACTTGATCTCTGCGACAGCTGTCAGAGAAATCACGCCTATGAATTCCTGAATTTCTTAATAGTACAGACAGTACCTGTCAATGTCTACTTTATGGGCATGCCGATTAGTGATGGGCGACGAATGATCGTGACCAGAGTTTTATACTGACGATATTTTAAATAAAACTTAATATATCATTAATTTTATTGTATATTTTAATATCATAACATTTTTTACATGTTTAAATTAATTAAACCCAATTATATGTTACATTAGCATCGATAATAGTGAAAAACGTCGATAAATACTAACGTTACATTATTATGAGTATTTAATTAACATCATAACATTATTTACATGTGTACATACTTGATCTTAAATAATAGTAAGTAAATAAAATCCAATTTCTCATCTTCAACTACTCATTCGATTTCATTACAACATGTTTGAAAATCGTTTTTTTCCACCACTATCTCAACTCTAAAAATGTCAATCTTCTATGTCAATGTCACTGTCGCAGAGATCAAGTTAAAAATAAATCCCGATTCCCGAGTAAATAGGTATCTTCTAGGCAAGCGTGCTACACCCTAGACCGCATATCTGCTCAACATCAGGCAGTATGTGGTGAAACGCAAACCAACTATTAAGGATTTTATAAGGAAAAAAAGAAACAAAAAACAAATTTTAATTAAATATTTCAGAAACCGTAATTTCGTCTTTACTATTATGATATTATATTCTACCATTATAAAACAACATTTAAAGCCTTTACTTCTATATTATTTAAATCTTAAGACGATTTTATAAAATTAATGTAACATACAATTATTCAAAGTTTTCTCATTACTGACAGTGACACTTGTGGTGGTGTCATAGACATGACATCTAAGACAGATCTGTACAGACAATAAATCAAGAGTTTTAGCGGGAACGCGGAAAAATCATGTCGCCTCATTGTATTATTTTGTTAAACTTGTGTTTTAATCAGTGATAAATAATTAGTGAAAAGTTGTGGTATTTCATTGATTATGAGCTGATTTACGTGCAGGAGTGTAGGCAAGTGATATAATGTGACGTATCAGGTCGTTTCGTGTTGTTACCAAAACTCCATAGACGCCTCTAGTAAAGTTTCCACTGCTTTACTGAGGTATGCATTGGACTATGATTGGACTTGACAGCGACTTTATTGGACTATGACGAGACTACGACATTGACTATTTTGATAAAATATGTATTATCAAAAATTATTAAAATTTAATACTTGACACTGGCAAATGCACAATAATGCGACGCCAAAACTAAGAAGAAGAAGACAATAAATCAATAAAGGAGCGACTCTACTGAGGTGATTATGAGGTGATAATTCCTTACATATTTTTGTTCCACAGCTAAAGAAGATCCGTTCCCTGCTAACGGCGAACGCCCACCAAAACTTCCCGGTGGAGTTCGCCGCGCATATGAAGGAGATGTCCGTGCCTTTCCTAGTCGTTATCAAGGATTTGAGGAGCCAGGTGTGTTAGAGTATTGTTATCTCTTATTGAAGTGATTTAAAAAATATTTGGTTATATGGTAGATCATATTTTACATGTAGTCCCATTTAAAGGTGACGTCCGCAAGTGGTATATTATTCAGAGAGAAATCGAACCAAGATGATATATACATCATTTTAAACCTTGATTTATGGGCTTCTTAAAATATTTAATTTTGATTTTTTTATTCCTCCATTTTTTTAAATGTGAAAAATAAATTGTATGAAAAATAATAATACAGCTTTGTATATTTTCTAGTTTAGCAATAATAAAGTGCTTCTATCGTTATTTTACTTACATTCGTAGCTGATTCTTCCACATTCATCTCTTAATTTGCTAAAATTAAAAATTATAACCTACCGGTGTGACCAGGTAGTAGTTACAATGTGACAAAAAACACTTAAAAACTGTGTCTAATTGGTAAAAATGCTTCTATTTAACAATAATGGAGGTTACTTAACCAGGGTTGATAGATATAAACTACTTATTGAGCCAAATTTATTTATTTATCCTAATAGATTCAAAATTTATTTAAAAAAATACGGAGAGCTCTTTTTTGTTTTAAACTGACGTAATAGACTCAGAAAAATATGAACTTTCTCGAAATGTAACGAGTGTTGTGGTTAGGATTTTTGATTATTATTATACCAGCCTCCATACATTTTGTACTGTACCAGCCTTTTGAATAGTCCACTGCAGGACGTAGGCCTACCCACGAAGGGTGATTGGGCCATATCCACCACGCTGGCCCAGTGCGGGTTGGTAGATTCACATACGCCATCGAATTTCTTCTACGGAAGTATGCAGGTTGCCTCACGATGTTTTCCTTCACCGAAAAGCCAGTGGTGTGAAATTCCCTACATAAATTCCAAAGAACTCATTGGTACGGGACCGGGGATTTGAACCCACGACCTCACGATTGTAAGGCGGGTGTCACTACCTCTTGACCACCACGGCTTACGGCGTGTATAACGATAGTACACATACATTTTGTGGACATCTCTTATATCGCAATCGGCTCAGTCGTTTTTGAAGAATTAACCATAATGTGAAAATCACAACATCGGTGATATTCGATACGTGCGAACTATTCGAATTCTGTACAAGGTTGAAATCGGTTATGTAATTTAAGTCGAAAAATAATTATAGTAACAAATAATAAAAACTATATTATAAATCGATGTACGCCGTCTGCATGCATGAAAATATGTCACGTTCTGCCGGTTACCGAGCGTGCAAGCGCTCTCGCTTGCACGATACTGAACAAGCGGTAAGCGGTAGAGAGGTACGATCGGCCTAAGCGTTCGGCTTGTTTCAATTATTTGAATTTTTATTATTTATTTTTTTATTTCAATTATTCGATTCAACAATGTTTTGTTGTGTCAACCGACTTTACAAATAAGTATAAATATATTAGGGGACACCTTACACACGGCCTCTGACCCCAAACTAAGCAAAGCTTGTGATATGGCTACCGGAGACTGATATACTACATATACTTATTTTTAAATACAAACTTATATTGATAGTACCTAAATAACACCCAGACACAGAGCAAACACTTATGTTCATCACATAAATGTTTGCCCTGGGTGGGGATCGAACCCACTCCTCTTCGATCCAGAAGTTAGGGTCACTAACCACTGAGCCACCGAGGCAGACAATTTTTTTTTAATTTAATTCGTTTTACAATGTTGTTTTTTTTCCAGGTGGTGCGTGAAGCGTGTATAACGATAGCCCACATGGCGAAAGTACTCAAGAACAAATTGGATCAGTTCACCCTGTACATACTCCAGGAGCTTATTAATCTCATACAAAATTCCGCCAAGGTAAGGACCATTTGGTTTGCCATATTTTTACACTTTTTTAGGGTTCCGTACCTCAAATGGAAAAAACGGAACCCTTATAGGATCATTTTGTTGTCCGTCTGTCCGTCTGTTAAGACTTTATCTCGGGAACACGTAAAGGTATCGAGTTGAAATTTAAACTGTATACGTATATCTATGGTCTCTTGCAGTTGTGTGAAAGAAAAACTTCTCAGTTATCGTATAAATGAGTTAGAGCCGTTTATGTCGTAAAAAACCGTATATTTCGACTCTCACAAAAATCAAAACCTACAGGGTACTTCCCGTTGACATAGAACTATGAAATTTGGTGAGAAGCATTGTCTTAAAGTACACATATAGGAATAAATCTAAAAACTGTACATTTTTATTAAAAATCACAAAAAATAGGGCTTCCAAATTCACAAAATATGGGTTCAAAATTAAAAGTGAGTAAATCGTATCATGTAAGGTATCATATAAAAGAACTTCATCAGCACATGCTAAAACAGGTTTTTAATTATTTTAACAACGTGTTTGTACGGAACCCTCGATGCGCGAGCCTGACTCGCACTTGTCCGGTTTTTTTTAATTGAGTAATTCTTTAGCGGCATTGTGCATTTTTTGGGTTGGGTAAAAATGTTGAACTCGCGTCAGGACACGTGACCTGATCGTAAGACGGCGCAGGGCGCTTGCGCGAGTGTGTTTTGTATTTTACCACATAAATGATAGAGTCTGGCTAACGAAAGTTGATACTGACAAAGCGCGGCAAATTTAAAAAATATCAGCATGGCAGCCCTAAACTGAGAGGGAAATACTTTCTCTCACTTACACGATGTAGCATTGTTACCATTCTGCGATTATGATTCTTCCAAGTCTTTGGGGAAATCGTAAAAAAAAAACTTTTTTTCAAGCTTTAACTTGTCGTGTTTTATATTCATTACGTTAATATTATTTTCTCCTTTTTTTACGTTATTATTATGCCAAACTGAGGCTTTGCATTGCTCTCCAAATGATCCAAATGATTTCAACGCGTACCTATCTATGTACTTTATTACGATGAAGACTATAATAATATAATGAATCATTTTGTTGAGTTTAGTTAATGACGTAGGTTTGATAAATGTTTTTAACACAAGGTAAAATACCCCAATTTAAAGGTAAATCCACGATGGTAGTAGCACCGTGTACTTACACATGGAAATGTGTAAGTGGGTTAGAGGTTATCTGGAAGAAATCGCTTTTAGCGATAAAACCGTCTTTTGTACCATTTTTCTGTCGTTGTTTCTTCTTCTATTATGTTTTATTTCTAGTGGTGTCAATAAAGTGTTCTTGTATTGTATTATAGGAAATTTATCGGTTATAGGCTGCACCACACAAGTTGGTGGATGTGAAGTTAGCTACAAGTTGCGCAATATCCAATCTTGACTGAAGCTCACATAAAGCCGCGCGTTGATTGGCTATAGCAGCTTGTAGCTAACTCCACATCCTCCAACTTGTGTGGCGCGGCTATACTAATATCAATAAAATACTTTTCAATTAACTAAATAAAAAAAAGTTCAGAAAAAGACTGCCTCATTGGCCCAGTGGTACTGACCCATACTTCTGGGCCAAAGAAGCGTCTGTATTTAGAAATATGTAATCAGTACTTTATACAATAGGCATGATGACTAAACAAATATAATCAGTTCGTCAGATAGACTATCAAAAAATATTAGACACTAGTTTTTACCCGCGGCTTCGCCCGCATACGCAATATATCATTATAATTTATAGCCTATGTGTTATTCTGATATATAAGCTATATAATCAAACTACGCTACGAGCGCTACGCTACGCTTTCGGTGATTGTCAGCGATCACCGAAATTAAGCAACGTTCCGCACGGTCAGTATTTGGATGGGTGACCGCGGGTGGCATTTTCCAACTGAGCGCTACCGTGGCTCGGATGACACGTCAAATTATAGGTCCCGGTTGTTTTAACCGTTTAGCCATGTCAGAGGCCTTCAGGCGGCCTAAAAACTCTGACACCAGGGCTAGCCACCCGGCCTATACGAACTTACTTACTTTTAGCTATATAATTGCAAAGTTTCATCTCAATCCGTTCAGTAGTTTTTGCGTGAAAGAGTAACAAACATCCATCCATCCATCCATCCACACAAACTTTCGTGTTTATAATATTAGTAGGATGTATATTTTCTTTTGACAATTAAACAAAAATTTATGAAGATATAGTCCGTCAAAGTTCCGCGTGACGTCACAAGTGCCATACAAATGTATAGACTTCAGTAAGAGAAGTGACGTCACGACCCCCACTCCCAAACTTTGACAAGGTTTATCTTTGTCATTTGTTGTTTGATTGACGAAAGAAAAAATACGTGTCCGATATTTTTTGATAATCACGGAGTAATTATATTAATGATTTTATTACCCACTCATCATGCCTATTGCCTATTATCAGTCTGACAGCCATATTACAAGCTTTGCTTAGTTTGAGGTCAGAGACCGTGTTGTTTTTAAACTTTCGCTATTTGAACACACTATTATTATATACTACGGGACTAATCGCGCAATAAAATTACGAGATAAGGTAAGGTAGTATAGGTAGGTAGATGAGGTATTTATTTGACTGCCTCGGTGGCTCAGTGGTTAGTGAACCTGACTTCTGGATCAAAGAGGCGTGGGTTCGATCCCCATCCAGGGCAAGTATTTTTATGATGAACATAAGTGTTTGCTCTGTGTCTGGGTGTTATTTAGGTACTATCTATATAAGCATGTATTTAAAATATGTATGTGTAGTATATCAGTCTCTGGCAGCCATATCACAAGCTTTGCTTAGTTTGGGGTCAAAGATCGTCGTGTAAGATGTAAGGTCGTGTGTAAGATGTCCCCAAGTATTTATTTTTTATTTTATTTATTTCGTAATTTTAGTATGCAATTAGTCCCGTAGAATAATAACGCGTGTAAGAAGTCCCCAAATATTTTATTTATTTTTAACAAAGAGCATATTTCAATATTTTCAATTAATATTGTGTATTTTTTTTACGATGTATAATGACAATACTACACTACTACTACATAGAAAGCAATTAAAGCAAAGCAATTGTGTATTTCCATTCCAGGTGATATCAAGTGCGGGGACGGTTTGCGTTCGCTTTATAGTGACGTACGTTCACTCGCCGCGGCTCATCCCGGTTATAGTGACCAATCTCACTTCGCACAAGTCGAAGGAAATACGCTCTACGCTCAGGTATGTTATAATATAGGTTTTTTTTTCACTAAAGTTTTGATTTTTTAATCGAGCAGTTGTATATACATATATATTGTAGTAATAATTCCAAAAACTGTAAATGTAAATTCCATTTAGGCCTCAATTTTAAAACTACGTTAAAGATTGTTTGTTTGATGTGTTTTTTACTTCTTACTAGGGATTGTTTCGCCAGTTAATATTACTATGAACCGATTTTGATTTTAATTTCTTTGTTTTGACGGCGTGACCACATAGAGCTAATTATATATAGACAGGTCAAATAATAAATAATTTTTATTTTTTATGTAAGATAATACTAATTTTTAGAAGTCATACATAGAACAAAATGTGTTTGTTTTGATGTACAGAATATGCCCTTAAAAAATGCTAATTGATTACCAGTAATGTATTGTTTTTGGTTTGTTCCAGTGAGATTCTGGTAGTGATACTGGAGCGTTGGCCGCCTCTCGTGTTGGAGAAGCAACAAGCCGCGGTGAGAGACGCTATCAGACGAGCCTGCGCCGACGCCGACTCTAACGCTAGAACACACGGGAGAAAGTAAGTCTATTGTTCTAAAGAAAACATGGAGAAAGTCGTTTCTTCCAGAGAATACATGGGAGAAAGTAAGTCGTTTCTTCCAGAGAATACATGGGAGAAAGTAAGTCGTTTGTTTCAGAGAACACATGCGAGAAAATAATTAGTTTGTTCCAGAGAACACATGCGAGAAAGTAAGTCGTTTGTTCCAAAGAACACATGCGTGAAAGTAAGTAGTTTGTTCCAGAGAACACATGCGAGAAAGTAAGTCGTTTGTTCCAGAGAACACACGGGAGAAAGTAAGTAAAGTAAGTCGTATGTTCCACGGAACATATGGGAGAAAGTAAGTAGTTTGTTCCAGTGAACAAGTGGGAGAAAGTAAGTCGTATGTTCCAGGGAACACATGGGAGAAAGTAAGTCGATTATTCGGAAGAAATATTCCAATAGATATTGAAAACTGTATTGCGATCTATTGTGTATTTGTGTTATTTGGCAAATCTTAGCGCATCATATCTTAGCGTACAGGTACATAAAAAAATACTTCCAGATAATAAGCCCGAATACAGAGGCGCCAGCGTAAATTAAATAGCAGCGTAAAAGCGTTCTCTCTATCAAATGCCTAAAGTGAAAAAGAAACAGAACCATGCTATTTAGCTAATATAGTTACGCTGGCGCCTCTATAATCGGGCTTTATGAGGTATTTATTTATCTCGTGATTTCAGTGCGCGATTATTCCCGTAGTATATAAGAATAATGTGTTCAAATCGCGAAAGTTTAAAAATAACGTTACTTATTTTGTTTAAACAGGGCGTACAACGCGTACACTCGTCAGTTCCCATCAGATGCGGAGGGGTTGTTCCAGCGGCTGGACTCGGCGGCGCAGAAACAGATCGAAAGGGAGAGGAACCTGGGCAGCGTCGACTCTCTGCACCGACTCGGCACAGGTAACCGGGCTAAATCTGACCCTCTCTATATTCAGTGCTCTAGGGGTGTGTTACAATCTGTTTGTACACTATACTCTATAAAATTTAACTTGATCTCTGCGACAGCTGTCAGAAAAATCACGCCTATGAATTCCTAAATTTCTTAATAGTACAGACAGTACCTGTCAATGTCATACTTTATGGGCATGCCGATTAGTGATGGGCGACGAATGATCGAGACCACAGAGTTTTAGATAGAGTTTTATTTAAAATATCGATAGTTTATACTGACGATATTTTAAATAAAACTTAATTTATCATTAATTTTATTGTATATTTTAATATCATAACATTTTTTACATGTGTAACTTAATTAAACCCAATTATATGTTACATTAGCATCGATAACAGTGAAAAACGTCGATTAATACTATCGTAACATTATTATGAGTATATAAATATTATCATAACATTATTTACATGTGTACATACTTGATCTTAAATAATAGTAAGAAAATAAAATCCAATTTCTCACCTTCAACTACTCATTCGATTTCATTACAACATTGTTTGAAAATCGATGTTTCCCACCACTATCTCAACTCTAAACATGTCAATCTTCTATGTCAATGTCACTGTCGCAGAGATCAAGTTAAATTTTATAGAGTATAAGCGCCACACAAATCGACGGATGAGAAGTTAGCCGCAGATGACACTTCGCCGTGATTGGCTAATTATTGCGCATGTGTGCACAATGCCGACACCGCGTGAAGTAGTGCGTAGGGAGCGCGCGGGAGGCATGAGGTTGACGGGCGGATGTGTCCCGGCGTGTCTTCTCTCTGGTTCCCGCGTATACCTATATTTCGTAGTTTGCGCAGCGTTCTGAGCATAACTTCCAATCCGTCGATTTGTATGGCGCTTAGTATACAGAGCGTAAATTACGTCTGGCCGCAGTCGAAGGATGCGAAAAGAAAGCCGAAATGTGGTGCAACTTAGATTTAATTAAAATAAAATAATAAATTACAAGTGGAGGACTGATCCCTCGATATTAGAAAGGAAGAGTGAGTAATTTCTGTACTGAATATAATAAGAACAATAACGATTGCAAGATTTCTGGGTATCGCCCGGTGCTGGTGGGTCGTTGGTTGCGACACCGCGGCGGCTTCTTGGTAGAATGCAGTGCACGTGCTGATTGATGACAAATCGATGTCTTAACACGTATAATATGTACACTAGTTTCCACCTAATTTTACATTTGTCAAATATTTTTCCAAAGGAAATTCACGAAAAAGAAACATACCGCGTTACGTTACCGTTTTGTCGATAGAGATCCAGGCCCCTGTAGAGGAAAATCACCATCCGTACAAACCGAAGCAAACTCGACGAGTTAAAACAGAGACTTTCGCGTCCCTTCGGTCAGTTAAAATGTCCAAAAACATTCTAGTTCCCATAGTAAAATTGAACAACTTTGTTGCAGAAAGAAGATCCATCACGAGCCCTCGGAGTCCGTCTTCCAGCGTCTCTGGTGAGCACACTTGACTCATTTATGACGACGTCATACCCATTTTTATGTGCAATATTATAGACATTCCAAGTCCAATACAGGGTTATTTGCTTGCCTTGTACTAAGCTGAAAAAGGGTGGCTATAACTATCATTATGAACAACTTTTACTATAGGGCTAACTCAGGGCTAACTCAATAATCAATAAAAAAAAACAGTATTTTTTTTTTTTACAAAACAGCAGCTCAGTATCGACAAAATGTTATGAAACAACTGTATTTTTTTTCTCTAGTTGCGAGTTGGATTTATAGAAAAAGTAGTTCATAACTATGGTCTGGATAACCTCATTTCAGCTTAGTACTATAAAATAACCCTGTATAAAATATTATAGACATTGCCAGTCGAATATATTGACGAAATATTAGATTTAAACTTAGAAATTATATCAAAGTTTTAAAATATACGTTCCAACCTTCCAACTCGAATAAATTGACGAAATATTAGTTTTAACCTCGGAAATAGGCATGATGACTGGGTGAAAAAGGGTCGCTTCCGAAAGTTCTACCATTTAGTTCTACTATTGGAACTACCCGGACAAAATTTTCCCGGTAGTCCTACCGTAAAACTACCGGAACAAAATTTTCCCGGTAGTCCTACCGTAAAACTACCGGGACAAAATTTTCCCGGTAGTCCTACCGTAAAACTACCAGGACAAAATTTTCACGGTAGTCCTACCGTAAAACTACCGGGACAAAATTTTCCCGATAGTCCTACCGTAAAACTACCGGGACAAAATTTTCCCGGTAATCTACCGTAAAACTACCGGGACAAAATTTTCCCGATAGTCCTATCGTAAAACTACCGGGACAAAATTTTCCCGGTAGTCCTACCGTAAAACTACCGGCACAAAATTTTCCCGGTAGTCCTACCGTAAAACTACCGGCACAAAATTTTCCCGGTAGTCCTACCGTAAAACTACCGGAACAAAATTTTCCCGGTAGTCCTACCGTAAAACTACCGGGACAAATTTTTCCCGGTAGTCCTACCGTAAAACTACCGGGACAAAATTTTCCCGGTAGTCCTACCGTAAAACTACCGGGACAAAATTTTCCCGGTAGTCCTACCGTAAAACTACCGGAACAAAATTTTCCCGGTAGTTTTACTGTAAGTATAACATTTCGCTTTTAGGGCTCATGAGGTCGAATTTGCTATAACTCGCATCAATAAATAAAACATTTAAAGGTTCGTTTCCTCTCGCTCGCACAACTACAGAAGTGTGAGCAAGAAGAAACGTACTTTTAGATGTTTTCTTTATTGACGCAAGTTATATTATCTGACGAGCTAATTATATATTTTTAGTTATCATGCCTATTATAGCATAGATTTAAGATATGCATTCCCAGTCGAATTATGTCGACGAAATATTAGTTATAATACTAGAAATTATATCAAAATTTTAAGTTTTTTAAGGCATTCCAAGTTGATGAGATTTTAGTTTTAAAACCTTAATAATTATATCAATGTTGTTGAAATTGAAAAAATTTTATTTTAAATCTCTGTCATTTCGCAATACATTCTCATTTACTAATACAATACAAATATACAGCGTATTCAGAAAGGTTGTACTAATCTGAAAAGGGTGATTCAGACCATCTTTACAAGCAACTTTTACTATGGGGCCAACCCGAAATCGGCGGATTCTAAAATTGCATCTCGAAATCGATTAATAAAATAACTGCTTTTTAGGGTACCGTACCCAAAGAGTAAAAATGAAACCCTATCACTAAGACTGATGTCCGTCCGCCTGTCCGTCTGTCTGTCTGTCACCAGGCTGTATCTCATGAAGCTTGATAGCTAGACAGTTGAAATTTTCAGAGATGCTTTATTTCTGTTGCCGCTATAACAACAAATACTACAATATAACTAAAAACAATATAAAATAAATTTTTAAGGAGGGCTCCCATTCAACAAACCTGAATTAAAAATTCCTCCCCCCTCATAATTATTTTATTAATATCGAGCTAAAGTTTTTAGCTCGATATTAATAACGGTAAAAGGTAGACGATTTAAATATTCACAGAATATTTTTTTGTATGTTTACTTTAATAATTAATTATTAACTTCATTAAAACTCGCGTGAGAATTCATTATACTAAAGAAAACACCGGTTTTTACTCACGTATATTATCGCGGCCGGGCCGCTGGGAACCCGACCGGTTTCAGAGTAATTAGTACTCCTTCGTCATGGAATACGCGCGCTCCCGTCGTCAGTGCGCGTGCGCCAGTACGAAGGAGTACTGACGACGGGAGCGCGCGTATTCCATGACGAAGGAGTACTAATTACTCTGAAACCGGTCGGGTTCCCAGCGGCCCGGCCGCGATATTATACGTGAGTAAAAACCGGTGTTTTCTTTAGTATTAATTATTAAAATAAAATTAATATTTAACGGAGTCTCCCATACAGTACGGAACCCTTTGTGCGCGAGTTCGATTTGCATTTTGCCGATTATTTGCTTCGAACTCCAGGTTTGTCTCATATTAAAAGTTGGTAATTGGAATAATGAGGGTCTGCATCACCTTCACCCCCGTTTGACTTAATACAACTTTTTCAGAATAACCTTAAATAAAAATAAAACAAATATCCGCGATAATTTCAGACACATCATTACCTATTGTAGTTTTAAGTTGCCGAATCATACAAGTTGGCGGATGTGAAGTTAGCTACAAGTTGCGTAATATCCAATCTTGACTGAAGCGCACATAAAGCTGCGCATTGATTGGATTGGCAAGTGCGAGATTTTCGCTCGAGCTCGATCGCGTTAGTTTGATGTGATTTCTATGGAAATGGCAAAGCGCCATCTTGTGTCACGTACAGAAAACTGAATAGCTAAGTGTGAGTATTTTTTACGGTAATGTAACGAGCGCCAAACCGATCGAACACGAGCGCGGCAACGTCTGTGATTGGCTAATTCAAGCGTGTGTGTCAATGTGCTCGCGTGTGTGCGCGGCGCGCTCGATCAACGCGATGTAAAAGTAATTCGATTTGATTTCTTCTTCTTAGTTATGGCGTCGCATTATTGTGCATTTGCCAGTGTCGAGTATTAAGTTTTAATAATTTTTGATAATATTTTATCAAAATAGTCACTGTCGTAGTCTCGTCATAGTCCAATAAAGTCGCGGTCAAGTCCAATCATCGTCCAAGTCATACCTCAGTAAAGCAGTGGAGACTTTACTAGTGGTGTCTATGGAGTTTTGGTAACAACACGGAACGACATGATACGTCACATTATATCACTTGCCTACACTCATGCACGTAAAAATCAGCTCATAATCAACGAAATACCATCATTTTTCACTAATTATCACTGATTTACACAAGTTTAACAAAATAATACAATGAGTCGACATGATTTTTCCGCGTTCCAGCCAAAACTCTCGATTTGATTTGCAAATCTCCCACTAGTCACTCATCTTGTAGCTAACTTCACATCCGCCCACTTGTATGCTTCCGCCTATACTATAGTTAATTAGACTTAAATATAACTTGATAATTCCTCTATTACACGCTGCATTGGATTCAAAACACTATCCAATTAATTGGTAAAATTATAAAGCGTCGACTGAAAACCTAGTGTCGGGTTTGAGTCGTACGAATTCTTTACGACGACGCCGAGCCAGTCAGGAAAGACCGCCGATATCGCATATACCTGTTGCTATGCGAGGTAAGAACTGAAGTAATTTCGTATGGGCTTCTATCGTGCGGCTAGGCAGACGCGACCAGAGCGCCACCCTTTTATGGTGGACATTCCGCGCGTTAGAACCAAGCGTTTCGAATCCTCATTTCTCACACGAACAGCCGGAATGTGGAACGCTTTGCCTGGGTCTGTCTTCCCGTTAAAGTACAACGTGGGTGTCTTCAAATCCCGAGTAAATAGGTATCTTCTAGGTAAGCGTGCTACACCCTAGACCGCACATCTGCTTAACATCAGGCAGTGTGTAGTCAAACGCGAACCTATTCGAAATAAAAAAAAAAATGCCAGGTGGCCAGCCCTGGTGTCAGAGTTTTAATCCGCCTTAAGACCTCTGACACGGTTAAAATAACCGGGATCTGAAATTTAACGTGTTATCGGAACCACAGTAGTGCTCAGTTATAAATGCCACTCGCGGTCACCCATTCGAAGACTGATCGTGGCGAACGTTGCTTAACTTCGATGATTGTTGACAAAACCTAGATATTATTATTATATACTACGGGACTAATCGCGCACTAAAATTACGAGATAAATAAATACCTCCTCATCCCGACGTTTCGGCCGAGTTGCATCGACCGTGGTCACGGGTAGACTCACGGGTATTTTTTTATCTCGTAGTTTTAGTGCGCGATTAGTCCCGTAGTATATAATAATAATGTGTTCAAATCGCGAAAGTTTAAAAACCTAGATAGATTATATATACCTGTAGCTATAAGTGGTAAAGTTGACTGCCTCGGTGGCTCAGTGGTTAGTGAACCTGACTTCTGGATCAAAGTGGCGTGGGTTCGATCCCCACCCAGGTCAAGCATTTTTTGTGATGAACATAAGTGTTTGCTCTGTGTCTGGGTGTTATTTAGGTACTATCTATAGGTAGTATGTATTTAAAATATGTATACGTAGTATATCAGTCTCTGGCAGCCATATCACAAGCTTTGCTTAGTTTGGGGTCAGAGGCCGCGTGTAAGATGTGCCAAAATATTTATTTATTATTATTTATTAATGTATGTCAATGAATATTAGAGAATGCTGCAACGGAGAGAAGCGTGACGGCCGAATGGGGACGGAATAGTGCCGATTGGATTTGAAGGAACTACTCGATAGATGCCAATAGGAATAAGCCATGGCGAGGGCTATGCTCGGAGTTTCTCTGCGAGATCGAATTAGGAATGAGGAGATCCGTAGAAGAACTAAGGTTACCGACATAGCCCAGCGGATTGGCAAGTTGCAGTGGCAATGGTCAGGGTATATAGCGCGGATGACTGATGACCGATGGAGTCGAAAAGTTCTCGAGTGTAGACCACGTACCGGCAAGCGCAGCGTAGGACGTCCACCCACAAGGTGGACTGATGACCTTATTAGGACCGCAGGATCGCGCTGGATGCAAGCCGCTACCAATCGGTCTTATTGAAAATCATTAGGGGAGGCCTATGTCCAACAGTGGACGTCCTATGGCTGAAATGATGATGATGAGGAATAAGCCGTTATGCCGAACATAATGTAGTAGCTACATTGGGTCAGCTTTTAAACAAGTACTGCCGAAACGAATGGACTAGCCGATAGGCACAAAATGATTTATACAGAACAAATGTAGTAACTGTTTCGAATCTTTGTCGTTCGATGAATTCTGCCGAACTGACTGTGGCCGGCCCGCTTACGTGTGTATACGCCGAATCATACAAGTCGACGGATGTGAAGTTCATGAAGACGGATAGACATTAGACTGCCTCGGTGGCTCAGTGGTTAGTGACCCTAACTTCTGGATTAAAGCGTGGGTTCGATCCCCACCCAGGGCAAATATTTATGTGTAACATAAGTGTTTGGTGTCTGGGTGTTATTTAGTTACTATCTATCAAAGTATGTATTTTAAAATAAGTATATGTAGTATATCAGTCTCTGGCAGCCATTTCACAAGCTTTGCTTAGTTTGGGGTCAGAGGACGTGTGTAAGATGTCCCAAAATATTTATATTTATTTATTTATTAACTCGCAGTTTTATGCGAGCCTCAGTCAGGATTGGATATTGCACACCTTGTAGCTAACTTCACATCCGTTCAATTCTATGATTCGACCTAAAGCAACAGTGGTTTAAATTCGCATTACGTCCTAAACGAATCCGATCCACTCTAAGAACTTATAGTCTTTATTGAAACCATAATTGAAACCATGACTGCCTCGGTGGCTCAGTGGTTAGTGACCCTAACTTCTGGATCAAAGAGGCGTGGGTTCGATCCCCACCAGGGCAAATATTTGTGTGATGAACATAAGTGTTTGCTCTGTGTCTGGGTGTTATTTAGTTACTATCTATATAAGTATGTATTTAAAAATAAGTATATGTAGTATATCAGTCTCTGGCAGCCATATCACAAGCTTTGCTTAGTTTGGGGTCAGAGGCCGTGTGTAAGATGTTCCCCAATATTTATTATTATTATTATAATTTTTAGAAAGAGCAAATGAAAATGACTCTAAACGACACGTGTTTCGCCTGTAAACGAAGCATTTTTTTATATCGTATAGATTTGCGTTTGACTACATACTACCTGATGTTAAACAGATAAGATGAGCAATGATTGCGCACTGAGGTTGCAGATGTATTTATTAAAGGCGAAATACGTGTCAATAAGTGCACAGTATAAGTGCACAGTATAATGTCCGGTTTTCATTATTCCAGTTTAGAAATATACTATATGTATATAGATTGCCACTGGAATAATGTAAATCGGCACTAGAATGCACTGGAGTGCCGATACATTGTTCCAGTTACAATCCAATGTTTGGTGAGTGAGTGTGAAGTAGTAGATGTGCAGTTTGTGTTGATGGAATGTGTCCGGAACGAGGCTCAAAGACAGGATGTAATGTACTCTATTGATAAGCTTAATGTAGGTTTGTGTAACAGCATTTTAGCTTCCCTAACATCTGAGGAAGCGAAATTGCTGTTAAAGCTGTACAAGCGAGTCCTATAGTAAGTCGCAACATCTGATCTGTATGTCATTACGGGGGGTGACATAGTCACTCCGTGACTAAACCCTTTACAATTAATAAAGAAATTTATATGAACACCGGATACAACTCACGATTATTTGAACGGTCGAGCGGCTATGCGTCCGACCGGTTTCAGACTAATTAGTACTCCTTCTTCAGGGAATATGCGCGCCCCCGACAACGGACGCCCGCGCACTGATTTTAATAATGAATCCTCACGCTAAGTTTTGAAGTAATTAATAAAGTTTAAAAAAAACAACGTTGGGTTTGGACACTGGTTAGGAATAATATAAACCGGCTATGAGAATCTTAAAGTTGGATGAAGTTTAGCAAAAAGGAGTCGAACTACACTTTAGTCAATAATGAGTTAATGATACCAAAGTTGTCTATGAAGTAGGCATTCATATAGAAAAACAGACTTCAAAAGGAGTCGTAGACAATGTGGCCAATTTTAAAGGCGCCATTGTAAATTTCATAGCAACTTTTATTGTTCTTCTTCAAAAGCATATACTGAAAAAGAAACAGCAATATTATAAATTGCTATTAAAATCACGATGGCGCCTTCAAAATTAACCAAATTAGCAGATTTTTAGACTCAACATGTTAGAGAATCTGTAGGTATCTTTAATGGCTTTAACGTAAGACGATTGTGAGGTGCCAACTTGTCCATACAAAAACAATAAGACGTTATCTCCCTCTAAATAATATCCGATTTAAGTGATTTTTTTCAAGTGATCAGCACTTCAATCGCTAGCATTGTCTTAGTCTTTTCAGTTTTTTAATGACCTCAAAGTTATAACTTTAAGGTCACACTCTTTTGGACCACAGAATCGGTCAAAAATTGTATAAAAAAAAAAATATCATGTATTTTCTGTAGTCTGTTATGAGTGCCTAATAATAAATAAATATAAGCCTCTAAAAAGTATTTTACGCAATACTTTGGCTGAAAAGAATGCAGAAACTAAAATCTTTCAACGAAATAAAAGAATGCCTCCGTTATTGTTTCCTGACAATTACAATTTAGATATCTTCAAGTCAAGCGTGAATAGGTATCTTCTAGGTCTACATACTCCATCTTCGGCAACAACTTCGCTTTCCATCAGGCGAGTTGCTGGCCAAATGTAGCTCTATTCTACATAAAAAAAGTTAAGTTAAACTTACTCAAGCAAATGACCTCAAAAACATAACATTTTGTTACAATTTAAGGGGTGAACAGAGTTTTCTCCCGCAACGTAAATTTTATCAAAAATGTTTTGAAAATTCTTTCGATGTTAGAAAACGCGAAAACAGTGGTCACCTCACACGCCTCTTAAAAGTAATATTTGTGGATTGAGTCTATTCTGGTAATCTACGTCCAGTTATTGGGCTTGCACTGAAGATTTATTCAAAACACATTTCAATATCGTAAATGATTGTCTATAGAGCGTTCGCCGAGCTCTGCGCGGTCGGTGTCTGCGGTGGACGCGGCGGCGGCTCAACGTGCCAAAGCGAGGGCGCTGTATTCGCACATGAGCCGCGCCAAAATGGCCGCCGGCACCGCCAGCTTGCGTGAGTATCTCTCGTTTTGTTTCAGATCAGAGAGCCGAGTGTGAGTTTTTTACTGTTCGAAATCTGCTCGATCACGTTAGCGTTTCCCAGCGCCAACTTGTGTCACGTACAGAAAACTGAATAGCCAAGTGTGAGTTTTTACGGTAATGAAACAAGCGCTAAACCGTTCGAACACAAGCGCGGCTACATCTGTGATGGCCAATCAAAAAAAAACCTTGTTCAGATCTTTTATTTCATCCCACGAAAACTGCAAACACGTTTATAAAATCATGTATTGCTCGACTTATATCAAAGTAAATTTGCATCAATCGCAAGATAATGTAATAGTGTTTGTTGCTGACGTCTCCGACTTGTGTTGGAAGAGAAGTCTGACGAACATACAAAAAAAAAACTCAAGCGTGTGTCAATGTGCTCCAGTGTGCGCTCGACGCGCTCGGACAACGCGACGTAAAAGTAATTCGATTTGTTTTGCAAAACTCCCACTCGGCACTCAGAAGGGCTAATATAGGCCGAATCAAACTTCTTGGCGGTTGAAAGTTAGCTACAAGCTGTGCGAAACCCAATCCTTTTTTTTTTGGTGACGGGGGGGGGAATCTTTTACAGATACCTAGCTGCATTGGGATGCAGCTGGGTTATGTGGTCTTATCCACTAAAACCCCCTCGGTAGTTGACTTCTATGCTATCTATCTATCTCGCACCAGTGCCTTCTAGCATGTCAATTGACGTCCCAGGACTATACACGCCTGCTTACAACGACGCTGGCTAAGCCCCGCCCTAAGTTGTCTCCTCCGGACTCGATTGGGTGAAACTCATCCCCAAATGCGACCACCCTCGAATCCCAGGTGGCCCCTTTTAGTCGGCTTTTACGACAGGCAGGGGATACCGAAACCGTATTCTAATACCCCGGTTCCAGGGTCTGACTGAAGCTCACATAACAACTGCGCCAGGATTGGGTATCGCGGAGCTTATAGCTAGCTTCGCTTTGATTCAGCCTAAATTATATGTCCCATTTACACTAACTTAAATTTTACTAAAAGAAATTTCCATCGTTCCAAAACGATTGAATTTGTAGGGCTGAAAATTCAAAAACTATACAATAACCTCAGTTAGTTGTTAACTTTCTAAATGAAATACATACAGGGTCATAACTATAACAGAATACGGTTAAAACTCACGTTATAATTATACGGTCAATCCGCAAGGAATCCGACCAGTTTCGGAGTATTTAGTACTCCATCCTCAGGGAATACGCGCGCCCCCGTGGACTGGCGCGCGCGCACTCTTCTTTTAATGAAGTGATATACAGGGTCATAGGTATTAAACGCAAAACCTTTTAAGGGCGGGTCTAGTACATCTAGACAAACTATTTATGTTCCAGGACTTTTGGAAAATCACGAAGAAAAAATCAGCCTTTTCTTATAAAAAGTTCGTCAACGCGCGGCAAAATGTATGGAGAAGCGAATTTTTTTTTTTGCGATTTTTCAAAAGTCGTAGTACAAAAGTTGTTTGTTTAGATGTACTAGACCCGCCCTTAAAAGGTTTTTTTTTGCGTTTAATACATATGACCTTATACTAACGCTTTTAAATACTATTAATAATAACTAGTAGTCGACTGCACGCTACAGCGACAGACTACAGCGTCGCACAAAGCCGTCAACAGTGTAAAAAACCGAACAAGTGCGAGTCAGGCTCGCACATCGAGGGTTCCGTACAAACACATTGTTAATATAACCCTGTTTTAGCATGTGCTAATGAAGTTATTTTATATGATACCTTACATGTTACGATTTACTCACTTTGAATTTTGAACCCATATTTTGCGAATTTTGGGGCCCTATTTTTTGTGATTTAGATAAAAGTGTACAGTTTTCAGATTTATTCCTATATGTGTACTCTGTGACAATGCTTCTCGACAAATTTCATAGTTCTATGTCAACGGGAAGTACCCCGGAGGTTTTTACGACATAAACCGCTCTAACTTTTTTTAAACGATAACTGAAAAGTTTTTCTTTTACACAACTGCAAGAGATCATAGATATACGTATACAGTTTAAATTTCAACTCGATATCTTTACGCGTTCCCGAGATAACGAGTCTTGACATACACACAGACGGACAGACGGACAACAAAGTGATCCTGTAAGGGTTCCGTTTTTTCCATTTGAGGTACGGAACCCTAAAAAATCTTTATTAGATAAATAAGAAGAATTTATTAAAGGCACAGTGCTATTACAACCAGAGGGATAAGGTGGTCAATCGAGAAAATCTGAAAGAGATGCATAGATTTAAAATGCATGAGTTAGAAAGAGACATGAAAAATATCTCGATTCAGTGGTTGTTGCCGAGTTTTTCTCGCGATATTGTCAAATTCCAATTCATATTTGACAGCTCTGGGCAAGATTTTTCCATATATTTTTGTGTCGAGAATTGCCTTAAGCGACAACAACGCTACTTCTCTGATTGTATTAGCGCTGTGATTATACCTAGGTATTTATTTTTTGTTTAGAAAGTTGAAATTATTATATTTTGGCTCTGATTTTTAATACATACTCACATTTTTGATTTTTATATACAAAATTAGTTACTGATATTTAAAAAACTAAGTAAAGTTTTTGAATTTCAGCCTGCGCGTCGTTCGAGAGAAGTTTTTAGAACAAATATTATTTAAAAAAAAAAAACTAATCAAGAAATATGTGTAAATATTATACAAATTTAACTATCAAATTGGTTTCTTTACGCTGTACAGAAGGGGAGATGGCACAGCAAGGTACAATCGCATAAAAAAGTGTTTAACATATTTTATTTTTGAATATTACATAGGTAGTAATCAAGGTTTTAAAAGCCTTCAAAGTGCTGTATATTTCTTTAGAAGACGAAAAAAATCTGGGCTAGCAGTGTACTCATCTTTTTTGGGAGATCTACTCTGAAATCACGAAAACAGATTAGCGGTTTTGTCGATAGATATCAAGGTCCCTTTGGTAAATGTTGGTTACATTACAACATAGCTTATACTAAGCGCCACACAAATTGGCGGATAGGAAGTTATACGCAGAACGCTGCGCAAAAGCCGAAATATTGGCATGCGTGGGAGCCAGAGAGATGAGACGCCGGGGTACACCCGCCCGCCAACCTCATGCCTCCGGCGCGCTCTCTACGCCCGTGCTCAACACTACGATACGACACGCGGCTTCGGAATTGTGCACACATGCGCAATAATTAGCGAATCACGGCGAAGTGTCGTCTGCGGCTAACTTCTCATCTGCCGACTTGTGTGGTGCTGAGTATATCGTACCATGAATTGGTGGTCAAGCGCGGATTTATTCGCGGTAAAAAAACATTTATCATGTACTTATAAGAATATGTCAGAAAAATATTTGCTGTTTAAAAATCCCGTATGCCGCTGTATGCTGTGATGCCTGTCCTGTAGTCGACATTATTTGAAGACTTTAAAATCTTACATGAATATATGAAAAATTAACCTATGTTATATTCAAAGTAAAATGTGCAAAAACCACATTAGTATTATCATCGCAAAACATCTAGTCCGATCTGAACTTGCACCATGGCGGCCCGCGACGGTACAGTTAAGTGCAACAACATTAAGTACGAATTATATTTTTTATAATTAATTATTTTGACTATTGGGATTAGGTACATATTGTTCTAGATTCCTATCTAATAGTGCTAAAGTATATAGGTAACCTATAACTTAAGCCTAAAAATAATCATGCTTATGTTATGAAAATAAAACAATTTAATAACGAATATTTAACGTTTTTGGCATTTTATACACAAAGTACAACAAGTAGTAACAAGTAACAAAATAAAAAATCACGAAACGAAAAATCAACAAAAAAACTTAACAAACAGTTTATATAACAAAAATATCGCGCGCGACTGTACTCAGTGGGTGGAGCTAGCGAACGTGACTACGACACACAGAGAAAGAAAGCACACTAATGAAATACGCTTTACGCTGTGATTTGTCAAGGGCGGTCACGTGGCATGTTCCCCGCTAGGGGGGCCCCGCTGATACCCATTTTTCGCTTCTGCGCAGGTTTACGCGTCGTGTTCAGATCGGACTAGATGTTTTGCGATGATAATATCCATTAAATTGTTTACCGTTTTGTTTCTCACTGTACCTTCATTTTGGCACTTTTGCTTGCAAACACATTTTCAGTCACTAGTTGGCTTTTAAATACGTAAATTATATTATTTTAGCTTCATTCAATATTCGTTCGTTTTTATTTTAGTCTAGTAATTGTTATATGCTTTGGTGTATGTTGTACTTACTTGTTTTTTATCAACACGTGAAATTCTATTTACTGTCTGGTATTCATTATTACTATATACTACAGGACTAATCGCGCACTAAAATTACGAGATAAATAAATACCTCATCATCCCGACGTTTCGGCCGAGTTGCATCGACCGTGGTCACGGTTAGACTCAACTCGGCCGAAACGGGATGATGGGGTATTTATTTATCTCGTCATTTTAGTGCGCGATTAGTCCCGTAGTATACAGGGTTATTCCTAATCAATTAGCATCCTTTTAGGGGCTTATTCTGTACATCAAAACTAACAACTTATGTTCTGGGACTTTTCTCAAAACTTAAAAAACAATCAGCTGTTCAATACTTTTTGTCGCGGGTGAACGATATCTTTCTATGGAACAACAATTTTCTTTTTTGAGTTTTGTCAAAAGTCGTAGAACAAAAGTTGTTAGTTTTGATGTTCAGAATAAGCCCCTAAAAGGATGCTAATTGATTAGAAATTACCCTGTATAATAATAATGTGTTCAAATCTCGAAAGTTTAAAAACAACATTTGTCTGGTATTCGTCATTGGATGAAAATCTTTATCTACGCCAATGTAAAAAAATCTCCAAAAAATATGAATTTCGCGCGCTGACCGAGAGTAGGCCGAATTATACAACTTGGCAGATGTGATATTAGCTACAAACTGCGGGTAATCCAATCCAGACTGAAGCTCGTTTAACACCTGGTGCCTGATTTTTGAACTTCGCACGGTTTGGTCGTATACGGAAGCATTCGCTACTTCCATAGACAACATAGAGTGTTTCCATACAATCTGCCAAATTTCCGTATACGTTTCCAGGCGTGCCAAGTTGGAAAATCAGGCCTCTGTACGAGGATTGGGCTACGCGCAGTTTTTAGCTAGCATCACAGCTGCCAATATGTTTGATTCGGCCTATAACTTTGTTAAGAAATCCTTAGTCGAAACGCTAAAAGTATGGTGAAACATTACAGCGCGCGCAAAACGCTCGCCCGCGGCGGGAGGCGGCGTGCCGCCCAGTCCCGAGCGAGTGGTGGGCCGCTCCCGTGCCAGGCCCGGCGTGTCGCAGTCACAACGTGAGTATACCTTTTTTGAACTAGGAAAATTCCTTATGGATCCCACCGGCCTGTGAAGACAGGTGGCTATGTAGAAGACCTAGCCAACCCTACTCTGCGGTAAACCCACCAAAAACCTGGCTACAAATCTTACGATCTGTTTAATTTAATATAATTTAAAAAAATCACACCGTCTCATCTTTGACTTGACTTAGTTGGAATCTACGGGCCCTAGGCCAGCCCAAAAATACATTATATGATAAATCCGACCCTGTATATCTAATCAAGTCTATTCGTTGTTTTGTTGCTGTGTGAAAGAGTAACAACGTGACAAATACACTTTCAGATTTATAATAAATAAGGATTTTGCTAAATAGCACCCTTCGTGGGTAGGCCTACGTCCTGCAGTGTACTATTAAAAAGGCTGGTACAGTATAGTTGCTAAATAGAAGCTAATTGTTACGAGATGAGTTCTTGGATAATCAGTTAATACGCCGATTATTCACTTTGCACTTTATTGCACAAAATCATAATACACACGACACAACTGTTTCGAAACTTCACACTGGCACTGATATTCACACAAACTAGTCAGCTAGTCACTTCACAATCACGGCACTTGAACATGAGATGTTTTCGCGACAACGATAGAAACGGTAACTGAGTCCCCAAGGGTCGACCGGCCTATTTATATCCGATATTACAGTCTGTAATTTACTATACCTTGTAAAATATAGCTTGATACGCGAGATGGACATTGACATACGCGTAATAATTCACGCACATCAAGTAACTTATTTTTTTATAGTCAAAGTGTACAGTTCACAATGTTGTACTCCATGCTCGTGCATCTCGACCATCAAGTACAGCATTATATACCAAACATTTTGACTATAAAAAATATGGTACTTGATGTGCGTGAGTCATTACGCGTATGTCAATGTCTCGCGTATCAAGTTATATTTTACAAGGTATAGATAATTCGCGACATAACTTGAATTAATAGGTTAATTAATATTCTGTTAGCAGAGTAACCGGTATAACGCTATAAAATTACACCATAAAATCCAAACACGACAAGAGCACACGTCGTAAGAAACACAGCTTAAGGCATAGTTACTATCTCGCTTAGGTGTAAACAACTCGCCGTAATTACCGCGCGCCTACCGCGTGACATTATTATAAATGTTATTGTATGTTTATTCCAGCTACGTCCCGGTCATCGTCTCCGTCATCCCGTAGCGGGCCAGTTTCGCTTTCCAGCGCGCGGCGTAGGCCTTCCGGTATCCCACGTTCGCTCGCTGGATCGCGCGAAACTAGCCCTACCAGGTAACTTATTAGAGTTCATTTTGCTGTCACAGGATTTTAAACAACTATGTTGGCGCAGCGGCCCAAATTGTGTCTTGGCCTCCGATAGCATTTGTCGCGTCTTGAATTTTAAACAGTGCTAATTTTTGAATATCGAATTTGCATTGTTGTAGGCTACCGTTATTATATGTTAATTAATTCTCTAGACTATCCTTATATCATGACTCCATCGAGCAAATATATAAATATTTGCTCGATGAAAAGACTCTATAAAGAGTCACAATCGTGCAAAGAAAGTGTCTGAGCCAAAACCCTGCGCAAGCTACGTAGTGGGCAGGCTTTTCAGTAAGTCGTAAGGCGATTGCGAGCCGACTACATTCTGGATTCGAAACGCTTGGTTCTAACGCGCGGAATGTCCACCGTAAAAGGGTGGCGCTTTGGTCGCGTCCGTCTAGCCGTACGATAGAAGAAAGGAGCCAGATTGTGCAACTCCTGAGCGCACTCTCCAAAGTGAATCCAATAAAAAGCCGACAAACACGCCACCTTACGTCTATGCTGCGACTTAGTCAAGGTGTCGTTGTCAGTCAGCCTCCTGGCTCGCCGCTCAATCGACTCCAGAGCCTCCAGTTGATATTTGGCAGAGCCATCCCAAAGGTGAGAGAAGTATTCCATGCAAGACCTGACTTGTGCTTTATAAAGGCTAAGTAGTTGCTCAGGTGTGAAATACCGTCTCACCTTAGAGAGAACACCAAGTTTTTTGAAGGCTAATTGGGCTTTTGACTCTATGTAAGAGCCAAAGTTAAGAGTCGATGAAAGCGAAACTCCTAATAGTTCCAAGCTGCCAGTTACAGGAACGGCGAAACCACGGAAAGCGGGAGACAATTGGAAGGGTCTCTTTTTGTCCGAAAACAAACAGCCTTGAGTCTTCGTGGCATTATAGGCTTCTTAGTGGCATCATTTAGGGACTGTGGCTATGTAGATATTTGCTCGAAGCATGGGCCCCTTGAAGAACATTTATACTACACCGATTTAGAAAGCCCTGGACAATGGAGAAGAAAATCGGCAACAATCTCGCTGCACTGAAGAGTGAGAGAACTTTACCAACTAGTAATTGGATCCTCAACCC
The DNA here is from genome assembly GCA_949316475.1 of Hypomecis punctinalis. Taxonomy (NCBI): domain Eukaryota; kingdom Metazoa; phylum Arthropoda; class Insecta; order Lepidoptera; family Geometridae; genus Hypomecis; species Hypomecis punctinalis. Next base: position 7,544,428 of record OX438823.1, read on the forward strand.
ACGACCTTTGTACTATATTCCCTCCTATCATCAATCAGGCTATGCGACATCCTCTGTTAGACATAAGCCCCCTCGAAAGATATTTAATCAGTCCTCCTTGTGGGTGGACGGTCCACACTGCGCTTGCCGATACGTGATGTCCCCTGAATTAGTTTTTGACTCTCCAACCCCATCTTTATCTCACTTAGTACGAGTATACTCTCAACTTCGAAATTATTATATACTACGTGACTAATCGCGCACTAAAATTAATTACAAGATATATATAGAAAAACCTCATCATAACGACGTTTCGACAACAATCAAATACTTCACGTAATGAATGGACTAAGATATTGTTGGTTTATTTTGCAGGAGTGGGCGGTCTAGCAGCGTGATCGGTTCGTCGCTGAGGCGTCGGGAGAGCGTGGAGCGCACGCCCGCGTCGCGCGCCCCGTCCGCCACTCTACGGCTGCTGCAGCAAAGCCGCGACGCCGAGGGAACTCTCCGGGTGAGTACATTTGAGGGATAGGGAAAGCGTGGAGCGCACAGCCGCGTGGCGTACGCCGTCCGCTACTTTGGCCGCTCGTTTACGAATTCCCGAACTCGTATACGAGCAAACTTTGGCGACAGCGAGCGTACGAGGTGTGGCAGTTTTGGCGGGAACGCGGAAAAAAATATTTGTTAAACTTGTGTTTTTATCAGTGATCATTAGTGAAAAAATGGGGTATTTGGATGATTATGAGCTGATTTACGTGCATGAGTGTAGGCAAGTGTTGTTACCAAAACTCCATAGACTCCTCTGGTAAAGTCTCCCCTGTTTTGCTGAGGTATGACTTGACTTATTGGACTATAACGTGACTACGACAGTGACTATTTTGATAAAATGTTATCAAAAGTTATTAAAACTTAATATTTGACACTGGCAAATACACAACAATGCGACGCCAAAACGTAAAAGAAGAAGAGCGCTCGGAGCGGGACGTCGTGGCGTTATTGGAACGTTTAGAACATTGGTTCATTCGTTTATTTCATTGTTCCCTATTTCGGGCCAATCTCATCCACGAAATACATACAATGGGTCTCCGGTCCATTTATCAAGCATGCGCGCAATACTTGTGTCTTAATTAGAAACAATATAATATAACACGTTATTGTCACACACTTATACTAGTAGGTACAATTTTCTGTGAAAGCGATCACCGATAGAGTCTGAGGTCACATGACTACGTGATGCTCGTTATTTCGACTCCATATACATACATTTTGCAATTACTCATATATATTTTTAATTAGTTTTAAAAATGATTTGTATTTTGATTGCAGAGTCCGGAGGACACGTCTGCGTACGAGGGCGGTCGACGGGACGACGACTCCGAGGCTTCCAGCGTTTGTTCGGAGAGGAGCCTCGACTCCTACAGGAGGCATGATGTGAGTCATCATCACTTAAATTAATAATATGTTCATTTACAAAAACTAAATGCAGCAAATTCTTAGAGTATTTTTTGTTCTCTTAATTTGACGAGAGTAGTAGTAGCCATGACTAAGGTCTTATGGCGACTACGCAAATGGTAGTAGGTATAGACTTGGATCCTAAGTAAAACGAATCATATGTATTTTTTCCGTAGACTATTTATAATGGCGCACCTGAAATCTTGAAATCCTGAAGCCGTGGTGGTCTAGTGGTAATGACACCCGCCTTACAATCGTGAGGTCGTGGGTTCAAATCCCGGTCCCGTACCAATGAATTCCTTGGAACTTATGTACGGAATTTCACATCACGGGCTTTTCGGTGAAGGAAAACATCGTGAGGCAACCTGCATACGTCCGTAGAAGAAATTCGATGGCGTATGTGAATCCACCAACCCGCACTGGGCCAGCGTGGTGGATATGGCTCAATCACCCTTCGTGGGTAGGCCTACGTCCTGCAGTGGACTATTAAAAAACCTTTTTTAGCTGTCTAGATGTCATCAGTGTCTAAGGCAACATTGGTCGCCCTTTCGTCGCGGCGACACCGCCCCTCTCTTATTAGGAACGCAGAATCGCGCTGGATGCAAGCCGCTATCTATAGCTATAAGGAGGCCTATGTCCAGCAGTGGACGTTCTATGGCTGAAATAATGATGATGATGAATCCGCAGCTTGTAGGCTAACATCACTAGCTGCTAAGAAGTTTAATTCGGTCTAAAAAAGTCACAATCATCGAGTTAAATTCGAATTTTGAGATAGCAATTAAAGAAGCCTGTTGTGACATTTTAGCAAATAAATAAATAGGCACGATGGCTGGGTGAAAAAAAAAACATTACTTACTATAATTAGTCCGTGAGTTAGATGATCAAAAAATATTGGACACGTATTTTTTCTTTTATCAATCAAACAATAAATGATAACGATAAACCTTGTTAAAGTTTGGGAGTGGGGGCTCGTGACATCACTTCTCTGACAGAAGTCACACATTTGCATGTGACTCGTGACGTCACGCGGTACTTTTACATGCTATATCTTCATCAATTTATGTTTAATTGACAAAAGAAAAAATACGGGTCTAATATTTTTTGATAGTCTATCTGACGGGCTAATTATATTTTTTTTAGTTATTGTGCCTATTCATGCCTCAGTTTCGCGACATTTGAGTTTAATCTTATTTTAACTTATTTTCACCACTATAATTTGTTTTCTCCACAGAGCATATCATGGTCGGGGTCGGGCGCTCGTTTAGGGTGGGAGTGCGGCTCCCCCCCGCCCCCGCCCCCTGCGGACGATATTATAGCACTCTGCGCGTGCACGCATTGGACCGAGAGAAAAGATGGCCTCACACATTTGGTGAGTCTCATGAATGAATGAATGAATTTATTTATTTGCAAGAATGTAGTACATACAAGGTGTTACAAATATAATAATTAACAAAGGAGATGTCCACAAAATGTATGGAGGCTGGTATAATATTAATCAAAAATTTTAACCACAACACTCGTTACATTTCGAGAAAGTTCATATTTTCTGAGTCTATTACATCAGTTAAAACAAAAAAAGAGCCCTCCGATTTTTTAAAAATTAATTTTGAATCTATTAGGATAAATAAATATATTTGGCTCAATAGGTAGTTTATCTCTAGCAACCCTAATTAATTAACCTCTAAATTGTTATATAGAAGCATTTTTACCAATTAGACACAGTTTTTAAGTGTTTTTTTGTCACATTGTACCTACTAACTGGTCCCACTGGTAGGTTATAATTTTTAATTTTAGCAAATTAAGAGATGAATGTGAAAGAATCAGCTACGAATGCAAGTAAAATAACGATAGAAGCACTTTATTATTGCTAAACTAGAAAAAATACAAAGCTGTATTGTTATTTTTCATACAATTTATTTTTCACATTTAAAAAAAAATGGAGGGATAAAAAAATCTAAATTAAATATTTTTGAGAAGCCCATAAATGAAGCTTTCAAATGATGTATTTAACATCTTGGTTCGATTTTCCTCTGAATAATATACCACTTGTGGACGTCACCTTTCCTTACATCCTGTCATTTCTGACGAGCAAATGTTTTTATATTAAATTAATATGCTAACAAATTTTCTTAAAGGGCCACAGGCTTTTTACTATGACCACAAGCCAAAAAATATGAATAAAAAATGTCATTATATATTAGAATTATTGAAGTCAAAATTATACAATGCAATGTCAAGTAATGTCAAAGTCAAATTTTTAAGATGTCCAAGTCAATTTTAAATATTGTAAGTTAAATTAAATTGCAAACAAATACTCAAAAGCTACCATGGGCATTAAAACGGTTTTCTGTAATTTAGAAACTTGGATACTTCGTAAAAACAGTGATCCAACAAGTAGGTTGTTAAAGTTTGTTTAAACTTAAAATATGGTAACTTTTTATATTTTCAGGCAATTTATTATAAATTTTGATTGCCATACAGTATGCATTACGCAAAGAAAGCTCTAATTTGATCCTTTTCGGCAGTTTTAATTTATCATGTCTGATAGATAAACATTTTTCAAAAAGTTGCCTGTTCCTTACAACAACTCCTTTCTCTCTTTCTTTATATTTAGGAAGTTACTACTATCTTAACGAGCCACTGAGGAGTTCCCCCCTCCCCCCTCTCTTCCCCCCTTTACCCCCTGTAGATGACATCATCGTCTGCATGTTACAGTCACTGGACGGTTTGGGAGAAGGTAAGTCCTTTCTTTGTTAGAGTTCAGTTCTACTTTCTTCAGATTCTACAGAAAATATCGCGATGGATATGGATATGGATAAAGGGAAAGTATGACTAAACTCTCCCCCCTTTTCCTGTTCCCCTCTACACTCTCCAGTGTACAAGAAACTCACAGCTGATGACATCGCCCTTTGCGGAAGCATTCAATAAACGCATGAAAGACCTCACATAGAGTTTTGGCGGGAACGCGGAAAAATCATGTCGCCTCATTGTATTATTTTGTTAAACTTGTGTTTTTATCAGTGGTAATTAGTGAAAAATGGTGGTATTTCGTTGATTATGAGCTGATTTACGTGCATGAGTGTAGGCATGTGATATAATGTGACGTATCATGTCGTTCCGTGTTGTTACCAAAACTCCATAGACGCCTCTAATAAAGCCTCCACTGCTTTACTGAGGTATGACTTGGACTATGATTGGACTTGACCGCGACTTTATTGGACTATGACGAGACTACGACAGTGACTATTTTGATAAAATATTATCAAAAATTATTAAAACTTAATACTCGACACTGGCAAATGCACAATAATGCGACGCCAAAACTAAGAAGAAGAAGAAGAAGAAGACCTCACATATATTATTTGGTATCTGTTTGTTTGCAGGCCAACTACCTCAACAGCGGGCGCCTGCTGTCCGAGCAGCAGCTGCGCCGTTTGACCGAGCTGCTGAACAAAATGTTCGTGGACGCGCACACTAAGGTGTTCTCGCTGCTATTGGACGCCGTGTGCGAGCTGCTGTTGGTGCACTGGATGCAGCTCAAGGATTGGCTCTACCAACTCATGTATAGGTTGGTATTGTAGCGCCGATCATAGGCCTGCCATCGTAGCAAAAGATGGTTGGACAATAAGAAATGGAATATAAAATCAATGTTATGATTTAAAAAAAAATTATAACATTGATTTAGCAGTGCGCCATCTCTCGTCAATCTTTAGAAGTTCTAGTAACTTCTAGTTGAGTGATAACCTGTCCAATACGGGTATCACAGGTGGCGCCACCAACGCTATAAGTTGGTGTAATATAAGCACGCTTGCGTAGGAGGCGGGCTGGTTAGAGCGTCGGGCTAGTGATCCGAAGGGGCAGGTTCAAATCCTACGTTCGCTTCAGATTTTTGAAATGCTTATCACAAAGATAATTAAAATCAATTTGCTGCTCATAGATTGACTTAGTCAACCTATTAAAGTACTTTGCCCGAAAAACCGTAATTTGTATTTGTGTACTGTACCAGCCTTTTAATAGTCCACTGCAGGACCTAGGCCTACCCACAAAGGGTGATTGGGCCGTATCCACAACGCTGGCCCAGTGCGGGTTGGTGGATTCGCATACGCCATCGAATTTCTTCTACGGAAGTACGCAGGTTGCCTCACGATGTTTTCCTTCACCGAAAAGCCAGTGGTGTGAAATTCCGTACATAAGTTCCAAAAAAACTCATTGGTACGGGATTGGGATTTGAACCCACAACCTCACGATTGCAGGTCCGGTGTTACTACCACTAGACCACGACGGCTTCAAGAGAGAAATTGATGGAAGGTGGAAATCACGAGCCTCAGATATGAGAATATCGACTAGATAGGATATCTACGCAAAACGACTGCCTCGGTGGCTCAGTGGTTAGTGACCCTGACTTCTGGATCACAGAGGCGTGGGTTCGATCTCCACCCAGGGCAAATATTTATGTGATGAACATAGGTATTTGCTCTGTGTCTGAGTGTTATTTAGTTACTATCTATATAAGTATGTATTTAAAAATATGTATATGTGGTATATCAGTCTCTGGCAGCCATATCACAAGCTTTTATTAGTTTGGGGTAAAAGATAAAAAAAAGCAATACATTAATTATGTTTTTTTTCTCTAATTCCCAGGTTACTAATGAAGCTCGGCACGGACATCCTCGGCTCGGTTCAGACCAAGATCATGAAGACTTTGGACGTGGTGCACGAGTGCTTTCCGGCTGAATTGCAACTGCATAATATATTCAGGTTAGTGTTGCATTTATTTAACCTGAGTACATTTTCATCATCATCCACCCACAGCCGTTTTTACCCACTGCTGGATATAGGCCTTTCGTACTGGGTACATTTTGTGAATAACAAATTACAATCTTGATATATTTAAGCGCAAGAGTGAATAGATCGACGGCTCCTACGTATACCAGTGTATCTGCAAGATACACACTTTGGTCAATAGGGGTCGAAAGTTTGTGAAATAATTAAAGATAAAGGTGTTAGAAACAGGTTTATCGATTTTTGCGTAAAAATATGTAAATTATGATAGACATAGCAATAGATAAAAATGTAAAGTAGTTTCTCAAATAGTAATAATTAGTCATAATTAAAAAAAAATTGAATCCCCCTAATCAAGTTCGGGAACAACATGTAAAAACAATACTAAAAAAAATAAAAAAAAAGATACACACTTATACATCTGATGCATTTTTGAAATCTTCGTTTGTGATTCTACAATATTAAAAAAAAAATATTTTTGTTGTCAAAAAAAAGTTAGCCAGAAGTATAAGTGAGTAACTAGTTTTTTTCCGTATGATTATCCGCTGAACAATCAGGAATCTACCACTTACCCACAACTGCGCGGGAGATTTAGTGGCGCGGCGTGGTAACTACCCGATACGCAGTTCTTTGGCGGAAGTCTAGTGGTTCGCGCGCCGAAGTTTGTGGACAATGCGCTTTCTGTATTTCTTTCATTCTTTTCGCCAAACATGTCAAGCAAGCGACCAAAACTTATTTCAGAGTTTAAAAAGGTGCTCGAAACTCTAAAACAGGTAACTGTTTGTTATTTTGTTGTTGTGTTTTTTGAAGTTCAGGCGTAAAAGTGTGTAACTACACAGATACTTACTTATACTTCGTGATTTTAGTGATTGATTATGGCATCAAGGCATTTACATGTTTGTATGTTGTAATGTTATAAGTTCAATTTTAAGTAAGTATGTGGTATTTAAAGAGTTTTACTTCTGAATACACAATTCTACTTACTTTTATGTGTGATAACACCAAAACTAATAAGTATCAGAGCATATTTTTTTCTTCTAAGTAAATAAACAGTATACGAAGTTTCATTACTCTAGTCCATCTGAGAAAAGTTATGACGATTTTAAGTTTTAAAAATGTTTAAACGGCTCCTGAAAAATTTGGTTTTTGCAGATACACTGGTATACGTAGGAGCCGTCGAGATATTCCATAGGTCTTCATTCATACTTTATCCTCGGCTGCGACGTCGCATCAAGCGAGTTGGTGGCCTATATAATGAACAAAATAAAACAGTAAACATCGATTCGAGCGAATTATTGTATATTTGTACATGATTAACGTGGTTTGTACCTTTTTTGGTGAAATATAATAGTACTAACGAACCCGCTGCAGCGCCACCTGCAGGGCCGATTTGTGAATCTGAACCATTCCGGGCGCCACCCAAACGCATACAAAAAAAAAACATTCAAATCGGTCCAGCTGTTCAGGAGGAGTTCAGTGACATATGTACATACACACGTACAGTAGAATCATACATATACCGCCTGACCACAAAAGATTTAAGCACGCTTTAAATATTATATCATTTTAAACGGAATCTATGTTTTAAAGACGATATATTAACGATATATCTATCATTGTAATTTATCAAATAAATTTGATAAAAAACACTGTTTACCCGTGCAATTTGTACTGTTAAACATTGTCTAAAGCGTGCGTAAAACTTGTAGTAAAGATTATAACAATAATTTTAACTCTGTTTGTCAGGTTTCTAGCGGACAGCGCCACAGCGCCGACGCCGAAGACGAAAGCGGCCGCGTTACGGTTTTTGGCGGATTTAGCGCACGACTACTGCCCGCCCGCGAGTCTGGCCGTCACTCTACACGGTAACTTATAGTTATAGCCCGAATCAAACTTCTTGGCGGCTGTGAAGTTAGCCACAAGCTGCGCGATATCCAATCGCGTAGCTGTTATGTGAGTTTCAGTCAGGATTGGGTTTAGCGCAGCTTGTGGCGAACTTCACAGCCTCTAAAATATTTAGTTTAGTTTAAACATAGCGAGTAATCATTAATAATGCATTTTTGACCGACGAAACGGAGGAGGCACTCAATTCGACGTGTATATATTTTTTTTTTGTATAACTTTTTACATAGTAGGCCGATTTCGATAATTATTTTTTTATTGGAAAAAAATTGCTTCGAATGTTTTTTCTAATAAAAAAATTATTATTGGGTAATAAATAATAATTATAGGATAAGAGGAATATTAGGATGTTTTTTCCAATTTCTAAGTTGGTCTCTTTTAAATTTTATCGAAATCGGCTGAGCCATTATGGATAAATCAACAATAATGTGAAAAGTGCTGCATTGATCCGTGGAAATATTCGCGAATTCTGTACACGGTTAAAATCGGCGATGTAATTTATTGCAAAAAATAATAATTATGATGTCATAAAATACGATAGCTCAAAATGCTTCGTTGCATTTTTGCGTTTAGCTAATGTAGAATGCACTGCAATTTTTTAACCGACTTCAATTTTTTTTTATAAATTGGGGCCGTTCAAGTATTACGTAAGCAGATTTATTAGAAATTATTTACCCCTCTTCCCCCTTGTCAGCAAAAGAAAGAAAAGCTCTCACCCCCCTCCCATTCTTACGTAATCATTGATACCTCTACCTATATGCATTTTGCTTTTTTTATTGATTCATTAAGGCAGATTCATGCAGGAAATAAAATTAAATAACTATTGCTGATGTAATCACCATATAGACTCCACTCCCCCCCCACTCCCCATGTCATCAAAAATTAACAACGGATAGACCCCTCCACCGCCGTATAGTGCTTACGTAATACTTGAACGGCCCCATTGTTTAGATAGATATATAGATAGATTAACACTTTATTGTTAACACTAAAATATTCACAGAAAGGAAAAAAAAAAAAGAAACAAGCGACATAAACATAATAGTGCAACAAAGGGCGGCCTTATTGCTTATAGCAATCGCTTCCAGGCAACCCTTTCTTGTGGAGAGGAATTAAAAAAAAATTCTATGTTTCAGTATCATTAAAGGTTTTATTTAATTTCCAGGTGGTGCGAACGGCGTGGCGGGTCGCGCTTTTATCAAAATATCTGCTTTGGCTGGCGACACGCGCGCCGCGGATGTGAGAGTGTGTGCTAAACGCGCTCTCGCCTGTTTATATGACTGTAACCCCGCTGCAGTTAGTATTGTTCACCTTCCTACATCAATGACAATATAATGTTGTTTTTAAGTTTCGCGATTATTTTATTATTATATACTACGGAACTAATCGCGCACTATATTTCTCGCGCTGACCGAGCATAAGTCACCCTATATTTCGCTCGCTGACCGAGAATCAGTCGGCCTATATTTCGCGCGCTGACCAAGCATCAGTCGGCCTATATTTCTCGCGCTGACCGAGCATAAGTCACCCTATATTTCGCGCGCTGACCGAGCATCAGTCGGCCTATATTTCGCGCGCTGACCGAGCATCAGTCGGCCTATATTTCGCGCGCTGACCGAGCATCAGTCGGCCTATATTTCTCGCGCTGACCGAGCATAGTCACCCTATATTTCGCGCGCTGACCAAACATCAGTCGGCCTATATTTCTCGCGCTGACCGAGCATAAGTCACCCTATATTTCGCGCGCTGACCGAGCATCAGTCGGCCTATATTTCTCGCGCTGACCGAGCGTAAGTCACCCTATATTTCGTGCGCTGACCGAGCATCAGTCGGCCTATATTTCTCGCGCTAACCGAGTATAAGTCACCCTATATTTCGCGCGCTGACCGAGAATCAGTCGGCCTATATTTCGCGCGCTGACCGAGCATCAGTCGGCCTATATTTCTCGCGCTGACCGAGCATAAGTCACCCTATATTTCGCGCGCTGACCGAGCATCAGTCGGCCTATATTTCGCGCGCTGACCGAGCATCAGTCGGCCTATATTTCTCGCGCTGACCGAGCATAGTCACCCTATATTTCGCGCGCTGACCGAACATCAGTCGGCCTATATTTCTCGCGCTGACCGAGCATAAGTCACCCTATATTTCGCGCGCTGACCGAGCATTTCTCGCGCTGACCGAGCATAAGTCACCCTATATTTCGCGCGCTGACCGAGCATCAGTCGGCCTATATTTCTTGCGCTGACCGAGCATCAGTCGGCCTATATTTCTCGCGCTGACCGAGCATCATTCGGCCTATTTTGCGAGTTTTAACTCTGATTCGAGCTGTCAAAGAGTTGTCTTTGTGATAAACATTTCAAAAATGTGTCGCGAACGCAGGACTTGAACCTGCCTCTTTCGGATCACTAGCCTGATTCGAGCTCTACATATTTTCTATCGTAACGTTTCAGTTTACGGCGTTAATGAGCGAGCTGCCGGTGGAGACGCAAACACTAGTCAATGGCGTCGTACAACAGCACGTACGGAACACTACGCACTGTAAGTTTCGGTTTATATTTTTTTTAACGGAAGTCTCATGGCCAGTTTTTAGCTTTCAACATCATTAGCTCCTTTTTTTGTTCTGTGTAGTTTTGCGTTTGACTACATACTGCCTGATGTTGAGCAGATATGCGGTCTAGGGTGTAGCAAGCTTACCTAGAAGATACCTATATAGTATATACTCCTGATCCTAAATACTATCTGAAGACAAATTATTCTAAGTTTGACTGCCTCTGTGACTCGGTGGTTAGTGACCCTGACTTCTGGATCAAAGAGGCGTGGGTTCGATCCCCATCCAGAGTAACCATTTATGTGATGAACATAAGTGTTTGCTCTGTGTCTGGGTGTTATTTAGATACTATCTATATAAGTATGTATTTAAAATGTGTATATGTGTTTTTTTGCATATTTTCGCTAATGGACATACTTTTATTATAATAGGTATTTACACCCGCATGATATTTTGATTTTTGTGCTATCCCATGGTAAGCCTTTATTTATCCGGGATAAAAAGTAGACTATGTCACGTTCCGTCTTTCAAACCCGAGGCCCTACCTTACCACCCTTAATAAAGGAAGTGGAAAATCAAAAAAAATAAAACAAAAAATTTTGTCTGATTTGACAGTTGTTCGATTCGACAGTTGATTTTTTGACATTTCTTGAAGCGCACTCTAGAATAGCTTCTCAGAGTTCTCAGATCTTACTTAACACTTATCGTTATATTATTAAAAATTTACGCAATATTATTATAATCTATAGCCTATGTGTTATTCTGATATATAAGCTATATTATTGCAAAGTTTCATCTCAATCCGTTCGGTAGTTTTTGCGTGAAAGAGTAACAAACATCTATACATCCATCCATCCATCCATACATCCATCCAACCTCACAAACTTTCGCGTTTATAATATTAGTAGGATATCAGTCTCTGGCAGCCATATCACAAGCTTTGCTTAGTTTGGTCTCGGAGGCCGTGTGTAAGATGTCCCAAAATATTTATTTATTTGCTCAAGATGAAATAAAGGAGCCCAAACTGGAAGAGATTCAAAGCTAACAAGGGTCAACGACTATTGGTGTACCGAGTGTATATCGAACTCTGAACCGTTTGTATGAAGACAGAATACTGTTAGAAACCAACACAAAAAAAAAATACATACCATTACCGTGACTACAAAAAACTTGGTGTTCTCTCTAAGGTGAGACGGTATTTCACACCTGAGCAACTGCTTAGTCTTTATAAAGCGCAAGTCAGGTCTTGCATGGAATACTGCTCTCACCTTTGGGATGGCTCTGCCAAATATCAACTGGAGGCTCTGGAGTCGATTGAGCGGCGAGCCAGGAGGCTGATTGGCAACGACACCTTGACTAAGTCGCAGCTGCAAAGTCTTGAGCATCGTCGCAAGGTGGCGTGTTTGTCGGCCTTTTACCGGGTACACTTCGGAGAGTGCGCCCAGGAGTTGCACAATCTGGTCCCCCCTGCCCCTTTCTTCTATCGTACGGCTAGACAGACGCGACCAAAGCGCCACCCTTTTATGGTGGACATTCGCGAGTTAGAACCAAGCGTTTCGAATCCTCATTCCTCATACGAACAGCCGGAATGTGGAACGCTTTGCCTGGGTCTGTCTTCCCGCTAAAGTACAACGTGGGGGTCTTCAAATCCCGAGTAAATAGGTATCTTCTAGGTAAGCGTGCTACACCCTAGACCGCACATCTGCTCAACATCAGGCAGTGTGTAGTCAAACGCGAACCTATTCCAAATAAAAAAAAGGCATCGGGACAGGTCAAACTAAATATAAGTAGTTCTCCGAAGTGCTATATTTTACTTTGAAAAATAAAACGTAGAACTTGTTTACTAAGTTACCCTAAGATTCGTTGAAAAATGTACGTACCGACTGCGAAACCGCAAAAAAATTACAATAAGCTTGTAAAAATTTAATCAGTGTCTAAATAGGCTATTTGACTAGTTTTTGGAAATTGTTTTAAATTATTCGTTACTACATAATAAACACACTACATGTATATTTCCGAGAGATCTACTGTATTAACAATGTAAATCAGTGTTAAAGAACAGATATTCAAGTTCCCGCCAAAAACGACATTCTGTAATGGCGCTGGTCTTTGACGTCACACACTAGTAAATAACGTTAGTTGATACTAGTTAATACGCTAGTACCCATATAAAAATTGACAAAAAATACTATAAAAGTAACTTACAGATCCAATAATATTACTCCGAAATCACAAAACACGAATTACGCAAACAACAGTCAATCAAGAAATTCTTGTTTACTATTATGTGACGTCACCAGAATTGCCGCCCTTCTTAAAGCGTTCACGTCACAGATAAAATATAAAAAAATATCGTATTTTATTTCGTGCGATTTGCGAAAATTTGACATATTTTAGTTTAAATAAAGTGAAATATGTCTCTTTCAGGCTGTTATTATCTTTAAGGATTACCACAATCAATAGTATATTTTCAACGTTGTCAAATAGCCTATTGTTTATAATTTCCTCTATAATTTCCAGCCGGCAACGACGACAGCCCTGTCCGCTCCACCGGGAATACCCTAGCGAGCGCGGAGGACGTCCACTCGCGCATCCGTCGGACGACCTCCGAGATACACTCTTACACCAAACAACACTCTAATGGTAATTATTACCCTTACACTGGCGAGCGCGGAGGACGTCCACTCGCGCATCCGTCGGACGACCTCCGAGATACACTCTTACACCAAACAACACTCTAATGGTAATTATTACCCTTACACTGGCGATCGCGGAGGACGTCCACTTGCGCATCCGTCGGACGACCTCCGAAATACACTCCTACACTAAACAACACTCTAATGGTAATTAATACCCTTACACTGGCGAGCGCGGAGGACGTCCACTCGCGCATCCGTAGGACGACCTCCGAGATACACTCCTACACCAAACAACACTCTAATGGTAATTAATACCCTTACACTGGCGAGCGCGGAGGACGTCCACACGCGCATCCGTAGGACGACCTCCGAGATACACTCTTACACCAAACAACACTCTAATGGTAATTATTACCCTTACACTGGCGAGCGCGGAGGACGTCCACACGCGCATCCGTAGGACGACCTCCGAGATACACTCTTACACCAAACAACACTCTAATGGTAATTATTACCCTTACACTGGCGAGCGCGGAGGACGTCCACTCGCGCATCCGTAGGACGACCTCCGAGATACTCTTACACCAAACAACACTCTAATGGTAATTATTACCCTTACACTGGCGAGCGCGGAGGACGTCCACTCTCGCATCCGTAGGACGACCTGCGAGATACACCTCTACACCAAACAACACTCTAATGGTAATTATTACCCTTACACTGGCGAGCGCGGAGGACGTCCACTCGCGCATCCGTAGGACGACCTCCGAGATACACTCCTACACCAAACAAAACTCTAATGGTAATTATTACACTTACTAATTATGTAATAAAGTACATTATGATATAAGTGCGGTAAGTTGAAAATTACAGCCGAGGCGATATTGCTATAAAGAACCAGAGGCTGTAATTTTCAAAGCGCACGTATGTCATACGACGTTTTATAACATATTTGCGAGGAAATTAATAAAACTCTGACTTTCTTAAACGAATAAATCTTTAATTACTTGTTAGCAGTTATAGAAATTTGAACAATTTTTTAAAGGGATTGTTACGTTGCCAGAATATTGACCACTTTTCTGACATAAAAAGTCTTTGCCAAGACTATAAAAAGTATCGTTAATTTTTAGACGGAGCATCTTAAAAAACCGTGCATGTTACTTTATTTAAAAAATAACCTCGTGCGTTTTACATTACAATAACACACAAGTGCGCAATGAAATACATAACGATATTGAAATTGGTGTAATTACAGCCACTTTACGAGCAAATCCTACTAATATTATAAACGCGAAAGTTTGTGAGGATGGATGTATGGATGTTTGTTACTCTTTCACGCAAAAACTACTGAACGGATTGAGATGAAACTTTGCAATAATATAGCTTATATATCAGAATAACACATAGGCTATAAATTATAATGATATATTGCGTATGCGGGCGAAGCCGCGGGTAAAAACTAGTATGTTATAAATGTAATTTACAGACAACCAATTGGTTTTTCCAGCAGAATGCGGCAACCACATGTCGAGCAAGGACTCGGGGATCAGTCAGATGTCTGACGTCACCGTCCGGCCCAACGGCGTGCCCAACGGACACCACCATGCGTGAGTATTATTATCTATACCTTTCTACTTTCTTAATATTATATTAGTGTAGTAATAGTGTGGGATAAGCGCACGTTTAAGTTTGTATACTATAAGGGTAATTTTGTTTTTAAAACCTTAAGGAAGAGCCTAGATCTCAAGACACAGGCCGCCCTAGTGTGGGATCTATACTCTATAAAATTTAACTTGATCTCTGCGACAGTGACACTGACATAGAAGATTGACATTTCTAGAGTTGAGATAGTGGTGGAAGAAATCGATTTTCAAACAATGTTGTAATGAAATCGATTGAGTAGTTGAAGGTGAGAAATTGGATTTTATTTACTTACTATTATTTAAGATCAAGTATGTACACATGTAAATAATGTTATGATATTAAATATATACTCATAATAATGTAACGATAGTATTTATCGACGTTTTTCACTATTATCGATGCTAATGTAACATATAATTGGCTTTAATTTAATTACCCATGTAAAAAATCTTATGATATTAAAATATAGAATAAAATTAATGATAAATTAAGTTTTATTGAAATTATCGTTAGTATAAACTATCGATATTTTAAATAAAACTGTATCTAAAACTCTGTGGTCACGATCATTCGTCGCCCATCACTAATCGGCATGCCCATAAAGTATGACATTGACAGGTACTGTCTGTACTATTAAGAAATTCAGGACTTCATAGGCGTGATTTTTCTGACAGCTGTCGCAGAGATCAAGTTAAATTTTATGGAGTATAGTGTACAACTTGCTTTGTGTTAATTTTTAAGAACAATAAACGTTTTATTTATTATTATTTATTAATTATTTTATCTAAATTACGCGTTACGTTGTTTGTCCGCGATGGACTCCTAAACTACTAAACCGATTTTAACCAAATTTTGCACACTATGTGCAGTTTGATACAACATTACACTTTTAAAATCTGTCCGTACCGGGCGAAGCCGGGATGGGCATAGTTATTGGGCGGCTAGTAGGCTAGTACCCTTATAAATAATAATAGGCTATTTGACAACATTGAAAATATACTATAGATTGTGGTAATCCTTAAAGAGAACAGCATGAAAAAGACAAATTTCACTTTATTTAAACTAAAATATGTCTAATTTTCGCAAATCGCACGAAATAAAAAACGATATAGTTTTGATATTTTATCTGTGACGTGAACGCTCTAAGAAGGGCGGCAACTCTGGTGACGTCACATGATAGTAAACAAGAATCTCTCGATCGACTGTTGTTTGTGTAATTTGTGTTTTGTGATTTCGGAGCAGTATTATTGGATCTGTAAGTTACTTTTCAAGTATTTTTTGTCAATTTTTAGATGTGAACTAGAGTATTAACTAACGTTATTTACTAGTGTGTGACGTCAAAGACCAGCGCCATTACAGAATGTCGTTTTTGGCGGGATCTTGAATATCTATTCTTTAACACTGATTTTCATTGTTAATACAGTAGATCTCTTGGAAATATAAATGTAGTGTGCTTATTGTGTACTAACGAATAATTTAAAACGATTTTCAAGAACTAGTCAAATAGCCTATAGTATTTACCACCATACGGTTTTATTCGATAAAAAGAGGTTTTAATCGATTGTGTCGAATAAAACTCTTTGAAATGCTCGTTGCCATACAATGGGAAGAGATTTTATTCGATGAATGCGAATATAATCTCTTTACAATGCCCGCATCTGTTCTAAATTCATACGAATCAACGTTCCAAATTTAAATCACTTTACTCCCTAGGGAGTTTCATACAGCATTATTGCCCTGCATAGAGACATAGAGACTGTGTTACTAAGGTAATGTCTTGTTTTAAGTTGTGATTGTATAAGTTTCATTCGTGCAGGTGGTATGAAAAGACTGTGATCAAGCAGATAACCATATATAACTAGCGGACCCTGCGAACTTTGTTTCACGAATCTTTATAAATTATAGACTATGTGTTATTCTGATATGTATAAGCTTCATTATTGCAAAGTTTCATCTCAATCCGCTCAGTAGTTTTTTGCGTGAAAGTGTAACAAATAACATACATACTCTCAAACTTTCGCGTTTATAATATCAGTAGAATAGAATAGAATATCATTTATTGTCATAGTATATCATTTACACATTTTCACTTAGTAAAATAAATTATATAAATGGTTCTACCATGGACTCGTCACAATTACAGTAATTTTATTTAAGTACTCTTATCTACCCTCACAACAAGAAAAAATATAGCTTGGATTACATCAGAGAACGACAACAGCAATAAACATAAACAAAAATATAAGTTTTAACTTCCATGATTCCCTCATTGGACAATAGGTTTGATCATAATATAATTGTTATTTTTTGAGAATTGTCAGACATTAATAACAAATATGTAGGTATTGTAGGTACATGAATTCACTATATACAAATAAAATCAAAATGACTCAGCTCTGTACAGAGGCATCGTTAAATTATAATCACAATAAAATAATATTTAAGAAATTCAGTCCTATAATTTAAAATTAATATGGGTGTACATTAACTTTAATTTATTTTATTTTTATTTTGGTAAATAAAACAATTTAATTTAAAAATGTCAGCTGTAAATGGGCTTCGTCAAACACGTAGGATGGTATCGCACTCATACTCCATACAAAATTGGCCTTTCATTAAATTGTGAACAAGTTGTATCTGTGCCTCGATAGATGGCGTTAGCGGTCGAGTTAGCCCGCGGCAACGTTTTGTTAGAGCTTATAACGGGGTGTTAGGAAATGGCTACCAGGCGCCAGGAAAACATCGTGAGATGTATTATCTCTGCTATTCGGATTTATTTGTAATGTGCTATGCTCTTGTTGAACTAGAGATGTTCAAAATAATCATTTGTATCGATACAGCGTATCGATACGTATCGCAATCAATTGTATCGATCCAGCGATATATCGCAGGGTTTTGTATCGATACTTTCGATACGTAACGATATTTATAAACTTTATAAACAGGGTAAAATAAATGAAAAAAAATACTCTAAGCAGTGAAAAGTAATATATTGTTCTGAAACCAAACCAACTGAAAAATGAAATTTTTACAATTGCCACTGAGACGAAGTTAGGCTTCGGAGAAACAAAAGTCTAGACAGACGTTGCGGGTTCTGTAATAATCTGATATGTCATTTAAAGCTTTAGCACAAGCCTGAGCGTCGGTGAAATAAATTTTTTTGAACCTGGGATCCAAAATCGTAGAAATGGCCAAAATATGCACTTTTTCGGAATTTTTAAATCGTTTATTTATTTCATTTATAGAGATACGATATATCGATGCGTATCGTATGGTCGTGTATCGATGCAAAATATCGATATATCGCATTGCTTTGTATCGATACAACATAATATCGATTCGTATCGCGCATCTTTATGTTGAACACTTTAAAATCAATCTCATAGAACCTGCTCAAATTTTACTCGTTACATGTCGTACAATCTCAACTTAAAGTAAGTCATTATTGTCTAGAGGGCTATGGCAGATCAATAATGATATATGAAACTCCCTAGGGAGTAAAGTGATTTGGAACGTCTGATTCGTATGAAAGTTTCTTGACTTGAACATTTAAGGACATCGTAAAAAAGTTTTATTTTGTATAACCGAATTAAACCTCTTTGCATTGCATTGCACGGCAACGGGCATTGTATTGCGGATTTATTTGATTTCATACATAAAACCTCTTTGCAATGCCAGTGTTAGGCATAATAATCGAGTTGGTCATGGTCTTATGTTTTTCACATAGTATTTAAATTCTGTTTTATTAAAGATTTATGTGCTTTTCTATGAACATTCGTAGGGACATTCTAATTTGTTTTATTTTATTGTGAACTATACCAAGTTGCCTAGTGAGAACCTACACTTAGTGAGTAGTTTTTACCCGCGGCTTCGCCCGCATGATATTTTGAGTTTTGACACAATATCACTATAATTTATAGCCTATGTGTTATTCTGATATATAAGCTATATTATTGCAAAGTTTCATCTCAACCAGTTCAGTAGTTTTTGCGTGAAAGAGTAACAAACATCCATACATCCATCTATCCATCCATCCATCCTCACAAACTTTCGCGTTTATAATATTAGTAGGATATTCCTGGGGTTTTATTTTGTCGCAGGATGTATGAAAAGTAGAGTATGCACCACTAGAACCAAGTCTGTCTTCGTTTTGGGCGACTTGAACCCCTCGCTTCACTCAGGACTCTAAATAATTCTCTCGCTACGCACTGGAATTAACTTAAAACACTCGCTGCGCTCGAGAGTTAACTATAGCGTAGACTACCTCACTGCGCTCAGGGTCCTATTGTCGCCCGTGACGCTTGGTTTTCTTGGTACAATCTACTATTACGTTTTGATTGTATTTATTAACAAAACGTAAATGTTAATACTTTACTGTACTGTACCAGCTTTTTTTTAATAGTCCACTGCAGGACGTAAGCCTACGCACGAAGGGTGTTTGGGCCATATTCACCACGCTGGCCCAGTGCGGGTTGATGGATTCACATACGCCATCGAATTTCTTCTACGGACGTATGCAGGTTGCCTCACGATGTTTTCCTTCACCGGAAAGCCAGTGGTGTGAAATTCCGTACATAAATTGCAAAGAACTCATTGGTACGGGACCGGGGATTTGAACCCACGACCTCACGATTGTAAGGCGGGTGTCACTACCTCTAGACCACCACGGCTCTAATAGTTTGATAATAATATAATTATAGAGGCTTAAGAGCCCTTAGACCAGAGGGGTAGTTTAGTCCTAGTTTACACGTAAATTAAACTACAGTTGTTTCTATGGAGTGTATGGTTCTATATATTTTTTGTTCATTTACAAAAAAAATCAGCTGTTCCATACTTTGTCGCGGGTGAACGACATTTTTCTATGGAACAACAATTTTTTTTTAGTTTTGACAAAATTTGCAGAACAAAAGTTGTTAGTTTTGATGTACAGAATAAGCCGCTAAGAGGATGCTAATTGATTAGAAATAACCCTGTATATATATTTTTTTTTATGTATAACCACGCATAACTTTTTAATAGTAGTATCCTATTTTAATAATTACTCTTTCATTGGAAAGATTATACTTCGAAATTGGTCTCATTTAAATTTTATCGAAATCGGCTGAGCCATGTGAAAATGCTACATCGATCCGTGCGAAATATTCGCGAATTCTGTAAACGGGTGAAGTCGATCATGCTAATTTTTGCAAAAATAAACTTGTTCTATTAATGTTCAGTGCAATTGCACTATGAAATATTTGAAAATGTCTGAAAATACTGAAGATAAGCCATTTAAGGATTAGAGTGTTGGTTGGAGTTGGCCCCATAGTAGAAGTTGTTCATAATGTTAGTCTGAATTTCCTATGTACTAAGTCGAAAGGAGGTGACTTAGTACATGGCAAACAGATAACCCTGTATAAAAATAAAGGAAAAATGATGTTTCGTTTTGAGTATAATGTTGATATTATGTCCCGCAGAGAGGCGCTGGGCCGCGCGGCGTCGGCCGACAGTTCTGAGGAAGCGAACAGCACTAAGGAGTCCTCGCCCATCCCGCACAATCGGCTCGATTTCCCGCACCATGGGTAAGCCTAAGTCGATATGTTAGGACAGTTCTGAGGAAGAGAACAGTACTAAGGAGTCCTCGACCATCTCGCACAATCGGCTCGATTTCCCGCACCATGGGTAAGCCTAAGTCGATATGTTAGGACAGTTCTGAGGAAGAGAACAGTACTAAGGAGTCCTCGACCATCTCGCACAATCGGCTCGATTTCCCGCACCATGGGTAAGCCTAAGTCGATATGTTAGGACAGTTCTGAGGAAGAGAACAGTACTAAGGAGTCCTCGACCATCTCGCACAATCGGCTCGATTTCCCGCACCATGGGTAAGCCTAAGTCGATATGTTAGGACAGTTCTGAGGAAGAGAACAGTACTAAGGAGTCCTCGACCATCTCGCACAATCGGCTCGATTTCCCGTACCATGGGTAAGCCTATGTCGATATGTCCCGCACAATCGGCTCGATTTCCCGCACCATGGGTAAGCCTATGTCGATAAGTCCCGCACAATTGCTCGATTTCCCGCACCATGGGTAAGCTTATGTCGATATGTCCCGCACAATCGGCTCGATTTCCCGCACCATGGGTAAGCCTATGTCGATATGTCCCGCACAATCGGCTCGATTTCCCGCACCATGGGTAAGCCTATGTCGATATATCCCGCACAATCGGCTCGATTTCCCGCACCATGGGTAAGCCTATGTCGATATGTCCCCGCACAATCGGCTCGATTTCCCGCACCATGGGTAAGCCTATGTCTATAAGTCCCCGCACAATCGGCTCGATTTCCCGCACCATGGGTAAGCCTATGTCGATATGTCCCCGCACAATCGGCTCGATTTCCCGCACCATGGGTAAGCCTATGTCGATATGTCCCCGCACAATCGGCTCGATTTCCCGCACCATGGGTAAGCTTATGTCGATATGTCCCGCACAATCGGCTCAATTTCCCGCACCATGGGTAAGCCTATGTCGATATGTCCCGCACAAACGGCTCGATTGTATAAGCTTCATTATTGCAAAGTTTCATCTCAATCCGCTCCGTAGTTTTTGCGTGAAAGTGTAACAAATAACCATACATTCTCTCAAACTTTTGCGTTTATAATATTAGTAGGATGGTATCGCTCTTATACTCCTTACAAAATTGGTCATTCATTAAATTGTGAACAAGTTGTATCTGTGCCTCGATAGATGGCGTTAGCGGTCGAGTTAGCCCGCGGCAACGTTTTGTTAGAGCTTATAACGGGGTTTTAGGAAATGGTTACAGTGCGCTAGGAAAACATCGTGAGATGTAATCAATTGTGTTTTTGTATTCCGAAGCAGATTAACATTGCTATTCGGATTTTATGTAATGTGCTGTGCTCTTGTTATACACTATAAAATCAATGACATATAACCTGCTCAAAAATTTACTTGTTACATGTCGTACAATCTCAAGTCTCAACTTATAATAAGTCATTATTGTCTAGAGGGCTATGGCAGGTCAATAATGTTGTGTGAAACTCCCTAGGGAGTAAAGTGATTTGGAACGTCTGATTCGTATGAAAGTTTCTAAAGTTATGTCCCGCACAATCGGCTCGATTTCCCGCACCATGGGTAAGCCTATGTCGATATGTCCCGCACAATCGGCTCGATTTCCCGCACCATGGGTAAGCCTATGTCGATATGTCCCGCACAATCGGCTCGATTTCCCGCACCATGGGTAAGCCTATGTCGATATGTCCCGCACAATCGGCTCGATTTCCCGCACCATGGGTAAGCCTATGTCGATATGTCCCGCACAATCGGCTCGATTTCCCGCACCATGGGTAAGCCTATGTCGATATGTCTCGCACAATCGGCTCGATTTCCCGCACCATGGGTAAGCCTATGTCGATATGTCCCGCACAATCGGCTCGATTTCCCGCACCATGGGTAAGCCTATGTCGATATGTCCCGCACAATCGGCTCGATTTCCCGCACCATGGGTAAGCCTTGATAATTAAATGGTCATTCTTCAAAGTTAAATAATCTTTAAACCAAACTAATGTCGCTTATAAATCGAGAAATGAATTTAGGAATAGACAATTAACATTCACAATGAAATTTAACCAAACAGAAGTTTTTGTTTGCTGTCATAACAACAACAAAACTAAACTTCACATATTCGCTTTTAAAAACTGTTTTAACATTGAAATTAGTAAGTTAAGCCTACTAATCGAATACTTGAACTAATCAAAGCATAACCATGCGTGATAATTGACCTTAACTTAATTGTTTTGGTCTCGGGCGTCGACATATACATATTATTTTTAAATATAAAGAAATATGTACTGTACTGTATCAGCCTTATAATAGTCCACTGCAGGACGTAGGCCTACCCACGTAGGGTGATTGGGCCATATCCACCACGCTGGCCCATTGCGGGTTGATGGATTCACATACGCCATTGAAATTCTTCTCCGGGCATATGCAGGTTGCCTCACGATGTTTTCCTTCACCGAACAGTGGTGTGAAATTCCGAACATAAATCCCAAATAACTCATTGGTACGGGACCGGGATTTGAACCCACGACCTCACGATTGTAAGGCGGGTGTCATTACCTCTAGACCACCACTAAAGAAATATATAGTACCTAAATAACACCCAGACACAGATCAAACACCTATATTAATTACAAATATACTTGCCCTGGATGGAAATCGAACCCTAACTTCCGGGTCAAAGAGGCGTCTCTTTGACCCGGAATTTAGGGTTACTAACCATCAAATGTTTTGCTATTTCAATTGTTTCTTTTTTTTTCAGGGATAACAACTCGGGTCATTTAGGCCGCGACAGGATGAGGCCATACGAGACTGACGAGAATGGATTTATCATTACTAAATGTAAGTTTTAAATTATGTAGCATAATCTAACATTCATAAATAGAAAACAATTGGTTCCGTTTTAACCTCGTAAGTGCCCGTGTAACAAGAAGGATCTTTTTTTTTATTTTTATTTGGTAAATTACAAATGTTTCATGCATTGTCTTAAAACCTAGATTAGGTTTGTCTACACAATCTAGTTCTCTTATAATAACAGTATTAAATATTCTGTGCTACAAGATACATTTTCATGCATAAAGAAATATATATACATATCAGTGCATATAAACATACAAAAATATTATGAAATACATTTTAAATGATAACGAAGAAGTAATTCGACAAAGCAAACAACGCGCGAACGCACAGATCAGCTGTCGGTAGGTTCCCACGACGGAACAGGTTCTTATCTATAGTCGTAGGCATTGCGCACCGACTGCCGCGGCGACCGCTGCGACCGCGCGCCCCGCAGCCAATAAAGGATGCTCCCAGTTATGCATTCCGTTCATTTACATTGAGCCTGTTAGGTATAGGTATCGCCACACAAGTCGGCGGGTGAGAAGTTATCCGCAGATGACACTTCGTCGTGATTCGCTAGTTATTGCGCATGTTTGCTCAATGCCGACGCCTGGCGTTCGTTACGGGCGTAGGGAGCGCGTGGGAGGCATGAGGTTGGCGGGCGGATGTACCCCGGCGCAAGTCTCTCTGGCTCCCGCGCATACCTATATTTTGCCTTTTGCGCAGCGTTCTGCGCCCAATTTCCCATCCGCGGACTTGTGTGCCGCGGATTATACAATAGCCCAGAGAGCTCAGACCTGACATTGTTGTTTTTCCTGCTGCAAAGAAAGAAACATAATCAAATTAGACTATGAAAAAATTAATCTAAAAGGAAAATACGAATCAAATTACGCATTACTAAAAATGAGCCTAAAAAAATGAACCGAATTGTGCACTAGGAAAAATTACACCTAAAAAGAAAATAAACCAATAATAATACTTTTATATTGTTTTTTTTTTCTAGTATATAATTTGGTTCATTTTCTTTCTAGAATATTTTTTTCTGGTGCATAATTTGGTTCATTTTCCTTTTACGTTATTTTTAGTCTCCCGGTGCATAATTTGGTTAATTTTCTTTTAACGTTAATATTTGTTTTTCAGTGCATAATTTGGTTAATTTTCTTTTTAGGTTCCTTATTTCCTAATGCTTAATTTAATTTACGTTTTTTTACGTTAATTTGTAATATCCAACGCATAAATATGGTTCATTTTTCTTATAGGCTTATATTTAGTAAGCGTAATTTGATTCATATTTTCCTTTTATTCATTTTTTCAAAGTCTAATTTGGTTAATTTATCTTTTAGACTTATTTTTTTTGGTAATGCATAATTTGGTTCATTTTCCCTTTAGGTTCATTTTTGACTTAATACATCATTTGGTTCATTTTTTTTTCTTAGTGCATAATTGGTAATTTTTGTATAGGTTCATATTTTCTACTCTATAATTAGGTTAATTTTTTTTTCAGCCGGTTTGCGTGAGATCGACGTATTAGAGGCGTTAGGCAAGTTGGACGTTTCTCACGCGCCGCCCGAGCAATGGGAGCGACTATTGCTCGCCACACACGAGATACTCAAGTATGGGGACTGTAGGAAACCTGCTGAAAACTTCAAGTGAGTTTCAACTTTATTGAGATTATTATTATCTGCCTATATATACAGGATTACTCCTAATCAATTAACATCCTTTTAGGGGCTTATTCTGTAAATCAATACTAACAACTTTTGTACTGCTACTTTTGTCAAAAAAAAAAACAAAAAAAATGTTCCATAAAAAATATCGCTCATCCGCGAAAATTATGTATCCGCTGTATACAGCGGATGAACGATATTTTTCGCGGATATAAAAACAACAACAGCCGTTCTATAGAACGGTTGTTTTTTTAGTATTGGGGGCAATTATCAATTAGCAGGATGCTATGCCCTTTATAACTTGTTATATAATTTTTTGACCGACGAACCACCGGAGGAGGTGTAGAATTCGACGCGTATATTTTTTTTATGTATAACGCATAAATTTTTTCATAGTAGTCTGATTTAAGTAATTCTTTATTTATTGGAAAGAGTATACTTCGAAATTGGTCTCATTTAAATTTTATCGCAATCGGCTGAGCCATTTTTGATAAATCAACAATAATGTGGAAAATGCTACATCGATCCGTGCGAAATATTCTCGAATACACACGTGAAGTCGGTCATACTAATTTTTGCAAAAAATAATGTTGTTTTCAGACACATCGTCCGAGTGGCGCTAGCGGCGTTATCGATGGATGAAAATACTGGTGATAAGGAGAACTCTGATAACGCCACCAACGCGCAACAGACGACAGGTAGGTTCCGCCATTGACTTGACTTGATACATTGACTGCCTCGGTGGCTCAGTGGTTAGTGACCCTAACTTCTGGGTCAAAGAGCGTGGGTTCGATCCCCACCCAGGGCAAGTATTTTTGTAATGAACATACATGTTTGTTCTGTGTTCTGGGTGTTATTTAGTTAATATTTTTATAAATATGTGTTTAAAAATATATATACAGAGTTACAGGCTAAGTCGACCTATTCCCGTTAAGCGTGTGTAGTTTACTACGTTTCTGACTGATTTGACTATGAAACACCATATCCTAAATCTCACAGTTTTCGAGATATTTGAATTCAAATACTTTTTATAAAAGGTTAATTTTACGGACAATATTGGGTAGTGAGGTCATAAAACATTATTTTAAATGTAAAAATCAAATAAAAATAATAATACGACTTACACGTTTCAAAATATCTGAGCTAACAGCCGAAAATTGGGAATTTTATAAATACCAATTTCAAATACCTGTTTTTTTTTTAAATTTAGGATAGTGTATTTCATGTTCAAATTAGTCAGAAACAAAGTAAACTATACACCCTTAACGGGAATAGGTCGACTTAACCTGTATATGTAGTATATCAGTCTCTGGCAGCCATATCACTAGCTTTGATTAGTTTGGGGTTAGAAACCGTGTGTAGATGGCCCCTGAAATTATATATTTATTGATTTTTACGACGATAAATGATTGTTGATTAAATTGTTAACGTTTTTGATATAGGCGGTTGGAGTACAGCGAACGAGCGCGCGGCGGCCGAAGCGGTGAAAGTGCTCGTGTGGCTCTGTCGGCGCGACGAGACGCGCGCGCAGTGGCGGGACTACTTCGACCTCATCCTGCTGAAGCTCATCCACGCGTACGAGAGCCTCAACAAGGAGGTCATGCGGGCCGTGGAGGCTGGCATGCCGCATATTGCACAAGCCTTGCCCGCCACGCAGGTCAGTAATCATTTCGAAGATAGTCACAAAACCCCGGGACCAGGAAAAAACAGCTATGAAACCTCGAATCTAAAGATAGCAATAAAACGCCGACTCTAGTTACAAAACGCTGATTCCAGCGACAAAACGCCGTCGTTAGCGATAAAACGCCGACTTTAGTGACATAACGCCGTTTCTAGAGACAAAACGCCGTTTCCAGCGATCTGGCGCCGAAAGCGCTAAGTTGGCAGCACTGCCTCCATGCCTACAAACACTTGCTAGCGCGCGGCTTGTTTTAACGTGTTTAGATCACTCTCTCACTCGCACATTGCTATTTTCCAGCAAGTAAGAGAGACCAGAGAGAGATCACTGAGTTGCTCTCCGCCGTTTAACCTGCGCCCGCGCCGCCTAGCAATGACCTTAGAGCGCTAGAGCAAAAATTTAATAACCACTTCAGTAGGATCCTACGTCTTCGTTTATTCGGGTAAATACGTATGAAAAAAAATTGATTAAAAATATTTAATGAGCGAAACAAGTTCCATTAATGATGCCTATATCTCACAAATGTGACAAAAATGGTACCTTACGCTCATTTTAAAAACCCTATTCAATATTTTTTGATAGTCTATCTGACGGACTATTAATTATATATTTTGACCAACGTAACGGTCAATTCGACTCGTTAACTTTTAACATACTTAGTAGTCCGATTTCGATACATATTTTTTTTGTATTGGACTCTTTCCAATACATATATTCGAAGTTGGACCCATTAAAATTATAATAAAATCGACTGAGCCATTTTTGATGTGAAAAATGCTACATCGATCCGTGCGAAATATTCGGGAATTTTGTACACGGGTGAAGTCGGTCTTGCCATTTTTTGCAAAATACATTTTTTTTTCCACCAGGTGCTGGCGCTACTACGGCCAGTGATCAGAACCCGCGGCTACCCGACTTCACTCTGCGCCCTCAAATTGGCGGGTGAAGTGGCTAAAGCTCGGCCTAATGAGCTCACCGACGACATCGTGCCGCAACTTATGGAGGGAGTGGGACAGGTATACTGCACTTCTCTCTCTCTCTCTTTCTCTCTAACCTAGCCACACTTCGGCTTGCGCCCTCAAATTGGCGGGTGAAGTGGCTAAAGCTCGGCCTAATGAGCTCACCGACGACATCGTGCCGCAACTTATGGAGGGAGTGGGACAGGTATACTGCACTTCTCTCTCTCTCTCTCTTTCTCTCTAACCTAGCCACACTTCGGCTTGCGCCCTCAAATTGGCGGGTGAAGTGGCTAAAGCTCGGCCTAATGAGCTCACCGACGACATCGTGCCGCAACTTATGGAGGGAGTGGGACAGGTATACTGCACTTCTCTCTCTCTCTCTTTCTCTCTAACCTAGCCACACTTCGGCTTGCGCCCTCAAATTGGCGGGTGAAGTGGCTAAAGCTCGGCCTAATGAGCTCACCGACGACATCGTGCCGCAACTTATGGAGGGAGTGGGACAGGTATACTGCACTTCTCTCTCTCTCTCTTTCTCTCTAACCTAGCCACACTTCGGCTTGCGCCCTCAAATTGGCGGGTGAAGTGGCTAAAGCTCGGCCTAATGAGCTCACCGACGACATCGTGCCGCAACTTATGGAGGGAGTGGGACAGGTATACTGCACTTCTCTCTCTCTCTCTTTCTCTCTAACCTAGCCACACTTCGGCTTGCGCCCTCAAATTGGCGGGTGAAGTGGCTAAAGCTCGGCCTAATGAGCTCACCGACGACATCGTGCCGCAACTTATGGAGGGAGTGGGACAGGTATACTGCACTTCTCTCTCTCTCTCTTTCTCTCTAACCTAGCCACACTTCGGCTTGCGCCCTCAAATTGGCGGGTGAAGTGGCTAAAGCTCGGCCTAATGAGCTCACCGACGACATCGTGCCGCAACTTATGGAGGGAGTGGGACAGGTATACTGCACTTCTCTCTCTCTCTCTCTTTCTCTCTAACCTAGCCACACTTCGGCTTGCGCCCTCAAATTGGCGGGTGAAGTGGCTAAAGCTCGGCCTAATGAGCTCACCGACGACATCGTGCCGCAACTTATGGAGGGAGTGGGACAGGTATACTGCACTTCTCTCTCTCTCTCTTTCTCTCTAACCTAGCCACACTTCGGCTTGCGCCCTCAAATTGGCGGGTGAAGTGGCTAAAGCTCGGCCTAATGAGCTCACCGACGACATCGTGCCGCAACTTATGGAGGGAGTGGGACAGGTATACTGCACTTCTCTCTCTCTCTCTTTCTCTCTAACCTAGCCACACTTCGGCTTGCGCCCTCAAATTGGCGGGTGAAGTGGCTAAAGCTCGGCCTAATGAGCTCACCGACGACATCGTGCCGCAACTTATGGAGGGAGTGGGACAGGTATACTGCACTTCTCTCTCTCTCTCTTTCTCTCTAACCTAGCCACACTTCGGCTTGCGCCCTCAAATTGGCGGGTGAAGTGGCTAAAGCTCGGCCTAATGAGCTCACCGACGACATCGTGCCGCAACTTATGGAGGGAGTGGGACAGGTATACTGCACTTCTCTCTCTCTCTCTTTCTCTCTAACCTAGCCACACTTCGGCTTGCGCCCTCAAATTGGCGGGTGAAGTGGCTAAAGCTCGGCCTAATGAGCTCACCGACGACATCGTGCCGCAACTTATGGAGGGAGTGGGACAGGTATACTGCACTTCTCTCTCTCTCTCTTTCTCTCTAACCTAGCCACACTTCGGCTTGCGCCCTCAAATTGGCGGGTGAAGTGGCTAAAGCTCGGCCTAATGAGCTCACCGACGACATCGTGCCGCAACTTATGGAGGGAGTGGGACAGGTATACTGCACTTCTCTCTCTCTCTCTTTCTCTCTAACCTAGCCACAATTCGGCTTGCGCCCTCAAATTGGCGGGTGAAGTGGCTAAAGCTCGGCCTAATGAGCTCACCGACGACATCGTGCCGCAACTTATGGAGGGAGTGGGACAGGTATACTGCACTTCTCTCTCTCTCTCTTTCTCTCTAACCTAGCCACACTTCGGCTTGCGCCCTCAAATTGGCGGGTGAAGTGGCTAAAGCTCGGCCTAATGAGCTCACCGACGACATCGTGCCGCAACTTATGGAGGGAGTGGGACAGGTATACTGCACTTCTCTCTCTCTCTCTTTCTCTCTAACCTAGCCACACTTCGGCTTGCGCCCTCAAATTGGCGGGTGAAGTGGCTAAAGCTCGGCCTAATGAGCTCACCGACGACATCGTGCCGCAACTTATGGAGGGAGTGGGACAGGTATACTGCACTTCTCTCTCTCTCTCTTTCTCTCTAACCTAGCCACACTTCGGCTTGCGCCCTCAAATTGGCGGGTGAAGTGGCTAAAGCTCGGCCTAATGAGCTCACCGACGACATCGTGCCGCAACTTATGGAGGGAGTGGGACAGGTATACTGCACTTCTCTCTCTCTCTCTTTCTCTCTAACCTAGCCACACTTCGGCTTGCGCCCTCAAATTGGCGGGTGAAGTGGCTAAAGCTCGGCCTAATGAGCTCACCGACGACATCGTGCCGCAACTTATGGAGGGAGTGGGACAGGTATACTGCACTTCTCTCTCTCTCTCTTTCTCTCTAACCTAGCCACACTTCGGCTTGCGCCCTCAAATTGGCGGGTGAAGTGGCTAAAGCTCGGCCTAATGAGCTCACCGACGACATCGTGCCGCAACTTATGGAGGGAGTGGGACAGGTATACTGCACTTCTCTCTCTCTCTCTTTCTCTCTAACCTAGCCACACTTCGGCTTGCGCCCTCAAATTGGCGGGTGAAGTGGCTAAAGCTCGGCCTAATGAGCTCACCGACGACATCGTGCCGCAACTTATGGAGGGAGTGGGACAGGTATACTGCACTTCTCTCTCTCTCTCTTTCTCTCTAACCTAGCCACACTTCGGCTTGCGCCCTCAAATTGGCGGGTGAAGTGGCTAAAGCTCGGCCTAATGAGCTCACCGACGACATCGTGCCGCAACTTATGGAGGGAGTGGGACAGGTATACTGCACTTCTCTCTCTCTCTCTTTCTCTCTAACCTAGCCACACTTCGGCTTGCGCCCTCAAATTGGCGGGTGAAGTGGCTAAAGCTCGGCCTAATGAGCTCACCGACGACATCGTGCCGCAACTTATGGAGGGAGTGGGACAGGTATACTGCACTTCTCTCTCTCTCTCTTTCTCTCTAACCTAGCCACACTTCGGCTTGCGCCCTCAAATTGGCGGGTGAAGTGGCTAAAGCTCGGCCTAATGAGCTCACCGACGACATCGTGCCGCAACTTATGGAGGGAGTGGGACAGGTATACTGCACTTTCTCTCTCTCTCTCTTTCTCTCTAACCTAGCCTCACTTCGGCTTGCGCCCTCAAATTGGTGAGTGAAGTGGCTAAAGCTCGGCCTAATGAGCTTACTGACGACATCGTGCCGCAACTTATGGAGGGAGTGGGACAGGTATACTGCACTTTCTCTCTCTCTCTCTTTCTCTCTAACCTAGCCTCACTTCGGCTTGCGCCCTCAAATTGGTGAGTGAAGTGGCTAAAGCTCGGCCTAATGAGCTTACTGACGACATCGTGCCGCAACTTATGGAGGGAGTGGGACAGGTATACTGCACTTTCTCTCTCTTTCTTTCTAAACTAGCCACACTTCGCTCTGCGACCTCAAATTGGCGGGTGAAGTGGCTAAAGCTCGGCCTAATGAGCTCACCGACGACATCGTGCCGCAACTTATGAAGGGAGTGGGACAGGTATACTGCACTTCTCTCTCTCTCTCTTTCTCTCTAACCTAGCCACACTTCGGCTTGCGCCCTCAAATTGGCGGGTGAAGTGGCTAAAGCTCGGCCTAATGAGCTCACCGACGACATCGTGCCGCAACTTATGGAGGGAGTGGGACAGGTATACTGCACTTCTCTCTCTCTCTTTCTGTCTAACCTAGCCTCACTTTGGCGCCCTCAAATTGGCGGGTGAAGTGGCTAAATAAAGCTCGGCCTAATGAGCTACTACATTTTGCAGACGTGTCCTTTGATTTGATTTGAGTTGACACGAGATCGGAATTTAAACCCTTGTCCCCAAGATTGAAAGACGTCACTACCTCTAGACCATCACGGCTTTTACGGATCGTAATTTCTATAATAATGTATTTATTTTACAGCTGGCAGACCACCAAAACTCGGCGGTGCGCAAGGCGGCGGTGTTCTGCATGGTCGCCTTCACCCTGGCGCTGGGGGAGGAGCGCATGCAGCCGCACCTCAAGCATCTGTCGGTCAGCAAGTCGCGGCTACTGCAGGTCAGTGTAACAAAACTCGGCGGTGCGCAAGGCGGCGGTGTTCTGCATGGTCGCCTTCACCCTGGCGCTGGGGGAGGAGCGCATGCAGCCGCACCTCAAGCATCTGTCGGTCAGCAAGTCGCGGCTACTGCAGGTCAGTGTAACAAAACTCGGCGGTGCGCAAGGCGGCGGTGTTCTGCATGGTCGCCTTCACCCTGGCGCTGGGGGAGGAGCGCATGCAGCCGCACCTCAAGCATCTGTCGGTCAGCAAGTCGCGGCTACTGCAGGTCAGTGTAACAAAACTCGGCGGTGCGCAAGGCGGCGGTGTTCTGCATGGTCGCCTTCACCCTGGCGCTGGGGGAGGAGCGCATGCAGCCGCACCTCAAGCATCTGTCGGTCAGCAAGTCGCGGCTACTGCAGGTCAGTGTAACAAAACTCGGCGGTGCGCAAGGCGGCGGTGTTCTGCATGGTCGCCTTCACCCTGGCGCTGGGGGAGGAGCGCATGCAGCCGCACCTCAAGCATCTGTCGGTCAGCAAGTCGCGGCTACTGCAGGTCAGTGTAACAAAACTCGGCGGTGCGCAAGGCGGCGGTGTTCTGCATGGTCGCCTTCACCCTGGCGCTGGGGGAGGAGCGCATGCAGCCGCACCTCAAGCATCTGTCGGTCAGCAAGTCGCGGCTACTGCAGGTCAGTGTAACAAAACTCGGCGGTGCGCAAGGCGGCGGTGTTCTGCATGGTCGCCTTCACCCTGGCGCTGGGGGAGGAGCGCATGCAGCCGCACCTCAAGCATCTGTCGGTCAGCAAGTCGCGGCTACTGCAGGTCAGTCTAACAAAAAAAAACATCTGACCTCGCAAATCGTCATAAACCTGTATCTTGACTCTCTCCATATAACGGCTGATAGCAAACCGTCTTTATATACGAGTATGACGCAAAACTCGATCGTAACGATCAAAAATTGTCGACGACAAAAAACAACGCGTTGCACTCCGGTAGTGCCGGCAGAAGTGAAAACTTGAACATATAAAGTACTATCATGTATGTGGTAAAATCAAAATCACACACGCACACTCGCGCAAGCGCCCTGCGTTGTCTTACGAATTTTCGATCAGGTCACGTGTCTTGACGCGAGTTTAACATTTTTTACCCATCCCAAAAAGTGCACAACGCCTTAAAAAAAAATCATGGTGTATGTCAATCAGGGTAGGCCTACGTCCTGCAGTGGACTATTAAAAGACTGATACAGTACAGTACAGTACAGTATGTGAATCAAATTATATTATTGCTGGCGTGACGATTTTGACTCATTCGAGAGAGGTTGACAAGAAGTTGCGATGGATCGAGACTCATGGAAAGAAATGGGGGAGACCTTTGCCCAGGAGTGGGACAATACAGGTTAATATGACTGCCTCGGTGGCTCAGTGGTTAGTGGCCCTGACTTCTGGATCACAGAGGCGTGGGTTCGATCCCCACCTAGGGCAAATATTTATGTGATGAACATAGGTATTTGCTCTGTGTCTGGATGTTATTTAGGTACTATCTATATAATTTTATTATTATAAACTACGAGACTTATCGCGCACTAAAATTACGAGATAAATAAATACCTCAACATCCCGACGTTTTTTCATCGACACACAAAACAACAACACAAAATTACGAGATAAATAATTACCTCATCATCCCGACGTTTAGGCATCGACCGTGGTCACGGGTAGACTCTACCCGTGACCACGGTCGATGCAACTCGGCCGAAACGTCGGGATGAGGAGGTATTTATTTATGTCCCGGAGTTTATAATAATAATGTGTTCAAATCGCGATAGTTTAAAAACAACACTATCTATACAAGTATGTATTTAAAAATATGTATAATAATGTAGTACTCGTATATCAGTCTCTGGCAGCCATATCACAAGCTTTGCTTAGTTTGGGGTCAGAAATCATGTGTAAGTCCCCTAATATTTATTTATTTAATAAAAAAAAATGTGAATCGGTTCAGCCGAATGGAATTTATTCTACAGGCGTATACAAGATGCCTCACGATGTTTTCCTTCACCGAAAAGCCAGTGGTGTGAAATTCCGTACATAAATTCCAAAGGATTAATTGATACGAGACCGGGAACCGAGACCTCACGAATGGAAGGCGGGTGTCATTACCACTAGACCACCAGGACGTTTTTACTGCAATATTTAGCCTGAATGTTTTGTGTAGGTGTATATCGACAAGCAGCGCGAAGAGTCGAACCGCAGCGGCGGCGGGGGCTCCCCCGGCTCGGGCGGCACGTAGCGCCGCCGCCGCCGCGCGCGCACCACCACGCGCGCCACGCAGACCCCACTCTAACCGGGTAACACATGTACATATTTTGTATACTAGCTGACCCGGTGAACTTTGTGTCAAATGTCAATCACAACTTTTACATTTTAGGAACATTTTGTATGGGAAAATGAAATTAATGTTTTTATGAATTTTTTTACCGTTTAAACCTTCCCTTCCACAACTTCCACAAATGTTTCAAGATCAAAATTAGCCGCATCGGTCCAGCCGTTCTCGAGTTTTAGCGAGACTAACAACCACGATTCATTTTTATATTAAGATTATTTTTATTGAAGAAGAAGAAGATTTAAAAATACTGTTGATGACGCTGCGTATAAAATACGCCAAAAGCAATGCGGCCTTGGACGCATAATACCTATTTGTGTTAACAGTTTAATTTAGTAAAACTGTAGATTTTTCACATCATCCTCTATTTTTGACTTTCGACTTGACTTAACTTGGCTAAAGCTTAAAAAGTCATGATAAATCCGGGATATTTATGAAACTTTTTATGTTTTTCAGGTAAACGTGCGATACACCGCGTACCCTCGCCATATCGGCCAATGACGGATTATTAACATATAATTTAACCAATTATACAATAGTTATACAATGTTTGCTTCCACTGAACGAATAGTTTGAATGTTTGTACGCTCCTAGGATGCTACAAGAGTTGGATATTTTTTGTAACAAAAAAAAAACACATGACAAAATAAAAAAAATACATAACAGCTGAGACAGAAAAATTGAAATTGATTAATATTGTGTATACTGAGCGCCACACAAATTGAAAGATGAGAAGTTAGCCGCAGAGAGCTGCGCAAACGCCAAAATATAGACGTTAGCGGGTGCCAGAGAGACTCGCGCCGGCGCACACCCGCCCGCCAACCTCGTGCCTCCCGCGCGCTCCCTACGCCCGAGCTCACTACTTCGCCATTTGTATAGGCATTGTGCACACATGCGCAATAATTAGCGAATCACGGCGAAGTGTCATCTGCGGATAACTTCCCGTCTTTCAATTTGTGTGGCGCTCAGTATATAGATATACTGATCGAATAAAGTTTAATTTTTAGTCAAAAGTATTTTCCTATTAATTAAAAAATAAAACTAACGACGAAAAAATAAATTGTTGATGTTGTATGAGAGCAAAAATTATGTGATGATTAGTTATTGGTCATGCCAAATTTTAAATTAAAATTTTGTTATTTCATTCATAAACATTTTAGCATTTTTAATTTATTGTTGCCAAATTCTTCTTTAGTTCTTCCTGTGTATTGTGTGTGAATGTAGCCGGTATGTAATTTGATAAAACAACTACACTAGCTAAAAAATAAAAACTATCACCCAATAGAAAAGCAGCAATCATTTCATCAATAAATAGAAAGTCACGAATCAATCGGTCGACCAATATTAATTCAGTAATACATTTATCGACCAATAGAAAGTCAGTAATGAACCTGCTAACCAATAGAAATTCAGTAATGCATTAATCAACCAATAGAAACTCGGTAATAAATCTGTCGACCAATAGAAATTCAGTAATGCATTTATCAACCAATAGAAACTCAGTAATTACTCTGTCGACCAATAGAAATTCAGTAATGCTTTTATCGACCAATAGAAATTCAGTAATGAACCTGCTAACCAATAGAAATTCAGTTATGCATTAATCAACCAATAGAAATTCAGTAATAACTCTGTCGACCAATAGAAATTCAGTAATACATTTATCGACCAATAGAAATTCAGTAATAACTCTGTCGACCAATAGAAATTCAGCAATACATTTATCGACCAATAGAAATTCAGTAATGAACCTGCTAACCAATAGAAATTCAGTTATGCATTAATCAACCAATAGAAACTCAGTAATAACTCTGTCGACCAATAGAAATTCAGTAATGCATTTATCAACCAATAGAAAGTTAGTAACCAATCTGTCGACCAATAGAAATTCAGTAATGCATTTATCGAGCAATAGAAAGTCAGTTTTTTTTAATTACCAAAAATATTCAACTCTGCTATCCAATGTTTGTTTTATAAACTTACGTTTTGTATATTTTATTTGTAAGTGAAACGAAATGAGATTGGCAAAGCGCGCGGCGGCTGAAGCGATGTGAAAGCAAATAGGAACTTAGGGGGCGGACGTAAGGTTCAAATTTGAATGTACGGAACCAACAAATTTCGAAGGAATATAAAATGTGTTATAGGCTGATAATGTTACTAGGATTCCTTGAACTTAGAATTTAGGAAATGTGTGAAGGACTAGGGGATCGGGAAATTTTAGTTTTGCTGTCGGGAATTTTTATAAAAAATTTATTAAACGGATAACTTTATCAGTATATTTTAGAGGCAATTTTGATGGCTTTTTACAGCTCTAAAATTGTTTTGAAAATGTTGCCCCTCTTTGTCTAGCAGAAAAAATGTCTATACATTGACCTCAATTTTGAAGGTTTTTAACAGTTTTAATTTTAAAATGTTGCCCCCTTTGTCTAACAGAAAGAAATGAAAGAGACAGCTTTACTAAAAATAGTAAAATTCGATCTCTCATGTAGTGCCGTCAAAATTGAGCCCATTGATGTCGTTAAACATATTTATATATTTGTTATTTAAATTCCAGTACCTAAATAAAATAAAAAGCTTTATAGCAAATATACCCGACGCGTGGTGTCAAAATTTCCCGTTCCATTAGTATGTGAATAAAAAAAAGTTGTACAAATTTCAACCTTACGACCTTAAGTTAAAATCAAGCCTCGTACGGCGTATAAATACGGCTCTAGGTATGTACAGATTAGAATTTTTGTATATGTATGGCTTTGTATGACGGAGATGGTATTTTGGTTGTATTCGTTCAAATGTTGAATTTGATTGACATGCATTCATTGTGAATGTACGACAAAATAATGTAATAATTACCAATTTCTAATAAAAAATAACCATCGATCGATACAGGATTACGATTGAAATTTAAATTGACTATGCTTCAAAGGCGTAGGTATGACGATAGTCTTTTACAAATGACTAAATAAAGCCATTGATATGAATAAAACTTCTTGTGCAGCTGTTGAGTGAGCTTCACTCAGGATTGGGTTCACAGCTGTCAAAAAGTTTGCTTCGGCCTATACACAAAAATCGTATTATGTATCGCTCCAACATTTCAACGAATACAATCAGTTGAACGCAAAAATTTTGCAACACAAATAGCTCTAATTCTGCTTAAAATTCTAACTTTTTAAAAACTGGATAATAGGGTAAGAGAGTGAGGAAAGATTTCTTTGTGAGATTAGAGTGTGAGCGCGCGAGTTTATATCTATTTTATTCATTAATAAAGCATTTACTAATACACGTTCTCGAAATTTCGATTTTTCCCGACAGCGAGAAATTTTCCCGACGCTGGGAATTTGTTGTTATAACATGGAAATTAAATTATGTAAGTATGTTTTGTGAATTTGCCTAGTTTCGGGAAATATTACAGTTTCCCAACACAAATTTTTCTGATACTGAGTTTTTTCAGGCAAAAGAAAGGTAAATCATGTACGTATTTTCTTATTGGGAAAAGCCTATGAACATTCCTTACCGATATCTGTATTATGTTTTGGGATCAGTCATATGTAAAAAAAAAGTATTTTTAGAAAAAAATACACAAGAAATAATGTCATTTGTTTGGATTGAAGAATATTTTTTTTAATGGGCATAAAGTTGTGCTGTTTTTAATGCAGATTAAGCATTAAGCTTTGTATCGAAATACAGAAGCGCTCGACTCGCTCGCGCTTTGTAAATGTTTATATTTTAAATAAAAAGTCGATATTTCATATGTAATACAAAAACGTTTTTAAAAATTAATCGTCTACGTCAAAGAGAACCGAGTACTTTCACAGCCATGTTTTATTGTGTTTTCCAAGAAATTATATTTACTGATAAATTTCGATAAATTCAAATGTTAAAATGCGTGAGCGAAGCGAGCGTTCAAACATTTCATCTTTAAAAATAAATGAAAATTTCACAACTTTTGCCTCTGTCTGTTTAAACGGTTTATTCGTTTGGTACCCATAGTATGAGTTAATCAAGTTTTTACGCATTCGATAGAGAATTTTGTATTGAAATTAAACTGAGCCCCTCCGATCAAATTAAAATAAAATTACATTAAATAAATTTGATTGTAAATTATACATATATGTACAAATTTATAAGATAAAGAAAATAAATATGGAAATGATTGCAATGCATAAACATTGCAATGCATAAACACTATTGTTCACATACGGTTTTCCTGGTGTTAAAAATGCCATAGAAAATTATTCTTGATTTTGCGACTTGAGGTGATTATGCTTTTATACAATACAATACAACAACACTTTATTGACCAACAAGCAAACGTAACAAAATAAACAAAGACAGAAAAGGCACAAAAGGCGGTCTTATCGCTAAAAGCGATTTCTTCCAGACAACCGTTCTTGGATGCAAGGAAACTTAAAGACGACAAGGACGGTGTAAACGTAAAAAATAAAATTTATATTACAATTTAAAAAAAACGCAGTTAATTTTGGACTTGACATGGCACAACTTATTTAATGTAAATTACATGAATGACACCCCTGGTGGGGTAGATTCCACCGGAGTAAAAAGGCAAAGTGGGATAAGCATGATGACTGTGTTAAAAAAAATCGTTATTGTAATTAGTCCGTAGGTTAGATTATCAAAAAATATTGGACACGTATTTTTTCTTTTGTTAATCAAACAACAAATGACAAAGATAAACCTTTTCAAAGTTTGGGAGTGGGGGTCGTGACGTCACGCCTCTTACAGAAGTCTACACATTTGTATGGCACTTGTGACGTTACGCGGCTCTTTGACGTACTATATCTGTATCGATTTTTGTTTAATTGACAAGAAATAATTATTTTTCGCAAAAAATAGCATGACCGACTTCACCCGTGTACAGAATTATTACATAGTATAAAACAAAGTCGCTTTCCACTGTCTGTCCCCATGTATGCTTATATCTTTAAAACTACGCAACGGATTTTGATGCAGTTTATTTTAATAGATAGAGTAATTCCAGAGAAGTCTTTATATGTATAAAACACTTGTGCGAAGTCGGGGCGCATCGCTAGAACGCAAATATTATACACGGATGGATGTAACATTTTTCACATTATTGTTGATTTATCAAAAATGGCTTAGCCAATTTCAATAAAATTTAGTTGGGACCAATTTCAAAGTATACTCTTTCCAATAAAAAAATAATTATTGAAATCGGACAACTGTGAAAAAAGTTATGCGTGGTTATACAAAAAATAAAAATATATATATACGCGTCGAATTGTATACCTCCTCCGGTGGTTCGTCGGTCAAAAATACGTGCCTTATGTTTTTTGATAGGCTATTTGACGGACTAATTATATTTGTTTAGTCTCTATTCGCCAGTTCTCTATCGTGTGCGTAAATGGCTTAACATACTCATATTAGTGGTTAGATCAAACAATGGCGTCTGTGAACACATGTGTCAGCGGGAGTGGGGATTTGCGCAGCTTGTAGCGTCACAGATGCCGTTTAGTTTGAGCGTTAATATCATTATACAGGGTTATTTCTAATCAATTAGCACCATTTTAGGGGCTTATTCTGTGCATCAAAACTAACAACTTTTGTTCCACGACTCGTCAAAACTCGAAAAAATTTTTTGTTGTTCCATAGAAAAATATTGTTCACCCGCGACAAAATGTATGGAACAGCTGTTTTTTTTTTGAGTTTTGACGAAAGACGCAGAACAAAAGTTGTTAGCTTTGATGTACAGAATCAGCCCCTAGAAGGATGCTAATTGATTAGAAATAACCCTGTATAAAGCACTGGTCTCGATGTTTTTTTACTTATAAGGCTTGGCACAGCTTGCGCGGCTAGCTACTGTGAAAGGACACATTGCTTTTTTTTACTTATACCTAATTCTATACCGGGTTTATCCATCTTTAGACTTTGGTAAATATCATAAGATATCATTGTACCTATTATTATGATTGATTTTTAACATGGAACCGACTCCGACCGACATTTAAAAGAAGGTGCCCCCCCCCCCCCACCTTTTAAAAAAAATCGTTGGTAGTATAAATCTCGATTTTCGAACTAATCCCGGTAGAGGATTCGCCGCCATCTTGTTAAAAGTGCATTTTTTTCGTTTTTCTGAAATAACTCGTTCATATTCAACTTTAGAGCAAAAATGGTGGTATCTAAAATGATAATTACCAAACTTGTGAGAAATTAAATTTCCAACAATTTTGGTCATTATCATTTTTACGCTATGATCAATATTTGCAGAGTTATACTATCAAGTTTAAGTCTACTACTCCCCCCGACGTTAAAAAAAAATCGCTCCCTGGATTTTTTTCTATTTCAAGCTAGTTTTATGTCTGGACTACGTTTTTTTAAGGATTATTGATTTTCGTCTACAAGTCGGCGTATGTGAAGTTAGCCATAAGTTGCGCGAAACCCAACAGACGCGTAGCTTTACGTGAGCTTCAGTCAAGGTTGAGTATCGGGCACTTGTAGCTAACTTCACATCCGCCGATTTGTATGATGCGGGCTGTATTGAACAGCTGATGTTTCACGCAATTTCAGGGTTCCCCCCTTAGTAAAAGTTGGTTAGTAAATGTATAGTATCAGTGCAATCATATCTTAGGATTTTCCCGATTCCGACTAGAGATGCCCGGTTTGGTTTGAAAGGTTTTAAACAGAACTCAGTGGGTTTTGGTCCTGTTATATTTTTCTGATACTAACACAAGGTAGTAAATATCCTAAAGCTGCTGTCCACAAGCTAAAAAGCCGCTACCTATAAATATCTACTTTCTGAGCTAGTTTTAACGAAGATATGTCTATTTGATGAAAAAAAAAACCAATGGATAGAATTTAGAATGTCCCTACTTAGAAACAAAAAAAAATTTTTAGAGTTATTAGTAAAATTTACACACATACACAGATAATTATGCTTTAACATGAGTGTAACAACTGACATACTTATCACTAAAAGTAATCTCCTGCAATATAGAATTTCTATTTGTTTTTCTATCTCGAAAACGATAAAATATACCTAAAATCTGAAAATACAGACTGATAGAGATTTTTTTAAAGTCTATGCCATAAAGTCAAATTGGTCTAAATGTCAGATAGCGGCTTTTTGTTTGCGAATGGCAGCGCTAAAAACGTGATGTGAACAATAAAACAAAATAGTTTTTTTTCAATAAACAAAATGTAAAAATATACTAAACTTCTGTTTAAAATCTAATTAAACCCAAAGTCCAATGTTTTAGTGGTCGCTTTGAATGAATCTCACAATTTCTATTAGCTATGTAATAGCAAAATTAAAGATTGTTGGAAAATACTTTGAATCTTTTTAAATACAACTCGTCTTGAAAGGAAAATTTTAAAATGTATGGTGTCGACTAGTTTTAACCGCATTTGGTGGCTTTTTTCCCGACCAAGTAGGTACTTTTTATTTTATAAAACAGCTAAAAGATATTTGAACGTACTTATGTATTACACACATTTTAAAAACAGCCCTTCTTTTTACATAGTCAGTTAAATTTCACAGCGGCCACAAGAACAATCTCGAATGGTCTTAAAAGTAAATGCACAGTTATATTGAAGAAGCAAGTGTTTTGTGTTCTTTTTTAACCATTCGTTAATCTTTTGACCTACATGTCTTACTTTATTATTATATACTACGGGACTAATCGCGCACTAAAATTACGAGATAAATAAATACCTCCTCATCCCGACGTTTCGGCCGAGTTGCATCGGCCGTGGTCACGGGTAGACTGACTGTAAGTTGTCGATGCAACTCGGCCGAAACGTCGGGATGAGGAGGTATTTATTTATCTCGTAATTTTAGTGCGCGATTAGTCCCGTAGTATATAATAATAATGTGTTAAAATCGCGAAAGTTTAAAATCAATACATGTCTTACTGTACTGTACTAGCCTTTTTAATAGTCCACTGCAGGACGTAGGCCTACGCAAGAAGGGTGATTGTCCGTAGAAGAAATTCAACGGTATGTGAATCATACCAACCCAACCCGCACTGGGCCATATCCACGACGCTGGCCCAGTGCGGGTTGGTGGATTCACATATTCACATACCGTTGAATTTCTTCTACGGACGCATGCAGGTTGCCTCACGATGTTTCAGATGCCTTAATTTTTTATAATTCATATTGTAGGGCCGGTTTTTGTCTACAGACATGATTTGCTCCTAGAAATGCTGGTCGAGTGTTTAAGGTTACTTTGGCGGTCAAAGGATTATAGACACTAACTTCTTCAAGGTAAATGTGCGTTTGCAATGCTGCTGCTCTACCTGCAACTTAACGCGTTAATTAACGCGCTAATTAAGATGTACGTAGTATGTGGCCGACGTTTTAACGTGTTATAACGTACGATACGTTACGTAACGAATTAAGATGCAGATAGTATAGTATCATTATGGGCGAAAAAGTGGTAATTTTTCACATAGTTTTTGACTTATGTTTTAAAAATCAGTATTTTCTATGATTTTTAGCGAATTTTAGCGATTTAAATGTCAAATTAACGATCGTATAAGAACGGTACTCGCGCTGTTGTTTCAGAAAATATCGAGTCTAGTTAGACTTAAGAGTTTCGTAAAGAACAATCTGTACATAATATACAGGGTTATTCATACTCAATTAGCATCCTTTTAGGGGCTTATTCTGTACAACAAAACTAACAACTTTTGTTTTGTTAATTTTTTCAAAACTCAAAAAAAAATCAGCTGTTCCATATATTTTGTTGAGGGTATACGATATTTTTCTCTGGAACAAGTTTTATTTTTGAGTTTCGACTAAAGTCGCAGAACAAAAGTTGTTAGTTTTGTTGTACAGAATAAGCTCCCAAAAGGATGCTAATTGATTAGGAATAACCCTGTATATTATCGAAGGCGCAAGTGAAAAAGTTTTTTTTATTCCG
The DNA here is from genome assembly GCA_949316475.1 of Hypomecis punctinalis. Classification (NCBI taxonomy): domain Eukaryota; kingdom Metazoa; phylum Arthropoda; class Insecta; order Lepidoptera; family Geometridae; genus Hypomecis; species Hypomecis punctinalis. The sequence goes on from OX438823.1 coordinate 7,587,627, forward strand.
TATAGTCTTGCGTTTGACTACATACTCCCGATGTTAAGCAGATATGCGGTCTAGGGTGTAGCCTACCTCTTTACTCGGGATTCTCGATAGCGTCAGAAATTGGTCGAAAATTGCCCACTTTTTATGCTCTGAACAAGGCTTGAAGTTTATAAAGGTTAGCGCGCACTCTCCTGTCGCCCCTCCGCACGGCTAGGCGGCTGGTCGTCTCGTGCCTTCATGCCAAATATGTGGGATGTACGTTACGTGTTGTAGGATAATACTCGAGCGTTGCGGGGTGGACGGCCACTGCGAGGGCGGTATTTTTCACTATGATGATCTTATTTATTCCACATTCTGGCTGTTCGTATGAGGAATGAGGATTCGAAACGCTTAGTTCTAACGCGCGGAATGTCCACCATAAAAGGGTGGCGCTTTGGTCGCGTCTGTCTAGCCGTACGATAGAAGAAAGGAGTAGGGGGGACCAGATCGTGCGACTACTGAGCGCACTCTCCGAAGTGTATCCGATAAAAGGCCGACAAACACGCTACCTTTCGTCGATGCTCGCGACTTTCCAGCTGCGACTTAGTCAAGGTTTCGTTGTCAATTAGCATCCTAGCTCGCCTCTCAATCGACTCCAGAGCCTCCATTAACGTCTTAAGAAAACATTGTTGAATCAACAACTGAAACCGGAATGCCTAGGCCGATCGTGCCTCTCTATCGCTCGATCCGC